>JAGHPS010000275.1:0-615404 GCA_020976635.1 Castanea crenata | reverse complement strand
TTTTTTTAGTATTTGTTTGTGGGAGATTACATGAGCTCCTTCACTTTTAAACTAAGAAAAACGAATTGTCACCTTTAGTGAAATTCTTTTCTTTAACTAGTTTTTTTTTTATTACAAAAAACTATATTTTATTTATGGGTTGTGTTAATGGGCACTGTAAGGTGCCCGTTAACAACATACTTTGAGTAAATTTTTTGGTAAATTTTTTAACTTTTAGTAGTCTTTCAATTTTTGGCACTTTTTTTTTTTCCTTTTTTGACAATTTTTTAATACTTTTTTTTAAGTGAAAAAAAATAAAATCTTAACAAACACACCTCGTACCTCCGTTTGTTTAATGAAAAATCTTGTGTAAAGAGTAATTTTTCTTATTTTTCAGTATTTGCTAGCATAAAAAAAGATGAGTCAAAGAAAACTATCTTGGTCAACATAAGAATGTATGGCTTATTTTGGAATTGTTTCTATTAAATTTTTTTAGAAAACAACTCTATCTCACAGCAAGTTAAAATAAAGAAAATTATGAGATTGTTTTTCAAACTCATTAAAGTTGCAACTAATATTAAAAAATGAGATAATTTTATAGAAAATATTTTATAGAAAATATTCATTTTCGTAAAAAATAGTATGACTGAACAGACAGAGCCTTAGTTAATATTCTACTCTGTCTAGGAGTACAAAGACATCACTATTGATAAAATTTAAAGACCTTTTTCTTTGGGTGCTAAAAAGAGCTATTTTTCAGTACTTATATTGGAAATTTCCACTGGACACGTCCAGATTCGGACACATGTCCAAGAGTGGACACGTGTCCACCATCCAACGTATCCAATAGTAACTTTCACTGGACACAAGTCACACCCTACAAAATAGGTGCTGCAAATGGTAATGATATAGGAAAATTGCTTACCTACATTGCCACACTACACGCTATATAGACTGTTCACAGTAGCTGATAGCTAAAAAAAAATTATTATTTGTATTCTAACCTCTATTAGTATATTATTTGGTTTTTTTTTTTTTTCTATTTCTTTTATCTCACCTTTGTCTCAACTCTCAGCTCTCTCAACTCTCACCTCTCTGTCTTACCGCCGTCGGCCCACCCGAAGCTCAACGTCACCACTCGAAGCTCAATGTCACCGGCCCACGCTCTTGACCCCTCCGTTGAACCAAGCCGCTGACCCACGCTGCAGACCCATCTCGAAGTCTCTACTCCTGACCTGTCGTCACAAACTCACGACAAGAGCTCCTCCTCCTTGCAACTGGTAAGTCTCTCAAACTCTCACTCTCTCTACCTCACCTCTCGCTTGCCTCGATTCTGAATCGGAATTGCTGATGAATCGGAATCATTGTGGGCCTATGATATAAATAAAAGAAACATTTAGAAACAAACATTAGATAATAAAAACATTAGAAATGATATATTGTTGTAGAATGTGATATATTGCTGAGAATGGGTCTGTGACTGCTTTTTTTTTTTTGTTGGCTGGTTGCATCTGAGGTATATTGTTGCAGTGTTATATAATTTATATATTTATTGTTCATGAAAATTGTTATAGAATGATATACAATAATTTTAGTAGTGATACTAGTTGTGTTTTGTATTTTGTTGGCTGCTTGGTTGCTTTTTTTTTGTTTTTGTGTTTTTTTTTCCCTGTTGTGAATTGGCGGTGGTGGTTGTGGCTGATGGTGGAGGTGGTTGTGGTGGGTTGATAAAGTTTGTGGGAATGTTTTTATTATTATTCTAATGAGTTATTTGTATTATTTTAATTAAATAGTTAAAAATAAATATTCATTGATATTGGGTGTCAAGATTTAAAATTGATAAAGTAATTTTTGTAAGTACTAGATAGTTAAACTTTTAGCTCTATTATTGTGGATGCTCTTACACGGTTAGCTATTTGGCTCACCAATTGAGCCTCATTTTGTAATGCGTTATTTTTTTGCATGGTAGAAATCCCATTAACATGCATTTTATTTTATTTTCACATAAATATATATATTTTTTCAAAATTAGAATAGTATTTTGACTTAGATTTTTATAATCGTATGTATCACATATAATATCTTGTATTATATGATACATGCAATAGTCTACAACTTTAAAGGTTTTAAATATATAAGTATTTTTCTTACAAATTTGGGATTAATTCAATTAATGATTTCTTCTGCAATCACTTATATATGCAATATAATTAAATATATCTGACTAAATATGTATTTACAATTTTACAATCAAATTGGTCACTCTAAAAAGTTTGGTTTTAGTTTTGGTCTCATGAACCCTACAGATAAAGTCTGATAATAATAAAAGAATATAGACGAAACAATCAAACGAATAATTAATGAGAAAATCCATTAAAAAATATATTAAAGAGAAAAAAAGGCAAATATAGTGACCACCACCAAATAAATAATATAGATATATATATATTATATATATATATATATATCTATCTATCTGAGAAGTGCTATGTTTACAATATTTTTACAACATTTTTCACAACAAATCACAGGTGGTTAGTTGTTATTGGTTCAAATTTATATTTAGCACTGATATTACATTTTTAACCTAACAATAATAACCAGTAACAACCTGCCACTTAAGATTTGTTGTAAAATATTGTAAAAATGATATGGACATTATTTCTCTCTCTCTCTCTCTCCCCCTATATATATATATATACACACACACACTGTATTAGTACGTACTGTTTATCCATAAGCATTCAATTACTTTTTTTTGCTTTGGGAAAATAAAGTAATTACATGCTTATGGATTAGACTATACATACTAATATAGACAATACAACTCTTGTATCCAACGATACACGATCATCCCAACTACGCAACAATACAAAACTTGTTTGCCTGTGTAGTTTGTTTTCTCTCTTAATAAAATTTTTGGTTCATAAAAAAAAAAAAAAAAAAACAAAACAAAACTAACAACCATGAACAAAAAGATATCTCAACTAATAGATGAATTATCACAAAATAATACCACTTGCAACTATTTAGATCAAATAATTTAAACAAGGGAAATTCTTGTGCCACATAAAGTGGTACAACATTGGCTACAACTCGCCCATGTGGGGAGTTGTAGTTGGTGGAGGGGTGTCTCCACATGGACCCACCACACCTCTTGGTGATTTTCTTCCAATTGACTAGGTGTAATTTCTTTTTGTGCTTTGTGGTGCCCTAAATGATATTTCGACATAATCTATCAACACATTGGGTAACCTTAGATGGTAGGGCTGCACTTTGCATGACATAATTCGGGATGGTGGAGAGTGTAGCTTGCGTTAGAACGAGTCTCCCAGCAGAAGAAAGGAGGTGTGATTTCCAACCAGCCAACCGATTGTGAACCCGTTCAATCACAATACCGAAGTCTTGGGGAGTTGCAGTGTGTTTAAGAAGAAAACCCAGGTATTTCCCTAGGGAAGGGGTTGACCGAGATTCTAATATGGTGCATAATTTCTCTCTTCTATGTTGAGCCAAATTAGGAGAAAAAAAACACCTGAGACTTTGTAGCAGTAACCTTTTGACTAGCAAGCATACAAAAGGTATCTAAAACATCCCTTACAGTCATACAATTTTTGACATTAGCCTTTGCAAAGAGAACAAGATCGTCAGCAAAAAATAGATGAGAAAAAGCCAACCCACCTTTGGAAGCCGATACCGGGTCCCACAACTTCTCTTCACAATTCTCAACAATGAGAGCTCCAAGGACTTCCATGCATATATGAAAAGATAAGGCTAGAGAGGATCCCCTTGCCTTATACCTCGAGACGGCTGAAAAGGTTCCAAAGCTCCTCCTTTGAAAAGCACAAATATGGTGGAGGATGAAACACAACTCATAATTAGGGAGATGAGATGGTTCGGGAACTTATAGAGTAGAAGAGTATCCCTAATCAAGCTCCACTCAAGCCCGTCATAAGCTTTTTCCAAATCGATTTAATAGCCATGAGGCCTTTCCCCGCCTTTCTTCCTTGACATGGTCTGGACTAGTTCTTGAACAATAATGGCATTGTCAACACCTTTCAAATTGGGCACAAAGGCTATTTAAAGAGGAGAGACAAGTTGGTTTAGAATTGGACAAAGCCGAGCCACAATGAGCTTAGTTATGATCTTGTATACCGTATTGCAAAGACCAATGGGGCAGTAGTTGTTAATTGACTCCGAACTATAGCACTTAGGAATGAGAGTGATCAATGTGATCAATGTTTGGTTGAGATATTTTGGGATTCTCTTGGTATTGAAGATATGTTTGATTTCATCCTTAACTGGGGGGCCTACAACAAGCCAAATTGTTGAAAAAACCCCGTATGTAACCCATCCGGACCTGGCGCTTTGTAAGGAAGAGACCGGAGAGCATTGTATTTTTCCTCGCCGATGATAGGGAGATCAAGCTTGTCTACTTCCTCAGTTGTTAATCTGCATATCCAAAAAGGGGTTGCCAATCAGCCCTATTGGTATTGCATTTAGATGTAGTAAAAATCTCCAGGAAGCCTTGTCTAATGACTCCGCAATTGCGTGCTCCCCGTTGATCCAATTTCCCATCCTATCTTTCATACAAGTAATGCGATTTCCTTCTCCTTCAAATCAGCGTTGAATTGTGGAAAAAAGCTGTGTTTCTATCGCCTTCAACCACCCAAGAAATTCTGGATTTCATACTCCAAAACTCAGCTTCAAGAGTTCAATATTTGACAAGTCATGGAGAAGGGGTTTGCTCAAGAGTTTGGCCTAGTCCCCAAAGCCATTTGAACCCGCTTTAGCCTGGCACAAATTCTTCTCTTTCTATGGAAGATATTACCAAAATATACTTTCAAGTGTATTTTCTAGGGTTTTTTCTTTGAAAAGCACTCCTTACAATATGTGGATAATGAGGGTATATATAGTATGGGTAAAGACTTGGTAAAACAAAACACAACAAAATAGCCAAACATAAAGTTTCGCGAAAAAGCCTACCCGTGAGACACTCGCGAAAACTCCAGGCTGGCATGACTCTTCGCATTCCAGTCATGTGCTCTACACGTGGCTATTTCGCGAGTTAGCTTCTCGCGAGCTTCTTGTGAAATCCACTCTTTTCATTTTAAGCTTGAGTTTTCACACTCTCTCACACTCATTCCTTACAATTAAAAACCCACATAAATACAGGGAAAAATAATTGAATAAAATTACAATAAAATTTGGCACGAAATTAAAGCTAACACAAAATGGTTGTAAATTACAACTTTACAAATTTATTGTGAAAGTATTGTAAAAACGTTGTCGAAATAACAATTTGCTATAACCATTAACTATGATAGTTAATATTGAAAAGATGATCAATGAAGGAAAACTGGACGTAGCTATCAAAAATAGGAGTGACTTATGATTAAACTAAGGTGGATGGTGGAAGGCTTGAACTACCTCAAGAAGATAAAGGTTAAACCATTTCTCAAATATGATGCCAAGCCTTGAATGTAAAAACAAAAGGTTATTTTAACATCTGACAACAATATGTGCAACAAGCTGAAGACGGGGTCACTAACCACTATGCTTCTCTTGGTTCTGAATAAAATTTCAGTAAGACTGAAACACATTGCAAAGTAGTTTTCTTGCAAATTCAAACCATCTCAAAACAAATTCTATATAGCATATGAACAACAGAAACAAAGGATGCCCAAAACTAGCTATTCAATCACTGCACTGACATTTAACACAAAGCCAAACAAGAGAGCTCATTTAAAACCAAAAAAATCAAGGGTAAACACCAATTAAAATTGAATAATAACAGTAAGAAACAAGTCAATCCTTTGAAGTCCCATTATTTTCATGAATGAAAGCATTACTATACTAATTTTTAAAATGCATATTGATGTATTCTTCTATTTGCTCCAATGCTATGCCCATTATCACATGCAAGAATACCTACAAGGAAGATTAAAAGACATCATTAATAGCCTGTTGTTGAAAATAATTTTTAATAGTTTGATAGATGCTGAGGGGGATTTAGATTCTGTATGCCTCTGTTGAAAATATTATAAGAGAAATGATATGTTCACAATATTTTTACAACAAATTCTAAGTGGCAGGTTGTTATTGGTTGTTATTGTTGGGGCAAAAAAGTCATTTTCGTGTTAAGTTCAAATTTAAACCAATAATAACTAACCACTCATAATTTGTTATGAAAATATTATAAAAATGTTATGGACGTAGCATCTCTCATATTATAATGTACCTATCAGATAAGTTATAAAGTTCTCAATAAAAAAAATTAAATTAAATTAAGTGAGAAGATAATCTAAAATATTCACATACAAATATTGCCAGGTAACTTTTAATAATAATAAGTATAAGAAGAAATTGTATTTTGACCCTTCAGTTAAATGAATCAAACCTGGACCTAACTTTTTTTTTTTTTTTTGTTTCTTAATTTTAATATTTAAATTTTTCTCTTGTTTTATTCAGATATTATTATTATTTTTTTTTTAACTCTCAGTGTCAGACATTGGGTGTTATTGTGCCTTATTTCATCAATACCTGAAAAGACGTGTAAAGTTGACTGAGAAAAAGACAAAAGTGGTTACTATGGGTTTTGAGTAAAGTTAGAATCTCTTTACCTTTCTCGTGTGTGTTTGATTATTAAAAAAAATAAAAAGAAAAAGACAAAAGTGGCCAAAATTTGTAATGATTAAGGTGAATAGTTTTTTTTCTCCCAAAAAGAAGTGATAAATTTTCAAGCTTGAATTTGACCATTAGTTATGTTTTGCACCAGGTCCAACTAATTTTCTCCTACTTACAATAATTTCTTTTCTTACTTTTACTTTTTAAATTTAAATTTTTAGTTTTTTTTTTTAATTTTATTTAATAGTTGAGATTGAATATTATTTTTTTCCAACTCTTAATTTCAGCTATTAATAGCTATTGCATCAAGTGTAATACCCACTTGATCTCAATCCATATGTATTAGGGGAAAAAAAATTTGTTTATGGTTTTTGTCTAATTTAATAATCTTATTTTTAACCTTTTTTATAATAAAAAAACTAAATTTTAACTTTTTTTACCACATCATAATATAATAGTTATTAAAAATGATTCAAATAAGCCACTAAAAATTGCATTGTCAGACTCTAAAAATTAATAAGACTTGACAATCTTGAGTTGAATTAGGTTAAAGTTTGATTTAATTAGATTAAAATTAGGATTGGGTTCAAATCAAAAGTATCTGAATTTAAACAAGCCCTTATTTTTTTTAGTTATATAAAAAAATCAACATAAGTTCAGATTAATCTAGGAGCCCTATATCTTTTTAACCTAAATATATAAAAAAAAAATTGATGAGAAATATTAAAAATTATTTAATCAACTAATTAGTAACATGAAAACTAATAAAAGTATATATCCAATGTAGGGGTGGACTATACAAGATTAATTAGTCGTATTTAAGCAGTATTTCAACAAATTGCAACTAAAATGAGAAGAAAATTGTAAATTAATTTTCATAAATACATATTTTCAAAACTAAATAATGACTCGATTTTTAATTATTTTTTTTTTGGGGAGTTTTGGTGAACAGGTTTTGCAACAGAAGATAGTCTAGGGACCTGTGCATATTTAGTGTTTTTGTTTGGCCTTTTGCTCCTTTTACACCACATTTCTTTCCTAGTTCCCAAATACTTCCTTCATATCGCTGACTGATCAGAGCACCGAAGGAAAGATGGCTGATGATATTCTCGCTGGTGCTGTTGCTGAGGCAATGCTGAAGAAGGTGATTTCAGTTACTACTGAGCAGATCTGCCTTGCTTGGGGTTTCAAGGAGGAGCTCACACAGCTTCGTTGCTCATTCGAAATGATTCAATGTGTGCTGGCTGATGCGAAGAGGAGGCAAGTGAGAGACGAGTCGTTGAGGCTTTGGTTTCAGAGGCTTGCAAATATTGCTGATGAGGCGGACAGCGTGCTGGATGAGCTAGCTTACGAGATTCTCCGGCGAAAGGTGGAGATTCGAAACCAAATGAAGAGAAAGGTTTTCTTCTTCTTTACATTTTCAAATCCCATCGTATTCTATTTCAAGATGGGCAACAAAGTTAAGACTATTGGTGAATTGCTAGAGAGAATTAATAATGAAGCAAATCAATTTGGACTTACTAGAATGGAACCAATTGATGCAAATCCTGAGATTATCCCAAACCGAGAGACAGACTCCTCTCTTGATCATTCAGAAATTGTAGGAAGGGAAGATGATGTCTCAAGAATTGTAGACTTGCTGCTCACTGCAACCAATCAACAACTCTCGGTCATTGCTATTGTAGGAATGGCAGGTTTGGGGAAGACAACTCTAGCAAAACTTGTGTACAATCACGAGCTAGTATAGAGACATTTTGATAAGACAATATGGGTATGTGTCTCTGATGATTTCAATGATAAAAGGATTTTGAGAGAGGCTCTAGAATCCCTTACCCAGAAGTCAAGTGCATTAGCAAATAAGAATACAATATTAGAATGCCTTAAAAAAGAGTTGCAAGGCAAAAGATATCTTCTAATACTTGATGATGTATGGAATGAAGAATCTATAAAATGGGATAATTTAAGGAGTTGTTTGTTAGGAATTAATTGGAATGCGGGAAACAGCATTATTTTAACAACCCGCAGTGACAACGTGGCAATGATCATGGGGACACTTCCCGTATTACATTTGGGAAGACTTTGTGAGGCTGATTGTTGGTCCATAATTAGAAAAAAAGTATCTCTTAATGAAGGAGTTCCACTAACTCAAGATTTGGAGGATATTGGAAGGGATATTGCCAAAAAATGTGAAGGGGTCCCATTTGTTGCAAATGTCTTAGGAGGGGTGATGTGTTATAAAAAGGAGGAAAGTGAATGGTTAGCAATTCGAGACAATGAAATTTGGAATTCCCTAGATGGTGGCAATGAAATGCTATCAATATTAAAATTGAGTTACGATCATCTTCCATCACCATCTCTTAAACAATGCTTTGCATATTGTTCAATTTTTCCTAAAGATTATGAGATTAACAAGGAAGAATTAATTCAGCTCTGGATGGCTGAAGGGTTCCTTCAACCACCTCAAGGATGTTCTTTGGTGATGGAGGATATTGGTAACATGTATTGTGATGAATTGTTGGCGAATTCATTATTTGAAGTTGTACAAAAGGATGTGTATGGTCATATTATCAATTACAAGATGAATAATTTGATGCATGATTTTGTGCTCTCTGTTTCAAAATCTGAGACCCTAATATGGAAGGGAGATTTTGTGGATGATATAATAAACATACAACGATTAGTCATCCAATCTACCAGAGAAACTACACCATTTTCAAAAGACAAAGTTAGGAAATTGCATACGTTGGTTTTAGAAAATGCTACACTTGGGGACACATTATCAGATTTTAAATGCTTACGTGTTCTAAAATTATATGGGGAATCCGTTGGAGAATTGTCGGGTTCTGTTGGCCAGTTAATACATTTGAGGCTTCTCAACATCTCACAAACTTCCATCAAAGCATTACCAAAGTCCATCACCAAGCTCTACAGTCTGCAAACTTTGAGAATTGAATATTGCCATCATCTCAAAGAGCTTCCAGAAGATCTAATAAATTTGATTAACTTGAGACATATTTGTGTTGATCATGATTACATCAAGCGAACACCTAAAAATATGGGGAAGTTGATTTGTTTGCAAACATTGCCATTTTTTTCTGTGTCAAGATGCAGGTCTTCAGATCAAAGAATTAGGAAACTTAGGCCAACTTAGAGGAGAATTAGACATCTACAATCTGCAGCACGTGAAAGATAAAAAAGAAGCCCAGAGTTCAAATTTAGAAGGGAAGGCAAAAATACACAAGTTGAGATTTTTTTGGAGTCGGGACAGAGAATACAACAGCAATAACGATGAAAAGGTGTTGGAAGGCCTCCAACCTCATCAATATTTAAAAAGCTTAACAATTGAAGGCTTCCAAGGAAAGGCATTCCCATCTTGGTTGTTGACAACTCGTGATGCTGCAGTTAATTTGTTGCTTTTTGAAAATTTGATTGATATCAATTTAAGGTATTGCAGTTCATGTAAAGAAGTTCCCACTCTCGGACATCTACCCTGTCTCAAGGTTCTTCAGATTATAGGAATGTGTAATGTAACGTGTATAGGAACGAGGTTTTATGGCTTTGATTCTGAGAGTACCACAAATGTAATTTTCCCTGCGTTGAGAAGACTAGAATTGAAGCAGATGTACAACCTAGTTGAATGGAAAGATGCGTCGGAGCTGGCAACTGCACGTGTGGTGTTTCCTTGTCTTGAGGAGCTGACCATTGAAGAGTGTCACCAATTGATAAGTGCTCCATGTGATTTTCCATTTCTTCAAAAGTTATGGATCTCTAAAATCAGGAGCATGGCATTCAAAAATATTAGCAGCAAGCTCACCTCACACACATCCCTCTACATTAAAAATTTGTCAGAACTTGCAAGTCTGCCAGAGCAACTTCTCCAAAACAATAGAAATCTAATGTCTCTACAGAATTTGTTTCTTTTTGAAAATTTGATTGATATCAATTTAAGGTATTGCAGTTCATGTAAAGAAGTTCCCACTCTCGGACATCTACGCTGTCTCAAGGTTCTTCAGATTATAGGAATGTGTAATGTAACGTGTATAGGAACAAGGTTTTATGGCTTTGATTCTGAGAGTACCACAAATATATTTTTCCCTGCGTTGAGAAGACTAGAATTGAAGCAGATGTACAACCTAGTTGAATGGAAAGATGCGTCGGAGCTGGCAACTGCAGGTGTGGTGTTTCCTTGTCTTGAGGAGCTGACCATTGAAGAGTGTCACCAATTGATAAGTGCTCCATGTGATTTTCCACATCTTCAAAAGTTATGGATCTCTGAAATCAGGAGCATGACATTCAAAAATATTAGCAGCAAGCTCACCTCACTCACATCCCTCTACATTAAAAATTTGTCAGAACTTGCAAGTCTGCCAGAGCAACTTCTCCAAAACAATAGAGGTCTAATGTCTCTACAGATACGGAGGTGTCATGAGTTAGAGACCATCTATCAAGGTGCATTGCCAATCATCCTTGTTCTGGAGGAATTCATAGCAGAAAGTTGTCCTAATCTAAGGTCTCTCCCAAGTATACTAGGCATTGTGCCCTCTCTTCGTTGCTTGGAGATATCATGTGGTGATGAAGTTTTATCAATTGAGCCACAATTATGTGTGTCTCTTTCAATATTGATGATAAAAGAGTGTCCTAATCTAACGTCAATTCCGAATCTACAAGAATTATATTCTCTTGTCCAATTAGAAATAGAGAATTGTCCTAAGCTAATATCTGTTCCAAATCTACTAGGACTAAATTCTCTTTCCTCTTTAAAAATAGAGAATTGTCCTAATTTGATATCCATTCCAGATTTATGGGGACTAGATTCTCTTTCCTCTTTAGAAATATTCAATTGCCAAAAGTTGACGTGTTTGCCAGAGGGGTTAGAGGGCCTCTATAAGTTGGAGACTTTGGCAATTGGTGGCTTTTGTGAGGAGCTCGAAACTTTCCCAAGTCTCAGTTCCATGATCTCACTTAAACAGCTATATTTGTATGGGTGGACTAAACTCAACTCTCTCCCAGATGAAATTAAAATTTTCACTGCCCTTACAAGTTTATGGATAGCTGAATTTCACGGAATAAAAGCTTTGCCTGATTGGTTGGGCAGCCTTTCTACTCTTGAAGAGCTTTGTTTGAATACATGTAACAACCTGATGTATCTGCCCGAATTCAAACACCTCACCAAAGTAAAAATTATTAGTTGTCCTAAATTAAAGGAAAGATATGCAAAGAAGACTGGAGAAGGTTTCCGCATATATTGATTAAAGGAAAGAAATGCAAAGGGAAGCTGCAGATATTTTGATGTCTCCTGTCAAACAAAAATGACCCAGAATTCCAATAACACAAAAACGATGTGGTAAGTCCATCTGAACCTGATCTTCTACTCTTCCTCTTCTCTTTTAGATTTCCTCTCTCCCTCTAAGAACAAAATACCAAATGCCTTGTGTTTCTTTCCCTAGTATATACTCGCATTCCTCGTATAATTAATAAGATGTGCCTGTAGGTTTCTTTGATTTTTGTTATCCATCTGGGTGAAGAACTGAAATGCAAGTCATGTCCACACGACCTCAGGTATTTCAATTTCTATCTTTCCCAATGTCTTTCTTCACTTTCATCATAACACAATATAAGAGAATTTATTTGTTTTAAAAAATTTTTTAAAAAAAACAATAATTGTGCATGACTGATATTTGAGTTTTAACTTTTCCTCTTTTTCTTATAAATTTTTTAAGGCTGACCTAAGAATTGCATAATATTCAAAAGTTTTAGTTTTATTGTTATCTGACTTTGTAGCATAACATGGATCCCCAATATATACTCACCTTCCTTGTACAATTCACAAATTTTGTGGATGATGTAATTGTAGGGTTATTTGATGGCTGCTGTCCAACTAGGGGAAGAGCTGAAATGCATTCATGTGCAAACAAGTTCAGGTATTTCAATTGCTCCTTTTGCTCAAGGCTTGTCCCCCCTTTTTCAACATAACAAATGCTAGATTTATTATTATTTTTCTAATAGTTAAATTCAATTTAGATAAAAGTATGTACACTTATGCACGGTGAAAAAAATAATAATACACTTGTTCATGTTGAACATAGAACCGTGCTTCAATGAACATTCGAAGTTTTTTTCCATGTTCGTTTAATGGTTGACCTGATAGTTGCATAGTTTTCTGTTAGTCTAGCTTTAAAGTTGTAGTCACAGTCTTGGCATTATATGATGAACATCTTGAACTCCTTCATCACACTTGAGAGCTTCCCAAACAGCATATATTATATGGAATCTTCAAAATCAAGATTTGGAACATCTCCCCAGGAGACAAATTTTTGTAAGAAGAAGATCAGTAAAGAAAATGGGCGATCTTGCTAGTGAATAAATGTCATTGTGTTGAAGACGTTTATAAATCAACAACAGTAGTAGGGATAAAAAAATAAGATAGTTGTACCTAGGACTAATTAGGGCAGCAATTGTAGGAACCCCTTTTTTTTCTGTCATTTTTAATCAATTCCATAGTTTGTAAAATATAAAAGGTGAGTTTGTAAGTCTTGGTTTTTGCATCTTTCATGTTCAATTTCTGATATTGGTAGTTTATATTATTTATGTCATTGCATCTTTGGATGGTATTTCAAAAGTTTTAATCATTGGTTGATGTAGCATTTCTTTTGTTATAAGAGTCAATGGTAGCTTTTGATTTGCGCAGGTTTCTTCCCCATTGTTGAGGATAGTTGATATAAAACCACATTTTTGGGTCTCTTCTTGTAGTGAGCTAACAACTAAGCCCTAGTTTTTTATCAGCCAGACTTTGACGCCTAAGCACATTCTTAGATGGAGGCATCATACTTGAGGATCTTTGAACTTTGGCAGAACGTTGGGGCAACTTTTTCTCTCCATAAAAGCTGAATTTTGCGATACAAGAATGCTACCATCCAGAAGCAAAGGAAGAGGTCCAATCCCGTCTTAAGGAGATGCTCTTTGGTGTTTAGCTAAGCGGAAGGTTTTTTAGTGGTCGAGAATTTGTTGGAAGTTGCTGCCATGTGATGCTCACTTTACAGCGAAAGCTGGATATTTCTTATTGGTTTCTGCCAAAATGGTTAAGAATTGCATAGAGTGTATGGGCAATGTTATTTTGATTACTATCTGATTGGAGTTCATTAAAATTTGTGAGTTCCATCAAATCTCATCTTCTTATCTTCTGATTTCTCTTTTTTAATAAAATTTATCCTTCATGATTTATTTATTTTATCTACTCTGATTTTATTGATATTATGGAATGTGAAATTTGCTGCAGTGGGTTGGCAATTTTATCTCTTCGGTATTTGGTACTTATTGGATGCAAGAACCATGTTTATTTGCTGAAAATGGTTGCCATGCCTCAGCTGATGAAATTGCAATGCTTGTCCATTCGTACCTGGCCCATGTTAAAGGAAAGATGTGCCAAGGGCATCATCATAGAGTGGTCCAAAGATGTATTTACATATGATTGGTAAGTTTTCTTAAACTTTATACTTTTCTTTGATACTCTAATTTATATAAAAATAATTGCCTAATTTCTTCCTTGCTAGTGACAACACATCTATTGTGTTCAGTTGGAGGAACAATTATTTTATTATATGGAGTTTGATAGAAGTTTATTACATTTGGTAAGTTTTATTATATATATTGGTCATGCCAATTATCCTGTAAACCCTACGTGCTGTTTCCTCAGAGGTTTTTTTTTTTTTTTTTTTTTAAAAAAAATTTCCTGTTCTTGTTGAAATATGTTTGGGTTTTGTCTTGCACTAAATACAGTAATTAGGAGGGTGCAAAGCTGATGCCTGTGCCAACATAGAATGCCTGACCACATAATTTTTTTGTTTTGTTTTTGACTAGTTTTGGCCTTACGTGGAGAGGAAATTGAAGATTTGAACCACTTACCTTTGCTTCATGAGGTGTGATCCCCAATTGATTCTGCTACCCCTAGGAGTGATGCCTCCCAAAACATGGGAGTTGCAAAGTTTATTGTCTACATTAAAAGGAGGATGTTTTTTTATAATATCATAGAAAGCCGGTTGTGAGTCTATACATACTGATTGCATTTTTTGTAATTCACTTGGCTACTTAGTGCCCTTTTTGCATGAAGTTACTCTTGGTTATCAAAATATATATATACTGACTTCCTACTTTTTCTTGCAAGGAAGATTCCAATCCCTAGAAGTCCAGAATCTGACAGGATTGTGTGGCTGGGGGAGAAATCTGGCAATTTTTCTGTTGACTCAGCCCATTGGTTTAGCCACCATCACAAGTTTTTTAAGCTCACGCACTGGCAGCAAGATTTGGTTTAAATGTTGAAAGCTGTGTTCTGTGGTCAGGGGGTTGAAATTGAACCCCATTTTTCGAAGTGTCCTATTGCTAGAATGACATGGTTTGGAGTTGGTCAAACTTTTGGTTGATCCTCCAAATCAGTTGGTAATTAGTGGAATGAACACTGGGCTTTTTACTTTGTTGGCAGCAGTGATTGTGGATGTGATTTGGAGACTCAGAAATGCAATTCAGTTTCAGGTTGAGAAGGGTTGTCCCGAGGTGTTGCCATTAAGAATTAATCAAAATTTCTCAAGCTTCCATGGAGCTTGACAAAATCTGGCAATTTTTCTGTTGACTCAGCCTATTGGTTTAACCACCATCACAAGTTTTTTCAGCTCACGCACTGGCAGCAAGATTTGGTTTAAATGTTGAAAGCTGTGTTCTGTAGTCAGGGGGTTGAAATTGAACCCCATTTTTCGAAGTGTCCTATTGCTTGAATGACATGATTTGGAGTTGGTCAAACTTTTGGTTGATCCTCCAAATCAGTTGGTCATTAGTGGAATGAACACTGGGCTATTTACTTTGTTGGCAGCAGTGATTGTGGATGTGATTTGGAGACTCAGAAATGGAGTTCAGTTTCAGGTTGAGAAGGGTTGTCCCGAGGTGTTGCCATCAAGAATTAATCAAAATTTCTCAAGCTTCCATGGAGCTTCAAATGTGAAGTGGCTAGAATTGAGAGAGAGAAGGCAAGTTAAATGGGAAACTCCCCAGTCAACAGAAAAATTCAATGCAGCGGAGAATAGTGGTCAAGTTTGTCTTTCTAGGTTTGTTAGGGACCACAATGGCAGAATGCTAATGGCTTGGACGACAAAAATCCCATGTTAAGAAATGCAGGTGAGGTTGTTCTTCAAGAAGAGCTAGATAAAGTCATTATAGAGGGGGATGCTAAAGCCGTCTTATATTCAGTTGGAGGCCCTTAGAAGGCCCACAGTTGGGAAATAGCTCAGTTTGCAAGATGAGTTTTAGTGGATTTTGTAATCCATAATATGCTTTCCTTGACCAAATCCAAGACAGGGCAATAAGGATAGGAGCAAGTTTCATTTCCTCCCCCACCCCTACTTATAAAAAATTTCTCAAGTCTTGCAAACTTTTAGTGTGAGTTTGTAACTTTAGATGTCATTTCATCCATTTCATGTTGATGTTCTGAAATCTGTGGTTTTCAATTGTTGATATGATTATGTTAGAATTATAATTAAATTATTAAATTCACAATTTTCTAATAACTTAAGGTTTCGGGACAATTGGTAATTAATCTTGATATCAGAGCATGAAATCCTAAGTTTGTTCCCTACTTTACTCTATGTCCTATTTAAAATGTTAAAAATCTCATGTTTTGAGCCCCACTTATTAAGGGGGAGTCTTGGCCCACACATGAGGGGGAGTTTTAGAATTATAATTAAATTATTAAATTAAAAATTACCTAATAGCTTACGTTTTTTGGACAATTGGTAATTTATCAAATTGCATTAGTAGATAGTTTATCTCTTCCAATGTTAAAGATACTTTACAAAGCCTCCATTTTGGAACCTACCTTCTTTTGGTTACTTGAGCTTTTTGCCAACTTTGACTCCTAATTACATCCTCATTTGGAGGCAATTACATGTTGATGATGTTGGTGCCTTTCCAGAATGGTGGGGTAACTTTATCTCTTCAAGAACTGAAGTTTAGGTGTAAGGATGCCACTACCTTCCATCTGTGCAAGAGGTACAGTCCCTTTCTATGGAAAGCTAAGTGGAAGATTTGCTAGAGTGTAGGAGGATTAATTTTAACGTTCGGCAATGTGAAGCCTTATAATACAGTCAGCTGGATTTTTTTTTTTATGTTCACTTGGAAAAAGAGATGGAAGTAGGCAGCCAGAGTTGTTAAGAGGTAAAAAAAACAAAACTGGTCATATTCTAGGAAAGCTCATTTGATTTCTTCCTTTATTATACTTTCAATTTAGTATACTATTTACCATATGTTTTGTTCTACCTCAAATTCATTGGTTGTTTAAGTTTTGGTGGCAACTTGACAGCAATAGGGACTTTTAAGGACCTTGCACGTGTTAGATTGGATTCTTTAAGATGATGTATCTAATCATTAATTTGATCTGTTCCATGTTTTTCATTCGGAAAATTTTCATCTTTTTCATTCTGTCCTAATTAGAGTTGAGAAATAATTTGTGAGATAAATTATTTATTCTATCCTAATTAGACTTGTAGATGAACTTAAAAGTCTGATTTACTTTACTCTCTGAGGAAGGATAAATTGAGATTCATTTCAAATTGAATGAGAGGGTTATTGCATTTTTTCCTGAGATCAAATTTTAATTTTGGGTAAGTCTTATTTCTCTTGATTGGATTGCTTCAGGATTGCATTGATTCTCAAACTATGCTAATTGTTCTATAGTTTTTTTCTTTTTATTTTTTCTAAAGAATTTCTGGTTGTAGGTCAATTAGAACCATATATATACACACACACACAATATATGCAAGTGTTGATGAGTATACAGTACTCGGCATCACTACTGACAATGCAAGAAGTAAGCCTTGATTTTTCCTGCACTTACACTGTAGTTTATTCCGTTTCCAATATATATAATCAGCAATAACTTTTATTTCCTGAATATGCAGGGTCTTGATAATTCTACCTTTTTAAAACCTTTGTTGTTATGGTCTCTACTATTGCAGTGGCTTCAACAGTTTTCTGGACTATGAGGTACACATGTGATTAGCCTTTTTACGTTGATTATCATTATACATGCATACATACATATAGGTGTACTGTATCCTATAAAAAAGAGCAACTCAAAATTCAAATATGTTGCATTTTTTTTACTGAGATCAAGTTATGGATTTTGATAAGCCATATTACCATTTCTGTTCCAGTGAGTTTGATACCTTACTGCACACTGCAGTTTACATTCAAAGTTGGCTATCTTACACACTGATTGATTGTAGAAATCATTGTTCTATATTTTTGACTTTACCAGAGTATTTAATAATCCTATCTTCAATTAATGGATTTCCATGTGTTATCTATGGCAGTCTTTTTTTCTTGCCAGCTTTATTGTCTTAATTAAGGGCCCAACTTGTTTGGGTGCCGAGTTCGCACAAAAGTTCAGAGGATAATTTCCTACAATTTGATAAGGTAATGGGTTATGAGTGTATATCTCAGTTAGTTGACCTTTGGTTTAGAAAAAAAAAAATTATATTTCGAAAATATGACATGAAATTTCTGTCAATTAGGTCCGCTACGGCAAAAATTGATATAAAATAGTTTGAACTACCTGTACGTTGAAAATTTCCTCAACCTTTTGGATAAAAGTGAGATGTGCATTCGTTTGGTAGAAGGCTTGTCCTTGTTTGATTTGACCCTGCAGAATCACATGGAAACTTGCCCACTCGAGTAGCTGCATATATGCATGGCCATGCTGTCCTTTTAAAACTTTTTTGAATTTCAGACAAGTGGGTAAGTTCTGATTCTTGTGAATGAGGGTTTTTTTTGGCTGAATTTATTATGATTTATGAACGAGTTGGACCAACTAGTTTACTTGATTTTGCAAAATGCTGACAAAAAATCCACTGCACAGGTTCTACTCAATGTTAAACCAACACATACGCTAGTCCGACCATGTCTTGCTATGTCTCTCCGCTTCCATCTTTGGTATCAGTAACCATTGTTGAAATTTTACTCACGACTAGAGTTTGTCCCTGGCAAGACTGAACGGTAGCTTTGAAGACTAGAGCCTATCTTTGGTTCTTATGATTTTGTGCCGACATATGGGCTGTGATTAAAGGCATGTGTTTACAGTATCCCTTTTCTTGATTTTAAGAAATTTGTTTCAAGATGCTATTAACTTTCATAGTATTGTAGATAAAGAAAGTTTATAAAAAATGTTCTGCTTTGTACTTCTAGCCATTTTTAGGAATGTTTTACTTTGTACTAGTAACCATTTTCAGGACGATTTGTGTTATTTCATTGTCATTCTTATTCATGATATACTTTATAAAAGGGCTACTCTTTGACTGACATGATTAGTCAGCAACTTTAATGGGTTTTCTGAGTTAATGTATTGTATGCAACTAGATATAAACTGATAAAAGGGTTATGTAGGGATTTGCAGTTAATTCTAATGTTCAAAATACCTAAGCTGGTTGCAAAATTCCCACAAGTCAAGGCTTATTCCTGTAATGCTCAATTGTTCTGCAAAGAAGAGAAGAAGAAGAAAAAAGAGAGAATAATTTACACCAATTCCATTAAAGGTTTCAACAATGACACTCAACTTATATACTTTAGTTGAAATGACCAGGACTAGGATGAGCAGATTTGAAAATGCTACTTGCCCTTTAATCATTTATAGCCAACTTGGATGGGATGGAGGGGGTGGGAAGAGGAATAGAGGGGAGTAGAATAGAGTTGGCCATAAATTGGCTGTAATTTTTGGTGAACTTTACTCTACTCACTCTCTCTCCCTCTCCATCAAAATTGGCCATTAAGTAAATGACCAGAGCTAGTGTGAGTAGATTGGTAGACTTGAGTTCGGGTAGTTAGTCGCATTAGCATGTTAGGAAAGTTGGTAAACCCCCCATTTTGCAATTGAAGGTTAATTCATTTTTAAGGTCAAAATGGTTATTTTTAAAATATAAAGAAGCAACGAATCATTTAACTATTAGATAAGTAAGAACTTAATTCTGCATCATTAGAATTCTTAATGATCAAAAAGACGCATTGCATGCAAAAATTGACCAAATTGAAAGATCAAGACACGCCAAGTTTGAATGATGAGAGACATTCTTTGAATTAGGTCTAAATACATGTGATTATGTAAGATTAATTATAATTGGTTCTTTTTCTCAACAAAAAAAAATTTATAATTGGTTCTCAAGAACAATTAATTAAAATTAATCATGTGTGTCCTATTAGTTTAAGGTTAACAACAAATTTTCCAGATAAATGTAATGGATAATGTCTCTTTTTGAATAATTAGTTCATTAACTTCCAAAAAGAAAGGATTAATTGAAATTTTAAAATTCCCAATCATCCCTTAGGCTAATCTGATTATTTAGTGGCTGAAAAATTTGTTCCAAACTTGTATTTATACTTAAAAGAAACCAGAAAATCCGGATAGATAACTTTGAAATGGATGAGTTTTAATTGAACTCTTAAGCCTTTGAGCTCCTCCATTTATAAATAGAAGTATAATTAACACACACAAAAATAAAAATAAAAATAAAACAAATATCTTGAGTTTTCTTGATTTAATACTGAATAATCCAATTGCAAGTTCACGAATAAAATCCTAAATCTAAAGGGCAAAATATTGTTAATTGTAGTAAGTAGTAAGCATTAGAACTCATTTTGACATCGTCAGTCATGATTCTTACAATGATCCAAGTGAAGATTCAACTATCCCCAAAGTTTATAAAATTAGAAAGTTTGGAGTCTGGACTAGGCACTAAGGAATCACCCTAGGTGCCAACTCCTATGAACCTGATGAGAGACGCTTTGCTTTGAAAGACAAGATTCTGCCAAGTGCTTATGTTCGGGGAGTTAGTCGCATTATCATCATGGTACCCAGAGGGGAGAGATAAGGTGTATGACAGTCTGAGAAAGACGTGATAACTCGAGTCTAATAATGGATTCTAGGCTATAGACAATTTTGGTAAATCTTGTCTTATCAATAATTACCAGTGATAAGGTTCTAAACGAGCCGGGTAAATGTTTAGGCTTTTTCATTTAATTTTATTTCAAATACAAGTTAAACTTGAGCTCACCAACAAACAAAATTACATGTTCAAATTAAGTTCATTTTCGTGTTAAACAAGCTCGAACTTGTTCATAATCTATTTGATTAACTTTTTTTCTATATATACTGAAGCCGTTAGTAAAATTGTTTACCCCGAACAAATATATTAATTTTGCTATGAATGGACTGTTTATATTATCAATAAATTACAAATAATAATTTGATATCATATGAGTCTATTTATGAACTCACACAATCCAATTTTATATATATTTTTAAACAAGTATACATTTAAAATATACTACTATATATAGTTGAATTAAGCCTAATACTTCATGAGCATGTTCATGAATAAATTATTATGTTTAAGTTTAGTTTGTTTAATAGTCAAGCCTAAAATTTGGCTTGAGTTCAGCTTGTTTGCTAAAAAATCAAACAAAAACAAATCTTTTCTCTAACCAATCTTGAGCTATGCAAAAACAACTTGGGTCATTTACAACCCTACCAATATTGTTCCCTTCTTTTTGTGGCTATCATCTTTTCCCCTTGGTTTTGTTTGTAGCTTTGTATTTCTCATGCCATAAATGAGACCAAATTTGCCTCAATTTATAGGCAAAGATTTTCAGGAAACTCGGTTCCAATATTTATGGATTTGATTACACTTGTGGTGGGAGACGGTGAGGATAGAAAAAAAAAATTAAAAGGAAGAGAGGGATGTGGTACGGCAACTGGGTATGAGAGAGTGAGAGAGGGGGTCCATGAAGGAGAGTGGTATGGAGGAGAGAGAAAAACGATAAAAAAATGAATAGAATAAAAACTTAAATGAAATTAGATATAGAGTATCGAGTTTGATATAAATGTATTTATAAATTAGGGAAAATAACAAAGCATGTTTTTAAGACGAAATTTGAGTCAAATTGCATTGAGCTTGATGCTAATGCTCTTAGCTCACTCAAAAATCAAAATGAATGGAAACTAGTGTTGCTTCTCACCCAACATTGTGGACAGTAGTTCGTAACTTTTCTTCACACTTGACAAGATTGGGTCGAGTCCCAGGTTTTTTAGAAACCCAACCCAGACCCATGCTCAGGCATAATTGTCACATCAATATATATATATATATATATATATATATATATATATATATATATATATATATATATATATATATATATATATATAAAAGCAGAGACCTCATGTGAGAGTGCATGAGGTCCTGTCACGTGGTAATCTAAAATTGCATTTAATCTTTTTTACCTTTTTTTATTAAGTTTTTTTAACCGTTACCCAATAGATCATAGTAACTTATTTTTACTATTATATAAATTTAGCATTTTTTACCTCTTTTTATTAAGTTTTTTTTACTATTACCCAATAGATCATAATAAATTATTTTTACTGTCCTACTCCGTATAGGGGTGGCAATTCGTGTTCGTGTCGTATCAAGTCATGAGTATTCGACTACATAGGTCAACACTAACCCGACATGTTTATTAAACGGGTCAAGATTCTTCAACCCTAACACGACCCATTTATTAAATGGGTCAGTCGTGTCGACCTATTTATCAGATTTTATTAAAATGAAAAATAATAATTAATGAAAAAACAAACAAATAAATATTTTTAATATAAAATTCAGAACTAACGAGTAACTGCATCACAAATAATCATTCAAAATTAAAGTATATCCTAATATCATAAATAATCAATCACAATATGTCAAAGAAAATAAATCACAACAACTAATAAGTTTATATACCAAGAGTTTGAAGAGTATATTGGTAAAATATCATTTAATTAAACGGGTCAGACGGGTTAAACGGGTTCTATGTGTTCAACACTAACCCAACCCATTTATTAAATGGGTTAGCCGTGTCAACCCGAATATTACACAAACCCGTTAAGCCTCAACTCATAACTTGCTAATTTCGTGTCGTGTCGTGTCGAGTTCGCGGGTCGTGTCAAGTTTTGTCACCCCTAACTACGTAGCACTCTAATATTGCATTTAATCTTTTTTCATTAAGTTTTTTTAACTATTACTCAATAAATCATAGTAACTTATTTTTACTATTATATAAAATATTAGATGTTCTTGATGATTAGACAAAAATTAATTCACTATGAAAAACCTTTTCATAGTAGACTAAACCTTATGAAAAACTCAAGCAAATTCTTACCCTACATATTATGACCCAAGTTTGACCATTCCCACGTGTAAATCAAAGTAAAACTTTTACCTTCTTACAAACTCTTTTCTTCTTCTCCCACGTATAGGTGATACTTCTAGAAAATTTCATCCTTATGAAATCATGTCTTCATTTTTCCCCAATTTCAATTCAATATGCTTTTGTCTATTAATAATTTTCTATGCAATTTATGCAGACTAATTCTCTGTCATAGACCAGTACAACAAAAATATATATAATCTTAAGATCCGTGAGGTTGCTGAAATAATTGACAAGTGTATATTTCTAAAATTTATAATAACAAAAAAGTCTAATAAATATCATATACTATCTCACAAAATGCCATTAACTTAATATTTTCTTTTAAAAAATTCAATGATAGGAATGGTAAAAAACATGATCCTATACAAGAAATACCAAAAATACATGCAAAAAAAATTTCATAGGAGGATTTATCTTTAAATATCATGAAGACAATAGTAAAGATAAAATGTATTGAATGAGATCCTACGAAACAGGTTTGTTAATCATTTCAATTTATACTCATCATTTACATAAAAAAATAATCATACATCATATTATTTACATTAAAAAAATAATACATATTAATTTCAAAGTTCATTGCAAGATGTGAATTGCTAGGGTATTGCAATAATAAGTAATATTGATACAATAATAGATTGGTATTACATTTTATACGTACTTTGTGAAAGGAATGTCAAACCACAAGCAAAATCATTTTGATGTGCAAAATGTGAAACAAAAATAAATCTTTCTATCCCAAAGTTAGAAGCACTCACATTAACTACATACTCTCTAAATATTTATAATATATTTATCTCACTATAACTACTATATATATGCAATTGCAAACTACTTCATATACATTATTCAAATTGAAGTTTTTGATGCAACTATCAAAACAAATTTTGTGATAATTGATTAAGATGCTGAAAAAATCCTAATTGAATCTGCAAGATATTTTGCTAAAAAATAAACTGAGGTACAACTTATTCAAATTATTGTAAAAATATTGATATTGGAGAACGAATTCCACGTTATTTGAAAAAAAAAATTAGGAAAAAAATGGATTTCTCTACTTCATTTGAATGAATTCAATCTAAAAAATGGTTTTGAAAATTACATAGTTGCTAAGATTTTTTATGCACCTTCAAATGATAAAAAAGTATGGAAGAAAAAAAAAATACACAATTTAATATGCTATATTAATTCTTTTTGCTGCACTATTCCAAAATTAACAAAAATAAAAAATAAAAATATTTGCAAAAAACTGTAACATCATTGAAATTTAATATAAATGCAAATACTATGAAAAATCTTAGCGACAAAGTCCAAATTTTGTAAGATCCAATTAAGAATCTCTCGATGCCAATTTATTAGTGATTAACACAAATGATGCAACAAAACGAAAAAATAATAATGAAAGCTCAAAAATTAAACAAATATGGACGGACTAAACTTCAAACGTTGAAAATAAAGAAACTGATGATGATAACAAGCATCACCATACCTTAATAACAAAGATTGAAGAAAAAAAAAATCGTAATGAAACTTTTTATTACATCATATAATAAAAATCAATAATATAAAATTAATTAATATGCTTTTATCAACTTTTATTATACAATATTACTCCAAGTTGTTTTAATTATTACTCATTACTTGAACAAAATAATTATAATAGATATATTTGAACAATTTAAAATTGTTACTTTTTATGATGAATTCATTACTAACAAAGTTTTATAATAAATATACTATAATATATGTCTAATATTTTTCAAAAACAAATTTACATAAAATATTACAATAGCATCCATGCATTGCACGGAAACTTACTAGTTTTTCTAAGTTCTAATGCAACCAAACTGAATAGCTTATTCTTGGAGTAAAGAAGGCTATTATGCAGTTCAATAAAATCCATTAAAACATAGAAATTATAGCGCAGGAATAAATTGAAAGAACTAATCAGACACAAATAACATTTTATATTGTCAATATTTTAAAGAGGAAAAAAAACCAGTTGAATTCGTAATTTATTGCTGACATTGCTCAAGGCTTCCGCCACACTCCATCATCGCATTGGTCATAAGCAAGATTACGGCAGGCAACATTCTCCAAGAAAATCAAGTTTGGGAATGATTCATGCAGTGCTTCCCAATTCATATTAAATTCATCTAAGTACTTCAAATGTAAAATCTCAACCGCCCACTTATCATTTCCTTTCTGAACAAAATTTTTGAGTTCTCCTCCTCTGATGTAAAGTGTTTTTAGGTTCTTAAGCTTTTCGGGTATCAGCCAATTCGGTGATTCTCTGTGAGGCAAGCACTGAAGTTTGAGCTTCTCCAGTGTTGTTGGAAGTTCCACCAGTGTCTCAGGATCTCTTGTTTTCAGTAGACTGGGGATGCGTTTGCTTAGTCTTCTAGTTGGTCTTGATGCTCCACTGTCTTGCCCTCTATTATCTGAGTTCACGGTGCTCGCTGGTTTTGGCGCAGCATTTTCTTGCTCTGGTTTTAGCACAGCATTTTCTTGCTTCATACCCCATGCTATTCCTAGCTTCCGAAGCACCTTCAACTTGCTTAGAGCGCGTAGCTCTTCTTCTGTGGGGAAATCCCTGCTGCTTGTATTGATGCTCAAATTGCTCAGCCTCTCCAATCCTATCAAATCTTCAATAGTACATGATCTTCCTCCACTTTTCAAATTACCAATTAGAAACCCCTTAAGGACTTCAAGTTTTGAGAGATGCGCTATCCTCTTGGGTATGCCATCTAGTAAGTAACATTCAGAAATATCCAAGCGTGTCAGCTGCTTGAGTAAGTCTATCCAATCTGGAAGTGCCTCCAGATTGTGACAAGCTTTGAGATCTAAGATCCTCAAATTTGTTAGCTTGCATACAGATTTGGGAAGCTCATTAATTCTAGAGACTCCTTGTAGGCTTAAAAGCCTTAAACATTTCATATTCATCATCGCTTTTAAGAAGTCAATACTTTCTACTTCAATGTGATACTCACCTGAGCTTTGCCACCTTCCCAAATAAAGAACATTGACATTTTTCATCTTTGAAAACCAGTCCACAATGTTGTCTTTATTCTCCTTTAGTAATGATTCAAGTCTCCAATCAGGAAAAGGCTCATTAAAATTGAATAGAGTTTGCAGCTTTTCTGGATCAAAGTTACGACTACTTGATAAAATCTGGTCCGAAGATCCATCCTCAGCCTTTAATAAAAATAACCTGCTACATAGAGAAGAATTTGCGGTTGGATTCCCATTAAAATCATAATCAAATAACCCAGCATCCTGGGCAAGCATAATAACCACACAGCGCACTCGAGGCAGCATCTTAAACCTGTCTGCAACCAGTTTGCGCCTTTGCTTAACAGGCTCAATAAAGCCCTTCGCCATGAGTTCTATAATAATCTCATCAGCAACATCTTCAGTAGCAGGAGAATCCACTAAACGCTCTCCGACCCACCAATCTATCAAAAGCCTCCTCTTTACAACCTCATTCTCCGGAACCACAGCAAAGCACAACAAGCAGTGCTTCAGCTTAGTATTGAGCTCCTCAAAAGCTTCCTGCAATTCAGTGAAAACCGAGCTACGTAGAAACTTATGATTAATGTGTAAGATAGGCAATTTTTCATCAACCTCACTATTGGACAGTTTCTTCCATGTATATCGACGAACATCAGAACTTGTAGAAGCCATGTCGCTTGGCAATGATGGAATGTGGAACCTCAACTTCATGACATGATTCTCCAGTGAGCTAAGCATGTCTCGAACTTGTTTGGTTGTGAAGGAACCACTAGTAGTTTGCTCAAGTTTCTTGACGATTTCAGTGATGCCTTGTTCAAAGTTCTTGATTGGTTTTTTAACAAGGTCTTGTAGACAGCGGAAATCGTCTCTGATTTGATTGAGATCTTTGTTTAACTTATCAAATTGATTGCACATAAAAGCATAGTCATCGTTATGGGCATGACTGTTTCTGTTGTTGAAATTGCTGCTGCCACTACTGCTGCTAGCTCCATTGTTATTGCCACCACACTTGGGAATAGAGTGCTTGACTTCAGACACACGACCAAGCAAGGTGACATAGGCATCGGTAATTTTCTCAATGGCTGAGGTTTCGTCAGGATTGTTTTGAGAAAAGAGTTCCTCATATGAAGACATGGCTAAGTGAACAAAGTGAAATGGAAAGATGTAAAAAGTGAGAAGAGAGCCAAGACACAGAATATATTGGCACATTCAACAAACAAACAATAAAATCATAGGAGTCAATATAAGCATCATATAGATATACACAATTGCAGTATCACGGATCAAACATATGTCGATTATATTAGTTTATGAACAGAGTTTAGCTACAAACTTGGTTATAACCTAAACTACAACTCCCACTAAAAAATTTAAATGACTACATATTTTAAAAATCAAACCATTGAATTACATGTTTTTCTTATTCTTAACACACATGTCAAATTCCGTGACAATCGGATGTTATTTACTATTTGATTCGTAACCTTTTTTTTTATGCATAATTTTAGATTATAAAATCTTAAAATTTAAATATTTGATAAATTACATAGTTATTGATCTTTGATCTTTTCAAAATTTTGCAAGCATGGATGATATAAGAAAAAAAAATGTAATTTAATAGTAAATTTGTCAAAATTCACGTCAAATAAAAAAATATTAAGCAGAGTTGGGGCCTTAAGTCAAGAGGCACTATAGCTCCTATACCCTAATAGGGTCATTGTAATTAGACAAAATGCTAGCCTTGTAGTCCAGCCGGCCAAACCATGTAATTCTCTTTATATTCTCGCTTCGGCTACTCTCTATAATAGGAGTCCCTTTGGAAACAGCTTAGTTATCTGCAACTGAAAATTTGTTGCTAACAAATTATAGATAAAGCAAAAAACTGAAATAGTAACCTAAGCCCTATAAATAGTACAAAAAATCACAATAAAATTTATAAATAGTAACAAAAATAAGCTTAAAAAAAAAAAAAAAAAAAAAAAAACCCCTTTTCGGCAATGCGAAACGCCACCCTTGTTTCTTTTATTTCAACAACACATGAACTATATAACCGCAAATACATCACAGTCTTGGTCTATGAAAATAAAACCCCACGAATGTAAGGAAAACAAAACAAACAAACAAAGGACTTTTAGATAAGAAACATACGATTTCGACTCTATCATGTAATTTCATAAATTTTAAAAAAAAAAATAGGGTGAAAATAAGACTTTCCGTACTACTTAGGTTCTCACTTTTCAAACACAATTTGTTTTCAAAAAGATAAATAAAAATTACCGAGGAGTGAGGATGGTCTCTGCTCTGAATATCTCTCCGGCGGCGTGGATTGGAATATATATACACCTATTTATCACCTCCCACTTTACCACCCAATCACCACACTATCACAACAGCGACTAAACTTTTCTGATCCGTTTCTACCAACCAGCTCTACCACTACACTCTGAGTCAATTCAAGTCAATGGACACTAGGACAGAGCAGAGCAGAGCACTGCGCTAAACGAAACATTATATAATTCAATAGTTCCAATCGTAACAATAAAAGAAGCGGAATTTGAATAGTTTATTAAGTATTATACAGTTGTTAGGACAAAAATAGCCAAATATCACTATTTTTTTTTAAATTATTAGTATTTTACTGGTTGAGAAATATTTAGTGATACTACTTTTTTTAAACTCGACTATTTTGACATAGAACTCGAATTTACAAAAAATAAGGGCTTGTTTGATGAAACAGTTTGAGTGTTTTTGATATACTTACGGGTGAAAAGGTGTGTTGAAATGTGTGTGTAACACTGTGTTTGTTTCAACAATGATGTTTTTTAGAAAATGAGTCATTTTTTAAGAAGTATTTTTTATAAAACTATCTCATTTTCTAATGTTTGGTAGCAACTTTAAATGAGTTGAAAAACAACCTCCTAACCTCTCTTAATTAGCTTATTATAAGATATATTTGTTTTTCAAAAAAATTTAATAGAAAACAATCTCTAGAAATAAGTCATACATTTTATGTTGACCAAAGATAGTTTTTAGCTGACTCATCTTTTTTTTATACTAGCAAACACTGGAAAACATGAAAAACTATCTTTACACAAAGTTTTCTATAGAAACAAACGGAGCGTGTGTTTAAAATGTGTTGTTTTGTGTTTGAACTTTGATGCCAAATAACCCCTAAGTATCTTTAAAAAGTTCGCTTGGAACTCGAGTTTCTTGTGATATAATACTTAGGCTTGTTTACCAAACATATTTAAAAATAAAAAATTATTGTTTGAAAATATTTATGAAAATATGTAAGTGAAAAAATGTGTAAAAATACATGTAATTTTACTCTTTTTTTTTTTTTTTTTTTAACTAAAAATTGAGGTTTAAAAACACAAACCAATCACCCTTGTTGCCTCTGTTTCAAACTTTCACTACTTTTTACAATTGTTGACTTTTCTTCCATCCCACGCGATCCTGACAAAAGAAAGAAAAAAGAGAAACCCACACCTGGAAGCCAACGAGAAAACTGGAAGAATAAAAAACAAAACTGGAATCCAACGAGGAAAAAAAAATAGATAGAAGTTGAAAAATAAAAAATTAAAAGAGATAGAAAGGCATGCTGTGGAAGTCAACAATTGCGGCTGTGTGAGTGCTTTTGTTGACTGTGTGAGTGCTGTGGAAATAGGGAAGTGCTTCTTGCATGGTACTCGAGTGTTTTAAACTTGAGTAAGACATTGTACTCTCCTCATTTCCCATCTAATCAATAATTGAGTTCTCAAGTGCGTGTGGCATTTTTCTAGTACTCAATTTTTTTAAACTCGAGTTCATGTCAAACTTGAGTTTTAAAAATATGATACATTGTTAAATATTTTTTAAATTGTGATAAAACATTAATAATTTCAAAAACTAGTGAAATTTAGTTATTTTTGCTCATTTGTGAGTATTGGTATCCACGTTGAAGAAGGACACCATTTTAACCAATCAAATTTATAATTCACTTGCATCAAGATGTAAAGTAAAAAATGTGTAAAAATATATAGTTATTACAATAATTGTGTAAATTTTTTTTTATTATTTCTTTAGATATCACGATGATAAAGTAAAAGAGTAGATAATAATTGTTGTATGTAAAAATCAAGAAAAAAATATTTCTGATGTTTAATTGGATAGAAAATGCAAATAAACAGAAAACATCGTATTCTGTAGCCACATGTTTTCTAGCATAATTTCAAGGTCACAAACAATGCAATTTAATTTTCCAGCCAAAATTTACTCAAAAAAAAAAAAAACGTTTGTAAGAAGATGATTCATTTTTTAAAAACATTTTGTCACGTCCATCAATTTACTGATCCTTCAGTCTCCTCCATCCCTTTCCTAGTTTTGGCTTTCCCATTGAGAATGGCTCAAGAATATTATCAGGTACTAATAATTACTCTATGGCAGGACCCTTGAGCTGTCATAACTTTGAGTTCCAAATTTTAGTAAATGACTGCATATCCACTTTCATTTCTCTCATCTCAAGACTACAACATGTTTGTTTCGCTATAAAATATTTTTTGGAATTCATTCAATTTATAGTTTCGCTGTAAAATATTCTTTGGAATTCATTCAATTTATATTCCATTTGTTGAAAAAAAAAAATCTTTTTGGAAAAACGTTTTCTACATTTTCTATGGTTTAGTATGACAGATAAATTGAATAAACAAAAAAAGGTTACCAAATTAAGAATAGAGGAAACTTAAAAATTACAATGTTGTTAAATTAGCAAGATGTCCAAGTTCCTTCGGAAGCTCCCTTGATAATTCATTAACCCCAGCATTTGATAAAAATATTATTTTCTCAATTTTTTTCTAATAATAGCAATTGCAATTAATTTAAAATAATTGTACAACGATTTTGGATCACAGTTTAAGTATACAGGTATACACTCTCCTGCCATTATGAGGGGAAAAAATCAATACAAAGAATATAAAAATTCACAAACTAGAGAGTCCACAAAATAAAGTACTGACAAAACCAGAATTTATTCTCTCATCCAAGAAAGTTCTTGCCTCTCAAGCGTTCTTTTCCTCCAAATATTCCACATAATGCACGAAGGAGCCACATTCCACCCCTTATTCCAATATGAGTTTATTTTTCTTCTTCAACATTGAAGCATATCAGTATGATACAATGTTCTCAGCATCGCCCATCCCACTCCAAACACCACAATGTTCCATAGTAAAACTTGAATGTATAAATAGCATTTGCTATCAATAACAGGTATACTTTTGTTGCTTCTTCCACATCTTCAATTTCTGCATTAAACAATTATCAATTAAATAATTTCAAGTTAACCACTCTTGAACTAATGAGTACAACTTACATATGTAACCATATTTTATTAAAAAAGACATGTAGCCATATCATCAAACAAGTTGAGGGGTTTAAGCAAATAAAGGTTATGAGATTATTGACAAAAAAAATTGCCTGTAACTCAAGAGTGCTTACCAAGATCAGCTTCTACCATGTAAATGCAGGTAACACGCATGAAGGATACGCATCATATTTGGATGCAAGAGCTTGCACAGAAGATAAGTCTGCAGCTTCTCCAAAACCAGCAAGTCCAAGTTCATTTGCATGGATCCCACCAGTGATAAAAGCTGACTGGATTCCAGCAGCATTTGCACCCTTGATGTCATGATGGAGGGAGTCACCCACAGCGATAGAGTCAGAAACATCCACATCAGCCATGGCCATAGCTGCTTCGTAGATTATCTGAAACAGTTGTCAAATGGTATAAAACTAGACTCTGGGGAGCATACAGGCAGGATGTACATCTAGTTGAAATAAATACAATGAAGAGAACAAGGGTTATATCACAAACACTATAGTCAAGAGAAAGACAGAGAGATCATGTCCCATCTTTCAGAGTGACAATTGCTCTGCTTGAAGATCAAATATCTATACATATAATCACAACCAAACAATTGATAAAGCATGTAGGATTATTAGAAGAAATAGAAATAGCAGAACAAGATTCTTATATATACAAGTAAGAATCGCTTATTGATAAGAGAATACTTCATGATCCTGGGTGCACCATAGTGCTGACCTTGTGGCTGACACTGTACCATAGTAATGAATTTAGGGCCAATAACAAGTTTCAAAGAATTATTGGATACGTGCTGTGTAAGAATGCTTATATGGATATGATTTTCAACCAAAGTTTTGATGAGAAGTTTCAAAAGATGATTTGGTAACTATGAAGCACAGGTGCAGGTGCGGGTGCGGGACTCGGCAATTTTTGAAAAAGGTGGGTGCGGGTGCAGCGGGACTCGGCAATTAAAAAATTATTAAAAATATTTTTATTTATATTTTCTATATATTTTTACTATTAAAATATTCTTAAAAAACATATTACTATGCCCTGATTCACAAAACAAAGAAAGAAGATAGCAAGAAACACAAAACAAAACACAAAACCAAAAAGAAAACACCAAAGAAGCAACAAATATTCAAAATAAAATTGAGGAAGGACAGATTTAGGGTTTTAGAGTCTCATTTAGAGCCGATTTCGGCTGTTTCGGCCGTTTTGGTCGTCGGCCGATACGACCCGATACGGCCCAATTCTGGCCGAATTGGCCTGAATCTGCGCGAATCGGCGCGATTCAAGCCGCGTCGGCGCGAGTCGGCTGAAAAAAAAAAACACATGGCAGACACGGCACTGACTTGCGAGCAGCAGCGTCCCTCGCGCGTCGCCGCGTCGGACGCAGGTGCGGCACCTCCGGCGCCGCGTCCGTGCATCATAGTTTGGTAATGATTCAAGAAAGTGTGTGAAAATTTCTTCAGATATAGGTGAATACTATATATACTTTCAACTGTTCCATTGACTTTTTATATTATGAGACACAGCTGATTTTTTGTAATAATAGTTGCAATTCATTAATCAACTTATATATGTCAAAATAATAATTAATTTGGTAAAAAGATATCTATGAACAATATGATCTAACTTGAATATTTGAAATTATGAAAATTTCTTGCTTAGTCATTTGAAAGAGTATGTAATGCTAACGTATTAAACTAGTTGCTAAAACATGCATGCGCAAAAATTTTATTGAAAATAATTATGAATCATATGTATTTAAATATATATATATATATATATATATATATATCAATCAATAAAATGCCAAATCAGAGAATTTGTGAAAATATGCAATGTAATTAAATTAAAATTTTTTAGATAAGAGTAAATGTAATTTAATTAGAATTTGTTTAATGTTAGGTTGTTTTATTCTAATTAAATAGTGACTTTTAGTTGTTTTAACTAACAATAACAAGCCTTAATCCCAAATTTTTGAGATCGGCTATAGATCCTCAACAGATTAGTTAGGGTTAGGTACATGTATTCTTTTTCTCTACATTCTATCTAAAGTCATATTTTCTATTACTTCCTTAATTAATAAGTCTTTTTTAATTACTTTTACTAATGTTATTTTGGGTCATCCTCTACCTTTTTCAATTCTCTCATCTTGGATTACTCACTCTTTTTTACTAGTGCATTAATCACCCTCATCTGAATATGACCAAACTATCTCAAGCAACCCTTTCATCTTTTCATCAATACGAGCCACCTTTATCTTTAAGCGGATTTCCTCATTTCGAATCTTGTGTATATTCATTTATCCATCTTAACATTCTCATTTCAACTACACTCATTTTATGAATATGTTGTTTCATAACAACCCAACATTCAATACCATAGACCATGACTAGTCATATAGCAATCTTATAAAATTTTCCCATTAAGCTCTTATTTTCTGATTCACATCCTCTTCAATCTCTCCACCTCTATGAATTATTAATCCAAGATATCAAAAGCTCTCACTCTTTAGTATTTCTGGGCCGTCAAGTTTTACCATCCATTCGTCTATCTTTACTACACTTACATTCCATGTACTCTATTTTATTCCTACTAATTGAAAGCCTTTAGATTCTAGAGTGTCTCTCCAAATTTCTAACTTGGCATTAACTCCACTCCTAATTTAATCCACTAAAACTATATCTTCTGCAAAAAAAAAAAAAAAACATAAACCAAGGGACCTATTGAATCATAGTGAGCGCATCCAATTTAGACAAGGGAAAAAAAAATCAAATTAATATATACAAATACACAATATATTAAAAATACCTATTTAGAGCTATATCAATAAATAAAAATCCAAATCAAGAAAATTTGCAGAAAATATGCAACTTAACTAACTTTTTTTATTTTTAAATGAATAGACCTAACACAATTTAATCAAAATTTGTTTAGTGTTTAGTTGTTTTATTCAAATGAAAGAGTTCTAATTGGTTTTAACGATCATGCAACAAAAATTGAATTTAAACAAGATAAATTACAACTATGACATGGAAAGATAAGAGATTTAAAAGCTTATTTGGCAACAGAAGAAAGAGTCAACCAATGGCAATAAGTCAAAAACTTCATTTTATGTATATTGTATAGATTATATCATAAGCAAAGGATGAGACAAGGAACTATGCATTGGAAGCTCAGTTATCAACGGCACCTGTTTATACTTGTATGCTATCTAGAACGAGGGTGTCACTGTCTGGATGCACATGAGCACACAACGTGATAAAGTACATGATGCTTTCTTTTTATTGGTAAATGATGATGACAAAGAGAATGTGTGATGAGATCACCTTATCAGGCTTCCCCATCCATTTCACTTCACCACCAAGCTTTTCATATTTGGCCGCCAGTGTACCTATTAATATTAAATCACCAAAGGGTAAACCCAATAGATCCGAAAGGTATAAGACAAATAAATTACAAAAAATTGATTTACCAAAAAGGAAGATAAAATATCATAGAAATTCAATATTTGGTTCAATTGACTAGCCTTTAGTAGTAATAGACCGTGTGACCTAAGTCAACCTTATTTTGTGATAGGTATGCCCCAAGTCAACCTTTAATAGTAATTCAAAAAATTCACAAAAGACTTGATTCTGATGCAACTAAATAAATTTCACAAAGAGGTAAACTGCTGGACTAAATATGGAATTCTAAGAAGCACTAAGAGCAATAAGCACTATAAGTTGTTGAGAGACATTAAAGTTCACAGAAAATTGATTTTATTGAAGTCCAAATCAGCTAGTGCAAACCAAAGCAGGCCATGAATTCTTCAAAGAAACTCCATTTGCGAACAAAATGCTTCATAGAGTTTTGGGGGGCTATGGTTCCAACAGAAAGTGTGATGGAGGAAAAGTATGGCCTGAGGCCTATCATCAGACCCTTATTGAAGCATCGTGTAGGTAAAGGTAAGACCATTTTCCACTGGCTGGTTAACTGCCATCTGGGCTTTGTGCCTAATATATAGTCATAGGGTCACATATGATGCTGGAAGCAGTGTAAATGCAAATGTAGCTGGTGTGATATCAAATGAAAAACTGGGTTTGGTTGCATGCATAACTTACCAATCAAAAATTAAAACTTAAAAAAAAAAAAAAAAAAACCTGGGTACGGCCACAAGTTAGATCAGTTGAGCTAGTTGGAAAGAAAAAAAAAAAAAAGAGTCAGCTACACACAGTCAGTTCATTAATGAAGATTGTGTTTCTAGGCTGCATATAAGATAGGAAAATACACAACTGCAGAAACCTGGGAAACTATTAGGCAAAAGGTACTTCTTGTTGACCAGTGGAACATTGTTTGATTTCCAAAAGCTATTCTAAAGTTTGCTTTTAAAAGCTGCTTCACTGTTAAGAACAGGTTACAAACAAGGGACAGATTAGCCTAATGGGGTTACTCTGGAGATAGGTTATGTTTGTTTTGCAGAAATAAATATTGAATGTAGAGAGAATCTATATCAAGATTGCTCCTTTTTGTAGGAGATTGTGGCTAGCAGTACTTGGGGAATGCTTGATCAACAGGCAAGCTCAAGTCTGGGAAGAAGAATTGAAGTGGATAATGAGTAAATTGAAAGGAATTAGTTTGTCATTTTGATGAAATTGGCCTATGCATTAGAGGTGAGAACAGTTATATAAATGAGCAATAAATTGTAGGGCGTTCAAGAAAATGAAGAATGACCCTTGTGGACAATTTACACAAGAAAGCTTCAATAAAAATTATCCTGATTACGACTCTGTAAAAGAAACTAAATCAATTATTTTAAGGCATTAAGCAATTTAATTCAAAAGGCTTCAATAAAAAGGTAATGGTTAGTATGCTTGGAGTATAATGTGGGCTACACTTGCTTTTATTAATGCTTCAACTCAACACTTCCCTTGTATTCTTTCCAAAGTTCACTCCCCCCAAAAGAATTAGTATGCAACTCTAAATGAGTCATCAACCGCAATAAAATAAGAGAGCATCAGTTGGACCTACGATGTAGAACTTTCCCCTTTTCTATTTGCAAGATTTAAATCTAAGACCTACTCCGACCCTACTCAACTAATTACATAAGATTGTGGCTATAATAAATGTGGCCAACCCTGAGTAAACTGTCCAGAGTCCATAATCAACCCTATAAAATTTGGGACTAAGTTTTGGCTGTTGTTATTGTGGCTGTAATGTATTTAATTATTAAATTGTAGATACTGTACCCAAAAGAGTCAAAAGACTAAATTAAACATTTTTACCTGGCATTACACGCAAAGCTCTTGCCTCAACAGTCACAAAATCAGGATTAGCCACCACCATTGGAATTCTTTTAGCAGCACAATGCTCCAATGTTTTCTCAAGGTCTTCAAGTTTCATGGGAATTGCAGTACCAGAAGGAGTCCCCATGGCTTCAGTGCCATGCACCAGAACAAATTCAGCTTCTCCAACATCCTCTACAACTTGTAAGTCTAGGCCCTACAATAAGATTTTGGATGCCAGATCATTTTATCAAATGTTCCTCAGCATACTTCAAGAGAAATTCTCATGAATAATTAGTATGATTGCTAAGCACAGTGATTCTTCATGCAAATCTCTTTCCCAGGTTTTGTTTATTACCCAAATGAACCCCATAAAAAAACTTGGCTCAGTGAAATGACAGAAGTAAGAAGAGAATAGGTGACAACAAGGTTTTATGATGAGTTTACCAATTCCATAACTTCTACTTAATGCCTAAGTTTAGTTGGACACTGCCTGAGAATGAAAGAGGAGATCATCTTGAGTAATCAGCCTGCTTTATTCAGACTTTTTAACAGGAATCTAGTAATACCCAGTTCCAAGAGACCATATTTCTTTTATGTAAGTAGTTAAGATTTATGACCTTATAAATTATAGATCATTCTCAACAAACTGCCTCTCTGCAAAGAGTGCACTCTATAAAACCAGTGATTCAGGAATAGTGAGTTTTGATAGTCTGTTGGTCATGTTAATAACATATATCAAAAGGACGGAAAGAGAGAAGAAGGGTTCCAATAAAAGCAAAGGAACAAAAAAATATAAGTATAAACAACTGCAGATAGAGCATACCTCAAGAGATATAGCACCCCGGTCACTCCATGTCATATGGATGCAAGACCTTCCAAGAGCTGCAAACCAAGCATCATCTCTCCTATTTAAAGAAAATTCCATGAAACAATAAGCCATAATAACTCAAGTATACATTAGTTACAAAAAGGCATAATGCAACATAATTACCCACAACATAACGTGGATAAGTACACAAGTAGACCAAGAAGATTCAATCATGTACATAGAAGACCATCAAATGTACAAACAAGGAGCGTTTTGATTTAAGTTGAAGATATTGCAAGAAAATAAAGGATTGAGGCCAAGAGAAATAGACATACTGCAGTTACTCAAATTCGAGTTGCATATGATGTAATACAAACAAGTTCAATTCAAAGACAAAGTAGTGAGAAATTTCTGTGCCATGTAGAATAAGCAATCTTATATTCACCAGCATCAATTATTTATCCCCAGTCATCAACAACTGGCTGAGGGAAACCCATTCATTTACAAAGAATGTTATTTGTCCAAAAAAGCTGCATAGATTTTCAAAAATGTTGTAAGGCTCTACATGATTCCTTGCATCACTAAAGTGGCTATGCAAGCACCTGGCTCACCTTTGACAGCTCTGAAATAGAAACAATTTAATATGGGTATCATGTTTAACCTTATTAAAGAAAGCATCACAATTAAATATAAACTATTCATGACTAAAGCCTCCAGTTAATATAAATGCTAATGGAAAAATGAAGAAATAACAAAACCTGTACAACATATTTGAAAAACATAATTACATAAGAATGTTTGCAAATATTTATAAACTATGGATGAAACAAAAATCAAGCCAAATCATAAAATAAATAATTTTCTACAAATGGTACAGATGCATCTCATCCCCTTCTTTACCATGTGTCCCAATACCAAACATCACAATCTTAATAGGAACCAAGTATAACATATTGTTGAGTTCAAAAAAGGATACAAGTAAATGGAGTTTATCAAGATTACTTGAGCAACTGCAACGAGTTAATTGGACTGACCAGTTCATCATGAAAACAGCAATGAAAATGGAATGAAACTTGAAAGCATCAATGATTAGGGTCACTAGTCATAGAAGATATGATGGTTAACCTTTGCAAGTATTGATGTGTTAATTCTCCACTAGTAATGGCTCCTACAAAGAGAGACGGATCAAAACCAAGGCTCTTCATCTTTTCCATAGTGGTTGATGCACGTCTTGAGGAATTACTTATAATCACCATCTTGCTACCAGTCATTGCTAACTTTTCTACTATCAGACAAAACAAACATAAACAATATCACATCGGAAACAATTATGGTCTCAACTACAAACAACTGACCCAAATCCAAATAGAAGAGATGAAAACATTGCCAAGAGCCTCGTCGCTCAATTGATTAGCATCTCATGCTTTTCCAAAAAAGTCATCTAAGGTTCAAATCCCCCCACCCCCAACTATTGAACAAAAATAAAGAGAGAGATATATAAAAACATACATGTTAAAATTGCATCAGGATAAGGTTTTTTGCCATCATGAAGTACTCCAAATTGATCTAAGAACCATGCCTGCACACATATTACCAAAATGCTAAAAGCATCTTATATTTGTATATTTGACATTAACACATAGTCACATACATATGAATATATCACAATACACAATCCTAAATATACACACATACAAAGATGCTTGTTTATGTGTACGTACCAACATGAATGACCATTGGAGGAGGAACGGCTAAGAGTAGTAACTCTGACAATTCTCAAAAGAAGTCAATTCCCTAGGAAAGGAGGGAAGGGTTATCAATTGTAACATTGCAGGATTATGTGGATGTTGCTCTGAGAAGTAGAAAGATTGGTTGTGATTGTAGGGGAAGGTCTTATGACCTGGGATCATGTGTTGGATAAATTGTTATTTGAGTTGTGTTTATTGAATAACTTGAATTTGGGCTAAGTTATCTGCATGCTAATCTTTAGGAGTAGTGATAGGTATTATCAATTTGTTTTCAAATGTAATTGTTATCATCAGCTTGTAACTCCTCTTGTATTTAAGAGGTAATATGAATAATAAAATCAAGGAGAATTAAACCCAAAAAAGGTCAATCTTTCTCTCAACCTTTGGAAGATTGGTCATCTCAAACTGACTACACTATCAATTTATTTTCTAGTTAACATCAGAAGGCAAATGGTTACTAACGAGGGCACTAAAAGGGGCTTCAGTAAGAGAACTACCTCTTGCTCTAGACCCATTGTTGAAATGAGTACATTGGTATGGAATATCAGGGTTCTAAAGGTAAAATGTACTGTCTTTACTTTGAAGTTTAGAAACAAAGGTAAAACTAGTTAACACCCTCAAAATAAAGAAAGCTATCTTTTTTTTTTTTTTGGATAAGTAATGAAAATTTTATTCAAAGTCAAAAAAAGGAATCATCCAAGTATACAGCAGGGGACCAAAACAATCAAATACATAAATTACAAGCATCCATCAAATCATAAACCAAAAAAATAGAATGACTTTTTATGATAGACATCCAATCCGATAGTGTTTTAAAGAAAAAAAAGTTTTAAGTCGGCTATTGTGCTTTCAAAGTCCTCAAAGAAAGCTATTATTCTTGGTTGAATTTTCCATTTCTGCTACGGCTTGCATGATTTGGATAGGATCTGGTTGTGTTGGAGCACTCACTTGGTACAGGTCAAGGTCATCTATCAAAATGATAAACTATTGCATTGAGAGGTTTATGTTTAGGCTTGCAAATGGTGGTTTGGCACATTTGTTTAGGCTAGTAATCATGATTTGGTAAGAAGAATTATCTAGAAGGATATGAAGGTATCAAAACTTGGTTGGGGATAGACTATGAAGCACGGACACTTCATTTGGAGTGCCATACCAATGTTGGACACAAGGCATGCCTGGGAAACTTTTGCATGTGTGTCCCAACCATGTCCTTTAAAAAAAAATTTAAAAAATTGCGGGACATGGGAACAAGAGGAATCGAATTCCCTTTCATCTTTCACAAAACAAAGAGAGCATTCATGCTCAAATAGTAATAGTGCATTTGAAAATGAATAGATATTCTTATTCTTGGTTTGTATTCTTTTTTCTTTCTCTTTTTTTTTTTTTTTTTTTTTTGGTTTTTGAAATGGTTAGAAATCTCCTATTCACTACTCGAACCCTTCCCCTCCCCCTTAATTCCTAGTAATAGTTTGTATTCTAATTTCTAAACAAGTAAAAATCCTTTAATAGTCATGAACTCACTTTATTATCCATTATTTCTCTTTAAACGATATATATTTCACATTATATGACCAAAAAAATGCTTAAAATATATATAGAAAATATAAATAAAAATATATTTAATAATTGCTTAATAAACGTGCCCCGCCATCCCCATGTCCTTTTTTTTTTCAAAAAATACCATATCATAGTGTCGTACCTGTACCCATATCCGTGTCCGTGCTTCCTAGGGGACAGATCATGGCTTCTAATCGAGGATTTTAATGTTGTTAAGAGCCCCTATGGGAAAAATCAGTAGGAGAAAGCCTAAATTATTTCAAAAAAGAGTGAAGCTTTCATTTCCAAAAAATTGGACAAAATTTTAACCAAGGACAAAATTTAGGTACAATACCTTAGCTACTGTTACTTAAGTTCTCCACTTAAGATTGAGCCATGTGGCTAATTATCTAAAAGATATTCTTTAATCTCATGAAAAAAATTCACATTGTAAAATCTTAAGAAAGGTATTCTAAGGAGCAACACTTGAATACTGTGCCTAAATCTTGTCATTTAGACAACACTGCTTGGTTTGAAAACAATTATCAAGCAAAGTAGAATTCACTATGCCTGGAATATCTGATCATAGTCCTATTCTCTTTTAACAGCTGGAAGTAAAACTCAACTTTGGCACCATATGGATTGGGAATGATTCCCCCTAATAGCTTTTATAAACTAAGCTTGGCTTCAACCCAATACACAGTCAATGCTTTTTTTATTTTCTTAACAACTTTGTATATTGTAAAATTTGTAACATGCCAAAAATTGTGTAATTTGTGTTTCCAAATAATATTGGGTTTGGTTGGGGTTACCTTGAAACGACGCGTTTCGGCGAGGTGTTGAAGGCCGGTGAAGGTCTGAAAGAGCTGAACCTCTTTGGACGGAACAGAGCATCTGGCTGCCATCATTCTTTCCTCTTCTTCTTTTCTCAGTCTCTGTATCTACTGTTTATCTAGTCTTATAAATGAGAGGCAAGCCATTGATAAAAATGTTCACTATTCTATATTATATTACATCGAGAGAATCTAAGTTTTTTTGTTTTAAAAGAGATTTTATCTATAATATCTCCATGATACAAATTGGGTTATTGGGTAAGCAGAGATTAAATTCAAATTTAATAAGATAATAAAGATACTAAAGATATTATACAAAAAATTTTAATTTTTAGAAATTTTTTTCTTAAGAAAATAATATTTAGAAACTGAAATATTTGCAAATTCATCTTTACAATACATATTGTATGTGATTTATCCTACTTTAATAATATAATATAATAAATAAATATTGATTTTGTTTTTTTATAAGTAATGCATTAGTTTATAAGACTTCTCTTTAAAGGTTCGGTTTAAAAGATATATGTAATAAAATCTATAATATCTTTAACATTATTCTAAATATATTTTAAATATAAATGTGTTGGTTTGAAAATTGAATTATTTAAATATAAGCTATCAAATTATTGGTAATATTAATAATTCATTTCTTAATAAAAAGTAGGGTAATTGCACTTTCCTTCAATTTTTTTAGTTATGGAATAGTTGTAATGTCCATCTGAATTTCAAAACTAAACAATGTTCCCTTAAACTTAACACTTTCAAAACCATACTTACTAATCTTTTATAAGTACGTATAATCTAATAAGTCTAGTGTCATTAGGATTTATATCAAATTTAAATAATAATCGATTTTTTTTTTGGAGGGGGGGGAGAATACATGACTAAATTTATGGTAGGGAAGGTTTGGGTTCAATGTCTAGTGGCATTAGACTTGTTAGGATTGTGACACGTATCCATTTTTAGACACATGTCACCATCCTACTTAGTCTAGTGCATTGAAAGCACTAAACTTAATCCAAACCCAATTATAGTATCCCAAAGATTGAATTTTTAGTTGCCAATCCTAACTAGCAAGCTCAGAAAGTTCATTTCTCCTTTTCCTAATAATAAAATGGTAAACTTCATAACTCCAAACAATGCAAGGGGCTATCATCACTGCTTAAAAGCTAGTTCCATCCTGGCCAGGCAACAAAAATTGAGGATTGAGCAGAATACCTATAGTTAAGAAGGAAATTCTTTTATCTTGTGTTTAAAATATAATTTGATGGTTATAAATTACAATAGGAAAGGGGGATTTGAATTCTAAACGTCAATGTCAATTGAGCAATAAATCTAGACTATGGACATTTTTGTTGGACAATATAAGGACATTATTGTCAAGAGTGTCTTTTCTACTTCTTCCTTTTAGTTGCGCTTGGATACTTGAATTTGAATTTGGATTTGAAATGCCTTAATTTCAAATCCATAAATATTTAAATATGTCACATGGATTTCTAAAATTCTATGGGGGTTAAAAATTATTTTGAATTCAAGGATTTTAAGGTGGATTGTCAAATCCAAATCTTTGACTCTTTGTAAACTATTCAAACAATGTATTTGGATTTTAATCACCAAAATCCAAATCCATGTGCCTAAATCCTACCATTCAAACACACCACTACTCTATAGGTCCAATCTAATCTGCTAGTATTTATCCATTGCTTGGTCCAAGCATATTCATCAATTTTTAGGGTAATTTCTATTACAGACAATGTGTAACACACAACACACACACACTAACACAACACAATGTATGTAACATTGGAACAACCCTTGCCCTTTCTTTTAATTCTCGGGCTATATGGGCAATGTTCCATATGAACCAAGCTAATCCCTCCTTTTTTTTCGATAGTGGTAATGGAAAATGAGTCACTTTCTTCATAGTAAAAAAATCCTTCTTTTGACATTACTTTTCAGTTTCCATTACCTATTTCTTTTTTTTCTTTTTTCTTTTTTGAGAAGAAAATGAGACTCGAGTCAAGATTCCAAGCTGCGTACATTGTTTTACTATAATCTTGCCACCATGCATTTCTTAAAACAGAAAACTCTAAATAAATTACAAAAAAATCATATTTACATAACCCTCAAGTCAAACACACATTTTCTCTACCAAATAGGCTCTAATTATATTTATCAAAAAAAAAAAAAATTATGCAAGGTACTAATTGCTTTCCCCAAAAGGAAAAATCTGGGAGTTCTGTGTTTTGTACTTGGTACCTCACATTGCAAAATGAATGAGATTCTCTTTAATAATACTTGTTAAATACATTATTCCCTCCTCCCTCAAAAGAGAATGTAACAACAACTTGTAGATTGTTCTGAAGAAATACATTGAAAATTTTCAAAGTGACAGCTTAACTAAGCTGAATCACTCAGTTGGTTCCTTAATTGGCTTCCCTCTCTCTCTTAGCTTGGCCGTGGCGTCTTTCATAGCTTCCTTCCTTTTTCTGCTGGCTAGAACTTTTGCCTGAACACCACTCACATTGGGGTCTTTCTTCTCCTCCGGAGGTGGCGGCGGAGCCCTTCTGGCTGCTGCATTTGCACTCTGATCACCAACATTCAAGCTCAACATTGCACCAGCTAAACCCAAGGTCACAGTCCTACAACACAAACGTATCACATATATGTTTTATATGGTATATTGCCCTACATGATTCCGTATCTCTTTCTAATATAAAAATTTGGTTGATTTAAGCTACATTGCCTTTGTTTATTTGTAAAACTTCAATTCATTGGTTCTCTCTCTTTTTCATTTCACAAGGCAATTAAGATTATAATTCATGGATTAAACTAATATCAAACACCATGCATTTTAATATGGCAAACTATTTTTTGTCAATGTTTAATTCTTGAATTTTGTAAACTCACCACCAAATAAGTTCCGACCTTGAAAAAAAAAGACTGCGTACATAGTCATATGTACATTTTAACATATATACATAAACATGTACAGTAAAAAGCAAATTTAGTAGAATGAACACCACATACCTTCTATGGACAAGTTTGTCATGTAGGTCATCATTGCAACCTTGATGGCAAGCCCAGAGTCTTTGGAACCCTAGAGATGAAGAATGAGTCTTCCTTTCTAGTCTTGTTGAGATGGGTGTTGGAGGACATGGTACTGGGGATATTGAATGGCCCATGACTCACCTCTCTGAGTTAAATTCAAAACCAGAAGGCACTTTCTTTTTTAAGTCAATTGTGCTGATGTGGGAAAAATTCTAGGAAGTAGATAGTGTTTGGAGCTTAAGATGTTAACGAGAATGGAAGTCCATTGGCTGGTAGCAGATAAGGTTCCAAACCTGTGGACCCTTTCATATCTTTTTAGTCTCTCTTTATTTGTATGATCACTAATTAACCAACCAACCAAATTGACAGCATCATATTGTTTCAAAATGTTTTTTTATTTTCGAGTATTTAACTATTTCTTTGAATATGTGCAAACGTCCCGTCCCACACACATTGAGTCAATATATAAATGAATCTCTTAAAGGAAGCTCCAAAATGTTGACAAAAGCTTTTAAACCCATGATCTCATTGTTTCAAAATGTTAACTGCTTTCTATCACTTCTGTCCAAAAAAAAAAAAGTTTGTAGGTCTTCGGCTCTAGCGGAAGCAATAGAGTTAATCACGTATAAAAATAAAGTATTTTGTTTATTCTGCAACCTTGCCATTTAAAAAGGATTTACTTTTATTACCACAGATAAAAATAATTAAGAGTTGTTCTTTTCCGTACAGTTCTGTAATTAGCAAAGTTGACTGTATACAGGAAACAATACTACAAACACAACACAATTTATAACAAATTTCACAACTATTCACAAAACATATTCTTATTCTTATTAGTTAATAGTCACTTTTACATTAAACCACCCTTAATTAGTTGATAGTAACATTTTCAACCACCCCTAATTAGTTGATAGTTACTTCCACATTAAACCTTTTTTTTTTGGTAAACACATTAAACTATTATTCACATCACTTTTATCATCCACCAGTTAGCATTAACAACACTTAAAACAAATGTTACTCTACCGTTTTTACTTTGCATAAGTCATACAACAGGATGGCATTAACATTGTCTCTACAAATATTACCCTCTACTGCTTCTACTTTGCACCATTACTTTACATAAGCGTTTTCGGGAAACACTGCTTCATATTTATTTTTTTTGCTGAGTACTGCTTTGTTTCAATCATCTCCATAATTATTCACATATCACACAACAAAATTCTGCTATAGGACTAATTAAAACGCGCTGAAAATAATCCAATGGCCTCACCATAGCAGGCAATTCAAAGATTAAAAATAAACAGAAGGCCTCACCTATTACCAATTAGCAAACCCAAAATTTTAGTTAATACTAAGAAATGTTGTCAGAAATTAAGCAACAAATAGCGAATGTCTAATTTGAAAAATACCTTTACAAACTTCTCATTTTACTTGTGCCCTTATTCCGTTTAAATTGGATATATGTTAATTACTATTTAATTAAGAAACTTATTTTTCATACACAATTTTATATCACAAAATTTAAGATTTTAACATTAGTTAATGACATAGGACTCTTATCTTCTTAAAATTTTGCAAGGATAAAGAACATAAAAATATTCAATCCAAAAGCTAAGAAGAACATAAAAATACAGTCCAAAAGTTTAATTTTCAAAATTTAAGCTCAATATAAAAATATTTCACAAGCTTTTTTCTCGTAACTAGTGGAAAGAGAAACTTTGATCCTAACCAATTCTTTATAAAGGCATCTATAGCACTCAATTCAAGGGAAAAGAGCAGGAACTAGGATCACCAACGCAGGAAATTCATAATATAAAAGATAAGCAGTATTAAATAGTATGACAAAGTCAAAACTTTATATAATTGATGCAAAACTAACATTCATATCTAGTTAAACATCTAGATGATGAAAGACAACCTGCAAAAATGACAAATTTAACAAAAAGAAAAACACAGCTAGGTTCTCCGTTGCGTTGACAAAAAAACAAAATGTATCATGGATAATCAACAAATATAAAGCACTGAATCCAACACTACTTTCACTCATCATCCTCATCATCATCATCAGCTACGGAGTTAAAAGCATTCAATCTCTCGATCAATTTGGCCTTCCTTTCCTCGTATGAGAGCTTCTTCAAGTTGAACCTGTTAAGGAACACATAGGAATTGTCAAAACTTGTCTCTGATTAAGACAACACAAAAATAAAAAGAAAACAATTTTCCTGGTATTGATCAAGATGGGGTTAACAAACACATTCAATTAAATAGCAAATATTTAAGGGTAATCATTTGAGATTGATCAGAAGAGTCCCAAAAACTTGTTACATAATATATAAATATATACACAGTAACACAACAAAAACATCACAGATAAATTAACAATTATCCTCACCTCTTGTGTTCCTTTGGAGGCTGTTTCTCAGACTTCTTAACTGTGGGATCTGCACGGATGGCAGCATGAACCTTCTTGTACATCTCTTCAATGCTATCAGCCTCAACTCCCTTCTTGATGTATCACTGAAGTGAGATTGGTATTTCTCTGGTTCATCTTCAATCAAAGTCTGGAACCAATTTAACATAACAATTAAAAATTAAATATATTACAATACTATTATAAGAAAAGCAAGAACAAACAATTGAACAAGCTATGAGAGATCACAATATCTGAATTCATACCCTATCTATCCAGCAACATGGCCCCCATAGATGTAGTTGCGGTGACTTCAGCATCAAGATGCTTACCATCACCCTTTCCAAACCACGCAAACCTCTTCTCAATGTGGGGGATATCCAGACCACCATTCAAGAGCACCCGTAAATTATTAGGATTAAACAGAACATGCAACAATTAATTAGCCATTATGACATATAGTGAACAAAGGAGGTTACAAAGATACAAAGCTCTGATTTAGTGATATACCTTGAGGGCACCAAAAACACGGTTTCCAGTTGTTGTCTTGATAAGACCAACATCTAGGAGAGCACGGAACGGCCTCCTGGTGTCTGCGGGCTCAACTGAGTAATCCTCCCCAGTAGCCTAAAGGCAAACAAATATGGACACATTTACATAAAGGCTTTCACAACAAAGCAGTGAAAAGGATAACACGTAATATGTAAGACAGGAGCAGAGAATGATACGCATATGTGAAAGTACCTCCACATTGCCTTCGTACTCTTCATCCATCTCGAGTGTTTTCAAGACACGGCGAGCCAAGAGGAGTCCAGTACAGTAAGCTGAATGCATTACCACAGTGACAGCTCATATTAACACACGCAAGAAAAGCTGAAAAGAATAAAGAAAGAGCTTTCAAAGAGCAATGACTGAATTACCAGCAGCATAATTTGTAAGGCCAACTTCAAGGCCATATCGTGGCAGCTCATGGGAATAAGCTGCAGCAAGAACCAAATCACCAGCAATGCTAGCAGAGATGATTTGTGCAGTTATGTCTTTGTTGGTCTAATACCAAGGTTAAGGTTCAAACCATACAACAGATACAAACATAATCCCCGAGATACAATACAAGAAAACCCCTTTCAAATGTAACTCAACAAGAAAAACATATTAGCCTATATTATAAACATACCAATACTAAGAATATACAACAGATACACTACATAACCCTTAACATTAAAGATACAATACAGTAAACCCCTATTAAATGCTCTAAACATTGACAAAAATCGTAAACCAATTAATTTACCACCAACTGTTATGATCATGGGTGATTCAACAATAAATTCACCATAGAATAAGTGACCCATAATTGCAATTATCATTATAATTAATTCAAGCCTTATAAAAAGAAGACAACCAAAAAAACACAAGCTTCAACAAAATGTAAACCAAACAAAAATCAACAAATCAAGAAAAAAATAGACAAATAAAATTATAAATATTTAACTATTTAAAAGGATACAAAACGAACAACAAAACGATACTTCGGGGTGTTGTACTTGTTCTTGTCCTGGTTAATCAACCGAACCCTGGCACGGTAGTCGGTCTTACCCTCTGTAAAACATTCAAAGACTCACACTTTCAGATTGAAACATAACACAATACCCCAAAAGAGAATGAACTCTGAATCATCAAACCCAATACAATGAATAAATTACAATACCTCTTCTTCTCTTGAACTTAACCTGAAACCTCTTGAAGTAGGCCTTGGTTTTCTGAGCTTTCACGAAGGCCTAAATGAACAAACAAAATTTCAAAAACACCCATTTAGAAGTAACCCCATATTCCGAGAAAGCAAGCAAAACCCATATCATAAAACGACAGATCATAACGTAGAGCCTAAGATTCCCGACCATTTTCCCAGCAACCAAACAAAACCCATATCATAAATTGTACTAACAAACTAACCCCAACATTCATAGAATGAAAAGAAAAAACCAAAGACAACATGGAACAAAACCCTTTTACAAAACCCATATCAGAAAAACAGGGGATTCGATCATAGAGTGTAAGATTCTAGACCATTTTCCCAGCTACCAAACAAAACCTATATCACAATTTGTACTAACAAACCAACATAACATAAACAAACATGTATAACTATATGAATGAAAACCCTTTTACAGTTTGAGAAACTCACCATTGCTGGATCTGAGACTCAGAAGAAGAGAACGAGAGACAGAGCGAGAGAGAGATAAACGGCTCTGCGTTTGTGAGAGACGGAGTGTTATAAAAGAGCGAGAAATATAAACCCTAGAGAGAGTTTGGATCAACGACTGAGATTAATTTGGATGGACTAACGGTAGAGATTTGTTTAAGCTAGGGTTTTGTGGTTTTAATGGACGCGGTGGCATTTTGGTCATTTTGAAGAGTGGAGTGGAAGGGGTTTTGTGATTTGCTGTGGTCGAGCTCACGTGACTTTGAGGAAATTAATACTATTTTTTAATTTAATTAAAACAATTTCAGAAATTATAGAAATATTTTAATAATACTACTAAATTTGAATAATATGATAGATAGTAAAAATTAAAGAATTTTTAAAAAAAATTAATGACAAATAAACATCATATATTCCAAGTTTTCACAATAAAATCAAATATTATAATAAATTAAAAACAAATTAAAATATTATTTTCAATTAAAAAAAATTTATAAACAATTTCAAGAAGTTTAAATTCCTTTTTGTATTTTAAATCATTTCTTAGTATTATAATTTTTATTCCAATAAAATTTTTCTTACAAGATGATTCGTGTAACTTGAAATAAATTTTTTTTTTTATTATAATATTTAGTTATAATTTATAATAAAATAAATGATACTTGAAAATTAATAAAGTCACAATCATAGTCATCATGACTATGGTAGCAAGGTTAGTCTAATTTACTGATATTGCACTGATTTACTACTAGTTTATAATATCATTAAGATAAAAAATTGTTCATTTTTCAAAGAGTATTTTTTGGAAAACTATATTATTTTTCAGTATTTGGTAACGACCTTGAAAATGAGTTTAAGAATATTTTCTGGTATTTGGTATGCAAATTTTTATTTTTATTTTTATTTTTTATATTTCTTGTGTAATTAAAAAATGTATTATGTAAACCAACTAATGTAATCAATATAAATAAATAAATAAAATCAAGAATGAATTTGGTTTTCATACTAAAATTTTGATAATAGATACAATCAAAATTAGTTGTCAATTTTTCATGATCTCTACCACTCATATTGCTCATATATATGAACAGAAACGTCCACACATACATATATATATATACACACACATATATATATATATATTAACCATTTGTCTATATATATAAAATTGACAATGGAATACATTTTTAATAAGTACAAATAACAATAACTTTTAATTGTCTACTCTTTTTGCTGATATACTAATTGTCTACTATGGTCAACCACAAATTTTTAATATTACTCAAAATTATGTATTCATATAATATATCTACATAATATTTCATCACTACATAATATCTACATAATGTATCTATCAACGAAAAAGATTATCCCTTGTAAAAGCAATTTAGAGCCATATAGGCATTTTGTTTAAAATTTTCGCCTTTTACTTCATTCATTCTTCTTCTATTTTTTTTTAGCACTTTTATGTGCAAAAAAAACTTCTACTTGAAATCCATCAAACCAAAATTTTCTTAGAGAAAAAATAAAATAAAATTTGAAATTCAAAGTAAAGAATTGGGATTTTAGTTGAGATAAATGAAATAATTACTGTTGCAAATATGTTCTCTTTTGCAAGTTGATAGAAAGGAATGAAATAATAATTGAGCAATGGGGGAAAAATTTACTCAAAGAACTATGTTATAAAGGGGAAGAGAAATATGGAGAGAGAGTGAGGGAGAGAGATCTATGGAAGAGGAGAGACTAAAGTTAGTGATAGTGAGGGTGTGAAGAAAGAAAAAGAAAAGGAAAGAGAGAAAGAATGAGAGAGCGTACTGTAAGAAAGAGATTTTTTCCAAAAAAAATTTTTGGAAAACAACCTATAAAAAACAAACTTTATTTTTATTAGAATTTTCCATTGACTAAAGATAGTTTTCATTGACCAATTTTTTTTGTGCTATCAAATACTGGAAAATGTGAAAAACTATTTTTACAGAAAGTTTTCTAGTAAAACAAATAGAGCGCTAGAATTGCATCAATTAGAAATCAAGACGGCATTCCTTAGCGATGAATAAGGGAATAAAATTTATATGGAAGGTACAATTTAGAGGATTAAAAGATATCAAAAGCCTTATAGTTTAATTAGCATTTCATGGTATTATAAGAGAGATATTCAAGGTTGAAATAAAATAAATCTCTTCTCTCAACTATTGAATTGAATATATATGTTGAAAACAAATAATACAATTAAGTCATTATTGGATTACTTGCTCCGCGACACTACTGCTGCATATAATTTTAGTGTTGGCATGTGAGTGTGTTACTTTATCTCATCCTCTTTTTCTATATGTGTGTGTGTGTGTGTTTATCAAAATTTCTATAAAAAATAAATAAAAAATAAATCATTGTTGGATCTAAGACATGAGTCTAACTCCCATCGTCCTCATTCTTAAGATCTAAGTTAAATATCAAAGACATTAGTTTGGTGACTTTCGTATTAGAAATAAGAATCCTTATTGAAAACAAATTAAATTTAATATACCTAGATTAGGATAAATAATTGGATAAAGGGGAATACATAAACATTTACATGTTGTCCATGACAGCATTTTTAAACTAGATCATAGGCTTTGACTCACACTCCATGGACAATCCTTGTCGAATAATCCTAAGGTTTTCGGTGCATTGGATTCTCGTAACTTGTTAGTGTTTATATAAGTCAAGCCAACGTTCTCATTCCAACTTCATCCACCACTAATCACATGGATGCTTACCTCTAAGGTTAAGTACTCCTCAAGGCAAATAAAGCATGGGGTTAACTTTGAATTTAGTGATCTATGATACACTTATATATATATATATATATATTTTTTTTTTTTTGAATAAGAAATATAAATGACAAGAAAGCAATAGGCAAAACTGTGTGATTCTTTAATGGTCAGGGGCTGAGCTATGTACAAGGGTGGGGGGCCATGACAGGACCACCCCAATATATATATATATATATATATATATATGTATATATATATATATATATATGTATGTATGTATATATATTAATGTTTTCAAAATTTAGTCTACAAAAATAAGAGTTCCCGCCCTTCCAAATATTTGAATTAGTCTAATAATACTTTAAAAGAAATAATTGGTCTAGTAATTAAGGTAATTATATTTTTCATTGTAAAATGTGTTTTTATATTTGTTAAATATTTGATAAAGTTTGGCATTAAATATGTTTGAATCTATCTTTTCCAACCCGTTATGTGGTGATTAATATGTCAGTGGCTCATTAGAAAAAATCATGTCACTAAAACTATACATAAAATGTCTCTTTAGTTGCCACATAATGGGTTAGAGGAAGATAGTTTCAAATATATTTAGAGCCTAACTTATTCCTCCAAGTTTTGGATCATTCATGTTTTTAAAGATTTCATTAGTTCAATTGAAATATATTTTACTTACTTTAATATAAAATTTGATAATATTTGTATTGAAAATGAAACTTTTTAAGAATTTTACTATGAAATGGTAAAAATGAAATTTATTTTATGAAAATACTAAACTTTTTGTGTGTGTATATATATAACTTGTATATAATAAAAAAATGTGTGTGCATATATATGTGTGGGGGGGTTGTTCTGATAAATATAATAGTGTCGCAATTTGACCTCGTAAAACAAAAATTTATGGCCCCACCCATGCTAATGGAATTATAGTTTTTTTTTTTTTTTTTGGTTAAGAAAGAAATGGATTTGTGTTGCAAGCAGTGGTGGAGTCAGGATTTTAGTTTAGGGGGCCAAGATCAAAAGACAATAATAAAAAAAATAACCTAAAATTATTAATTTATATTAATAATAAAATTATAAACGAACAATAATTATCATACAAAGCCTATTAAAATTAAACAATTGTAATATAAATAAACAATTGTAAAACATCTAGTTCATAGTTATTAATTGACAAACAATCATCAAAGCAAGAGATTAATCTATATACATAATGTGGGGACCTGAGGACCAAGGAAGACTAAAAATGCTATGACCTTTAATTGTTCATTGGCAAAAGCACCTTAAACCCAAGAAGTTGTTTTGCCTGATAAGAAGATGGGAAGGGACACAATATCTCCTGGAAGGGCGAGTGGAGAAAGTGGCCTTCTAGGAGAAGGCCAAGGCATCCGAAAGAAGTTTCCGGTAAAAGCTTATCTACTGCCTCTGCATTAAATGATTGACAACAGTCTTATCAACTGCATTGATAAGGAAATGACACATGAACAATAGATTCACAACTAAGTAACCCCTTCTACCACCTTCAACAAAAGTTTAATGGGACAAGTGTCTTAAGGATAACCTAAAAGGACACAGATGGAAGGCTAGGATGCAAGAAGGAAATGAGTATATAAAGGAAGAAAACTTCCAGATGTGGGGATGCTATAAAAAAATCAAGAAAGAGGATTAGAAAAAGAACAATGGTGAGTGAGAGAAAGAAGAGTGCATATCCTTATGCAAGAATTTGTCCTCGGACTGACCTAAGGAAAGCATAAATACTACTTGCTCTTCACATCCATACTCTTTCCTTCTTACTTGAATCTTCAAACTTAGACCTGGACTTAACAAATTAGTTGCATGTAGAGTATTATTCTTATTTTGTGCATATGTTATGATATTTATGATCTACAATCTAACACTTTACTTCTTTAATCTATCACTTTGAAAATTAAAATGAGGAAAATTATATATAGTTTGAAGTACAAGTAGAAGTGATGCAAAGTTTTATTTTGTTGGGTTTAGCAATATTAGACTACGGGGATAATAGATGATGCAAGAGTTGAATGGTAGAGAAAACACATGCTCATGTTAGAATTATTATTATTATTATTATTATATGTTTTGGGCAATTTCTAATTTTGTATTTTTTATCAATATTGTTGAATATCAAAAAGAAAATGATGAAATGATTATTCTAAAATATGCATTTTCATAATATGACTTTGAAAAATTGGAGGATACAATTATATTCTAAAATATACAATGTTAAATGTTTGTAATTATATTGATATCCCTTTTCTGGATTATGAAAAGAAAAAAAAAATTCTAATCCTTTTATGGGTGGTGTTTCTTGCAATTTTACATTTTTTTTTTTGGGTTCTAATTCAAAAAACTTCAATATTTATACTCTTTTTGTTACCAATATACTGCAAAAAGCGCATGTTAAAGTCGTTGACGGGATGCATATGCACATCTATAAATAAGGAAACTGAAAATGTGCAATTGTGCCCTGCATAAATGGCATTCATGAATACTAATTTATTATGTTTTTTTTTTATGGGTAAGAAACATATATATTAAAAAAGCTGTTAAATGCAAAGTAGCACTAGCAAATCAAAAGTACAAAAAAAGAAGGAAATGCAAAAACATAAAAAACACTAATTACAAAAAAGAAGGGAGCTAAGGAATAAAGAAAGAGAATCACTAGAAGTCTAAAAGTGAATCCCCAAGCCTTAGCCCAACCAAAAAGGGAACCAGAAAAGAGAGCAAGTAGTTGGTTATCGGATCTATCCAAATCTTTAAATGTCCTCCGATTGTGTTTCTTTCAAATACACCACATCAAACACAATGAAACTAAGTTCTAAATGTGAGATGAATGCTTCTCCAACCAATTCCACCAGCCACACAATGTAACAACAAATGATCTACAGTCTCTCTACACCAACGACACATAATACACCAATCAACGAAGTCAAAGCCCTTAAGCCTCAAATTATCTCCCGTGAGAATCCTATCCCATGCCGCTGTCCAAACAAAGAAAGAGACACACCGTGATACCTTAACCTTCTAAATAAATTTCCATGAAAAGCAATGGAAGAAGAACCATATAACTTATGATAATATGAGTGGATGGTAAAATTCTCGTTCTTTGTCAACTTCCATTTCATACGATCACCATCAACCACTAGAGGTAAATTGGATGCCAAGTATTGAAAGAAATCATCCATCACATCTGCCTCCCAATCATTAGGGTCACGAATGAAACGAACATCCCAAGTTCTCCTATTCCCTGCTCCTTGACACATCAAAGATGATTCTAAAAAGGCTACTTTGTTTGCAGCAAAATTGTATAAGACCGGAAAAGCCAAATGGAGAGGAAAATCTCTACACCATCTGTTTGTTCAGAATTTCACTCTATCCCTCACCCCAACCTTAAACTAGACATTTTTGCTAAACACTCCTCATCTCATCTGAATACTTCTCCACAAACCACACCCATGAACACCCCTACCCAACTTAGAGGTCCATCCCCCCACCCAACTTAGAGGTCCATCCCCCCATTCTTTCCCAAATTTCAAAGCTACCACTCTCCTCCAAAGCCTATTCTCCTCAATTCCAAAATGCCAAAACCACTTTCCTAATAAGGCTTTATTATGTTTCATTTCCATTTATCTATAAAATCTAGTATAAAATCATGTGATTGCAAAAATTAAGAGTTTGTACTGTTGAAGGGGTTAGCAAATTCGATGAAAGGATACGTTTCATTAGATTCATACAAATTAAGTCTTTTATTTCAATTTTACTATAAAAGAAAATAATGAACGGTGAACACAAAAATATATAGAGAAATGGAATCATTAAATTTCAATTCCTATGATCAGCCTCTTTTCCTTCTCAAAAAAGAAGAAGCCTTTTTTCAATAATTAACTCCTATATATAAGAAAAATCAAAGAATAATTTAAGGCAAGGATTCGTTTGTTTAAGAAGCTACTTTATTTAAAGATCACATTTCTTTACATTATTGAAAAGAATAACGTTAGAAATACAAACTATTTTATAAATTTTTTTACAAATTGTTGATGTGGTGAGTGATTATTGGTAAATGAAAAAGTGATATTAATAACGGGCCTAGATGAAAACCAATAAAAAGTTGGCCACATCAACATTTTATAAAAGTATTGTAAAATAGTTTGTAACTGTAACATTACTCTATTTAAAAATTCAAATTTGAACAAATCCTAGAAATATATTGGCATAAAATTAACTTTGATGAAAATTAGCTAGTAAAGCAACTAATTTGATGCCTTTTATAGAAATCCTATAAAAGGATATGATTTTGGTACAGAAGAGAAACAAATCATGAAAATCTTTTATCATTAAATGCATTTTCTTTGAGCACTCTTGTTAAATTTTCCTGGCATCTCCTTCTAGAGGCATGAGCTTCAAAAGAAATATATAGTGTTTTAGAAGTAGAACTATTTTCTCACAAAAAAATTTGATGATAAAGAGCTATAATTAGGAGCGGACGTCATAAGTTAAGACTCTCTCAAAAGAAAAGAAAAGGAAAAATAAAAAAAAAAAAGTAGTAAAGGAGAAACAAAATCATGGGTAGACAAGCACTGTCCAAAATTCCAGTCATAGATTTCTCAAGTGAGGACTTGAAGCCTGGCACAAATTCTTGGCTCTCAACACGCAAAGCTGTTTGCCATGCACTAGAAGAACAAGGTTGTTTTGTTGCAGAAATTGGCAACAAGATTTCTTTGGAGCTCCATAACAAAATCTTTGGTACAATAGGAGAGTTGTTTGAGCTCCCCACAGAAACCAAGATGCAAAACACACATGACAAACCTTACCGTGGCTACATCAGTGTTGGTTCAGCCCATGAAAGCATGGGGATTGATAATGCAACGTGCCTAGAAGAAAGCCAGAAGTTCACAAATCTCATGTGGCCTAATGGGAATGATCATTTCTGGTATTGCTTGATCTTCTTTTTTCCATATACAAATATATCAATTATCTAATGCAGTTAAATTTATATTTTATGAGAGGAAATAGTATCAATATTTTGTTTGGAGGAAGAGTTTTGGAGTGGAATCTTAAATTTATAATTGAGGAGTTCTCAATGTTAATTCCCCTTGTTTGGGTGAACAAGAGAATTGAGTAAAAATTTCCATTGAAATTTGACCTTTTACTTTGAATATTTTCAAGCATCCAAAATTACAAATTCCAGTTCAGATGAGAAATCTTCTCCAAAAATAAAAAGTTCAAATGAGGAAGATCTCATTAACAAAACAAAAATTGTAAAAAAAATTAAAAGAAGGTAATACAATTTTATTAAAGAAAGGTTAAGGATGAAAAAGAAGAAGCATGTTCTCTATTAAATATTTCCCTCCCTTAAAAAACCCAAACACTTTGAGTTTAATTTTTTATATACCAACAAGGCAACAACTAACAATTAAACATTAATCTCAAAATTTTGGGATCAGCTATGAATCTTAACAAATTAATCGGGATCGGTGAAAATGTATTAATACAGCTATGCTTAATAGGATCATTTAATTGTGCAACTACTTGTTTGATCCATCTTTTTGTTCTCTCTTAAACAGTGAAGGAGCTAATTTGTACGCAAAGCTAATGGCAGAAATTGATCAAACGGTGACAAGAATGGTGTTTGAAAACTATGGTGTTGAGAAATACTATGACTCAAACATTGCATCAACTGGGTATGTTATCCGATTTGGAAAATACAAAGAATATCAGAATTATGATCCTAAGAAGGGCTTTCCTACTCACACGGACAAGTCCTTCACCAGCATAGTACAGCAGCACCATGTTAATGCTTTTGAGGTACAGACCAGGGATGGTGAGTGGATTGGCTTAGATCCTACACCTTCGTCATTTTTGTACATGGCTGGTGATGCATTTCAGGTATGTCACTGTTTCTATTTTACAAAAATATTATTTGCTTTTGTTTTCTGTTTTAATTATTTTATTTTATTTAATGTGAGACAGTGATGAGATAAAATAGAAGTGAAAGTTTTCATAGTAAAAAAAGATCGTTATTAAGTTATTATGCGAGTTGTGAAATAGAAGTTAGTAAAAAAAGATCGTTATTAAGTTATTATGCGAGTTGTGAAATAGAAGTTAGTAAAAAAAGATCTTTATTAAGTTATTATGCGAGTTGTGAAATAGAAGTAAAAGTTTTCATGGTGAAAAAAGATTGTCATTAGTAAGTTATTATGCACGTTGAGTCTTTATGTAAGGTAAGAGTGAGACTTATCCTCATATTATAAGAAAGTATAATGTATTAAGTGCATAGGTCATTTAATGAGATCTATGGTTAGAGTGCTAGAGTTTTTATTCAAATTTGTGTTTTATTCAATTTTTTTTTTATCCATTTTGTTAATTTATCTTACATAAGAAAGGGACTCACCTTTATGTATTAGAGAGTGTAATACATTAGGTACACTAAATCATTTTAGCATATCTAAGGGTTAAATACCAGTTGGTAAAATATTTGATGGTTGAATAATAGATCTGAGATTCAATATCCGCTTAAATTAAATACTGATTGGTGTTTCTTAATTTGATGATAAAGAATTATTATTAGGAGCAGACGCTATAAGTTAAAACTATATAAAAATAAAGGGTTGACTTGATAGGGTTTTTGGTTCAAATTTGTGTTTTATTCAATATATGTTCTAATTATTGACTTCTCAAACACAATTAATTGCACACAAAAAAAAAAAAAAACCTGTAAAAAAACCTTCATTAAGCTGGCTCAATTAAAACCCAATAGGAAAAAAAAAATCTAAAATACTCTTGCTGTACTAAAGAGAATAAACTACAAATCCCTTCACAATTTTTCTTCTATTTTAAAGTGATGAGTGTAATTACCCTTCACAATTAAAATATATATATATTAATTACTGTACGGACCGCAAATAGGGTGTCTATGGGCTGGATGGCCCAACGGTCCAGCCCAACCTAGCATTAAATTTCGGGCATAGACCTAGATTTTGCCTGTACATTTGGGCTGGGCCAATTTTGTTGATAGTGTAAGAGTTTAGGTTGGACTTGAACTCAATATATTGACCAGGCCAAGTTTGAGCTTATATACTTTGTTTTTCAGCAAAACTATGTAATTATTATCTTTATTTTTTTTATAGAAGATCTGTGTGATTATTTGGTTCTTAAATAGTATTGATTATTTAAGATATTAGTTTATGAATCCTTAACAATATCAATTTTTTTTGAGAACCTTAATAATATGATGTTGTTGATGATGATGATATATACTATATAGATTAGAAACCAAGAGGCCAAGATCCATTTGTTTTAAGGTTTGTATATATATTTTGGATAATTCAATAGTTTACAATAGGAGAGGGGGATTTGAACCTAGATGTCTTTGTTGGAAACACCAAAAGGTCACAATTGAATTACAAGGGTGTTAGTTATATATAAACATAGTTCTGCATTATTTTTGGTTGAAATATAGATTAATAAAAAAAAAATTATCTAGCCCGGGGATTGGGCTACGTAATGGTGGTATCTCTCTCCTTAAACCATCGGAATCCTAGGCCCAAGCTGGAGGGGTGTTTCATAGGGCTGGGCTTTAATTGAAACATTTCAAAAATCAATCTTGAATACTTCTCCTCCAATTTGTCGATAGAAACCTTTTTAATTTTTTAAATGAAGTATAAATTCATAATTTATAGGCGTTTGTTAAAGCAAACACCAAAAAATACTCAGCTCCTACAGATGCACCCGTTCATGATCAACATGAGTTCCTACCTCTTGTATGTTACTGGCTAGACCAACAACATCCCAAGTTTTGTGTTATATTTCATCTATTGCAGTTAACACCATCAATTATCTATATTCTATAACCTATAAACTATAATCAACATAAAAATAGTATTGTTGAATTTAATTTTGCAAAACTCTTGTTGTGCTATTCAGCAAAAAAAAAAAAAAACTCTTGTTGTGCTACCTCATCAATCACATCATCAATCCCTTTTCTATCTTTTTTTTTTTTTTTTTTTTTTTTGGTGGCAATATTAACTATAACAAATATTAATATCAATTGATATTACATTTACGATTTTTTTCTTCTAAAAAAACACTTTACAAGTTAGCATAAGTCACAATAATACCAATTGATATCACAACTATTCAGTTATTAACTTGACAAACCAAGAATAATCACTTAAGCCATTTGTATTACAAATCCAAGCATAAGCCGTATAAAGTCACAAGAATGCTAATAATATTTTGACAATTTGGTTACTAACTTTACAAATCCAGGCATAAGCCATGAGGGGTCATGGATTTTGGGATTTGGCTGAGAGCATGTGATTTTGGCCGAGAAGCATGGGTGATCCGAGTCCGAGGGTACTATCTCCTCGGATAAAACTAAACGCAAATTTGGTATAGATCCTAATGATCAAGGATGACCTTTCAGGAAGTTCTAATGATAGCAACGAGTATCATGAATGTACAAGAGGGATAAAGACTCAAAATATCTAAGGGAAAGCTGTTACCACGCATTAATGAAGAAGGACCTCTGAACAGTATAATTGCAGCCTTACAGCCACCCCATAAGACTTTTAGAGGGGGCTGAGGGATAAGTATCAACATAAACCATCAACTGTCCACATGTAGTCCACGTGTAGGGTAAGGATGAAGGGAGAGATGTAATATAAATAAGGGTAGAGATTCCAGAGAAAGGAGGATGAAAAAAAGGAGGAAGAGAAAGCACTATAGCAATCTCAACAACTCTTGTAACCATTGTCATCCAATATATACTAGAACAGAGCTCCTTAGACTGTGCGGAGGACAAACTTTCTTGCAAACCGGATTCAATTCTTGTTGGCTCATCACACAACCATATTAACTGTTATCCATGCATTAAAGCCTAGCTCTTTGGACCCACTCTCTACAAATTTATTGTTCTAGGTTCACTAGGCCAAGATCCCTTACATTTGGGCTTGGTCTGAAAATCGTGTCCCTACAATGGCGCCTGTAGGGAGAGCTTGTGGGATAGTGAGTGCAACGGTAGATATGATAGGATTAGACCCTCATTAGTAAGAGTCCCTGGGGAAAGCCTTATGGTAGCCGGTTTACTATGTGAGGAAGTCACTACATGAGGCACACAGTTGTTGTCCTAACTTAGCTTTCGCTCAGGTCTACTACAAAGTGCGAATTATACGGGGAGGATTGCTGAATGGGGCATAGTTCTAGGGGCTTTGACATCAAGTACATGCCCCGTACCTCTGTCAAGGGCTAGGTCCTGGCGAATTTGGTGGCCGAGTTCGCTGAACCTCCATTAGAGGAAGTGGCAGAACATATGAGCAATTTAAAGGGGCTTTGCGGCGGGGCTAGTTCTTAGAGGTATATATTGATTCTTCTAGTCTATTGAAGTGGTTAAACAGAACCTTAGCTATGCTGGGTCCTCGGACCTCCTGTTTTGGGGGAAATTAACACACACTGGCATCTTTTGAAGTGGTTAAACAGAACTTAGCTATGCCGGGTCCTCGAACTTCCTGCTTTGGGGAAATTAAACACATTGGCATCTTTAGAAGTGGTTAAACAAAACCTTAGCTATGCCGGGTCCTCGGACCTCCTGCTTTGGGGAAATTAACACACACTGGCATCTTTGAAGTGGTTTTAAACAGAACCTTAGCTATGCTGGGTCCTCGGACCTCTTGCTTTGGGAAATTAACAATACTGGCATCTTTACAAGTGGTTAAACAGAACCTTAGCTATGCCGGGTCCTCGGACCTCCTGCTTTGGGGAAATTAACACATTGGCATCTTTTGAAGTAGTTAAACAGAACCTTAGCTATGCTGGGTCCTCGGACCTCCTGCTTTGGAGAAATTAACACACATTGGTATCTTTAGAAGTGGTTAAACAGAACCTTAGCTATGCGGGTCCTTGGACCTCCTACTTTGGGGAAATTACACACACTGACATCTATTAAAGTGGTTAAACAGAATCTTAGCTATGCCGGGTCCTCGGACCTCTTGCTAAGAAGAGCCTTAGCTACGTCAAGTCCCACAGACCTCCTGCTATGTGTTAAAAAGAGTCTTAGCTATGCGGGTCCTCAGACCTCTTGCTAAGAAGAGCTTTAGCTACGTCAGGTCCCACAGACCTCCTGCTAAGAAGAGCCTTAGCTACGTTAGGTCCCACAGACCTCCTGCTAAGTGTTAAAAAGAACCTTAGCTATGCCGGGTCCTTGGACCTCCTGTTTTGGGGAAATTAACACATTGGCATCTTTTGAAGTGGTTAAACATAAACTTAGCTATGCTGGGTCATCGAACCTCCTGCTTTGGGAAATAACACACCTAGCATCTTTAGAAGTGGTTAAACAGAACCTTAGCTATACCAGGTCCTCGAACCTCCTGCTTTGGGAAATTAACACACACATGACATTTTTAAAGTGGTTTAAACGAACCTTAGCTATGCTGGGTCCTCGGACCTCTTACTTTGAAAAAATTAACACACACTGGCTCTTTAGAAGTGGTTAAACAAAACCTTAGCTATGTCGGGTTCTCGGACCTCCTGCTTTAGGAAAATTAACACACACTAACATCTATTGAAGTGGTTAAACAGAACCTTAGCTATGCTGGGTCCTTGAACCTCCTGCTAAGAAGAGCATTAGCTAAGTCAGGTCCCACAGACTCCTGCTAAGTGTTTAAAGAGTCTTAGCTAGCATTAGGCTAGCTCTCATCTAGACCTCCTGCTAAGAAGAGCCTTAGCTACGTTAGGTCCCATAGACCTGCTACTAAGTGTTAAAAAGAACCTTAGTTATGCCGGGTCCTTGGATCTCCTGCTTTGGGAAAATTAACACACATTGACATATTTTGAAGTGGTTAAACAGAACCTTAGCTATGCTGGGTCCTCGGACCTCCTGCTTTGGGAAATTAACACACACTAGAATCTTTAGAAGTGGTTAAATAGAACCTTAGCTATGCCGGGTCCTCGGACCTCCTGCTTTGGGGAAATTAACACACACTGACATTTTGAAGAGGCTAAACAGAACCTTAGCTATGGGGGTCCTCGGACCTCGCTTTGAAAAAATTAACACACACTGGCATTTTTAGAAGTGGTTAAACAGAACCTTAGCTATGTCAGGTCCTCGGACCTCCTGCTTTGAGAAAATTAACACACACTGACATCTATTAAAGTGGTTAAACAGAACCTTAGCTATGCCGAGTCCTCGGACCTCCTGCTAAGAAGAGCCTTAGCTACGTCAGGTTCCACAGACCTCCTGCTAAGTGTTAAAAAGAGTCTTAGCTATGCCGGGTCCTCGGACCTCTTGCTAAGAAGAGCCTTATCTACATCATGTTCCACAGACCTCCTGCTAAGAAGAGCCTTAGCTACGTTAGGTCCCACAGACCTCTTGCTAAGTGTTAAAAAGAGCCTTAGCTATGCCGGGTCCTCAGACTTCCTGCTTTGAGGAAATTAACACATAATGACATCTCTCTTCAAAGTGTTTAAACTATAACTCAATCATGCCTCGGTCCTCGGACCAGATGATGTGAGAAAATTAACACTTCATGACATCTCTCTTCAAGGTATTTAAACTATAAACTTGATCATGCCTCGGTCCTCAGACCACATACTTTGGGGAATTATCATTCCATAACATCTATTTGTTTCTCACTAAGTGTCAAGACAGACCTAAGATTATAACCAAGTCCTTTAATTGGTAGCTCTGAAAGGAGCAATTCATAGTATAATATGGGGCGCGTGAAACAACACTCCCACAGGTGTAAATTAAAGGATCAAAGCAAAATCAACTCTTAAGATTCAGAACCCCACTTTTCTCCTCGGACGCGAGGAGAAAACCGGAGTTTTGAGGAGCTATTGTGGGGTCATGGATTTTGGGATTTGGCCGAGAGCATGTGGTTTTGGCCGAGAAGCATGGGTGGTCCGAGTCCGAGGAGTACTATCTCCTCGGATAAAACTAACGTAAATTTGGTATAGATCCTAATGATTAAGGATGACCTTTCAGGAAGTTCTAATGATAGCAACGAGCATCATGAATGTATAAGAGGGATAATGACTCAAAATATCTAAGGGAAAGCTGTTACCACTGCATTAATGAGGAAGTGATCTCTGAACAGTATTATGGCAGCCTTACAGCACCCCAGAAGACTTTTAGAGGGGGCTGATGGGACAAGTATCAACAAAATCATCAACTGTCCACATGTAGTCCACATGTAGGGTAAGGATGAAGGGAGAGATGTAATATAAATAAGGGTAGAGATTCCAGAGAAAGGGGGATGAAAAAAGGAGAAGAGAAAGCACTATAGCAATCTCAACAATCCTGTAACCATTGTCATCCAATATATACTACAACAGAGCTCCTTGGACTGTGCGGAGAACAAACTTTCTTACACAAACCGGGTTCAATTCTTGTTGGCTCATCATCCACAACCATATTAACTGTTGTCCATGCATTAAAGTCTAGCTCTTTGACCCACTCTTACAAATTTATTGTTCTAGGTTCACTAGGCCAAGATCCCTTACATTTTGGGCTGGGTCTGAAAATCGTGTCCCTACAAGCCACATAAACAACAATAATGCCGTTATTTCATATAATATCTCAACAAAATGCCTTTCAAATTCCTTATAAAAATCTTGGAGCAACCAACATAATTTAGCTTAAACTCTCTCTTTTTTGTATAAAACACTAACATAACCGTTTCTACAATATTTAAGACTTTCCATGAAATATAATTCTTATTGACAAAAATAGAAAAGACTTACCGTTGCAAAAATGTAGCTTTCCTTTCTTTTTTTTTTTTCTTTTTTTTTTTTAAGAAGAAAATGTAGCTTTCCTTTAGGGCCCGTTAGATTGACAGGAAAGGAAGGAGGAGTGGAGGGGAGTAGAGTAGAGTTAGATGAAAATAGTCTAATTTTGAGCAAATTCTATTCTACTTTACTCTACTCCCCCTCACTGATCTCTCAATCCAAATGGATATAATAAGATAGAGACATGTCCTATGATAAAAGATTGAAAAGAAATTGTCGTTATATACTTGGTATGTTTAATTCTACAATATTTAAGATATATATATATATATATATATTTTGTTTCATGTGATAAATAAACATCATTGTATTTCAATATGCTTATTCTAGAATTGTTATCTAACAAACTGCCCTTGTAAAAGTTCTCTATTATGTTGAGCTTGACACAATACTTAGCTATGTATTTCAATTTGCTTACAATAGTCTCTCTCTATTTCTTATATTTTGTTTCTCCTCTGGTGCATTTTTAAGATTATTACTTCTACTTTTTTTTTTTCCCACTAATGGTTCTTTTGTTAATGTTTATTTAATTGCTGTATAAAATTTGTTATGTTAATGATATAGTGCTACCATACTAAATTGATAGTACTTTGTAATACTTTATTGTCTATATAGCAAATTTGCAGAGACAATTAAATAAATATTAACAAAAAGGATCATTTGTAAAGGAAAAAAAAGTAGAAATAATAAAAAATGCACCAAAGAGAACAAATACATAGTGATCAACAAGTCTTTAATATTATAGAAGTGGCTGTGCTTGGATTTGTATAGCAATTGGCTGATGTGATTCGTGCTTGGATTTGTAAAGTAATCCGATAGTTGTAACTAGGGGTGGCAAATGAATGGGTTGGGTCATATATGGGTTGAGTGTGTAATTATTCATTTATCAATTTATGACCCGTTATATTAAATTAATTACTTTTTACCCACCCAACCCATTTAGTAACCCACCCATTTAACCAATATGACCAAAATACCTTTAAAATTACTTGAGTATCCTATTGACCTCCAAAATTACCAAAACATCCTTAAATACCCAAAATGATCCAATACTCCTAAACTTCCAAAATTACCAATATACTCTTGGACATCCAAAATTATCCCCAAAATCTCTAAAACTAAAATGAGCAAAATATTGCCAAACTCTCTAAAATTAGCAAAATACCTTAGAAACCTCTAAAATAACCAAAATACCCCTGATATCCCTAAAATCACTAATTATGCTCAAAAACCACTAAATGATCAAAGTACTCCTAAAATCTCTAAAATGAGCAAAATACCCATGTAACCTCTAAAATAACTAAAATACTTCTAATATCTCTAAAATCATCAAATATGCTCAAAAACCACTAAAATGACAACTAGCATTATTGTGCCTTATGCGGATTTGTAAAGTTAGCAACCAAATAGGTGTAAAACAACCGAAATTATTGTGGCTTGTGCTTGGATTTGAAAAGTTAAAGTTCAATAGAAGATAATAATATTTTTTTTATATTTAATCATATCTATCTATATTCTTAAATCAAATCATATCCATCTATATTTATACTATATATAGGTATTTGAGTTTTTTTTTTAACATATAGGTATTTGAGTTACAAACAATATTTGGATATATTTCAATGTGCCGTACCAACTCTTTGACTTTTATTTAGGATCAGACCAACTCTTTGACTGATTGCCTAATACAAAACAATAACATTTATAGACTACATTAATTAAAATTATTGCTCAGAATAAAAAAATAAAAATAAAGGAAGAGCTTGTGTCCAGTATCCAGTTCTACTAGAAACGTCTCTGTATCCCAATGTTTAGTGGAATTGGACACTAGACACAAGTTGTGTCCGAAAAAAATTATATATTATATCCTATTACAAATATATTTTCACACATCGAGTGAGTCAGCAATTAGTTTAATTTTAAGTACTATATAATCATCATTAACATTAAGGGTTGTATATAATTTGCATGGTGTAGGCATGGAGCAATGACAGGTTACGGCCTTGCAAGCATAGAGTAATGATGAATGGAAACAAGACAATACATTTGCTTGGGCTTTTACAATCAACGAAGGGACAATACATGTACCAGAAGAGCTGGTTGATGATGAACCCTTTACAGTATAAACCATTTGATCACATTGATTATGTTAGATCAGAAGAAGGTCAGGGACATGAGAATCCTATCAAAGTTTATTGCGGTGTTTGACATCTTTTGCCCCAAAGAATTTTATTGTTTTCCATGTCTGATATGCACAGTTTGAAATAATTGACAAATGGATATTCTTAATCTATTGTACAATGAATAACAAATTATGTTCATTTCATGGGTTGGCTTTCTTCCAAGTTATAAAAGTCCTTTATTTACCTGGAATAAACCATGCCATTAAATATGTTTAGGGAACTTGATGGTTACAATTTTTATTTTCAAGCTCTTGGGCCATTTACTTTAAGTAATTCACTGATTAATTGTTAGTGTGCTAGACCATGGTCATTTATTTGAAAACTACTTCACAAATAAAAGTCGTGTCTCATGATAATTTGTAAAAAAAACTCTCTTGTCGTAAGCCCCTGACCTCCAATTTTGGAAGCAACTCATCTCTCTCTTACAAAACATTTGCTTGATCTCGTGATGATCCCTAGTCTATTTGTTTGATGAGAAATAAAAAGAAATATAAAAAATTCGAGCGGCTGAAGTTGAAGCAGCTACTTTTGAAACAACAGAAAGAAAAACAATAACGAGAGCGGACATTTACTGGATTAGGATTTTCATTTGTTAATTGTCTTTACAAGATCTGTTCAACTAAAAATTTTTGGTGATTCCCACCATGTCATTATCAAGAACTATCAGATATCTTAGATTATTATTATTTTTTAAGAACTAACTAACAAAATACACAAATACAAATATTTTCAAGGCATCAAGTTAAATTAGGTTGATTCAGGTTTGATGTTGAAACTTATTTTAAATAGTTACAATGGGTATGAGAATTTGAGTCATGAATGTCTCCATTAGAAAAATTAAAATGTTCTAGTTGAAATATAAGACTCTTGACAATATATTTTTGTTTTTTAGGACTTGGTTTTTGTATAGTTAGAGCATTAGGTAAAATTTTGTAAATGAAATAATTTATTGAATACTAAAATTAAATAGTTGAATAAAAGCCCAATTTTTTATTATGCCTAAAAATGGCCTAACCTAATGTTGGTTTGGGAAATTCTCAACTTGAGGAAGTCAGGTTGGGTTGAAAGGTACCACAAACGTAACCCAAATTGACCCATTATTTTAAGTTAAAATATATAGGAGTGTGTGACATGCAAGCATGTATACAAGTTTTAAATTATAGTATTTCAAAATATGGTTATATGGAAAAAAAAAAAAAAATATTGTGCGTTTCGTTTATCATACATGTAGTTGGGTAACTATCTTTATCATATAGCACATAATAGTTGTCATTGTATTGAAATTGATGTTTTTTTCTTTAATTTTTAGGCTACCTTTATAGTTTTGGTGGCTGATTAACTTATGATTTAGAGTATTGAAAGAGTTAAGTTAATGCCATTCTCAGGAAAAATTTGGAGTTTGGTATTGTTTAATGATTACATAAATGTGCAGCTGGATTTCTGAATTTTAATTTGGTAGGCTTACATCAAATTGGCTATTTTGGGCCAATAACAAGTTGTAGGTTTGGTACAGAGAAGAAAATAGGTGGATTGTGATGCTATAGGTTAGGGTAATGAGTGAATGATAAGTTTTAAATTTTAATAGTGAATTAAATGCCAAGTTTGCTGCAAATACAACTGATTTGTTAATACATGAGTGTTATTTGTAGGTCAATCTGCTCCATTTGGATAACCATGAAGAATATGTTGGAAAATATAGAGATGAAAAACAAGTTATGATTCAACAATATAAATTCTAAAAATTAGCAATGACAAAAAGTAAATAGATAGAGTTAGAAAGATCTCACAAATTATAGAATCACGCAAAATACGTTATCCTTAAAGGTTGATTCGTGCCACCCGGAGTAGAACTTGGTGCAAATGGCTCTTGGTTGAATAACCTCACAAGATTAGACTATAGTGATTTCTTCAAGTTGAACGCACAGTCAAGCAAGAAGAAAACAAAAACAACCTTATTTGCCTTTCCTAAAAACCAAAATTGATGTTGAAATTTTCAGTGGAGATGAACAGAAAATAGAGCAAAACAGGGGAAGAAAGGTGGCTGTGTGTAGCTGAAAAAACTGAAGAGAACAATAGGGGAAAAAGGGGCTTTATAAGCCAATTAGAGGACTTATGAGCTACAATGGTTACAGTGCATGCCCAATGGGCAGCACATTAAATGCCCAAGAGAGAGATAGAGACAAGCATAAAACCAACTCAAACCCAACTCAAACCCCTAGCCCATAATCTTTCAAGTTATCACTTAAGTTATGCTATAGTTTATAAACACACATGAAGACTCATTCTAACTAACGTGGGACACAAGCAAAGTTTTAGAGTTTGAAACACACACTCCAACATAATATGATATTAATGAACATGATATAGAAGTTGATGGTATTATTTGAATTAAATTTAGAAATTGCCTTATTTGAAATTTAAGAATATGACATAGAAGTTGAAGGGTGGAGTTTGTGTCCAGTGGCCAGTGCTACTGGACAAGTTGCGATGCAGACATGTGTCCGTATCTTAACGTGTCTAGTGGTTACTGGCCACTGTACACAAGCCATACCCGAAGTTGAAGGTCTTATTTGAAGGTGAAGAATATGACATAGAAGTTTTTTTTTTTTTTTTGTTCTTTTTTTGTTGTTGAGAAGAATATGATATAGAAGTTAAAGTTGTTATTGAATTTAATAATCATTTGTTATTTGTAGGTAAATCAATCTGCTCTGTTGGACAACCATTGATAATATGATGTAGTGAGAATAAAGATCCAACCATTAAAAAAATTATGCTTCTGGGTTCTGGCCCCCTCAAAATTCTCGGCAAAATTTTGCACCCATGTATAATTATTAATTACTATTACTTTTTGTTTTTCTAAAAAAAATTGCTATTAATTTTATTTTTAAGAAACTCTAAAATTACATTTTACGTTCATTTGTTAATAAGGTTTTAATCCTATAAGTGATAACTGTATCACTAACTTAAAATAGCTGGACATTCATAAATTTTATAAACACATTCTTATTTGAACAATTTTTACAAAGAAAATAAAAGTGAATAAGAAACAAAAAGTTGTAATTTTTGCTCCTTTCCTTATTAAATTTTTTTTTCTAGCTTACTTTGGAGTTGACGAGGGATGGTCTCTTCTTCTTCATGCTCAAAAAATCACAGCATCACCAAACTTGAATCCTCTCTCCCTCTCTAACGTCCAGACTCTAGAGTCTAGCAAATTAGGGAACTAGAACTCTAGATCCAGACCACTTAGGCCATATTTGATACACCCACTCAAACACATGTTTCAGTTTTTAAACAACATTACACGTATTTTCACACACTTTTTTATCTACATGTATTTTCACACATATTTTCAAACACATGTTTTCAGTTTTTAAGTACATATTCCAAATACTCCCTTAGTGTCCGTTTAGAAATCCCTTATCTAGGTTTTTGTTGAAATTTTTTTACTAAAATGTGCTAAAGTATACTTGTATTTAAAAAAAAAAAAAAAAATTAAAAAATGGTACATCACAACTCTAAAAACTAAAGTACAAACTAATGTCAAATCTATTTTGACTTTAATTTTTTCATTGTCTCTCCAAAGTGCAGCCCAAAAGTTTTTATTTTTATTAGTTTTTTATCACTAATTTGAGATTACAATTGCTCCCAAGTCCTACACGTGGTGAATTACTTCCAGTCTTCTAAAGCAAAGTTAATTCCGGCCCAGTCCATACCTCAATTTGGGATTACAGTTCGCTGCAAGTCCTACGCTTGGGGTCCGAAGTAGGACTTTTCTTCCCTTTGTTATTGGTCATTAATTAATTATCTATCATATAACATATAAATATAATCAACTATTCAGCACATATATAATCAACTATCGGCTTTTTGTTTGTTTGTTTTAATTTCAGAATTTTTTTATTAATTCCAATTTAAAGTTTACTCATTTATGAATAATATTATATATTTGTTAACTATTGATGCAGTAAGGGTGTCATGAGGCTAGCTAGCTCTAAAAAGATAAACATTAAAATCATATGTTCGTGCGTGGATGTGTTCATTATTTGGAGCTAATCTCATGACACTGTTGAATTTATAAGTATTTCTTAAATATGTAATATTATTAGACAAACGCATAAACCTGAAATTGAAATAAATGAAAAATAACATTAAATATAAGAAAGAAAAAAGAAAAAGAAAAAAAAAGGGTTGTCCTTGGGCAACATCCATTAAATGATATCACACTTCTTTTTTTTTTTTTTTTTTTTTTTTGTGATACAAGATAAAATTCTACTCTAGCCTAATCTAAGTGTATGTGTGTAAATCTCCCTCTTAGAGACTTGAACCCTGACCCTTGTGGAGTGACCATTGCACCAAGAGTAGTGTAGTATATCACACTTAATTATTCGCTCTTCGTTGGTCACATTTTTCCGTGATTTTTCCAATAAATTTCTTCAAGTTGCAAGCGTTTATTTGTAAAGAAAATTCTTTCAAATTATTATTTTTCATTATCCAACAAATATTTAAGAGAATGAAAATGAGCCTTTCAATACTATATAAAACAATTTGATAAAATATACCTTTTGAGTGATGTGGTGTTCTATGAAGTAGTCTCACTGTATTGAAATCCCAATAACATTTATGAAAATTTTGTTCTAGCTGTTTTGATTTTCTCTATTGAATATGAAAAATAGGAGTGAGATGCTTAAGATTTACATAACATAATGGAATGAAGTTTTGTATTAAGAATTTATAATGCATTGACTATTGTGTACTAAAAATCTACCATGAATTTAAGTTTGGCGAATGTGTGTGAAAATTTTTCTATTCAAAATAAAAGAGAAAGTCGAAGAAGAAGAAAAAAAAGAAGCAAGAAAAGAATATAGAGTCAACGTGAATTTGCTAGGTTTGATTCCCACTCCATGTACCAACATGTTCTGAGAATATTTACCATTCGAAAAGAGGAAAAAATAGTGTATTTATCTAGAGAAATGTCCTTGAGAAATGGCATATGTATAGAACCTTTAAACGAGATAGCGCCTTTTCATCTCTTAAAATGGAATTTGACAAGTAGCACATAAATGGTCGTCTATCACTTGCAAACCGTCCATCATAAGGACGAGTAAGAGCAATGGACGGCATAAGTGAATTACTTTCAGACAGCATTTAATGATTGAATGATAAATAGGCACAGAAACGTTATCGTCGTCCAATAATGTGCAATTAAGGTCTGTTATAGATAGCAAAGGTTGGGATTAAATGGTTATCATTATAGTGTAATGTATACTAAGCATTAACTTATCATAAGGCTATATAAAGCCAGGAAAGACAGGTAAAATAGAAAAAATACACACAAATACTCTACAAATTAAGATTCCTGAATAGCTTGAGCTAACTTAAGTATCGGAGGTTCTTGGTAGGCCATAAACCGGTGTCATTATCCATTAGTGTTTCCTCTTAAACAGGATCTCAAGTCGTCCATTGAATTGACGAGGAACAGGTGAAATCGTGCTTCATCAGTTGGTGCTGACTGTGGGAAAATGACCATAAGCCATCGAATTCTTTGATTGACTAAGTTTCGCAAAACCGATTGACTCAAACACTATTGCACCACCGAACTCGGTGGTAATGGCTCAATAAATTCAAGTACTGACAGCTAATGTGCAAGAATTGATGAAACAGAATGAAGACTTGAAGCAAAAGGCGCGTCCCAAGGGCATGAGTATGTCATAGTCTCGGTGTAACTGCAATGACATGACGATGAAGCCCAGAGCCCAGGGAATAGCAGAGGAGAAACTTCATAACACACCATTTAGTCAACTCATGGCAGTGATCAAATGATGAAAAACATGAGGAAGGAGCTAGACGAAGTCAAAATTGCCATGAAGGATAAGACAATAGTAAACCTTGATGGCAATGATCAAAAGGACGGACTCACCCTTCACTGCCAACATTTTGGAGTGCCCCTTGCCTCCCAAGTTCATCTCCCTCAGCTAGAAGTTTACGATGGCAAGAAGGATCCCTTGGATCACATAGGGGCATTCAAAACAATTCTAAGCCTCCAGTAGACCCCAGATGAAAGTCATTGTAGGACATTCCCGACAACCCTTAGGGAAGCAGCAAGGGTGTGGTTTAGTAAGCTACTCGTAGCGTTTATTGCAAATTTTGATAAGCTAAGTGATTCCTTTATCTGTCACTTCATTGGAGGCTAACGCCATAAAAGGCCCACCTCTTATTTGTTAATTGTAAAGCAACAGGAAGGGGAAACCTTGAAAGAGTATGTAAAACGTTTCAACAAGCAATACTAGAGATTGACGAAGCAAATGATCAGGTGATAGTGACAACCTTCCAAGCAAGGTTGAACAATCTTGACCTCGTCTTCTCTCTAGGGAAGACTCCTCTAACTTCAATGAAGGACTTATTGTTCAAAGCATAAAAATACATGAATGTGGAAGATGCACTGGCTGCAAAGGGATTGATGGGTAAGCGAAAGAAGGAAGAAAACACTGAGTCCTAGGGCAAGAAGAGGGATTACAAGGATAATCTCACAGATGCCAAGGCCAGCAAAAGTGGTCTAGAGATGTCATTAAAGAAAAAGCTGAATTTCACTTCTTGTTGATGCTCGTAGACAAAATCTTCATGCAAATAAAGGACGACCCTACTCTAAAATGGCCCAAACCTTTGAGCTCGTCCTCAAAATGGAGAGATACAAAAAAACTATTGCCGCTTCCATAAGGACCATGGTCATTATACTAACAAATGCCAAGATTTGAAAGAACAGATAGAGGAGTTGATCCAAAGGGGAAAACTTCAAAAGTTGTAGAAAGATTATAGGCCTGCCAGCAAACAGAATAGAAGTCTACCTACGACCATAAGGAAGAAGATCGAGACAATTCCAAGTAGATAATGGGAGAAATAAGGACGATCACTGGAGGATTGGTTGTTGGGGGATCGTACAAGTCCTTGTTGAAAGGTAGTCCAAAGGCAAGTAACAATGTTCATATCAAACACCCAATGGCAAAACATCATCAAACTGGGAATGACGACATTGTTTTTTCTAAGTGAGATGTGAAGGGGATTAAGCAGCCACACATCGACCCACTCATTATTTTGCTAACCATTGAAAGGCATAACACCAGAAAAGTGCTGGTGGATAACGGAAACTCGACAGATGTAATGTACATGATAGCATTCCAACAAATGAAGTTGGATCCAAATGCCTCAAACCCTTTGGGTCCCTATTGGTTAGTTTCAGTGGAGACCATGTTTACCCAAAGGGCATCATTTCATTGCAGATTACAGTAGGGGCATACCCCGTTTAGGTGACAGGATGGTAGATGTTTTGATCGTCGATTGTTCTTCATCTTACAATGTGATTCTTGGACGACCAACCATTAACCACCTTAAGGCTGCAACTTCCACATATTGCTTGAAAGTAAATTCCTGACCCCCCATGAGATTGGAGAAATATGTGGAGACCAACTTTTACCAGGGAATGTTACCAAGCAGTCTTAGCGTCTAGAGAAAATCACACCTAGATGGTAGAGGAGGAACCACCCAAGCCCATAGAGGAAGCAGAAACATAGAGCTAATGGAAGGAGACCCATGTTTAGGGTTTAACCTACTATATATACCCATGTTATAGTTCATTGTAACACTTGGTTTGTATTACACTTTCATATATTACAATTGTAACCCTTAAGAATTTCCTCCATAGCGTAGGCCGTTAGGCTGAACCACGTAAACTTAATGTTTTTAGGTTTATATTTTATGCTTCCCTCATTTGTATATATTCTAGCATACTCCGTATGGTTATATACATGGTAATATTTAACATGTGATCATTAAATCCACGTAATCATCAAGTTCTTGATGTAAAGACATTTATTTATGAGCAATATCCCGTACATAAAATTTTATTCATACATATATTCTTATTGAAAGCCCTTTAAAAGTTCAAATGAAAAATATCAACAAACACTTCTGATTGAAAAATATGAACAGATACTTCTATGAGTAAGATTAGAACTAAAAGAAAAGACATGCAAAAAAAAAAAAATGGTAAGGAAACCAATAATGTGATGATTAAAATTATCAAGTTCTTGATATCACAAATATTTATTTATGAGAAATATTGAGTACATAAATTTTGATGTAATCATATATCCTTATTGAAATCCCTTAAAGGAAAATAGCCATATGCCAAATTACAAATAAAGCCACAAATAGACCACTTCTTCTACACACTTTTGAAATTAGAAGAAGCCAAAGTCCCCATATAAGAGACCACACACTACATTGAAATAACAACCGAGAGATGCGTCTTTTTGGACTGAGAGTTTAAACACCACGAAAGACTTTGAGAGAAAGTTCTTTTTGATAAGCGATCAGTCTTTTTGTTCTTGAGCATAATCACGAAGATTTAATGGCTTGTAGTTGTAAGGGATGCTCTTCATCGACTAATTCTTCTGGCACACATATATTCTTATTGTTGTGCGAAAACAACCCAAGTGATTATCTTGTCTCAAGATTTTCAGTCAACAAAACTCGATGGATGCAAGCTTTTATCCTATCATTGCTCCATACCTTGGTCAAACCAAACATGCATCCATCAATTCCATTGAATATGATCTTGTAAAGCATATCATAGCATATTGGTACAATATTGGAAAGCTAAATTAACCGAAGTTGTTATAGATGCGAAAATACTTAAATTGATCACACCATTAAGACAAAACAAGAAATTAACAATCTACTTCCCTATTTACGTAGTTAATTTTGTAACAAAGTAGAATGATAATTATTTTCTCTAATTTCCAAAAAAGTTCTATGTTCGGAGCTAACGAATCGAGTAACTGAACATTCACCTCGATCTTACTTCTCTATTTTGGTTAAGAGGAGTAAGAAAAAGTAAATTTTTCTGTGAAGAAAATCTAGACTTGAAATTTGGGTAGCTTATAATAAGTAATTAGGAAAACTATGATTAATCTTTATTTATTGTCCGCTTATGAATTCACAAGGTTATTTTCCAACAAGATTAGATAAATATAATTTATCTAATAAAACTAATCATAATCCTTCATAGTTTAAATTATAGACTTATTTTAATATATCACAACAAATTTGTAATTAGAAGATCAAACATATTTGAATTTACTTTATTTGTTTATAAATATGATAAATTTTGAACCTATAGCAACCTTGTGCTTTATTATCGGTTTAAAATGTCAATTTATTTTTGTTGTGAATATTTGATCTCAAGCCCTTATTGGCCAATAATGGACTTTGAAAATTAAACTAACTGAAACTCAAATATATTTGAATTAAATGTGACTAACTACAAATATTACTCATCCAATTCAATACTAAATATTCAACACTACATTCTATACATTATGCTACCTTATTTTTATTGATTTTCCATCAATAGAATTAATATTTTTTTTGTGTGACTCTCATATTCTTAAATATTTCTAAGTAGGATAGTAAAAGAAATAAATAAGTAAAGAGAGGAATATCTATAGCAATTTTGCAAGAGCAAGCAATTTAAACCATAATTTGCTTATAGTAATTGCCCACCTGGAGTCCATCACCTGCCAAGAATATAAAGGATGAAGGGGAGGGATCAAAATCAATCCATTCATCATCCTTTGTTTTTATCTCCAAACCCTTTACACGATTTGGTGAAGTATGGTGGTAAAGTGCTTGTCCGTGTGGTTGTCAAGGCCATTGTTGCTCCCAGTTTTCTGAGGTTCATTATATATATATATATATATAAATGCCGAAACTGTGAGTAGTGGATTCCATGTGAGAGTCATAGTAATTGCCCACGCCATAGTAATCACAACTTTACAATAATAATAATTAATCTTGCAATATCACGGTTTCATAATTAAAAAAAAAAAAAAAACACAACTGCAATAGTACACAAAACTTGTGGATTAGTGCTCCACTGGGTTCATGGGACGTAATATACCGGTATTAGTTACCACTGGTTCAACCTTTTTGTTTTTTTGAGGATTACATTGCTTATACAATATTATATAAGAAAGGAAGAGTACAGTTAAATTATTTAATTTGATATGGTTTCGAGAAGTGACAGAGGACTACGGAGTTTTCGCAAGCAAGCAGTATATATGAGTCTTTGCTGAAAGGTCGCCGTTGTTCCAGGAGGAGTCAAGTGGTTACGCGTAGTGCTTGATAAGTGATAAGATTTGACATTGGAAAATGTTGTTTGGCTACTAGTTTTTCCTATCCACGTGAAAATACGGTATATTTGTTGACTAGATTTAAGAATGGTAAGAAGCATACTATGCCAATCAACGCCGGTTCTGTTAAAATTAGTTAGTCACAGCTGTGATCCATTTTACCAATTCTCAATCTTTGACGACTGACATCTATAAATAACACAGCATTGCATTGCATTGCATACCAATGCATTGCACAAATTTGCCTTTGCAACCCTCAAAACACAAGTCAAAATCATGGCTACCAAGATTCCAGTTGTTGATCTCTCCAACTTGGACCTGAAACCTGGTACAAAAGCATGGTTTCTCAGCTCGCAAAGATGTTTGCCATGCACTTGAAGAATACGGTTGTTTTGTAGTGGAGCTTAGCAATAAAATTCCTCCAGAGCTTCACAACACAATCTTTGGCACATTTGGAAAGTTGTTTGAGTTCCCCACAGAAACCAAAATGAAATTCATCTCTGAAAGGCCTTTCCATGGCTATTTCTCTTCTCCTAAGTACGAACGCCTGGTGATTGATAATGCAACCTCCACAGATGTAACTCAAAAGTTTACCAATATCTTCTGGCCCAATGGGAATCATCATGTCCGGTGATAACCTAATCGAAATCTTATCTTCTTCTATTTTTAACTATAAGAAAATAATAAAATCACAGTATTCGATCTCTAATGGCTTTTTATTTTTTATTTTAAACTTCTGCTTTTATTTATTTATTTACTTAAAAATTTAAAACTATGTACAACGTAACAGTAACACTTTTTGATGTGTTTTCTCTTGGTTAGCGAATGTACTGATTCATATGTGAAGCTGATGGCGGAATTAGATAAATGGTGACAAAAATGGTATTTGAAAATTATGGCGTGGGGAATTACTATGACTCTCACATGGAATCAACTACTCACAGTTTCGGCATTTTAAAATATAATGAACCTCAGAAAACTGGGAGCAACAACGGCCTTGACAACCACACGGACAAGCACTTTACCACCATACTTCACCAAAATCGTGTAAAGGGTTTGGAGATAAAAACAAAGGATGATGAATGGATTGATTTTGATCCCTCCCCTTCATCCTTTATATTCTTGGCAGGTGATGGACTCCAGGTGGGCAACTACTATAAGCAAATTATGGTTTAAATTGCTTGCTCTTGCAAAATTGCTATAGATATTCCTCTCTTTATTTATTTATTTCTTTTTACTATCCTATGTAGGAATATTAAGAATATGAGTCACACAAAAAAATATTAATTCTACTGATGGAAAATCAATAAAAATAAGGTAGCATAATGTATAGAATGTAGTATTGAATATTAGTATTGTGAGTTCCAGTTAGCTTAATTGGTAAAATTTTTGATAGTTGTATAAGAGATTTAGAGTTCAATGTTCCGCCTACACCAAAAACTGATTGATGTCTTGGTTTGATAATAAAGAGCTATTATCAGGAGCGGACGCCATAAGTTGAAACTCTCTAAAAAAAAAAATAGTATTGAATTGGATAAGTAATATATTTAAATTTTAGTTAGTTAATGGGATAATTATAGATTACTCACCTGTGGTTTAGCTCGAATTTAACTTATCCATCCGTGATTTCATTTTTTGGGCATAATCAAAGTGGGTTTTGTGTTGAGTGAAAATAATTATTAAAAAAAAAAAAAACCCCCATTTTCCTAAATATCAAATTCTTGATTTTTTTTTTGGGTGTGGAAAACCACCAATTCAAGAAATGGAATAACCCCATTTTCTTTCTGCCTATGATTGTTTGAAAGAAAAAGAAACACTCACTTGAGATGGGAATGTTGTTGTCGTTTTTGGAAGCAGCCAAAGCTTGTCACCTTGTGACTCTTCTAATTGATGATGGGTCTCCATTGGGTTTGAATCAAGAATGTTGAAGGGAAAAAAAAAATGAACAGTGTTTTGGTAGGGACACCATAAAGATCAAAGATTGAGAAAGAGAGGCGGAAGGGCATAACGCTACTTTCCATTCTCTAATTAAATATGTTGACCATTATTTTCCTCTTGTGTATTTCTTTCTTTTCTACCTGAGTTTTGTTGCATTTTTGATCCTGTCACTAACAATTCATGTATTAGTTCAACACATTGAACTTGGGTTTGGATGTGCGTGGGTGTGTTGATGTTTGTATTTTGCCTTGGGTTTTGGGGTTGTATTTTGATAGACCCATGGTTTGTACTTTGATGATATTGTTTGATTTGATTTGTATTAGTTTTTTGGGTATCTGTTCTTTATGTTTGTGTATGTTTTTCATGTTTGTGAATTGTGAGAAGATAATACCATATTTTAATCTTGTTTTTCTTTTTTGTTTTTGTTTTGTTTTTTTTTTTTTGTTGAGGAAGAGACTTAAATGAGTGTAAAAAGACTTATTTACCTATCTTTTTTATCAAAGGTGGGTAATAGAGAATAAACATAAGTAACCTCAAGTGGGTAAAGTGTCAAAAATAAAACTATAGGTGAGTAAGTTAATTCAGGCTAAACTACAGGTGAGTAATCTGTAATTATCCATAGTTTAATTGTTAAAGTCCATTATTATCCAATAAGGGCTTGAGATCAAATATTCACCATAACAAAAATAAATTGACATTTTAAAACCGATAATAAAGCACAAGGTTGCTATAGGTTCAAAATTTATCATATTTTTAAACAAATAAAATAAATTCAAATATGCTAGATCTTATAATTACGGATTTGTTGTGATATATTAAAATAATTCTATAATTTAAACTATGAAGGATTATGATTAGTTTTATTAGATAAATTATCAAAAGTTGGTATTTATCTTATCTTGTTGGAAAATAGCCTTGTGAATTCATAAGCGGACAATAAATAAAGATTAATCATAGTTTTCCAAATTACTTATTATAATCTACCCATATTTCATGGTTTAGATTTTCTTCACGGAAAACTTTACTTTTTCTTACTCCTCTTAACCAAAATAGAGAAGTAAGATCGAGGTGAATGTTCAGTTACTCAATTCGTTAGCTCCGAACATAGAACTTTTTTGGAAATTAGAGAGAATAATTATCATTCTATTTTGTTACAAAACTACATAAATTTGGAAGTAGATTGTTAATTTCTTGTTTTGTCTTAATGGTGTGATCAATTTAAGTAATTTCGCAATCTATAACAACTCCGGTTAATTTAGCTTTCCAATATTGTACCAATATGTTATGATATGCTTTACAAGATTATATTCAATGGAATTGATGGATGCATGTTTTGCTTGACCAAGGTTTGGAGCAATGATAGGATAAAAGCTTGCGTCCATCGAGTTTTGTTGGCTGAAAATCTTGAGACAAGATATTCACTTGGGTTGTTTTCGCACAACAATAAGACGATATGTGTGCCAGAAGAATTAGTCGATGAAGAGCATCCCTTACACTACAAGCCATTAAATCTTCGTGATTATGCTCAAGAACAAAAAAGACTAATCCCTTATCAAAAAGAACTTTCTCTCAAAGTCTTTTGTGGTGTTTAAACTCTCAGTCCAAAAAGACGCATCTCTCAATTGTTATTTCAATGTAGTGTGTGGTCACTTATATGGTGACTTTGGTTTCTTCTAATTTCAATAGTGTCTAGAAGAAGTGTCTATTTATGGCTTTATTTATAATTTGGCATATGGTTATTTTCCTTTAAAGGGATTTCAATAAGAATATATGGTTACATAAAAATTTATGTACTCAATATTACTCATAAATAAATATTTGTGATATCAAGAACTTGATGATTTTAATCATCACATTATCTGTTTCCTTACCATTTTTTTGCATGTCTTTCCTTTAAATTCTAATCTTACTCACAGAAGTGTCTGTTCATATTTTTCTATCAGAAGTGTCTGTTGATATTTTTCATTCGAAATTTTGAAGGGCGCTTCAATAAGAATAAATGTATGAATAAAATTTTATGCATGGGATATTGCTCATAAATAAATTCTTTTGACATCAAGAACTTGATAATTACGTGAATTTAATTATCACATGTTAAATATTAGCATTGACATAACCATGTTAATATACTAGATATATAGGGAAGAGGGAAGTATAAAATATAAAACACAAGAACATGAAGTTTACATGGTTCATTCTAACAGCCTAGGTCCACAGAATAAATTCTTATGGGCTACAACTTTAATATATGAGAATGTAATACAAATCAAGTATTACAATGAACTGTAACATAGTTATAAATAGTAAGTTAAACCCTAAACTAATAGACTTCTAGTACAAAGGAAGGGCAGAGGCATGGCCCCTTAAAACTTCCTTTAAGGTCATCTACAAAATTATAAATTATTACTAATATTTGCTTACTCGATTTGGAAGCAAAAAAAAAAAAGAATGAACAACAACCATCGTGATTCTCTTAAAATTTATTCTGCCGTCATCCCATAAATTTGAGAATTGGATTCAAAAAAATAAAATTAATAATAACCCAAAAAAATAGGGTCAGCGTCATTCCTCCCAAGTATAAACAATTTCAATTTCAAATTAATCAGTAGTGTCAACCAAAAAAACAAACCCATATTTATCCTCGGGCAAGGCTTAAGTACAATACTTAGATGTTATTCTTTAGATTCTCCTCTTAAAAGTTTGCCGTGTGGATTTTTTTTCATAGGATGGAAGTGTATTTTTCAATTAAGTAGTCACATCGCTAAATCTTAATAGAGGAACCTAAGAAGCAGCACCTAAAGTATTGTACTTAAATTTTGTCATTTACAAAACTTAGGTCTTTGTGGAGTGATCAATTAGAAGTATTTTCAAAATTTGTAGGATTCTGAAACAAATTAGTTAATTTATTTTTCTCAAAAAAAGAAAGAAGCTTCAGCTAATTTAGCTTTCCAATATTGTACTTTTCCAAATATGTATTATTATGCTTTAGAAGATCGTATCCAATGAAATTGACTTATGCATGCTTTGATTGACCAAGATGTGGAGCAATGACAGGATAAAAGCTTGCATTTATCGAGTTATGTTGAGTGAAAATTCTGAGACGAGATACTCACTTGGGTAGGTTTCATACAACAATAATAAGACAATATGTGTGCCAGAAGAATTTGTTGATGAACAACACCCTTTATTATACAAGTCCTTAAATCTTAATGATTATGCCCATGCACACATGGCATCAATTGCTCAAGGAAAAGAATAGTTCCTATCCATGCCTATTGTGGAATTTGAAGTTGAACGTACTCTTTCAGTCCAAAGAAACTCGTCTCTTGCTAAATTATTTCAAATTTCAATGCAGTGTGTCGTCACTTATCTAGTGACTTGCTTTCTTCTAATTTCAAAAGTGTCTTTCAGAAGCTTGTAGGGCTTCCAATAAGAATATGTGAGAGAAAATGGGCTTTTGCCCATTTCAACAAAAACAAGTAGTAAAATGCTCCTATTCTGAAACTATTTAGCTATATGCCCTTGTTTTGAAATCTGATTTTTTAAAAATCGAGTTACTTGTAAAAATTTACATGGAACTCGAATTCGATGTACATATTTTTTTTAAAAAGTTTTTGCCTATGACTCGATTTTTTAAAAATCGAGTTTTTCATTGAAAAACAAGGGCATATGGCTAAATAGTTTCAGAACATGAGCATTTTGCTACTTGTACATTTTTAGAACCCCTTAAACACAAGTTGTTTAACCTAATTATTTAGCCAAATGATTACTTAGATAAATTATTTAGTTCTAGGTTAGCACATTTAAATTATATCATGTAAATAATGCGGAAATATAAAGAACACAACGATATAATAACTCAGGAAAACTTAATCGGAAAAAAACCTAAAGAGGATTTAACCTAACTTTCCTCAAGGTAAAAAGCAAATCAACTATGAAAGAATTGAAATTTGTACAATAAGCCTTAGACCACTAACATCTTATTACTACCTCAAATAGAAACTTGCTACCTTGAGTAGAAACTTACTACCACGACCACGTGAGAGCTCCGAGTCCATGAACTACTTCTTTCCTTAATCTGCTGCAACCACAAATTCTTCTACTTGTGACTTTGAGACTCCACTCAAAGGTTTCGGATTTTTTCTAAGTTCTTTAAGCAGCAACTGAAGAGATCATCAAGTTCTTGACACGAATCTTGATCTTGATAACTCTATATGTGTGTGTGAAGGTAAACACTTCAAAATCTCACAAAAGATTTGAGAGCTCGAATTTGTGTTAAAAACACAAGAACTGTTTAGACCTCAAATTAATAAATTATGGCTCAATTGGTTTTACTCTAACTTAAACTAAGTGCGGAATAGAGTAAATACGAGTGAACAAACAATAAAACTACTTTAAGCTATATTTAACAAATCACACTAGTAAAATGAAAGTTAAAAGAGTAGGGAAGAGAAATGCAAACACAAGATAACATGACAATGTATTATTGAAGAGGAAACCAAAGAACTCGGAGAAAAACCTCTCTGCCGCCCTCCAAGCGGTAAATTGATCCACTAGACAATAAGTTGGGATACACGAATAGTAAGAGACCCTCCAAGCCTAATCTACCTAGTGTACCTAAGCCCTCCAAGCTCCTACTCCAATAAGGCTCCTCGGAACCGTGTCTTGTCTAGTTTTTCAGATCCTGCAATGCGCCCGATTGCATTTGCTAAAGCTTGGCTTCTTCCAATGCTTCCCAGCATGACCAAAACCTCACTTGACATTCAGTATGGGTGTGGTAAGTGTTTGGGCTATTAACCTCTCAAGGATTTGGAAATGGAGAAGTAGGAGTAGAGAAAAACCACAATGGATGGTGTAGAGAATTATGGGTATGACAATCTCTCACTCTCAAGGGTTTGTGGCTAGGGTTTGTGGTTAGGGTTTTCTTTCTGAAAAGCTCTCTACTTAATATGTGGGTAATGATGATATATATAGTGTGTATGAGGATGTAATAGAGTAGATATGAAAAAATAGCAAAACAGATTGTTTCGCGAGTATCTTGCGAGAAGGCCTTTCCCGCTAGACACTCGTGAAAACCAGCTGTCTCCATCCTGTCCTGACTCTTCAAATTCCAGTCATATACTGGGCACATGAATCACTTCACGGGAAGTCTACTTGTGCGCTACCCGCGAAAACAGCTTTAGTCTTCAATTGCCTTAAGTCTTCACACTTTCTCTCGCACACACAACCCTTAAAAATGAAACCCATATAAAATATAGGGTACAAAAGATTGAACAAAATTACAATCAAATTTGGCACGGAATTAAAGCCAACACAAAATAGTTGCAAATTACACCTTTACAAGATTCAACACACAACACTTCAAAGACTTCTAAAACATAGCTAGGGTTTTTCCTTTTATACCTGGAGTAAAACATAAAACCTTACACGTCAAACGGGCTTAGGCTGAATTGGAAATTCTACAGAAAATTAAATCTACACGAGTTCGATTGATCGAGTCTAACTTTCGACTCAATCGATCGAGCCTTGCAGATTTTATCCAATAAATCCTGCAATCACTCAATTTCAATTTTACAATTCAACACATTTTGAGCAAGTCTAAACCTAGACTCTATGTTTTCATGGTTTGCCAACATATTACAAATTGAAGTTCTAATACATATTAGTTCCTAAAATCTTAGAACCTAACACTTGCTTTTGATGAAAGGGGCAATGCCCCATTTTGGCCAGAATATGTGAATGAATAAAATTTTATGTACTCGATATTACTCATAAATAAATGTCTCCTGACATCAAGAACTTGATGATTCTTAAATTTGGTCCATCCATATGCATGGTTATTCACTTTTACATGGACTCAATTTGTTGCAAAATTTTGCATTTCAAGATGTACCTGACAATATAAATTAGTGGAAATACACTCTCCAAGTCTGAACACACCAACAACGACTCATAGCTTGTGTTTGGATAAAGACATTGTTGATTATGCAAAAACTTCAAAATGATGGAGTGTACACATTATTATGATTTAAAATCTCATCAATAACATATTCTATTGTTTGATTGTCATGTAAATAGAAAATATAAAATGATCGGAATTGTAAGTTTTTTGTAATTTGGACTTGTCCTTGTGTATATAATATTGTTATCAACTAAAAAATTTAATGACACTGAATTTTGGCAATATGACTAGACTTGAATAAAAATAACTCAATAAAAATTATATTAAAATAAACCTCATCCGTAAAGTTATTCAAACGACTTTATTTTCTAGTAAGAGTAACATCACGTCCATTTCAAAATTGAAAAAAGGTTTTGGTCGCCAATAATTTTTTTTAACTAAGTATGGATAAATACGTTAATTTTTTTTAATGATATAGAAGAACTTCATTCAGATTATGTTAATCAACTAGCAATATGTAATGGAATCCATACTATATATGTCAAGGGTCAGCCCTTGGCCAGAGGCTCTACTAGAGAGGAAGGCCCTCTAAATTTAGGGCAATAGCCAATAATTATTTTATTTTTAATTAAAAGAATATGTGAGTTGTATTTTTTTTTTCTCTACTCTTAAGAAAACCTAAAAAATTATGTAATGCTATAAATACTACAAATTTTATAGCATATTTCTTATAAATTGATACGTCACCAATCACAAAAGATAATTCAAACTCATTTACTATCTTGTTAAGGTGTCACCAATCACGCTAATCAAATCCGTTGTAAGAATTTTATTAAAAAATTTGTAATATTTTTAATATTACTCTAAAAAAAATTATGGATGTATAGAAATTAAACTCAATCACCATTAAATGAATTTATCATATAAAAAAAGTAAGTAAACAAATTATAATATTGAACATTAAATAAGACTATTATTCAAGTGATATATAATAGCGCAGCCACACACGCACACCGGTGCAGCCATGCACGCACACCTCATCATCAGTACACGCACCCCCCCCCCCCCCTTGCATCAGTACATGCATTCCCCTGCACTGGCACACTCACACACACTTGTACCCAATTACAACTATACAAGAGAGATGCCCAACAAAGTTCGATCAAGAGTTGCACTTATCAAGTTAAAAAAAAAAAAAAAAGGATCAAGAGCTGCATATTGAGAACTTGATTCTTTCTATCTTTGATCTTAAAAAAAGAATCAGATTCAATTCCAGTTGCATTAACAAATTCTATTATTTTATATGGATTGAATATAATATAAAATATCTTTTTTAATGAATTTTATGAATTATTATTTATATTAGTTTAAAATATTATTGATTGATGATTGTGAAAGGGGGTTTTTTATTTTTGCTATGTTTTATGCTTTGTTAATGGGTATCATGACAACAATCTAAAATCGACCTACCTTTGCAAGTAGATAATTTGAATGGAAAAACATTTGTTTTCCAAATATAATTAAATTAATATAATCTCAAATTCGGATGGGAATTCTACATAGTTAAGAAAGTTTTTGACTCTGTTATAGAAACTGACAAAAACATTTAGCTTGAGAAGTGCATATTTTTTTAATATAGCAAAATTACAAATTTGATATCTAACTTCTACATGTCGTAATACATTTCTCAACGTGTTTTATTGACAAGCTTATATTAGTGGTACTTTAAATGAATGTAAGAACAACAAAGGAAGAAGATACAAAAAGTACTTTAAAGTTGTCTTTCAATTTATTGGAAATTGATATTTTAGCATTTATTGGATATTTGAGGATGTAAAGGATTGAAATCCTAATTTTAATTTAAGTTTGACTTATATTTTCCATTTCGTGATTTAATGTTTCATATCATGGATAGGAATCCTAATTTGAAATCAAAGATGAAGAAACAAAGAATTGTTTCAATCTTCGTACACAATAGCTTTCCTTTGCATCGTACAATTTAGCAACTAGTATGATTTAATAACCAAATCATTTATTTGAGCTGAGGTTTAGAATGATGCATAATAAAAATGGGATAAGATCCCATTGAATTGAACCCTTCAATTCTCTCCCAGAGTTTCTAGGCACAAGTCCCATCTTACTGTAGAAAAAAGAAAATCGGCAACATCAATGTAAACGTTACCTTACACGAGCTCCATAAAACTATTGCCTCACAATAGTTACAAAATATTAGTCTAAAATTTCCTCGTAAATTTACCGCTGGCATGCGTGATGTATGAATGACAATTTAGGCAAAATTACACTATAGGCCGACATCATCTCTTTTATCTTCATTCAACATTAGTTTGGATAGCAATGCGTTTCCGTTTTTTCTGTGGGTCTCGTGTACTGTTCACAGGACCTGCAAGTATAGAATTCAGCAAACACAACTGAAGGGGATAAAAATAGGAGACGGGTATTCCCATTAAACTTGAATGAAAGGACGGAAATATGGAAGACGGATCGACACCGTGGGCAACACTACTATGACGGTTAAAGTTTGCTGAGTATCCGTCATGTATAAGTTAATTGCAGACTCCGGGTTGCATGTCATTTGGCATGTTTCGACTGGACTTTTTCTTTATCCCCACGCAAACGTGCATACTTGGACTTCTTGCGACACACGTTTGGTAAGACTCCTATATGGAAAGGAACTTGAGAAGGAAGTTGTATCCTAAAAGAAAGGTAATTCCATTCAATATAAATACCCCAGAAACCCTAGATACGAAGGTACGCATAATATTCTTTACTCTGGCACTCTAGGGTAAAAGGCACAAGATTCTGACTTGACCTTCGGAGGGTTTTTGGCCGGCACCACACCGGTGCTCTCTTTAGGTCTATTGTTTTCTTTTCGCAGGTATATTTTCGGTGATATTTTCGGCATCATCAGTTGGCGCCGTCTGTGGGAAATAACAGAACGGAAGAAGAAAATCTTCTGACTGTTTTAGCCTTGCTCAACCCCTGAGACAAAGAGTTGCATGGCACTCACCCGATCGATGGCCACAAATAACAATCAAGGCGATGAACCGCGCGCGACCGCTCTGGAGAGGCAGGTCTAAATGCTTGCGGCGGCGGTTGAGCGCCTCACTTAGCAGAATCATGATTTGGAAGAGCAGTTGCGGCAGATGACCGCACGCCAGAGTGCACCACAGGAAGATCAGGAGGGCGGTAGTCCTGAAGGAAGGAACGCGGAAAGACCTGAGGGCAGCAATGCTCCGACTAGACCCGAGCGACAGGAAACCAACCAACCACTTGCCTTAGACACTGTGCCGACTCACATAGCCACCGAAATGCAGGAGATGAGGGAACGAATGGATGCGATGATGAACGCCCTTAAAGGACGGGTATCCAGCAACCTGGATGACCTAGTCCACAGAACGGATTCCCCATTCACAGCGTTGGTAAATTCATGCCCCGTTCCTGCAAAATTTCGCATGCCCCATGTGGAAAACTATGACGGATCCAAGGACCCGTTGGATCACCTGGAGTCTTTCAGAACCCTAATGCATCTTCAGGGCGTACCGGACGAAATCATGTGCAGGGCTTTCCTCACCACCTTGAAAGGGCCCGCAAGGGATTGGTACAGTAGGCTGACGCCCAATTCCATCGGCACTTTTAAGGAATTAGGCGCGCAGTTTGTATCGCACTTCATTGGAAGTCATCGGCACAAGAGGTCTATTACATGTATACTAGGTATTAAGCAACGAGAAGACGAGACATTGAGGTCTTATATAGCCCGTTTTAACAAAGAATCACTCTCGATAGATGAGGCAGATGACAAGATACTTGTGGCAGCGTTCACGAACGGACTGCGAGAGGGTAAGTTCTTGTTCTCTCTATGCAAAAATGACCCAAAGACTATGTCCGATGTATATTACAAGGCGACGAAGTATATGAACGCGGAGGATGCCTTGCTGGCCAGAGACGACTATAAACCAAAGAAAAGGGAAAGACAGGAAGATGCGAAACCAGATAACGGACGAAAAATGGCTAGAACCAGAGATCGACGAGAAGACCGGAGACCGAAACCACCTCCGGGGAAGTTTACAAGCTTCACCCCCCTCACAGCCCCAATTGACCAAGTGCTAATGCAAATCAAAGATGAAGGAAGCTTGACATTCCCGGGCAAGTTGAAGGGAGATCCGAACAAGAGACCAAGAGATAGATATTGCCGTTTTCACCGTGACCACGATCATGATACGACGGACTGTTATGACTTGAAGCAACAGATCGAAGCACTTATAAGGCAGGGAAGGTTGCAGAGGTTTGTAAGGAAGGAAAGAACTGATCAACCCCAGGAGCAGAATCCTAGGAGAGAAAACGAGCGTCCCAGACCACCGGTAGCAGACATATGGATGATAATGGGGGGCAACGCTTCAGCAGGATCGTCCAAAAAGGCCAGAAAGACCTATTTACGGACGGTACAAAGTGTCCAGTCGACGGGACCTTCACTGGAAAGAGTACGACGGAATGACTCCAGTATCGAGTTTTTTGAAGACGAGGCCCGGCGCCTTCACCACCCCCATGACGACGCGCTTATGGTTAGCATACAGGTAGGAAACTTCAACGTCCACCGAGTTCTAGTAGACAACGGGAGCTCAGCAGACATCCTTTACTATCCTGCGTTCCAGCAGATGGGGATTGCAAAGGAGCGCCTGATCCCGGTATGCGCGCCTCTCGTCGGCTTTGGGGGAACCCGGGTCCATCCTCTAGGATCCGTCACATTGGCAGTGACGGTAGGAGACTACCCACAACAGATAACTAAAAATGTCTCCTTTCTAGTGGTTGATTGCTCCTCAGCATACAACGCCATACTCGGACGTCCTACTCTCAACGCATGGAAGGCCATCACTTCAACCTACCATCTGATGATCAAGTTTCCCACTGAACATGGAGTTGGAGAACTGCGCGGAAATCAGGTGACTGGACGGGAATGTTACGTGGCCATGATGGAGATGGATGACCATGTACAGACAATGAGCATCGAAGAACAGAGAACAGTGGCAGAACCCGTGGAGACATTGGAAGAAGTACAACTAGATGATTCAAGGCCCGATCGAACCACCAGGATAGGAACCTCGGTCGACCAAACGGTTCGACATGCCCTCCTACTGTTCCTTAAAGAAAACCAAGACGTGTTTGCGTGGAGCCATGACGACATGCCAGGAATAGATCCAGCAGTCATAGTTCATAAATTGAATGTATCACCTTCCTTCCCCTCGGTTCGACAAAAGAAGCGCGTGTTTGACCCTGAGCGGGATTGAGCCATAGCAGAGGAAGTGCAGAAGCTACGAGAAGCGAACTTCATACGAGAGGTATACTACCCAGACTGGCTGGCAAATGTGGTAATGGTCAAAAAGTCAAATGGGAAGTGAAGAATGTACGTTGATTTCACGGATCTAAATAAAGCGTGCCCTAAAGACAGTTACCCGCTCCCGCGGATTGACGCCTTGGTGGACTCTACCGCAAAACATGAGTTGTTGAGCTTCATGGACGCCTTCTCGGGGTACAACCAAATTAAGTTTGAGAAGACAGATCAAGAGAAAACATCATTTGTGACGAGTCAAGGGCTTTTTTGCTACAAGGTGATGCCATTCGGGCTCAAGAATGCAGGAGCCACATACCAACGATTAATGAACAAAATGTTCGAGCACCAGATTGGCCAGAACGTCCAAGTCTACGTAGATGACATGTTGGTAAAAAGCGTAAAGGTGTCGGATCATCTGAGGGACCTCCAGGAGACTTTCGACACTCTTCGAACGTACAAAATGAAGCTGAACCCAAGCAAATGCGCATTCAGAGTAATTGCTGGAAAGTTCTTAGGGTTCATGGTGTCCCAGCGTGGCATTGAGGTCAACCCCGAGAAAGTGAAAGCAATTATGGATCTATCTCCTCCGAGGACGGTGAAGGAAGTGCAAAGCCTGACAGGGAAGATAGCAGCCTTAAATAGGTTCGTATCGAGAGCAACAGACAAGTGTCTCCCTTTCTTTAGAACACTAAGGAGATCTTTTGAGTGGATGGACGAATGCCAAAGGGCATTTGAAGAATTGAAGGCATATTTCTCTGCCCCGCCATTGCTTAGCCCGTCTATGCCGGGGGAGGAATTATTCCTGTACCTTGCTGTCTCATCGGCAGCGGTAAGTGCGGCTCTCATAAGAGAGGAAGGGAAGGTACAGAAGCCCGTGTACTTTGTAAGCCGGGCGCTACGAGGCGCAGAGGAGAGGTACCCACGGATGGAGAAACTCGCCTTCGCACTTGTAACTGCAGCTCGAAAACTGAAGCCGTATTTTCAAGCACACGCGATAATAGTCCTGACGGACCAGCCATTGCGGAGAGCAATGAACAATCCTGAAACGGCCGGACGGATGGCTTTGTGGGCTATCGAGCTGAGCGAGTACGATATCCAATACCAGCCATGAACAGCTGTGAAAGGACAAATATTGGCAGACTTCATTGCGGAATTCACTACACATGAGGAGCAGGGGGCAGAAGAGACGCCCACATGGGGAATTCACATGGACGGATCCTCCAATAAGCATGCGGGAGGAGTCGGGGTTGTACTCCACACCCCGGAAGGAGATAAGATTGAATGTATGATCCGTCTGGAGTTCCCCACCACCAATAATGAAGTGGAGTATGAGGCCCTGATGGCGGGATTGGAGCTTGCAATAGCAGCTAGGGCCAGGAAGGCAATGGTCTACTCCGATTCCCAAATCGTAGCTAGCCAAGTTAATGGGAGTTATGATTGCAGGAATGAACGAATGAGAAGGTACCTCGGAGAAGTGAAGGGTCGAACGAGTGACCTCCAATTCACGATAACTCAGGTCCCGAGAGAAGAGAATCAAGAAGCGGATCGACTCGCAAAGGCTGCTTCGGCCGAACCTATGGTCGTCCCAGAGCAAGTATTGTCCTTCGTCCAATATTCGTCGTTACTAGATAATGTTCACGTGCAGGAATTAACCACTAAAGACGATTGGACGGTTCCAATTGTGGCGTACCTCAAGGACGGCAAGCTACCAGACGGAAAGGAAGAAGCAAGGAAATTGAAGGTTAGGGCTGCCCGATTCATACTGATCAAAGGCATCCTTTACAAAAGAGGATTCTCCCGACCATATCTAAGATGCCTGGGCCATGACGAAGCAGACTACGTAATGAGAGAAGTTCATGAAGGGATTTGTGGAAACCACTCAGGATCAAGGTCTCTGGTACACAAGCTACTCCGAGCAGGGTATTACTGGCCGACAATGCAGAAGGATGCCCATATGTACGTGAGAGCCTGCGATAAGTGTCAACGGTTTGACAATCTTATTAGGCAGCCAACGAAGGAACTCACACCCATGACGGCCCCATGGCCGTTCGTACAATGGGGGTTAGACATCATGGGTCCATTTCCGATAGCGGCAAGATAATTGAAGTTCTTGGTAGTTGGTATCGACTACTTCACCAAGTGGGTGGAAGCAGAAGCTCTTGCTACTATCACGGAGAAAAATATTCGCAACTTTGTATGGAGGAATATTATTTGCCGATATGGGATCCCAAGAGTGCTCGTGTCGGACAACGGGAAGCAATTCGACAACGATGCGTTCCGAGACTTTTGTTCTCAGCTGGGAATCAAGAATCACTACTCGTCGCCCGTTCATCCATAGGCCAACGGACAAGTTGAAGTCACGAACCGGTCCTTGTTAAAGATCATCAAGACCTGGCTCGCGGGGGCAAAGGGCATATGGCTGGACGAACTACCAAGTGTCCTATGGGCGTACAGAACAACGGCAAGAACGCCGACGGGAGAGACACCGTTTCGATTGGAGTTTGGTGCCGAAGCCTTCATACCGGCAGAAGTGGGGTTGACGAGCTACCGCGTGGAAAGCTATGACGAGAGCAAGAATGTTGAAACATTACGTCTAGAGCTTGACCTTGTAGATGAAGTCAGGGCAACAGCGGCCCAAAGACTGGCGCGGTACCAGGACATGATGGCAAAACATTACAACTCGAAGGTTCGGCATCGGGACTTCAAGGTTGGAGATCTAGTGTTACGAAAAGTGCTTGGCGCTACAAAAGACGCATCCCTGGGAAAGCTGGATCCCAACTGGGAAGGCCCGTACAGAATCATCTCATGGCGCAGGAAAGGAACGTACTACTTGGAGACATTAGACGGAAAGAAATTAGGCCATCCCTGGAACACGGAGCACCTGAAGAAGTACTACCAATAGTGCAGCAGTCACAATACCTACTACCTTATTTTTCAGTTTAGTTTTAGACAGTTATAGCTTTTGCTTTTTAGAGCTCAGTTTTTCTTTTCCATTGATAGCTTGGTTTGTTGAACTTATGTGAGGACTTTTTAAATGCATACTGAGGAAAATCTACTAGTCCAAAAGTGGACGGATCATTTCAAAACGGTGAAATCTACAAGTCCACAAAATGGACGGATCACCCAAAGGGTGAAAAACCTACAAGTCCACAAAGTGGACGGATCACCCAAAGGGTAAGAAACCTAGAAGTCCACAAAGTGGACGGATCACCCAAAGGGTGAGAAACCTACGAGTCCACAAAGTGGACGGATCACCCAAAAGGTGAAAAACCTACGAGGCCACAAAGTGGACGGATCACCCAAAGGGTGAAAAACCTACGAGGCCACAAAGTGGACGGATCACCCAAAGGATGAGAAACCTACGAGTCCACAAAGTGGACGGATCACCCAAAGGGTGAGAAACCTATAAGTCCACAAAGTGGACAGATCACCCAAAGGGTGAAAAACCTACGAGTCCACAAAGTGGACGGATCACCCAAAGGGTGAAAAAACCTACAAGTCCACAAAGTGGACGGATCACCCAAAAGGTAAAAAACCTATCAGTCCACAAAGTGGACGGATCACCCAAAAGGTAAAAAACCTATCAGTCCACAAAGTGGACGGATCACCCAAAAGGTAAAAAACCTATCAGTCCACAAAGTGGACGGATCACCCAAAGGATGAAAGTCTACGTGGTGGGCGGATCACCCAAAGGGTGAAAAAACCTACAAGTCCACAAAGTGGACGGATCACCCAAAGGGTAAAAAACCTATAGTCCACAAAGTGGACGGATTACCCAAAGGATGAAAGTCTACGTGGTGGACGGATCATCTGAAGGATGAAAAGCTTTACAACTCCATAAAGTAGACAGATTATACAAAAAGATTAGAAAGCCTAGTTCACAAAGTGGACGGTTAGCGAAAATACATTTGAAAGTCCATTCACAAGGTGGACGGATTATCTGAATATACGACGGATAATAAGCAAGCAACAGGCAATAAAGGGTTTAATAAGTCAAGATTAATAATCACAAATTGACGGTTCAAACGAAGTTCCTTTACAACGGTAAAAATTCTTTACAAAATACTTTAAAAATCATCCTATTCATTCTTCGGAGAAGAGTTCCCGACCAATGGACCGTCATTTGGCTGGCTAGGAGGAAAAGCTTCACCTTCATCGGCTGGAGCAGTGACGGCAAACACCTCGTCTATGCTTTCTGAACGGACGGATTAAGCGAGAGTTTGCCCTTGAGCATCAATGTTAATATGAGATACGTCCAAGTCAGGATACGATGACTTCACCTGACGGATAGCGTCATCGAACCCGTCTGCAAAGGAGTTCCCAAGCTCCGCTATAAGGAGATCAGAATCGCGGTACTCCTGGACGGCTATCTCCTTTGCGTTGTCAAGCTTGGACATTGTCTCCGTCAGCTGTCTCTCCTTGTCCTTTAAAAGTTCGCGTAGATGCCCATTCTCTTTCTCCACTTCACCTCTGACTTGCTCCGAGCACTTGAGCTTTCTGTCTACACTGATCTTATAAGTTTTCAGCTCGTGAAGCTCATCCTCCATCGTCTTTTTTTTTCTGTCTCAGACGGTCCATAGATGTCTCATGATTGAGGCAACGGCCAAAAAGCCCCTTCATCATCACCATGGCCTGGAAGCGAAACACAATGCCATGATAATGACGGGTGTAAAGTAACTCAGCAAGAATACTAGACGGATTCAAAAATTACCTGTGCAGGGGTGAAGAGGCCCGTCTCACCCATCGCCTCCGTCGAATGGTTGCCAAGGTCTGCGTAGTCGTCAGCTGTCAGCATAGACGACATCTTCTCGAGGGCATAGCTGGAATCCTCCCGGAAGAGAACGGGTGGTTTCTCCCCTGAAGGTGCTGGACCCTTCATTAAGCCTTTGCCTTTTCCATGTTTGACGGGCGTTTTCTCAGCTTGCAAGGCCACGACGGGGCCGAGTGTGGTCTTTTGTTTCTTTTGAGGACGGTCCGTCTTTTCTTGTTGAGTTCGTTTTGACGGTGCCGGCGGGATCGTCCCCTTTGTTTGACCCCCGTCCTGTTTTTTCTTCGCTGCCTGTTGTTTAATGAGGGCTCTCCTCTTGGCGGCATCCATTTCTGCAAATCATAGACGGTTGAGAAAACAAAGGTAATAAAAAAGAGACGGACATATTTTCAACAAACTTACGTTTTCGAATTCTATTATCGTATCGACAGGCAGCGGATGAAGGTTTAGGTCCGTCACAATACCAGTTCAAAGTATCAAGGGTGACGAGTTGAGCCCAAGTTCTCTCCTACAGTTTCGTCTTATTAAAAAATTTTTTCAGAAAACTCCACTGTTCCAAGTTAACCTGAGGACGGTCCCGAGCTGCAAGAAAGGACGGTTAGACCTAGAAAATAAAGTAACTTCAAAGACTGAACGAAAGCAAAAGGGCTACACATACCCGACGGAGGCATTATGCCCCATGTTGTGTCGACGGGCATGTTAGTTATATCCCCTGGACGACACATCCATTCGTCCCCTTCCAGGAAGAAATAACGACTCTTCCAGTCTCTGTTCGAGTCCGGAGTGTCACTGACGAGCCTCAATAATGGGCTTCTAGCTACGAAGCTATACATCCCCTTGGATTTGACGATCTCCGTTGGACGGTAACAATGGAAAAACTCTTCCACCGTCAACCTTCGGGAACCATCAGACATTGCACCATACAAAACCTCAACCCCAATGAACACTCTCCAGGCGTTTGGGGAGATTTGGGTGACGGACAGACCAAGGTATTGAAGAAGTCGACGGTGAAGAGAGCTTAATGGAAATCTGAGCCCCGCCTTTAAAGCTTGCTCATAAATCCCAACACCGTCTACCCCCTTGTAGTAGCATTTCTCAGATTTTTCGGGAAGGCGTAGACGGATGTTGTCTGGTATTTGATACTTGGTCCTAAGTGTGTTGAGTTGAGATTCAGTCATGGACGACCTAAAGTCATTTACCGTCCAAAGAGGCAGCATGACGAACTCTCTAAGGCCATCTGGGCCAATTACTGATTGGACGGGGGGATCCACACCATCCAAGCTACTACCGGACGACTCTGAACTCTCTGTCTCCGGACCACCATCAAGGGAAGAAGAGGTACTTGACGGGTTCCTCTCTTCACTTGAAGTGTCAGGATCTCTTGGACCTGACGGAAACTTTTCATCGTAGCCCGCCCCCTCGCAGACAAACGACTGGTTACTTGACGCACTAGACATTACCTACATTTATGACGGTATAACCTAAGACACCGACGGATCTAAAGAAAGCGCATACATTTGAAACAATAAAATTAAAGGAAAGACGGAGATAGGTTTAGAATACATACCGGGTCGAGATGGTTTCTGACGAGGAACGATGGACGGATCTGCTGAACAACCGGAAGACACGATAGATGTGACGGTTGCGCTCTGCTAGCTAATTTTTTGATAAGAAAAGAAAATGAAGGGTGAAATGTCTGGGTTTTTATAGAACAAAAGGCGCGGGATACGAAGCGACGCCTCGATTTTGGGAAATAGCCAATCCACGGGGACCACGTGTTCATCGTCAGAAGTTCAGGCCACGTGTCGTCCGTAATGATGTACTAAGACCGTCCACTCTCAATACATCGCTATAGTCATTCCATGAATCCGTCAGATTTCAAAGACGGATCCAAGGACTGAAGGGGGCAACTGAAGGGGATAAAAATAGGAGACGGGTATTCCCATTAAACTTGAATGAAAGGACGGAAATATGGAAGACGGATCGACACCGTGGGCAACACTACTATGACAGTTAAAGTTTGCTGAGTATCCGTCATGTATAAGTTAATTGCAGACTCCGGGTTGCATGTCATTTGGCATGTTTCGACTGGGCTTTTTCTTTATCCCCACGCAAACGTGCATACTTGGACTTCTTGCGACACACGTTTGGTAAGACTCCTATATGGAAAGGAACTTGAGAAGGAAGTTGTATCCTAAAAGAAAGGTAATTCCATTCAATATAAATACCCCAGAAACCCTAGATACGAAGGTACGCATAATATTCTTTACTCTGGCACTCTAGGGTAAAAGGCACAAGATTCTGACTTGACCTTCGGAGGGTTTTTGGCCGGCACCATACCAGTGCTCTCTTTAGGTCTATTGTTTTCTTTTTGCAGGTATAACTTTGAGCGGAGGGTGCTTGCAACTCACTGGTGATATTTTCGGCATCATCAACAACTTTAAAACTGAGTCTCATGGTACTATTCACATATTTAAAATTATATTGCTACAGTGTTTTTAGTTTTTAATTTTGAGTTTTCAACAATAAGCAGTATCCAAACAGACCCTTAATCTCAAATAGTGAGGTGAAGTCTAATATAAATTTTATTGTATTTATATTGACTGTGTAAATGCACAAGTCAATTTTTAAGTGCATAACAAAAATGTAATTAAGAAAAGTATTTATTATATTGTTTTTTTAAGCATTATTTTATGTTGGGAAATACTACTATCCAATGCACTGTCGATCTCTTCTCACCCAAAAAAAAAAAAAATTGCTATCTATAAATAACACACGAGAGATCAATGCATTCGATACAACTTTGCCTTCTCACCCCTCAAGCTTCCTAGTTAAACGAAAAATTAAGAACCATGGCTATATCAAGATTCCAGTTTTTTATTTCTCTAACTTGGACTTGAAGTCTGGTACAAGTTCATGGTTCTCAGCTTGTAAAGATGTTTGCAGTGCACTTGAAAAGTATGGTTGTTTTGTAGTGGAACTTGGCAGTACTAACCTGGGAAGCGCGGGTGCGGCGTTTAGGCCGCCGCACCTGCGTCCGACGCGGCCCAACGCGCAGGCGACGCCGCTGCCTGCGCGTCCGTGCCGCGTCGGGCAATAAAAAAATCATTTTTTTGGCGCGATTCGCGTCGATTCGGGCTGACACGTGCCAATTCGGCCCGAATCAGTCCGTATCGGGCGCAAACCGATACCGGACGAAATCGGCCGATACTGGCCGAAATATGCCAATACCGGCCGAAATTAAAAAAAAGAAAGAAAAGAAGGTGTAGTAGAGAGAATAGGTGTTGTTGAATGGCTCTGGAGCATGTTGTTGGACTTGGATTGGCGGGAAGTGTTTCTTCAACTTGCAATCTTAAATTTGGTCAATCTTAAATTTGAGCAATCTTCCACTTCCATATCTTATTGTTCTTAAATTTGGTATATATTTATATAATGTGAAAAAATTATGTTTAGCAATATATTAAAAATATATATATATAAATATTTTTAATAATTTTTTAACCGCAGCACCCGCACCCTACTTTTTCAAAAATTGCTGAGTCTTGCACCTGCTCCGGCACCCGAATCCCAAAACGCACTTGTGCTTCATAGGTACTAACACTCTTTCAGAGCTTCACAACACAATGTTTAGCTCAGTACGAGAGTTATTTGAGTTCCCCACAGAAACCAAAATGAAAGTCACTTATGACAGGCCTTTCCATGGCTTTTCCTCTTTTCCTCCTTTCGAACGCATGATGATTGATAATGCAACCTCCACAGATGTAACTCAAAAGTTGACCAATATCTTCTGGCCCGATGGGAATGATCTTTACCGGTGATAATCTAATATTATCTTCAAGATTTTTTTATTTAATTTCAAAATATTCTTAGATTGACAGAATAATGGAAAAACTTAAGTTCAATTTCTTAAATGCTGTAACTTTAATTCTTCGATTGACTTCAATCATAACTGAACTTTCAAAATTCATTTAAGATGCACCATTTAAGAAACAGAACTTTTTAAGTGTTATCTCTGTTATCTTCTCTAATAGCTTATACTTTCTCTTCGCTATGTATTATATATATGTAACACTTTTTGTTGTGTTTTTCTCTTGATTAGTGAGAGTGCTAAATCCTATTTGAAGCTAATGGTGGAATTAGATAAAATGATGACGAGAATGATACTTGAAAACTATGGTGTGAAAAAGTACTATGACTCTCACATGGAATCAACTGCTCATAGTTTGGTCCTTTTAAAGTACACTGAACTTGAGAAGACAGGGACCAATCAAGGCATTCCAAGCCACACAGAAAAGCACTTTACCACCATAGTTCACCAAAATCATGTGAAGGGTTTGGAGAAAAAAACAAAGGATGGTGACTGGATTGGTTTTGATTACTCGCCTTCATCCTTTTTATTCTTGGCATTTGATGCATTCCAGGTGGGTAATAACTAATACTCCATGTCAAAAGCAAATTAATGGTTATTGTTCTTATAAAATTCCCCTAGATATTCTATTCCTAATCTCTTTTTTATTTAAAAATGTGATAATTACAATAATTGAGGAGAGATTCAAATTATACTATTTAGCTAAAAAATTCTTGACCCTCTTTCTGATACAAATTATATATTTTTTTTTTATATATATACATCGATTATTAGAGGTGGGAGGAGGAATCCTAAATATCTCTATTAACAACACCAAAACATGCCAATTGAGTTACCTCTTGATCAAGATTAGTCTAATCTAAAGTTCTATGATTTCCTTATAGAAAACCTTACTTATTTTTTATTCATCCAAATGCAAATCGAAAAGTAAATAGAAGAGAATATATAGTTCAGTTACTCAATTCATTACGTAAGCCGAAGCGCCTAACACAAGTTACACAATACATGTTAGGAAATCAAAGAAAGTATCTATATTTCTATAAAACTATTTAAAATTCGGAAGTAGTTTATTGATTAATTATTTTTGGTTTTAGTGGTGTAATCAATTTGAAGTATATTCAGAATCTGTAAGATTATGAAACAACGTAACTTCGGTTAATTATTTTTTCTTCTAATTTTTTTGTGTGTGTGTGTGGTTAATTTAGCTTTCCAATATTGTACCTATCAAAATATGTTATATTATGCTTTACACGATCGTATCCATTATCCAATGAAATCGACTGTTGCATGTTTTACTTGACCAAGGGGTATGGAGCAATGACAAGATAAAAGCTTGAATATATCCATCGAGTTATGTTGAATGAAAATTCTGAAATAAGATGCTCATTCGGTTTGGTTTCGTACAACAATAAGACTATGTGTGCCAGAAGAATTTGTTGATGAACAACACCCTTGACAATACAAGCCATTAAATCTTAATGATTATGCCCATGCACACATGGCATCAATTGCTCAGCGAAAAGTAGTTCCTCTCGCTGCCTTTTGCGGTGTTTGAAGTTGAATGTACTCTTTCAGTCCAAAGAAACTTGTCTCTTGCTATAGTTTATTTCAAATTTCAAAGCAGTGTGTGGTCGCTTATATAGTGACTTGCTTTCTTCTAAAAGATGGAATAAGGTTATGTCTTTATTTGAAAATTTAAAAGATGGACTAAGGTTATGTCTTTATTTGAAAATTTAAAAGATTGAATAAGCTTATTTATCGTTTAACTTTTCTTTGTCATTTTGAAGATAAGGCAATGCTATAACTAGGGGTGTCCACAGGTCGGTCCGGGTCGGGTTTGTGCCCAACCCGAGACCGACCCGATAGAATCGGGTTGAACAAATACTGACCCGTCGCCGACCGTCGAGGGAGTCGGATCGGTGCGGTCGGTTTTGCACCGGAAGCACGGTCGGTTCGGTCGGAACTGTCCATGGTGAAAAATTCTGGCATAATTGTTAATTTCAGGCGAAAAAACGTCAAATCCGGCGGAGACTCACCGGATCTGGTGAGATCTCGCTAGAGCCGGTGAGATCTCACTAGATTTGGACAAAATATCACTCGAACTACTTGATAAGTCACCGAAATATGAAAATCTGGTGCCAAAATCTGAAAATTTGAAGTCGGAATCTGGAAATTTGAGGTCGGAATCTGGAAAATATCGCCGGATTCTGGAGAAAGTCACTGGAATCTGGAAATAATTGCCGGAATCTGGAATTTTTTTCTAGAAATACCTAGTACGTCGGTCGGAACGGGTTTTTTCGGGTTCTAGAGAGGAAAACCGAGACCGATCCGCCGCCGTCGGTTTTTGGAACAAAAGACCCGCCGCCGACCGGTGACTTGATCGGATCGAACGGTTTTCGGGTCGGATCCGGTCGGATCCTTCGGGTGGGTCGGATCTCCGGATTGGATGGACAGCCCTAGCTATAACACGTGTCTTAGTTAGAAGAACAAGACTTTTTTTATTATTAGTCTAGACGGTGTCTATTCCTTCTGATTCTGACGTTGTTAACTTTGTCTGGGCAGATTTACCAGCCACTTGAATAAAAAGCATGATGAAAAGTTTCTTTAAAAAAAAAAAAAATTATCAAGTTGTTGGTTTTTTTCCCTTTTTTTTTTTTTTTTTTTTTTTTTTTGAGAAAGTCTTCACTTTATGTTAGAGAATGTTGGAGTATAATGACACTAAATAGGTTTCAAAATGATACAAAGGATGGATTATAACTTTGGTCCATCCATATGCATGATTTCACTTTTACGTGGACTCAATTTGTCGCAAAATTATGCAGTACAAGATGAATGACAACAGAAATTGGAGGAAATACAATCTTCAAAGTCTGAACACCAAATATAAAACGACGGGAATTGTCAATTTTTTGTTTTTTGGATGTAACCACTAACCAGAACTTGCAAAAATCCTTGTATGTATGATGTTGTTGTTAACTAAAAAATTTAATGGCACTGATTATTGGCAATATAACTAGACTTGAATAAAAAATAACCCATTAAAAATTATATAAAAATAAACCACATCCGTAAAATTATTCCAACAACGTTATTTTCTAGTAATAGTAATAGCAATAACACGTCCTCATAAAAGTTGAAAACATGTTGGCCCCTAAAATAAAAATCTTAAATTAAACAACGATAAATATGTCAATAGCAACATCAAATGAAATTCATTCTATCTCCCCAATGAAATAAACATCAACATCAACACCATCATTTTCATCTTCTCAAACCAAACTTTCTCCAACTTTAGAAATTGTTTATCAATCTCCATAAACCAAGCAAGAGTCATATACCTCTCTTGTATCAAGCTTCTTTGTACTGGTACGAATAAAAATTCTGAAAGACGGAGGCTTTTCAGCTACTGAAGCAGTAAAATAGTCTCTACTCACCACTCTTTTCTTTGCAACAATATATAGTAATACAAGAAGATGTTACTTGACCTCTTTTTCTTTGAAGGCTAATCAAGCAAAGTGAAATATTGTGATCAATAATGTTCAATTTATTTCTTCTGGACCTTTAGTTTCACTATCCAAATCAATACATTAGTTTCACTAATTGAAATCATGATCTCATTAGCTTCTACACTTGATTCAGAAATCTCTCCGGTTATTGTTTCCTTCTTGTCCAAATCTATTATATTATCCCAATTTGCAATTACTTTCCAATTATTTATATGGAATATTCCTATCTGCAATGGCTCTGCGTTTACTATTGGCAATCTGTCATGCATGCTTTACCCGAGTTCTATAAATATTGATTTTTAAAATAAAAAATCAAAAGACTCAATTTACATATTTATTTGCATCCACATGATACAGACTTCATTTATCTATTTATATTTGCATTCTTGCAAATCGTGATATATACTTTTTTTTTGGATCTGTCTTGATACATACTTAATTGGTGGAGTATGGGAAAAAAATGGTATAAAAAAATTAATTGTATTCCTCCAATCATTAGCTTTCGTTCATTCCTGTCTTTCAACTTTCAAGAAGCTATTTGCATTGACTGACATCTATCTATAAATAACAGCATTAATGCATGCCAATGCATTACCCAGTTTTGCCTTCGCATTTCTCAAAATAGAAGACAAAACCATGGCTATCCAAACACAAGCCAAGATGATTCCAGTTCTTGATTTCTCCAACTTGGCGCTGAAGCCCGGAACAAGTTCATGGTTGTCAGCTCGCAAAGATGTTTGCCGTGCACTTGAAGAGTACAGTTGTTTTTGTAGCGGAACTCGGCAATATAATTCCTTTAGAGCTTCACAACACAATGTTTAGCTCAGTTGGAGAGTTGTTTGAGTTCCCCATGGAAACCAAAACGAAAGTCACTTCTGAAAGGCCTTTCCGTGGCTATTTCTCTACTGCTCCTTTCGAACGCATGTTGATTGATAATGCAACCTCTACGGAAGAAACTCATAAGTTGACCAATATCTTCTAGCCCAATGGAAATGATCATGTCCGGTGATAATCTAATCTAAATTTTGTCTTCTATTTATTTTTTTAATTTTAATTTTTTATTTTAATTATAGTTCTTAATTGACAAAAAAATAAACCACAGTATTCTCTAGTAGCTTATGCTTAATACTTTTTTTTTTTTTACTTTGTATAATGTAACAATAACGCTTTTTTGTTGTGTTTTTCTCTTGGTTAGAGAGAGTAGTAATTCATTTGTGAAGGCTGAAGGCTCTGGCGGAATTGGATAAAATGGTGACCAATTCTACCACTGATATCTATTAAATAAGCAAGGGTAATTTAAAGTTTATTTTGTTATTTAATGGACACAAAAATTATTATTATTTGAATTTATTACAACAATTAAAAAAAAAAGTAGTGAATTTTATTTTAATGGCATGATGGTTTAAAATTAAATCATGCAACAAAAACAAGCAATAATGGGAACAAGCAACAAAACACGAAGATAATAATGAAATTAACAAGTGCCAGTAATGAAACAAGATCAATTTTATTATGTAATGCATGCTTAAACTTAAAGTAACTAAGCGGAGGGGGGGGGGGGGTGGGGGGAGATATGTTTTGTTCCAAGCCTTGTTTTTATAGAAAATCATTCATCCTCTTTTTTTTCCCCTCTAAATTAAAAACAATAAGACCCATGCTTTTTAATCCATTTAAGGTGTAACAAATTTTGGGTGTTAGAAGATTAATGCTTTAGCAGCAATTTTTTGGGGGTGGGCTAGAGCTTGTGAGAATTGACGGAGAGTACACTTCTATTTGAGATTAGAATTTAATTATTGAAAAAAAAATGTAACGGGTGGCTAAGTGTGATATGTGTGGGTAACTATAAAATACTCTAAAAATAAAATAAATACGCAGTTCCTTATCTCTCATATTAGTTGGTCTCACTAACACGATGGGATAAAGAATTTACTTTTGATAATATGATAGTTACAAATTACAACAATAAGAGAGGGGAGGGTGGAGGAGAGAGGTTTGAACCTTAAATGTCTCAAATATTGAAAATATCATGATATGTCAATTGTGTTACAAGACTTTTGATAACAAGATAAAGAATTTCTACTTTGAAAATTGGGGGATAAAATATTTTTGTTTTTGATATCACAATACTTTTATTTATTAGTTATCTTTAGAGTACATATTCAGCCAAAAAAAAAAAAAAAAATTTGAAGTACGTAACATGTTTATTCATTCCTATATCCTTATTAAAATTTCAATAAGGATAAAGCCCATTAAACTTGTGGGAAGCACAATAATAATAACTTTCTACTTTCTTTTAAAATTTCTTATAAAAACATATCTAGACACTTTTGACTTTAGGAAACTAAGACGCTAAAATCAACCCCCAGTGCGCAATAAAAATAGCATTGAGATATGCTTTTCTGGAATGAATGAGTTCAAACACCACAATAGGCTTTGACTGAAAGTTCTCGTGGCTAGCTTGTCCTTTATGTTCTTTGAAATATTCAAGAATATTTAATGGACGGTATTGTAAAGGTGATCTTCATCAAAATTCTTCTAGCACACATATTGTCCCATCATTTCATGCAAAAAACCCGAGTGAATATCTCGTCTCATTTTCAGTACTCAACGTAACTAAATGGACACAAGCTTGTATACTGTCATTGCTCCATACCTTTTTCAAGTGAAACATGCATTGCTCAATTATAATAGAATATATTGTAATAACATACTATTTCAAAGGGTACAATCTTGAAATTATTAATTGATAAGTCTAAGGAATATTTTTCACAACTATTGACATAGTTTATTGTGAATTGTAGATAATCAGTTAAAAGTAACGTGGCTTCAATCATTTACAAGTAATGTGAACAGTTGTGCATAATATTGTATATGGAATATTACTCATGCTCAATAACCAAAGTTGTTACCAGTTCTGGAAATTAAGACATAAATTGATCACTACACTAAGGAAAAAAAAAAACAATTGTTTCATGAAAAATTAGAATCATAATTAATTACTTTTAGTTTCCTAACATGTTTTACACTTTATAAGTGTATACTAGCTACCATACTTTCATAATATTTCCCACTATAATTACCTATATATTTTCTCATATTCTTAAATATTTTAGGTAGTATAGTATAAGAAAGAGGAATGCTTATAGGAGTTTTGTAATGACAACTATTACTTATAAGTAAGCCACCTGGAGCAATGGTGGAGCTAGGATTTTAGTTGAGAGGAGGCAAGAATTAAAGTAAATATATTTTTTAAATTTTTTTTTAAAAATCGATATAAACCATTGTGAGCAACTGTAATTTTCATTAAAAAAATTATACTAACAAATAACAACCAAAGCAAGAGATTTATTTAAATCCATAAAGACAATAAAATCAGTTTGTCCAACATTGCTAAAAGTAAATATTGAAGCCTTTTGGTTTCATGTTGTACTTTTATTATCATCTGGACCTCTTTAGAAGTCAAATCTGGCCATGAGGGAAGCTTTTCTATTGGTGGCCTTACTAATTTATGGTGTATTAAGTATGTTCTATGCAATTCTTTAACTTTTGTAATGCAATGTTTTCTCTATTTGATGCTTCCATTTCCATTTCTTCCTACTTCCTAGTTAGGATAGTTGTTTTTTAGCTACTTTTGTATTTTTCAACTTTCATAATATAGTGACAATGTGACACATCATATTATTCATATTTAATGACTCGAGTCATGTAATCTAATTTTTCATTTTACTAGCTTTTTTCTTTAATATGGTTAATTGTTGTTTGATTAGTGCAGCAATTAATATACATCTATATGGACCCATTAATTATATATCATACTATTTTTTTCCCACTACAAATGCTTTGTTGTAGAGCCACAAACAATTGAAATTTCTTAAATAAAAATAAAAAAGGAAAAATTGGGATAAACATCCAAAGTGCCGTGAATAGCGACATGCTAAATCCTAGGAGAAGATAATTTTTTTTTAAAACAATAGTGATGTCAGTTTTGGTTTAAAAGGGGAATAAAGTGCACTGAATGCCTCTATGCCGTGAAAATTTTCCACTTTCTTTGGTGTTAGAGTTATTTTCTTGTTTAAGTAGAAACTACTTTTTTGTTTTTTTTTTCTTAGGTTAGAGGGGGCAAAGCCTTTAATGATTTCTATATACTAGTACTCATGAGCTTTTTTAGGAGGAGTTAGGAGGGGCCGTTGCCTCCTCTCAACCCCCCTGGCTCCACCCTTGCGTTACACAAATCAAAACATCAATTTTGTAACATATTAACGGTTACAAATGAGAATGAATGCAGAGATCCATTAGTCATTAAAGACAAGATGTCTATAAAGCTAGAGAGGAACAAAATCAAAAGGTACACAATTCTAATCCCCAAAATACTCCCAAAGTTGAATTCTATCGTGATATTCCAATTAAATTCCAACTGACTTTATCATAGATTGGAGGGTTTTTGGCACACATCACACCGGTGTATCCATATTTCTTTGTTTCACATCTTATTGCAGGTTTGTCCCTTGATGAATCCATCCTCATTATCCATCTGTGTAGAAGAGAACTCAACTGATGATTTTTTGCATCATCAATTTCTCATTGGCAAAAACATGTATTGGGAAAGATTAATAAAAAAAATTTGTCAACATAAAATAAACAAGTTCAACAATAAATTCAGCCAATTATTAGATTTAATCGCATTAATTAGACAAATATATCTAACATATAAATATGAAAGTGAAATCGAAAGGGAGATAAAATCATTCTTTATTTTCGAAAACAAACATAAGGCACACACGCTCGATTAGCCAGAAGATTCACACCAACAAGCATGATAGGCTGCTGTGGTATGTCAACTTTCTACCATTGTTGCCAATCATGCATCTTCACATTTACAGCCTTTTGTATTTGATACAAGTAGAATCCATCATATTGCACCGTCCAAATGCAATGGTCCCCACCACAATTCTTTAACCAATGATCGTCGGCAAGATATACATCAAAACTTGCATTGAAGTTTTTGTACCAAAAAGAACAATAAAATTCTGTCGTTCCATATATAGCATTATGAAAAGAGAATTCCCATTGTTCATTAGGATGAAGAGTTCTAAAGCCCAAATCATCTTGTGCTGATTGACAATGATAGTTTACAGTTTCATTGTTGAGGTTGTCGATGATTCTTACATGTTTCTTTTTAAACGAATAAGAACTAATTAGGCCAGAGACTAAGAGAAGGACAAACACAAAACTATAAAACTGGGATATTATCTTTTGTTTCATCTTGCTAGTGCTCAAAAAAGATATTTGATTAGACTTGAAATGCAATTCACTTCAACTTTATTGCCCAAAATTATTGAGCTGTATGTATACAAACCATGTCCAATTCGATGTTAACTACTATGTGTGTTTCAATTTCATTGGAAAAGGTGTGCTAGCCTTAGATAAGGTTTACTAAAAAGTTATTAATACATAATTAATCGTCATTAATACATGACCTAAAAAGTTATTAATACATATCTTAATCATCATTAATACATTATCTAAAAATTTATAATACATAACAAATCCGTCATTAATACACAACTTAGAAAGTTATTAATACATAACTTAATCGTTATTAATACATGACTTAGAAAGTTATTAATACATCACTTAATCGTCATTAATATATGACTTAAAGAGTTATTAATACATAACAAATTCGTCATTAATACATGACTTAGAAAGTTATTAATGCATAATTTAGTTGTCATTAATACATGATTTAAAAAGTTATTAATACATAATAAATCCGTCATTAGAAAGTTATTAATACATAACTAAATCGTCATTAATACATGACCTACAAATTTATTAATACATAACTTAATCGTCATTAATACATAACCTAAAGAGTTATTAATAAATAACGAATTCGTCATTAATACATGACTTAAAAAGTTATCAATACATAACTTAATCGTCATTAATACATGACTTAGAAAGTTATAACTTAATTGCCAGTAATACATGACCTATAAAGTTATTAATACATAACTTAATTGTAATTAATACATGACCTATAAAATTATAATTGTGAGCACAATTGTTCCCTTGAGTTTCAAGTGAGAACTATTAGTCCCTTAAATTTAAAAAATGGGCATTATTGGTCATTTTGTTAACTTTGATTAATTTTATTGTCCATGTGTCTAACAAAATAATGATGTGTCAACTTTTAAGTGACATGACATATTTTTTATTATTAAAAAATTACACATGACCACCAACTTACAATCTGAGTTATCAAAAAAAGTTTTAACTTAAACTTATCGCAATCCCCAAATAACCCAAATCCCTTTCATCTAAACTTCAATGTTAGCCTCCATTGCAATACCAACAATCAAGCCATAACTGCTGTAGGTCTCATCGTGAAATAAAAACCTCGCACATTTTTTTTCTATTATATACGCTTGGTTCAAATCAAATATTAAAACTGGAAAAAAAAAATGGTTTCTTTTATATAAATTTGGATCTTTTATGTATGGGTCTAAACAATGAAGTTGACCCATCCTTTGGTAACGAAGAAACGGAGGAGAATATCAAGGCTTTTTGAAGCCGATCCATTCTTTTGAATAGATATTTTTAAGGGGGAAGAAGACAAAATGGTTTGGACTTTATGTAAAAGTCATAGATTCTATGTGAAAGATTATTATGAGGCTTTGAGAACAGGGGTTGACAAGCTTTCCTTGGCAAAATATATGGTGAGTTGAGGTCCCATGATGTGTGCCTTTTATTGGTTGGCCTCAAGAATAAATCTTAACGTTGTATAATTTGAGAAGATGAGGTATTATAATCCTTAATTAGGGTCGTTGTGGCTTTTATCAAGAGTGGTGGAGTTCGGCAAAAATATTTGGATTTTGCTATGAGTCTATGATGGCTATGGCTTGATATTTGGAATTTTTGTGGAGGCTTGTATAGAGGTTCTGGCTTAAGGGTTTTGGGTTGTATGGGGATTGGGATAAGTCTAATATGTATAAAGAGTTTGACAATTCAGATTGTGAGTTTGTGCTTATGTGTAATTTTTAATAATAAAAAATACCCCAAGTCATTTAAAAATTGACATGTCATTATTCTGTTAGACACGTAAGCAATAGAACTAACGGAAGTTAATTGAAGGACCAATATAACACATTTTTAAAACTTAAGGGACTAATAGCACTCAATTGAAACTTGAGGGACCAATTGTACTCACAATGTAAAATTCAAAGACCAAGAATGTAGTTTCGCCAAAAGTTATTAACACATAGCGAATTTGTCATTAATACATGAACTAAAAGTTATTTTTTGTTTGTTTAGACCTCGTAAAACATATTGTTAAACCTAATATATTAGCCAAGTGATTACTTAGGTTAATTATCAGATCGAGGTTAAACAAAAATAAATCATATCATGCAGTGCGAAAAAAATAAATAAGACAACGATATGATTACCCATGAAAACCAATGAAACAGTCTAGTTTCAAGGTAAAAGACATGGGAAGGATTTGATGTAGCTATCCTTAAGGTAAAACAAATTCACTATGATAGAATGGAAGTTTACAATAGATTTTCTCCCAAATTCTAAAGCTACCTCTTGTAGAACTTACTCACATGACCACGTGCAGCTCCGAATCCACGTACTTTTCTATCTTGAATTTGTAACAAAAACACCCACGTTTGTGATTTTAAAATCTCACTTAAAGGTTTCAAATCACCATCAGTAGTGGATCTTGTAGCAAGCTAGCAGCAACTTCTACAACACTGGATCTTAAGTTTCTTTAAAGAAATTGCCGATAGAAGACTTGAGAGAGCTTTGGGTATAAAATCCCTAGATTTACAATTAAAGGCATAAAAAGCACTCTTCTCTCTCTTAAAACCCCCTCTAGGGTTAGCTTATAATGTCCTTTAAATATTGGGAAAAAAAAATGGATCGCGATTTGGGCTTCTAACGAACAAGTTATGGGCTTTTTACATTTGTTGATTTTTGTTGATTTGTGACTTCCGATTGATCAAAAAATTCTCTTGATCGATCAAAAAATTCTCCTAATCAATCGAACTAGTCTGATTTTGACTTTCTGAACCTGTAGCTTGTATGTTCTTTGATTTTTGACTTGCAGCACTTTGAGCATTATCTAATATGACTTTATAGGCTCTAAGATCTATATCTAGACAAGTTTATGTTCATGGTTTGTCAATTATTCTAAATTTTTAGAACCTAACATTTATTAACACATAACTTAATTGTCATTAGTACATGACCGAAAAAGTTATTAATACATAACTTAATCGTCATTAATATATTACCTAAAAAGTTATTAATACATAATGAATCCATCATTAATATATGACTTATAAATTTATTAATACATAACTTAATCGTCATTAATACATGACTTAAAAAGTCATTAATACTTAGGCTGTGTTTGGTTTGATGTAAATCGAATTCTGAGTGTAAAATGAATGCAAAGAAAAATGAATTCCCGTAAGGAAAATGAAATCTAAGTGTTTGGTTCCGCAATGGAAAATAGTTCGAAAAATATTTTTTGGTGTTTGGTAACATTCTGAAAATGTTATTTTCCTACAAATGCTTCACATTTTCTCAACCATATTCTTAGATTCCAAACAAATTTTATAACAGAAAATTTCAACGTATACACTTAACACAACCAAAAATAAAAATAAAATCATTTATTCACAATATATACATAATATACTCAGTGAGAGGAGGAAGAAGGAGTGAGAGATAGATCGAGAAAGAGAGAGATCGCTATCAATGGAGGATGGCGGCGGCCAGATGGGGAAAGAGAGAGATCGGTACCAACGAAGGACGGCGGCAGCTAGATCAGGGGGGTGTGGATCGGGCAAGGTGGGTGTGGGTTTGCCGAAATAGGGATTGGATTATATGGGAGATGGGTAGCTTGGATGTGGATCGGAGCTCATGGAGGTGGGTAGCTTGGATGATGGCGGGGGTGGTGATGGCGGTTGTGGATCGGAGACATGCAGCGGTGGAGCATGGCGGTGAGGTTGAGTGGGTGCGATCTCGGTGGTGCGGCGTGATCTAGGCAGAGGGGGCGGCGGTGGGGGCAACATGATCTAGGTTGGCCTTGGCTTGGTTGGGTGGCTGGAGCTTGGCGTCGGACTGTGTGTGGAGTTGAGGTTGGTGCGTGGGCTGTCGCTGAAATGAGGTTGGTGCGTGTGTGAGAGGAGTGTGTGAGAAGAGTAATTCCAGAAAGCATTTAAAGGTAAAATAGGAACGGAAATTATTTTATAGGTTGGTAAGGATTTTTTCGGTCAAACTGAATTCTATTTTCAATTTTGCTTTATTTTCAGGTGGTGCCAAACATGGAGCTAGGTGTAAAATATTTTTTGGAAATCATTTACTCCCAAAACAAACACAGCCTTAACTTAATCGTTATTAATACATTAACTAAAAATTTATTAATACATAACGAATACATCATTAATACATGACTTAGAAAGTTATTAATACATAACCTAATTGTCCAGAGTCCCCCAAGGTGTCCGTCTCGTGAAAGTTTGCATCCTTGACAATGGAATGAGCCGTTTGGACCACAAGACACTCGTCCTTCACTAGAAGAGGGACCTGCGAAGGGACTAGCTCATTAATGATAAGGCCACAAGCCATCGTCAAACCCTTACCCACGCCATGACGAGGAGGGTTAGGATTGCCCTAGGATCCCATCGGGATTGAAGCGACGGGTTAGTTGATGATCTTCTTCTCCAGATGTCCCCCATCAGCTTGATTCTTCCTCTTATAGGTCATCTTAGCACCAAGGGCAGGAAAACTACCAGCCTTTCGTTAAAGGTCTATAGCCTTAAAAAAGAGACGAACAAAAATACTTATGTCGGTGGGATTGAGCATCCAACCTTCTCGCTTCAACTATCGACACTAGTCCTCCACAATATGCGTGGAAAGTATCAAGCGTCACTAGCTTTTTCCAACTCCTCTCTATTAAAGGAATTTGTAAGACCCGTCCCAAAAACTCCTTCTGCTCCTTGATAATCATTGTCAGCGCTTAAGCTGACGCACAAAAAACAAGAAAGGGTTAGCGATGGAATAACAGGAATATGCAAAAAAGAGAAAGGTAGTCTCTGATTTTATGACTATAGACACCGCATTTTGTACCCAATAATAAGTTTTGGTCCCCGACTCCAATGATGAGCTTGACACATGTCAACCAAGGGTAATTAAAGAATTCACAGTTTGGAAGTAATCACAACTCAAAAATATTCAAATTGCTTTGAAATCAATACTAAAAAATGACATTTGCTCACTGTTTTGACCATAACTTTTGATCCACAATGAATTTCTGTAAGGTTTGTTTCATTGGAAAGTACACATCCTGGGCTTTAATTTGAATATAAATTTTTCCTAATTTGGACTTATATTGAGTAATTTATAACTGTTTAAAATTAGGTCAACTGGGGAGTCCGATTTTCTAGGTTTTAAAACTTCATTTTTAAGGGCCTAAAATATCATTATTTGATGTGGGCTGGCCTATAGACCCTTGAGCATGTCCAAAGATCATTAAACAGCCCCCAAAACCCTTTTTTTTTTTTTTTTTTTTTTTTATAAATACTCACCTTATGTCTCCAATCAAAAAGCTAGCTAGAGAAAGTGATTTTTTTGCCTCCATCTTCTCTAAAACTTTTTTTTTTCTCTTTTCAAAACCCTAGTGCAGCACCTTAGAACGTTCATTACAAAATTAAAACCTCTATTTAGTTAGTCTTAAGGCAAAATATTTTCCAAAATTGATTTCTCAAAAACCTTTTTCAATTAATGTTTGCTTTTGAGTTGTGATTACCTCAACTGTTGTGTACTTTTGATTATTCTTGTCCTATCAATCTAATCTTTGTGTTGTAGGCACTAAGGGGATAGTTTAAACAAACTCTAAACTCATAATCTAAAGCAAGGTGAGCGTTCTTTTCCATGAACTCTTTCTTTGTTCAGCAAGATTCACATGAGTTTCTTAACATCATTTTTATATTTGATTTGTTTGATGTTCATGATTATGTTTGATATGAATTAATCTGATTTTAGGTTGTTTATATATGTTCTTCTTGTTCTTATATTGTTATTGCAATCCCTAATTTAGTTTAACATGTTATTGATTTAATGTAGTTTAGTTTAATTGTTTGTTTTGTTTCATGTTTTGTTGTTTATGTTGATGTTTTTTTTTTCGATTTAGGTTAGTTTAGTGTTTTTAGAGTTTCTAACACGCTTGTTTGATCTCACATGTTATATGTTTGTTTGATTAAATCTCTAAAAATATAGTTTTTTTTTAATCTTTATTAAAGGATTCATACGCATACTTGTGTATGCGTACGCATTTTTCATATATGCGTACATATACTTGAGTATGCGCATGCACCCCGAATCTAGATTAGGGTGAAATCTTGTTTTTATTATCTTTGATCATTTTCCATATGTTATTTGATTCTATTTGACTCTGTTTTAGGTAATTATTTAGGTTTAATTGTTTTCCATGTTGTTTGAGTATTTTTTGCCGTGTTTCGTTTATTTGATTTTCTTTCCTTGTGTGTTTTATTTAATTGTCAACTTGCCATGTTTATTTTATTTTGTTTGTTTGCGTTTGATTTGTTTCCTTTTATATTGTGGTATGTGTTTAACTTGTTATGTGTGTTATTTCCTTAAGTGCATGATGTATGTTTAGGATAAGGATTAGGGCTCTCTTAATAAATTTTTTTAATTAAATATGACCTAACAACACATAATGAAGGCCAACCCATAAACTAGGCAGTCTTGGGTGCCTAACACCTTCCCAAGCCATATCCAAACTCCGGACCCATAATTTGGTACTTGGACCCATGTATGTAAGTGATTGGCCCTAAAGACCCAATATGGTTCCTAGACCTAATCTAGGTGGCGACTCCATTAGTCCACAACAATGGATGGTTAATTACACTACGGATGACTCACCAGAGGTATCTAAAACTCCCCAAGTATTATCGAACTCAACTACATCCACCCATTCTTCTGGTCCACACACCCAATCGTCCCCTAAATAAAGAAATATCTACCCTACCAATCTCTATTAGAATCAGGCACGTCTGTAACTAGTTTCAACGTCACCTTTCACATTACGAAATTGTAAAACCCTTTGAAATTGCTATCTATTGGGGTTTATAACTAAAAGAACTTGTCCAAGGTAAGCTAACGGTGGCCCTCACTCATCTGCCCCAACAACACTTCAACACCAATAAAGATCCTCTATGTGTTAAAATAGATTTGGCTAACGAACACGTCTAGTAGTCCGCGAGCTGATGGTGCAACACAATAAGAGGTAGCCTTAGTCCAGCAACCAAGACAGACTCATAAAGTGACGTCTGCCATCCATCTGGAGTAGCACTTCTCATTTTACCCAGTAGCCTTAAAGGTATATGCTAGGTATCTGGAAACAGTCATGGAGTTTGTTAAACACCTTCACTGACAATTTAGGGAGAAAGTTGTTCATTGACCAAATCTTTGGGAGAATAAAAGGCCTAAAATCGTTGCTCGACTATTCAAAGCCCTCTCCGTCTCCTACCCCATCCTCTTCCTCTCCATCCTATTCTTCTCCATATTATTCTTCTCTGTCTCCCTTACCTTCGTTCCTCTCCCCCTTTACCTCTTCTCCTTCTAACTCCACCCCTTCATCTCCCTCTACCTCTTCTTCTTAAGGATGAGCTAACGGCTCCCTCTCCTGAAAGTCCATCCAATCTCCCACCATAGGGTCATTACCCAATGGACCGACATCTTCGTCATCTAGATGAATCAATAGAACATGATCGCCCATTGCTTTACTACCACTTGACATCCTCTCACCTAAAAGCGATGAATAAAAGCTTGGTAGTCACTCACATGTAAGCTAAATACTAGACCGGCGACCAAGGAGGGACGATTGAAAGAAGAATGAGTATATAAGGAAAAAGACATTACCTTACAAAGACGACGGTAGAAAATGAGCTCAATAAAGCAGCAAAGTGTAAGGATGAATAGTAGGCAATGGAAGGATAGGACTGAAGCTAGAGCTCTGGGTGAAATTCTGAGAAAATAAAAAAGTGAACTTCAATGGGGTGTGGGCATATTTATAAAACAAAGGAGCAAGAAAAAACGAAGCGACACAACACTTCTTATGAACAAATCAGAAGACGCAACATGTCACCCCACAAAATGCAAAGACCTTTTTGCCCCTCATTTATGACATAGATTTCTAGGATGAAGAACATTAAATGATGAAAATATTCTATGTACTCCACGACCCTTCAATTACCCCGACGAGTCACAGAGTAATGGGTAGTTAATAAGGGTATTCTCGTCCAGCAGGAATTTTTGTTGTTCACCCGTCCTAAACAACCTCGATGGGCTCAAGACTCCATTTCTCTCTGTCTATCTAGCTACTCACAAGAACAGATGATCCTCGTCCTCATCATCTTGATGGTAAGCTGCAAAGCCTACCGACCATGAGCCCATCATTATAGAGGCCTCAAATCTATCATGATAAGTTCCCCCATTGGGATATTAGGGTACGAACAAATGGAGATGCGACCCTTAGGAGACTTATTAGGTAGCTCACATTCTATAGACGAATCGTTTCTCGTGTTAGCAATTACACATCGAAAGATAGAGGACCACACCGACGGGTAGACCTAATGGGCCCCACAATCCTTTATATAGTCTCCACGCATATATCCTCATATGGCAATATCTTGCCCACCCGTCCAAAGACCCTACTACACACCCATATCTTTCCCTTATGGAAAGACACCCTAAAATCATGGAACCCTAATTCCAGATCTTCTCTACAATGAAAAATCCCTACATTCAAAGAATCTTGGTTCACTATTCACCTCTATATAAGCATTAACCTCCTCTTCTCCTAGGTATATAGAAAATCTTTAACTCTCTCACTATAAAGTTCTTGGAGATTTCTCATTCACTAACTTAACCTTTGGAGGGTCTTTGGCCGGCTTCCCACCGATGCTCTCTGTTTGGTTCTTGGTTTCTTGTTCTTCAAGTTCCCATTGGATTGATTGAGGACAATCAGCTCACTAACAATTTTTGTACATCATCAGATAATCATCAAAAGGAAATGCGGCATGAAGCACGGGCGAGCAGCCTACCTGCAGGAACTAAGAGGCAATTAAGGGAAATCCCCAATCCCCTTGACTCAGAATGAAGGGAAAGACTGATCATGGATAAGAAGCGAAGACAAGCTTGCTCAGCCAATTCTTTCTCCTTTTCCGAGGAAGCATGGTCAAGGTCAAGTGCCAAAGACTTTGACTTACTTTCAGGATGGAATTAAAGAAAGAAGACGGGCGTTAGCCAATGGATTTATCGCCAAAAAAAACAATCGTTCGAATTCTAAAAACTCGAATAATAAGGGAACTGCGGGGAAAAAGGGTAGAAATCGAGGAGTCTGTATAGGCATTCTGGGCGGGTCGCAATAAGTCGCTGGTCGAAGGTTTAGACCAATCGCAATTCATCACCATCTTCCCCTTCCTTCTTTTCTTTCTTTCTCTTCTGGCACACATATTGACCCGTCATTGAATGCAAACACCCAAGTGAATATCTCATCTCACTTTAGTACTCAATGTAACTCGATGGACGCAAGCTTGTATCCTGTCATTGCTCCTTACCTTGTTCAAGTGAAACATGCATCAATCAATTATAATAGAATTTATTATAATAACATACTATTTTGAAAGGTACAATATGAAATTACTAATCAATAAGTCTAAGGATACACAATATTTTTCACAACTATTGTCATAATATATTATGAATTATAGATAATAAAAGGGGAATTCAGTGATGAACCCAATTAAAAGTAATGTTGCTTCAATCATATACAAGTAATGTCAACAGTTGTGCAAGAAAGAGGAATGTTCATAGGAGTTTTGCAATCACAACCATTAATTATAAGTAACCCACCTGGAGTGCATCAGCTGCTAAGAATATAAGGTTGAAGGGCAGGGATCAAAACCAATCCATTCACCATTCTTAGTTTTTATCTCAAGGCCCTTTATACGATTTTGATGAAGTATGGAAGTGAAGTGTTTGTCCGAGTAGTTTTTAAGGCCTGTGTTAGTCCCTGTCTTTTGAGGTTCATTATGCTTTAGAAATGGGACAGTATGAGTAGTTGATTCCATGTGAGAGTTATAATACTTCTCTGCACCATAGTTTTCAAATATCATTCTCGTTACCATTTTATCTAATTCTTCCATCTACTTCACATATGAATCTGTAATCTCACTAACCAAGAGACAAATCACAAAAACTAGTGTTACATGATGCAAAACCATTAATATGTATTGTTTAAAGGAGAATGCTGGAATTACTATACAAATTTTACTACAAGAAACTTATAAACTGACATGACACTAGATGTAAGATGTTTGTTCAAGATCGTAATAAATATATATTAGAACTACCTTTTTTTTGTGATTGGTGACATATATTTGTAAAGCACGTATGCATGTAGTAAAATTTTAGTATCCTTAGCATCACTCTTGTTTAAAAATCAAGTAATGTAAGAAACAACAAATTTCACCATTTTTTTCTCAACTCGTTAAGGTAACAAATTATAATTGGTATAAAATTACTTTCACATGTGTCAACCATTGGTGCCATTTTCATTACCAACTTAGTAATTAATTATGAAAAGATTATATAATTTATTGTGTCAATAGATTTTTTTTTTTTTTTTTTCAGAATACTAAATATTTTTAACACACACATACGGGGAGAGGGAACAAGGTCTTAAAGAAATTGACAGTGTTATATATCCAAAAAGAAATAACTCTTGGATACATAACGCAGGCCTTAAATCTCTTTAACTCACACTCATTTTTCAATGTGAGATTAACCCACCACACACAGCGAGAAATAAGAAGGTCTTAAAAGAAGTGGTATTATCCAATAGACTTATTGTTAAAAACCAATACTTACTTGTATCAAAGATAAAGTTATTATAGACTCCTATGTTTGTTCAACAATATAAGAGTATTTCAAGCATTATAAATCATACAAATAGCTAAATGTATGTGTTTCTAATAGAGATGTCCACAGATTTCAAATCCCTCTTCTTCAATCACCAAACGTTCGTGGAGAGCACTAGAGGCATAGCCATGGAAAGGCTTTTCATAAGTGATTTTCTTTTTGGTTTCTGTGGGAAAATCAAACAACTCACCCACTGCATCAAAAATTTTGTTGTGAAGTTGTAAAGAAACTTTATGGCTAAGTTCTACTACAAAATAACCATACTCTTCAAATATGGCCAACTTGTTTGCGCATTGAGAACCATGAACCTGTACCAGGCCGGCTTCAAGTCCTCACTAGAGAAATCAAGAACTGGAATCTTGGCCTGTGTTTGGATAGCCATGGTTAATGGTTTCTTTTCCTGTCCACCTAGGAATTAAGTTAATTGTCAAAACAACGAAGGCAAAGCTGTGGAATTAATGCATTGATATGGCAGGTTAATTTATAGATATAAGTCAAAGTAGTGTACTGTCTAGAGAAGGACAAATAGGGAAGATGTGATATTATATATAAGTATGATTTTTTGTTTGCATGTTGATTTTTTTTTTAATGTAAAATAAAATTTTATTTTTTGATTTTTAGCCAAAAGATAGTCAAGGAATGCATATTATAAATCAACAACAACAGAGTCAAGTTTGTAGGCTATCTTGCTAGTGTTTTGGATAGATTAGGCTATTGCTTGCAAGGGCCACTGCTTTGCTCTCTTATCTCCAACTTTAAACCTTTTTATTAAATTAAAAAAGTTAATGAATGCCCAACGCCATTAATTTATGAACTATTTTAAGAAAACTTTTATGAGATTTTTTTTAATTTTTTTTTGCGAAATTTTTTATATTTCTTATGAAAGTAGTATCAAGACTTTCCAAAAATAGTCAATTAACAAATGTACTAAAGGCACCTTTTAGCCAGAACCAAAAAAGAAAATATGAATGATAGTATCACCACTCAAATAAAAGATTAGCCATTTAAAATATGCATCTAAAAGGACTAATTAAGTATTGGAACATTGGACCATCGCATACTCTTGGTGCGGTGGTCACTCCACAAGTATAAATGCTTGTGGGGTGTGGAGGGTAAGGGCCGGAATTCAAATTTTCAGGAGGAATCTTCCTACATATATACACTTAAATTAGGTTAGAGTAAAAATTATATCTTGTATTAAAAAAAAAAAAAAACAAAAAAGTATTGGAACATTGGTGGCGGTATCACACCGCCAGTATACTTTAGCTTCCTCTTGAATCTTGATTTTCTAGGATTACAGTTTTGAGTCATTTGTGCAATAAATTGTATCATGTGTTACATTGGATGCAACTTTTTACTGGAAGTTTATTTGTTTATTTATTGACAGTTCATTAAAATATATTTGAAAGTTGTGAACTTTTTACTGGAAGTTTAAATGCAAACTTGTTTTGATGTTTAAGATATTCATAATAAGAATTTTACATAAATATACATTGAAAAATTATTCTTACATTAGGAAAAACAAAAAACATTGCCTTTTCGGGCATGACAATGAGCACCTTGCCCCCTCAATCAACGGTTTTGGGCTTTTTATATATTTTGGGTTCAGGGTTCAAGGGTGATCAATAAGAAATGACAAATGACATGACCTCTATTGAATAGGAGTTAGACTTATTAGGGCATGTGTTATCTAGTCTGGGTTGAAATTTTCTAAGTTAGCGCACAAGTTGACCAGATCAAGTAGAGTATGTCATCCCTAGACAAATTTTGTAATATTATGAAAAAATATGTCTTAATAAAAATTCAAGCAGATAACATAATAGTCAATACAAAAACAATCTCTTTATTTGAAGTAAAGGTAAACTCTCTACCAATTACCTCTATTAAACTCCACAAAAAGGGAAAATTTATTCATCAGATATGACCTTTAAATGTTGAGAACTTATTCGGATTATATTATCTTTCAAACTTAGAGAGAACTCTAAGATCAAGATTAGCGTGTTCAACATTTTGGGGATTGTATGTTTGCTTGTATTTTGAATTTATGTTTTCGGTATTATTGTTTTTCAGTCATGTTTGCTTTTGCTTTGTTTGTTCAATAATACTATAGGCACAAACCATTTTACAATATTTTTACAAAATATTGATGTAGTCAACCTCTTGTTTTCACCTAGACTCATCATTAATATCACTTTTTTATTTACCAATAATCACTCACCATATTAACAGTTTGTAAAAAAATTTGTAAAATAGTTTGTAACTCTAGCATTATTCTTGTTTGTTTCCTATAAAAAAAATAATAAAAAAAAATAAAAAAGAGAGAGAAAAAACAAATTAAGGCTGGGATGAAAGCAATGTGACTGAAAAACAATGATACTTAAGAAAATAAGAAATATAAAATAAACAATGACACTTTGACTTTTGCTGCTTTCACATACACAGACTTTTATACTCCTTTTTGCGTTAGAAATTAGGTATATGAATGTAGTAGTTACCCTTACCCTCATACCTCCGGTCATGCTTGAGAGTTAAATAAATTATTGCTATTTTGTTGACAATAATATTTGTTAATGTCTTGTCATCATCTAATTTATCGTCAAGAATACCCAAGTCTAATGTAGTAATTGTCTACTTCATGCGTGAGAACAGTTCTCTTTCAAAATTTTGATTGTTCTCTGGATTGCCCAAATATAGTATATAATAATAATACATCCCAATTTAATTTTTACAATTTGAGTGTGTGTGTATATATACACACATTCATACATAAATATATACACATAGATACATAATATGAAAGTAATAAAATGTGATTTAAAATAAATACATTTATAAGTAGATAGTGAGGTGAGGGATAAATGTAACACTTATATTTTGCTAATTTTCTGATTGAGAGCGCCCCATTTGGATGATTTTTTTTTTCTATTAGCTTCTTACGTTTATTTATTAAGTACAATTTTAAAAATTAAATAGAAATTCACTTTTTCTAGGTAAGATATCATTCGAATATATATATATATATATATATATATATATTTGCACTAAATAAATAAGTAAAACTAAGCTCATCCATTTTTTTTTTAAATAAAGAAAAAGAAAACTATGGGTGATTTATGTAGAAATCAAATTTATTTTAGTAATTAAGAATGTGGAAATGCGAAGCTGATCCCTGCAGGAAAAGCTTTAATACGAGCCTATGAACTGATTAGCCTCCAAATATAAGCAAGCAATGCTAAATTTGTTTCTGTTTAGTTTAGTGTTGTGATGCATTTATTTTTGTCTCATTCTCATATTTGATCACAATCTATGCTCCAAAGAACAAGTTCATTCCCTGCCCCCTTCCCATATCTCCTACCTAAGAAAAAGGGAGGCGCCATGAAGTTTTGTAGTGAATGGCTGAACGGGCCAATGTTAAATTACAAATTACTTCATTCATCTCATCCAGTTTAAACGTTAAAAAAACAAAACAAAAGCAAAACTTCTTTATTGTACTCCAATTCATCTTCGGGTGCAAATCGACCAATAAAACAATCTAGGGATAACATGGAACCATTAGGAGGAATAAGTGGAATTTTGTGTAACAGATGCATACAATTCCCCACCTCACACAGGAGTACAATTCCCCTCCTCACATTGGAGTAGGCCCCATGCTTAGTCCATGTGAGATGTGTATTGTATGCCACCATTCCATAAGATAATGAATTGTAATAAAATACCTGTACTTTATCTATAACATATGAGAAGTGCTACGTCCACAATATTGTCACAACAAATCATAGGCTTACCGTTAAAATTTCTTTTTTGCCTCACCAATAACAACCAGTAACAATCTGCCACTTAAAATTTATTGTGAAATTTTTATGAACATAGCATTTCTAGATTAATTGTATGCAACCAATATCTCAATATCTCACAGTTGGTGGGAGCCACACAGTCGTGGATCCCACAAATGGAATGATATTATATTGGTTGCATTCAACCGATCATGTACACAGTACATGATGCTACCTACCCAGTAAGTGGCCCCCAGAATATAAGTGGGACCGGGCCCTTACGTGCAAACCACATATACGGGTTTGTTTTGGACCAAAACTCCAAAAATCTGGGATTCCAACAGCTATTGTCAAAAAAGTGCAGATCAAATTACCTTTGACAGAAGATACAAGCTACTCTGATTTCACGACTTTGATATTATTACATCAATGAATATAATGTTACATACTGAGATTACAACAAAAAAAATGAACTATATAACAGCCACAACCAATCCCAATCAATCCCCTAACCCTTTTCTACGTGTGTCTAAATAACCATTCAAACAGCTGAAAGACTAGCCCATTTCCCAAGTTCATAAGGATCACCATAGTAATACACCTTAATTCTATTAGATAATGACAAACCAGATGCCAATGATGGAGCTCTAAGACTAGAATCGTCTTGTTCCATAGGATCATCTGCAAATGCGGCAACATCTCCAAGAATTTTGAATGAAATTCGTCTGGTTTGTATCTGCCTAGGGAAATCAAAGTACATTGCTGTTCCCGCCTTAGCCTCTGGCAGTCGATATTCCGCAATTGTTACCATGCTATTAGGTTCCTGTGATATTATCGTTCTAAATAAGCTCTCACTGAAATTGCAATTCACATACTTTAAGCCTTTAATTAGATTATTTTCATGTGAAAAAGAGAAACTAGACTTCAGGCCATAAAGCTAGGAATATCAACACAAGGCAAAGAGATAAGAGAACTATTCATGAATAATTACATCAGGCCCAAGCCTTTTTTTACTCCCGTTCCTGGTAAACTTACAACACCAAGGGACTCAAAACACCTAACCTTACTCACCACTCCATATTATTGGATCATTATGATAGGCAAATATCATTTTTTTGTTACGTATTTGTGAAGATCTAAAAAATTGCATGCTGAAAGAACTAGATTGGTCAAAGAAACCAAGGGCTGACCAAAGGAAGCATATGAAAGTGCCTACTATACATAAGCACACAAGAAAACATATAAACAGAAATAGAACAACATTTTCAAATCCACTGTGCTACGTAAATAAGCTACATAGGATAATCCTGGCTAACCTAATAGCACTTCAAGAAAGCAGACCCAGTAAAATACCTGGGGAAAAGATGCTTGTATATACAGCACAGCTGGAGAGATATATCTGTCTTCCAAAAATGTCAATGATGTGTCATGGATATCTGACGAGGGTGAATGGGTAACCCGAGGCTTTATTGCGGTGAAAGCATCCAGACGAAATCCAGCAAGCAAAGGTGAAGCAGGTGACAGATACTGCTCCAAGGTAAGATCATTGTCATACAGCCTCTCAGCCTCAATTGGAACCTGGAAAAATAAAAGAGCATTGTCAGTTGCAATGCATACCATACAAAGTCCAATAATGAACTGAAATATGGAAGAAAGAGCACAGAAGCATTAATTGTACCTTGAATCTGTTTAATCGCGGTGGTCTCTCCAACCAGTTTTTCAAATTCACTTGGTCAGGGACTTGAGGTGATGATGTAAGCCCCATCACTTTCTTTCCAACTACAAGAATCCTTTTGGCATGAAGACAAGGGTCACTTTCAACTGATCCTCCGAAAGAGGCACGTCGATTTACTTGTGCAAAAGGGTTTTCATCTAGAGACAAAAGGTTGAAGTCTTTCCCAAAGTTAAAAGAATTTGAACCAGGTCGCTGCAGACGTAGGGTTATCCAAATAATGCGGCACCGAACGGGATTCCTGAAGTCAAATTTTACATGTCTAGGTGCTTTATTTTTTATACCCAACTTTTCTGGTCCATAAAACTCTGGTGAAGAAGCGATCAGAGATTGAACATCCCATTTTCCCGTGCATGACCTTTCTTCCTTGTGTATTTTATTGCTAGCCCAGATTTGTACCTGTAATAACCATAAGAGGCAACTAGTCAAAGAAAAGCATAAAACAAAGTAGAATATATGAAAATTAGTGTAATGCATATAAGATATAAGAGATGAATAAACCCTAAGAAAGCCACAGCCTACAGAGCACAAAATTTCTAGTGGCGAAAAAATTGGGAAAATGATGCAAGCACACTGCGCACAACAATAAGGATATAAACACGATAAATTATTAATTATAGTAAAAGTTTAAGCTATTAGGAAATGGTAATTTAATCAATTAATCATTGTTCTAACATTCCTTATCATGTCAGGGCCTAGCCCTCCCTTAATAAGTGAGACTCAACACGTGGGATTTTAACTCTTTTAAATGAGAGGTAGAGCAAATTCAAGATCACCTACTCAGATACCATGATAAGTTACTAAATTTTCCAAAAGTTTAAGCTACACAGGATGTGATTTTCTTTTGTCTAAATACCTGGAGTCTGGGTGTTTGCAACTAGCAGTTCTTTTTCTTTTCTTTTTTTCCTTTTTTTTTTTTTGGGTGGGGGCTGGGACACTAAAACACTAGAAGTAATTCATTTATTTTCAGACTTACCAATTTGCAATTATTATTTAATTGAATAATCCTTTATACTGGAAGTGGTAAAAGTCAACTGTTTTTGCAATTCCTCTTGGGGATAAATCAAGAAATTTTGAAGCAAGAATCTAGATTTTTGGGCATCCTCTAGAATATTATCTCAAGGTTTGCAGTGATATCACGGTGTATTTCACATGCAATAATTTCTATGTTAACTAATTGGCCATTATCCCAAGTTCAATATATTTTTCTTTTTTCTTTTCTTTTATTGTAAGGTAACACACCCTCCTGAGTCTTGAACCCAAGAACTCATCCTCCATCCCATTATTATGGGAGGAGCCAATGAGCTTTAGCTAAACTGGTACCAGCTCTCCATGCAAGTGTTAGGTAGAGGGTAAGATCATGGGTTCTAGATCCACCCACCAAGTGCTTGTGTAACTTACCAATCACAAGGGAAAGAAAATTTATCTTGATATCAGTGACAAGGGAGTACCCTACAATTGAGATTAAATACCAATTTCATGTCCTTCTAGACTTCTTGTTGAGTGCATAGAATTACGGGACTGTCATGTCAACAATTTACCCTACATATATTCATTGCACAAGAAGAAAATTGTGAGCAGAGAAGTACACTCACCGTGGGAGTGTCAACCTCTGAATAGCCACATGGCTAACAAGCAAGATTACCCCACTGACGTCAGAAAGAGTATCAAGAACAACACAGAATTCAACACAGGTCGTACTTGGAGGAGCTTTCCAATATGAATGCTGTGATACAGAATCTAATGGAGCAAGCAACGACAAAAATGGTGCCGAATCTGCCGCTGTCTCAACCTGCACTTAATAATACAGAGTTAGGCATCAAGAGAATTTTTTTTAAAGGGCCAAATGCTATAAACAAATGCAGCATAAAATTTTGTTCTCTTATACTAACATGTTGCCTTGTAGTAAACAGATAAACTATAAATGCTAAGAGCTCCTACTCAAAGATTATATTTCAGCTTCCAAAGGAACCTCTCAAAGATTATATTTCAGCTTCCAAATGAACCTCTCAAAGATTACGTTTCAGCTTCCAAAGGAACCTACTATCAAACAATCAAAAGGATTCCATTCTTCTCATGGGGCATAGGGAAGAATAAATAGTCATTTATCTCAATCTGTATTCCACTTACATGGACACATTCTTCTCATTATTTCAATTTTTTACAACCCTGCTAGAACTAGCAGGAACTTTCTAGTCACTTAATAGAAAAAGGTAAAGTTTCTGTTTCTGTTTTTTGCACTTACTTAAAACACTCCTTTGTCTTTTCTTTTCTTTTTTTCATAATAAAGCAATTAAAAAACAGAAAATATTATTTAGAGGAAATATTTTGTCACAACAATAAACCATTTACAATGAAAACACATCAAGTGCTGAACACTAAACAACCAAAATATAGAATGGAAAAGGACAATACCGAGTGTAAAAAACTGGCAGAAGGAAATTCAGCAAGGGATTCCCCTCCATTAAGTAAATGTCTTAGGACTTTAACAGCTCCCTGGGAATCAAAAGACTGAGTTCTTTCAGGAAGATGATCCCTCCTGGATGATCCTACCACCTGGTTCAAAGCTTTACATGCAGCACTGTCTGCACGGGCACTTCTTCGCAAACTAATTAAGACCTTGACATAGTCCAAGATCAATGCATTCAGCACAATTTCATGGCAGCATTGTTTGCAAAGAACACCATCCAGTGCTACTGAACGATTTGAAGAGAAATCAATTTGACTGCCATGGCTTGATCCACTCTGGCTAGATACACCATTGTATGAAACCTCCCTTGAGATAGAGCCCACAAGCAGAAGAGCTCCTCTGCCAGCAGAACAAACTTTACAAACCTTTCTTTCACACTGAGAACATGACAAGACAGGTTGTGAACCTCCTGCAGCTGACACTGATGAGGATGTACGTATTGATGCTTTGGTTTCAGCATGCACTTCACAGAGGCCACCAGAACAAGATTCCCCAATTCCAGCAATATTCCAGAAATCTATTACATTATCATCAGTAGTGTCAAGACCGATAGCAGCGGTAATTTTGTCTTCAAGGGAAGTTTGACCAAGCAGTGCAAGGGTGTTTGCAACTTTGCATAATCTTCCTATTTGAGAGTCATCAAGCAAAAAATTTGGATTTATATTAGCAGGATCAATTCCAACTGATAACAAAGCTCTATCCCTTTCAGCAGCAGAAAGATTCAGCCTGAAGCGTTCAATTTCAAGTTTCATAGCTTCTATGAAGTCTAGTTTTTTTTCCTGTAATATTGCATTGTCAAAATAGGTCAATTTTTACCCCAAGGTTTACCTTAAAAACATGAAACCTACCCATTATTAAGCTCTAATATTTCTCAAAAAACCATGAATACAGCTTTTTTTTTTTTTTAATAAGTTAAATTAACTTTTGAAAAAAAGAGATCTAAAATTCACTTTGTATCAAAGCTACACCTAAAAAATTAAGTTCCCAGTATCTCAAAATTAAAATTAAAAAAAAAAAAAGGTGGGGGGGGGGGGGGTGGGGGAAGAAAAAGACATGGAATGAACACTGCCCAGGTCATGGAATCATATAATGACCTCAAAAGATAACATATCCAAAACTCAACTATACATGCAAAAAAGTTATGTTATTCCGTAAATGGCAAGCGTAGTTTTCAATCTTTTAAGATAGCAAGTCCCAAGCCCAAACAATGGAGGGTTGTGGTAGGTTAACTGCACCATGAGATTAAGATTGAAAATGAAATTTATGCCAACAGATAACATAATGACCTTGCCAAGAAGATAACATATCCAAAACTCAGCTTTACATGCAAAAGCATAGTTGTGTTATTGCACACATGGCATGTGTAGCTCTTATTTTTTTAAGATAGCAAGTTCCAAGCCCAAACAATGGAGAGTTGTGGTAGGTTAACCGCAACATGAGATTAAGATTGAGAATGATTTTATGCCAATAGAATATTAGTTATTTCCTGACTATGCATTTTTTTATATTAGGTTGATATTTCATTAAAGCAAAGTGGATAAATTGAAAAAATGCATCATAGGTGTTGTGCAACCATATACCCATCAAATTGAATTAAAATTTTTATAAGAATACCATAAGAACAATTATGTTTCTGAGATAAAAAATGTTAAGCTATACAAAACAACATATCCATAATATGAGGGTGGCTGAAATGACAATGAAAGGATGACTGAATGGGAAACCTGGAAAGATAGAACAACAAGGACTAAGATGGTTTGACATTGCACAACCATGACCCTTTATTGAACCAATGAGAAAAAGTAAAAATAATTCAGGTGGGAGTGAAAAGGACTAGTGGAAGGCCTAAAAGGCAGTGAATAATATGCTAAACAGAGAAATAGCAGAAAGTATAATATTAATTCCTTAAAGCCTTAGTTGATTAAGGCATGATAGAGCCGAGCCAGGTCGACTTGGGATTCAGGCTTTGTTTAGTTAGTTGAGTTTATCTACAATAAAATAACTCAATAAAAATCTATTACGAAATATCGGAGAAGTTAACTTAAAAGGAATACATGAATCAAGCTGAGATCCTGATATATTAGAATAACTGAAGTTAAACTCAGAATCATAACAACATGCAAAAGAGAAAATGTGACAAAAGGCTTAGTCAGATATGTCATAGAATTTAGCCCCCAGCAAAGCCCTCAAAATAAGATGGGTAACAGCATGAAGTAGATGTCTGCTTTTATCAAAATACAATAAGGAGAAACTAAATGTAATTACCAATAAATTAGACTGAAGCAGAAGCGCAACTAATTATCAACGAAATATTGAAACAGATGAACTAAAAAGTATAACAACTCAAAGCAACATGCAATAGGTACTAACATACCATATTTGGCCCCATAAGGGATTTCAGACAGGTAATGTACTGCTGGGAGCTACTATCTGAAGGTCGTACATCTTGTGATGAAGAATCTGAATGATCATTTTGAGCACCATGAAATTCAACAACAGATTGGTCTAAGAAATCAAGCAAGTCACTTCCCTCATTATCAACATTTCCTATTGCTGGTTGAGAGATAGGTTCCAAAAACGGGTCCTCTCCAGTCAAAAGGTCTGCCCAGAGGTCAGTAGAAGCACTTGGTTGCACTGATGGTGTCACATTTTCATTTTTTAAAATGCCCAAAAATGGATTAGATTCTGAAGTGGACATAAAGGGGTTGGTTTCCTTCTGACTTTTTTTGGCCAGCTCAATTAATCTTGCACCAGGGCCTTCATTAGTAAATATGCCTTTCCAAGGAAGAGAAACTCCAAGGATCTCGATCTGCAATAAAATTCAGTACAGACAATTAACCAGCAACAATTACAGTAAACTTCACCCAGGAGAAGCATATTGAATAGATAAAAAGATGAGGAAAAAGGTTTAAAAAAAAGTATCTTCGCTCATTAAGGTTGTCCAGCCATGCCAATTCATAAACAAAGATCATAAATCAAGTGAATCAAAGGAGGTTTACATACACCAAAAAAAATTACCAAGGATCTATTAAAAGATAGAAAAAAGCACATCCCTACTGTCAATATGACATCTAATAGAAGGGGGTGGCATAATGGCTGTCAAACTTACTCCACAAATTTGACCTTTGAGGACAAAACAATGCAATGATGGCAATTAGAATAAGTTTTCTCCATTATGCACAAACATCAGGAAAAGTATAAACTCAAAAATTTTATCAACAATGAAATTTTTGCTAAAATACTATAGATTTTTTTTTTTATATAGGTAACGAAAAATTTTATTAAGAAAAATAGTCAACCCTAGTACATCGGGGATTTACTATAGAGGCAAAAATCAAGAACCAAAATTACAACGATCAAGTAAAACAGCAAGGGAAAAACAAGAAAAATGCGACAAAGCCACACTCCATACAAGGAGAGTGTAAGAAAAAGGACTTAATCTCTAACAAGGACCGTTAGCATCCCTCAAAGCATCAAGCATTTATTTCACTCCAAATACACCATATCAAGCAATGTGGCACAAGTCTCCAAAAATCTATATTGCGATGTTGCCCGAATTTGCCTTGCCAAGACTCAAACAACTCAATTACCTTATGTGGCATAACCCAATGAAGTCCAAACCAACAAAACACTAAAGACCACAGCTCAAAAACTATGGGGCAATAATACTACAGAAAATATTTAAAATAATTGTTTTTTTCCTTTTTTTTTTTTTTCATAACATTAGAGAAATGGAGCTTTGAGCTTTCTCCTTAGGTGGAAACAAGAGACTCATAATACGGAAGAGCTTATACCTCATTTGTATCATCTTTCCAAGTTTTACCTTCAATATGAAGCAAGTAGTGATAAGCCTATAAGAAAGATAATGATTATTGCTAGCCAATGGGCTCTAGCCCAAATGTCACGTCTTCTCCAAAAAAGAACAAGGTGAAGGGCAAGATCTTGGGTTCAAGACCCACTGATTGTGTGCATAACTTACCTAGAAAACATAATGATGGTTGACACTAAAACATTAAATCATGCCAACACATCATCTAACCATAAAAACTTTTTTTTCTCTAAAAAAACATAAAACATTTCCTTCAATTTTTTTTTTTTTCGAGGGCATTGGCAACAAACAACAATGCTCAAATAATAACTTCTGATTTACAAAAATGCCAAGAGAAAGAAATTAGTACTTTAGTATATTTCTCTTTAGCAGAATTCAAAACCACAGAACCTGATCCTTTTGGATTGATAATGAGCACAAGTCAGAATCATGCAGTGTCATGGAAGAAGATTTTAGCATGAAAATAAATGTGATTTTGACATATCAGCACACAGCACACCACATTCTTCAACTTCATAAGCTCAAGACCAATCTATGGGAACAGTATAGATCTAATAAACTTGACCAATGGAACTTTTTAACAGCATATTCTGACAAATGTTTATTTCTAATTAACAACAGAATGACAGATTTTAAACAATGCCATGTAGACTCATACCTACCTTCTTCATTCCTAAAGTTTCCATGTACTTAGCACCAACACCATCTTCCAAAACCTAAAACTAAATGCATATCAACCTATAATGTACTGCTACAATTAAAAGTGCAGTCATTATGTATATGAAAACCAAAAACTAGAATGTATATATATAACACACATATACATATACAGGCTAAAATAGGATTTTTGATTTTTGACACATTGACTAATATATCTTAAAATTGCTTTCTACCTCACCGAGAGTCACAGGGTTTCCAGAAACGGCAGGATAAAATGTGAGTGCAACTACTCGAGTAAGATAGTCCAATTCACCCTCTAGTTCTTCAAAATCATACAATAATGAAATACTTGATGTATCCTGAGCATGAAGGCGTGCACCTGCTCCAGTAATAGCCATATCATCTGCACTAATTGGCCCAGGTAAGGGTATGATGAGGTTTGTCCCATTTACACACTGAGGTATGGAAGCAGCCTGTCAACAAAGTTCAATGTAGGTTTAGAAACTAAAAATAATAAATACGAAGTGATGACACCAAATCAATCAAAGGCAGAAGGGACATGTTTAGGGGGGGGCGGCGCTACAGATATTAGAGTTATACACTGCTTTGAGAACATAAGTTGCATCATGTATCGATATCAAAAACCTAAGTATATAATAGTATATAGGCACTGTTCATTGGAAGTGCCACATGTGCCTAGATTTTAATAGCCAAGCTACATATAACTTCTCAAGCATTCATTGTTCATCTTTATACTTTTCCACTATTGGGGCCACTCGTGCACACTAAAAAAAAAAAAAAATCCCATTCTTTTACCATGTTACTTACAACAATCCTTAGAAATTAACCAACCCATATCTATTTCTCATATTTTAGCCAATCCATATTCAATTTTACTACAATGTGTACTAAAGCATTTCATAAATCACAATCTGACATCATATTAAAAACTTCTGCAGAATATGTCTAGTATTATTGACAATTCTAGAAAAACTGTGGTTTCAAGTCGGGATCACCTTGGAAGCTCTTAAGAATATATACATCATACTAATCACAACTCCTCTAATATTATGGTAGAAACTTCTTTTTTCAAGTATTAGCAATCAAAAAAACTTCTTTTAAGTATTTAAATAAGGTAGAACCCACAGTCTTTTAGGCATATAGATAATGCTTATTCACTATAAATAAATAAATAAATATTCTCCTAGTCAACAGTATGTATTGATCCAAGGATTTTTAATATTTTATTTTTTGTTAAGTATTGGCTGTCAGCTCATTTGTGCTTCAATTCTTCCTTGGCTCTTTAGAATTTTTTAGATACTCACCTTCAGAGTCTGAGCCTTTGAGTGTTTAATGTTGAATGAGGCAAGTACTCCATTTCCCTATGTTTTCTTTTAATTATCCTTTTGTCCAAAAATGAGTCTTAACTTGGATAGCAGGCTTACGTGACCCCTTATTTGCTTGTTTCCAGGCATTGGTAGTAAATGAATAACAAAGAAACATTTTTTTAAGGAATGATTCTTTTGAAATGTAATAATGAATTTTATTAATAAGAGGATAACTCTAGAATGATAGGTCTCCTAAAGAACTTCAATTTGAATGAATGATAAAAAGTATTCTGTAATTTAGATGTCATGTTTTCAATCTCAAATGGATGCCCGAATTGTATTTTCCTAATCAAAAAGACATAGAACCAAGAAAAACTGTGACACTGTACTTTTGATGTGTGACCACTCTCTAGGTTGTGATGCCCTAAAACCCTATGGATGATTCCTAGATTTTCCTCCAAATAGTCCACATCAAACACAAAACAACCATATTCCAAATAGCAGACGAATGCTTACCCATCCAATCCCACCATCCAAACAAGCAATCCACCACCTTCCCCTTTAGCTTTAGGACCCAATGGATCCCATAGCACCAAAAGACAAAACTCAACAGATTATAAGAAACCAGACAATGAATCAAAAGGTGATCTACTGTCTCCCCCCAAGCCACCGTTCACACAAAAACAGGATACCCTCTGTGGTGCTTTCACCCTCCGAATACCTTTCCAAGGGAATGGAGTAGCATTGGAGCCCCTTAGGGTATTATAGAATGACAAAATATCATTAAAAAAAAAAAAAACCACACTTCTTAAGTTTCCACCTTACCTGATCACCATCCCCTCTATTGGGTGGTAAATGAGAATCTAAAAGTTGGAAGAATGAATTCACCAATTGTAACTCCCAATCATTAAACGCCTAAACAAATCTAACATCCCAATTCCTTGTCATCCCCAAAGAGTGCCTCAGCAACAAAGACTTCACTGGTGCCTTCCGATTAGTGGTATTATCATAAAGATAGGGTAGAGGCCACCTTCAAAGGTTGCTCACCACACCAACAGTCATGCCAAATGCAGATCCGGTCCCAGAGCCAACATCAAAATGAATACACTGCAAAAACTTATCCTATCCCATCCCCTCCACAAACCATACCCACGGGTACCCCTACTAGGTTTGGATGTCCAACCACCCCATTCCTCTCTAAACTTGGCATATATTACACGCCTCCATAATCTTGTCTCCTCTAGCCCAAACCACCACAACCACTTACCCAGTTTCGTCCGCTTAAAAGTTGTTAGCTTCCTAATCCCCAACCCCCCATAAGCAATAGGAGAGCACGCCTTATCCCAACTGACCAAGTGATGCTTAAATTCATCTCCTAAGCCACCCCCAGAGGAACTTCCTGTGTAATTTTTCAATATGTATGAATGAGTCATAAGTCCCAGACTATTTGAGGCCTAGACAAAGCAAAGACTAAGGATTAGCAGGTTTTTCAATGGAATGATATGTTGTTGCGGACTTAAACAGTTAGAAATCCTACAGTGCTACTCAAACCCGTTCCCCCTCTAAGGCTTGGGGAAGTATCATCCCGCCTAACAGGCAGGTGGTTGGACTGGCTTAATGAAGCAAATGAAGATTGCATCCACATAAAAGTGCACTGCATTCTCCCAGGATAGGTCTAAGTCTAACATATAAGCGGATGCTAGGTAATGGTTGAACCTACTAGCTTTCAGATCCTCAGGTTAAAGTATACCTGAAATCAAAAGTACAGTTATCATTAGGAGATGTTCATAGCTCAGGTCTGTATGCCCAAATCAGATTCTAGGGCTTAGCTAGGACTCCAGTTAGTTGGTAAAATGTTGTTTCTTAATTTAGTAATAATTTTTCAATTACAGTAGGACTGTAGGAGTATGTCTCAAAAAGCCTTTGGATTTCAATATAATATTTCTATCAGGAAAAATTGCACAATTCAAACAATGATTTATCAGCAGATTGTGTGTTGCGCAGGAATACCCCATTGATTACATTATAGACCTTATTGCTTCTATACTAGTTCATCTTCTCTTCCAAAATCCCTAGGCAAATGACTTTTGATCTTAGGAAGCTCTTATTTATACATAAGTTTGCCCTACATTATAGTGACTCAAGTCTTTATAGATTAAAATGATTTATTAAAAGCTTTAGGTCAGCGATTATCTGGGTGAACGCCTCATGGATTTGAGATGTCTTTGCAAACAAGAGAATTTATTGAGCAATAGACCATCTTATTTTATTGCATTTGGGACTTAGAATTTGCCATGTTGCCTTTTCTCGTTTGTTGTGTTACTTCCAAACCCACATTACTTGAAATTATTTTCATGCTTACAAGAAAGTAATTTAGACAATGGGAGAACTTCTCCCATAATGGTGCACCTTACAGCAAAGCACATTTTTACTTAAAAGACGAACTAAAAGGGCAAAAAAAAATCCTTTATCCTCTTCTTAAACATATAAATAAGACCATCTCTTCAACCTCATATGGTAGTAAATTGCAAGGGCAAACATGGACGTAAAGTCTTAAAGAGCAAGATGTATGAAAGAGAGATACAGACCTCCACAACCAGTTTAAGCTTATCTAGAGAACAGCCTGTCCTTATGTCAACTGTTGATGGATAAGTAGCATCATCTGCACCATGAGATATTGTGAGAAGAAGCTGACAAACATGGCAAGGCTCCCCAAGATAGATAAAAAGTTCAACCACATCCGCAGCCTGTGGACAAACCTGTGAAACACAACAATATTTCCATAAAAATTTATTACTGATGGACAGTATTTCAATTAAAATCATACACAAAGAATTCCTTTGAAATATCATTCTTAGGTTGCAATATATGTTCCTGTTGGAAATTATCTCGAATTCCTGATTTGACTTGATTTAGGTTTTAGTGGCATGGAAGAAAATTATTTTACCTTGGTGTGGAGGGAAAGTTCCTTATGAATAAGTAATAAGGTATTCCTTATCCATCAAGGAATAGAATTGGAGCCTTATAAATAGGCATTGTTGCATATGGTTTGATAGCATTTGCCCAAGGTTCCTCCCACATGGGAAGAGGAGAAGACTTAGAAAAGAACATCGAGTGAGTCTCTTCAAAGAGTAATTTGAGTTTTTGTCTATTTTGTCTATTTTGGGATTGTGAGTTACTGTTTGTCCGGTTTGTGAGTGTTGTTTGTGTGAGTTTGAGTTTGAGTTTGGTTTGTGAGATTGGTTGAGAGAGTAGTTGCAACCAACATCATTGATAGTGGATTTTGGTTGACGTTGCCTATGGACGTATAATTGGAGTAGACCAAACCACGTTAACAGTTAAATCACAAAAAATTGATATCAAAAGACTGATCTTGTATGAAGGTATATGGTCACACTTTCAAATTTGGTTTAAGATGAGAGAGCAAATTTGGCTTTGGTGATGGAAAATGATAGTTGTCTTCTTTTAAGAAAAGCTTGAATTAAGGTGGAGTTCTTGCAAGAATGCAGATTGCTTGACTGAATTTGAGTCAAGGTGGAAATTGTTAACAATTATCTCAAATTCCTAATTTGAATTTAATTAGGCTTTCTTGGCATGGAAGGTGTAAATACAAAATTTCAAGTTTGGAAATCAAACAATTAAAAATGCTCCCAAATATATTTTTGTATTGAAGACTGTATGGATACAATTCTCTGTAACTTCATTCTATTACAAGAAAATAATCCTCTAGTTCAATCTCCTAGAAAAATTGAAAAAGTCTTCGATTCAAGTATTGTGTTGATGCAATTTCGATTTAAACACAAAATGTCCTCCACTTTGATAGGAAGAGGGATAGAGAGGTCTTTTCAATGGAATTGTGATGAATCTCTGATTGTGCGCTTGGTAGAGACTTAGAGACTTGTTATTAGCGTATTTTTTTAACATTCCTCAGGGCTTTAGAGATTGAATTCAACAAAGCTTTGAAGGTTCAAATTCTTGAAGTTCTTGGAAGTTTTGGGGCTTGACTCCAATAAACTTCAAGGATTGAAGGGATGAATGTTCTTCACATTAAAAGATATTGATGTATTCTTCAGGTCCTTGGAGCTTGAATCCGTCAAATTTCAACAGTTGAAGTCCTTAGAGGCTTGGTTGAAGTTCTTGGAGGCTTAGTGACATAGGACAAGGGGAAACAAGGTTTAATAGGACTTTAGGAATGAAATAAAGGTGAAAATCAAGATTTAGGTTGCTGTGAACAGTGAAATAAACAGTAACCGTAAATAATAAAATTAAAGAAAATAATAAACTCTAGGAATCACACCTAGACTTCCTAAGCATCACACCTAGGGTTCCTTGGCATCATACCTCGGAGAAAGTTGCATCACACAAACTATAAAAGAAAGCTTCATAGCTCTTAAATTCTAAAAACATTCATTATTAATCACCTCAATAGAAAGTACTACAACTCTTTAAATAGAAAACTAATACCTAATCCAAGTTGAACTAGGATTTCTTAAAACCCTAATAAGACTTGGACTTGGACTCCTTAGACTTTTACTACTAAGCCCAACTAAGTAACCAAACTTAAATAAAACACAAAAGAAGATCCAATGGATCGTTAGCATAGCCCATTCCAAATATTATGCAATTACAAAATTCTCTTGATACTTAAAAATAAATAAAATATAATAAGTCTATCTTCTCATTGCCTTCTGCATCACTTAGGAGCTAGATTCCATTAGAGGTTTGAGACTTCTAAATCTATCTATAGCTTTGAGACTTCTAAATCTGCTCCTACAAGACTACTAAGACCCTCTATTTATAAGAGTCTTAAGGAGGTTCAATGGCACATGGTTGATTCTGATTGATGACGTGTCATGATTCAAATGGAAGGACTTTTAAGTCTTGTTCTTGAAAGGACACATGGCAACATTTGATTAGCTAAAGTGTGACAGCATTTTTAGATTACTTGTGTTCTTTTAAATAAAATTATCAGCACATGTCAACGTGTGATTGGCTCTTGGATATTCTTTGGAATTTTTATTTAGTGACATTTAGAAAATTTCTATTGGTCTCTGATAATGAGAATGGGACCCACTAAGTAGCACATGGCATTTTGCAATTGGATACACTATACAACATAGTGGTATGATGTGGCAATTTGTTATTGGTTGAAAATTTCGCTCTCTACAAAAAGAAAAGATTTTTCTTGGTATTGAAGAAACCGATTTTTTTTCCTTCGTGTGTAACAAAGTTCTTCATTGAATAAGTAATTGGGTATTCCTTGTCCATCAAGGAATAGAATTGAAGCCTTATAAATAGGCATTGTTGCAAAGGGCTTGGTAACTTTAGTCTAAGGGCCCTCCCACATGGGGACGAGAAAACTCTTTAACGAACATGGATTTCTTCAAAAAGTAGTTTGAGAATTTGTCTGTTTCGTGTGAGAGCATTATTGGGTGTATTGGAGCTTTGGGATTGTGAGTTTGTGTGCATGTGGTTTTTGTTTGTGTTTGGAAGTGTTGTTTTTTTGAGTCTATGAGTTTGGTTGAGAGTGATTACAATCCATATCAAGATAATGGATTTTGGTTGGCGTTACCATGTATGTAGGCTTGGAGTTGGCTGAACCATATTAAATATTGTTGTCTTGTGTGACTGTTTAATATTATTATTCATGAAAATGTGCTTCTATCAGCCCCAAATCAAAACAATTCCTGCATGATAAAAAGAATATATTTTGCATACCCAGATTAGGTCTTTTCTTTTGAAACTCAAAAGACTGGCTCCACCATCAGTAGTCGAAAACATGCTGGGAACTGGCTTAAGAAAGAAGCCAGATGGTCGTGAGAGTACCTGCACAGATTATCATGTTATACAATTGTAAATTCACACCTAACAGCTATATCATGTTTGTAGTAGACAAGATCCATATGTCTTAGGGCAAAAATGCTCACAAGCAACAAATATTCTCATGTAATAACTTCCAAGAAAGTACTAGCTTCCTAGGAGCAACATTATAGTATCTGAAAGATAAACATATAACTAAAGTCAAAGGCTAAGTTATGATCATCTGGAAAACAAATTTGTCTAGTGAAGGAACTTCCAAGGCCTAGGTTTGTGGCAGAGACCCTAACTTAACTTAAGTAAAAGGCCAAATCCACCAAGTTTAGAGCATTTCTCACAAAAATCAACCTTCTCTTTGCCAGATGAGATAAAGTTTAAAAGGAGCCTCAAATCATCTTAAATCCAACAAGTATTAAATTTAACTATTCTTAGTAGACAGCTTTACAAAAGAACTTATCTATATAACTTATGGTATTTTTTGAGCTCACTACCAATTTCAGCGGGCAGCAAGTATCTAAGAGAGGGAGGAGGGGGCAAGGAGGGAAAAAAGAACTATCAATGAGACAAAAGTAAAGAGCAGGTCTGACAAATCATGTGTTATAATCCGTATATCCCATCAGCACCAATTTCCACCAACTTTACAGTAGCAATGCAATTTAAAGTTCTACAATGAATAGTAAGAGCCTAATTTTGAAACATAATTTGAGCCTTTAAAAGTTTCAAAACAACAGTGTAATTATTGCAAAAGATAATATAATAATAGATTCAGAGTCTATAGACTTTTAATGGAGTAATAAGAGAAGACAAATTTTAAATCATTAAAAAAAAAAGCAATATTAATGGATGTATTCCGTCAAATTAAAATGTAAAATAACTAATGATCCACAACCTGTCTCCAACATAGTTTCAGCAACATACCAACAACAGGAAATATTTTAATTGACATCATGAATCAGCATTTGCTGACCATTTAATCATAAAGTTCAACACATATAACAAATTCTGGAAAGTAAGAGAACAATACATAAAAAGAGGTTGATAAAAAATTTACAATTTTTTTTAAAGGTGATTTACACAAGTATCCAGTGGGTTTGAACCCACATCCTCAACCTCCACCTAGAACTTGCAAGGGAAGGAGATGCCAGTTAAGCTAGAGCTTAAAAGGCTTTACAAAATTAACAAAGGATCACCATCTATCAAAGCAAATTTATGCAGTTATAAACCTAACCAACCAAGTACATGAATGAAGCATAACGATAAACGAATAGAATAATATTACACCTAATTCAGAAAAGTCCTAGAGCAACATACATTCAGGGGTTGAAGGGGAATTGATGGAAGATGCTTGAAAAGCCTCATTCCAAGAAAAATCTCAAACTGCTTTTGACGAGAGCTATCCACAACTGCATTTTTATATCTTCTCTGCAAAGTAATTTTCATATTCTGTGCTGCAGAAAACTGTTTAAACTTTCCAGCATCTTCATTAAATATGCTAAGGATTTGGCTATGCATAGCTTTAGAACCAGTATAGAGTGTCGCATGAATATCACCAGCCAGCAAAAAGATATCAGCTAGCTGAGATACTGGTGAAAGTATTGTTGATCGCTTGAACTCCTCGAACGTCATGTCAAATCTCTTCCAAGGTTTATCTGGGCAGGGATGCATCCAAGTTGTGGTCTTAGTATTATGATCAATATAATATGTTTTCCCTGTCACAGCATCAGATCGTTTTTCCCAACCTGGTGGCAATGGAGCAATATATCCACCATAATTATTCAACTGATAACCTAATGCCAGATCACTATCAAGAGATTCCCAGCCGCCTGCATTGCTCCACAAAAACTTGGAGGGAGCCAAAATAACTAGCAGCATTGGTTCTATCCAAAGAATCAGCACAGTTGAAACGTATCACTCCATTTTGATGTGATCTTAAGCAGAAGGCACCTTCATAGTCATCATTATATATGATTTCACCTCTGCAATCCTTAATCCGTTGTCGCGAAGGCAAATAATCCCCTTCAGAAATGCCTATAGATACAGTGGGTGCTTTTAAAAGTTTCCACAATTCTTCAATTGTTTGTTGTTCACCTTTTAACTTTGTACTGGCATGCCAATCATAATTTATTAAATGGATGCGAGTATAAGTGAGTTTTCCAGTTGATTTGATATAATTCAAAGATTCCTCAAAATGCTGAACTAGAATGGACTCTGACTTTCCTTCTCCATTCCTAAGCAAATTGATGCATACAATTGGAACCAGAGCTTTTCTATTCTGACTCCCCCCAACACCTACATCTAAATTTCGAGCATCATACCTTTTACTCAACCTCTGATAATACTGTAAGCTTCCTTTATAAGGATCATCAGAAACATATATTTCTGCTTCTGCAGCAGTGATCTTCAATTCTGCTCCCCACCAGATTGGAATTGTTCCACGTCTCCAAATGTAAGTGTTAAACGGAACACTCTGACCAGCCCTTTTGGGGATCCATACAAGTTGCTCACACTCGACTTCATTACCTGTCAAATACATATTCTTCTTAAGTTCAAAGAATTTGATGGGGAATACAATAAAAATCTGAGATAAGTGAAGGCAATAAAACAAATGATATAATGCCTGCAATAGAACTTTAAACAAATATTGAGTCAGAGAGAGAGAGAGAGAAAGGAAATCAGATATACATATAAGTGCAATGCCACTTGTCCCAAGAGGCACATAATGGCAAAATGCCCTCACTCAAGTACAGAATGAAACTTCTTCTTTTTTTTCTTTTTACTTAAGTACAGAGGAGACTCACAAGAACATAAGCTTGAAAAGACTTATTAATATCTACAAGAAAAGAATTTATTTATAAAAAATTTAAAAAAAAAAAAAAAAAAAAAAAGCAGATAACAAAGGCAACAACTTTCAGTTCATACACAGGTGCCTCTGTCACATCAGAAGCACGACCACTCCTCTTGGTCCAAACAGTCCCCAAAGAACAAACGGAGCAGTTTTCCATGTAGAACATCTCCTTTTGTCTCCAACTGCTCCATGCCAACCAATATAAAAAAGCCAGAGCATATCCATATTAACTTGTTCTTTTCAGTAGAAATCAAATCATTAAGTTATTAATCTCAACAGGTGCCATTCCCTAAACAAATATGGGCCAAGTAAAGATCTAAAGGTAAAAGTTGTAACAAATATTGAATCTTTCATTGACAAGTCAAGAGGGATAGAAAACATTTTCTTGCATATTCTGGCATAACTTAATAGTAGCCACCCTATGATGGCATGATAGCCTAGTGCATCTGAAATACAAATGTTTAGAGACAAGATTCCCTCTCATTTAAATCCTCCAATTTTTTTACCAAATTTGAGACGCATGGAAATTATTTTTATGGCTTATTTGGTTTTTCAAGATCATTGGATTTTCAATTTTTTAAATGACGTGTGTTACATCTGGATTAAAAGTGGGAAGGATTTAAATGGCATGGAATTTATGTGTGTCTGCCTATCCATTAAGGTTAAGACTAAACCAAAAAAGCAGTCAGAAAAAGAGTTGCATAATTGACCAAGTATCCCTCAATGATCCATTCAACATTTTTTTTATTGGTAAGTTACACACGGACCCATGGGTCTTGAACCCACCTCACTCCTCACTCCATCCCATTATTATGACAGGAGGAAGTGGTAGTTGCATTCATCATCCTGAGTATGAAGTAATCTTTCCTATAATAAAATATCATTAATTTTTTCTTTTTTCTTCTTTAAAAAAAAAAGAAAAAGAAAAGAAAAAAGGAGCTAATTGAGCTATAGCTCATTGGCAGATCCATTCAGCATGTTCCAGAAGAACCCGGCCTTTTTGTATAATAAATAAAATGTTACTAAAAAATTCCCAAAAGGGGGTAGTTCCCAAGTACACAGGAAGTGTACTAAAGGGAATACCTGAGAGAAACAGAAGAACCTATAAAATTCCAACAAGAAAAAAAAAAAATGCAGTCATTAATAACTCACGTTACCTGTGCTAAAACATGAATTTAGACCCCTAGCCAAGTATCGAGTGCCAGGATGCAGTCTGCTACGACGAGCTGTCAGAGCAACAATCCCTTCTAGCTGACCTAAGCTTCCAAAATCTCGACATTCTGCAAACCCCTACACATTAATATCATATCTTAACCACCAGATAAGTTATCTATTTAAATGCTATAAGGTAAATCACTGTGAAAGTGAATTGGGGAGAAAAAAAAAATAAAATTAAATTAAATTAAAAAAATGGACCTTTAAAGCACACTTTTAATAGTGACACAACCAAAGAAGAGAAGCCACTGCTTAACTACATTCATGTGAGAATGATTTGTGGATGAGAAACATTTTCAAAATAAATTTCAGAAAGAAAAATTTTATAATATCACATTTTCAGCATAAATTGAATGTAATAGAGCAGGCTAATTAAGCGATTTCTGATTTCTAACTTGTGCTTTTTACTCAAACAAGCATTGCTAACTGAAAGCTTCATAATTAAACATAAAGTAGGTTTAATTACACATTTGATCCTTAAACTTCAACCCTTGTTTCAACTTTCAAAACCCTTGTTTCAACAAAATTCTCACTGTTAATAACGAAAATTTCTGATGTGGCAAATTTTTTGTATAAAAATATTTTTAAAATGACATGAGCTAATGTTTGTTAAATATATGATATGGAGCCTGTGTCACAAACAGAAATAACGAAAAGAAAAGAAAAAAAGTCAAATCAGCAAAATAGGTTCACATGCTACCCACATGAACTTAGGTGAATTTATGTTAGAGAGAGAATTGTTAGGGAAGAAATCTGAAATCCCTAGCTATTCTCTCTCTCTCTCTCTCTCTCTCTCTCTCTCTCTCAATGGTTCAATCATGGGTGATTTGGGTTGGATCTTCACCTAGATCGATGGATAAGCTGATGAGAATGAAATTTAAAATCCGTAGCAATTGTCTCTCTCTCCTCGAATGGTTCAATCTTGGGTGATTTGGGTTTGATCTTCCCCTAGATCAATGGATGGACTGATGGGTTTGGGCTAAATAGGTGGTTTGAACAATTAGTTGTGGCAGTTAGGCATGGTTTGGTTAAAATTTAGCAATGGGTTTTGTGTATGGGTTAGATGGGTGTCATCGTTTTGTTTGGTTCAGCCACCATGTGTGGTGGTCAAACCTTCTGATTTTCCAGTATGAGTTTGAAATGGCCATAGGGGAATTTTGTGGGGAATTCAACCACCGTGTGTGGTGGCCAAGAGTTGCTCAGGAAAGTCATCTCATCATCCTCATTCTGCACTCCACAGTCATTGGAAAGACATCAGTTTTTTCTTCTTTTTTCTTGATAAAAAAAATAATGAAGCAATAAAGTCCGGATCAAAAAGCATTTGGAAACAGACGATCAGTGTTCTTTTTTTTTCTTTATTCCAGTCACAGAGTAGGTCCAAAATCCAAAAATTAACTTAGTAGAATTTAAAATTTGCACTGGCCTCTGCATTTAGGGAAAAAATAGAGGACAAAAAATGTGGCTAAACTGGATCTCACATAGGCTTTCTAATCCTCCAGTAGAAAATATGCCAATCCAGGTTATTTTCATTATAAAAACAAAGAGAGAGAGAGATAATATACAGTGTATCAATTTCCACCTAGACCAATCCATTAGGTACTGCAGAACCCTAAATAAAAAGTTAACAACATGTTGTTTATCAATTTTATTATTGGTACAACACAGGCACATAGTGGATCTTGAATCCACGGCCTCACCCACTACCATTCTTCTTACAAGAAGAAAATAATGAGATAAAGTAATTCAAGTAAAGCACTTCATCCCACAAAGTGAAGTTCCTAATGTGTATCTTAGCAAAAAATAAAATGCTGAATGTGTAAACTAACTCATAGTTGGTCACCTAACACATTCTGTGTGTGTGTGTGTGTGTGTGTGTGTGTGTACAAAGCTACATGGTACATACAATAAAACAAGCTATGATGGGCATATGATGCAAAGACTAGAAAATTTTACAATACATGTAGAGGAGGTAGACCTAAAAACTAGACATCAGATAAGCATCAATATGAAGATACCAAGAATGAAGATAAACCTGTAGCAGAGTGACACAATGTTGTGGCAGCCCAATGTTTTTGAAAGGCAGTGAAAACCATCCATTCCAAACAAATTCATCGTCAGGGTTTTGTAAGGGCATACGGCTCGGGAAAGGCCGAGTGATGTCTCTTGTCTCACAAAAGTAGTATTTCCCATCAATATCAAGCTCAGTCAATTCTTGAACATTCCTCACTTCTCCTTTTCCTTGTTGTTGGGGATTTTGAAGTGATATCTTGATCCACTGGCTCTCAGTCACCGTATATACACACCCTCCACCAGGCAGATTTGGAATGCTGGCAGTTAACTTTGTTGCAACAAGAAGCAAACCAAAGTTTCCCAGGGCAGCATAACCCAATATCGCCCTGGCATATACCACACTCTTACACAGCCATCGTGATCCATTTGTAATGTAATTGAAAGCCTCTTTTTCAGATTTAAAGATGTCTACACCCAGCTTTCCTTTGTAGCACAATGCACCAGTTGTTGGATCAACATATATGACCTGAGTGTCAGTCCTGGAAGACAAGCTGGCAATGATATGTACTTCACCAGTGTCCAATGTAAGAACTAATAGATGCATCCCTCAAGCCCCCAACTGCAATAAGAAAAAGGGGTGGGGAGCATGCATAGTATTAGAATTTAGTCATAATCTGAAAAGTTTTTGGAAGTTACAGAAATCAGTGAATCAGTCATATTTATGCAACAAGATAACTAAGAGTGGAAGAAATTTTACCTTTAACATAAATAATTAGAAAAACCTTGTTAAGAGTTAAGACAAAAGCTAAGTTCATATTTATTGCTTGACTTGCACGGGATTCTTTTTTTTTTTTTTTTTGAAAACGTAAGGAACCTTTCTAAAGAAAAGCCCTTTGAACTTGCATGTATAATTTTTATTTTATTTTTTTGATAGGTAAAATAAAAATATAAACAATAACTTTCATTCAGAAAACAAACCCCAAATTTGGAATTTGCCCAAAATATGAGGGAAAGCGAATGGCTTGAGCCAAAATTCCTATTGAAAAAGTCTACAATTGATCAATGCTGATAAGTGGCGATCAATGGTTGGTTTGTGGAGAGAGAGAGAGAGAAAAGAGAAATAGCCATGAGACAATTTTTGTGGTGCAGGGTTTAATTGCGTTGGTTTATTGAGTACATAACATTTCAGAAAACATTTTTTTGCTCTGTTAGGCTTGTTTTCCGTTGACAGTTGCCCATAGAAAACTTTTCCATTGACTTCCATTTTCCACTGTACCAAACATCAAATAATGTGGAAAACCTTTTCCGCCAAAACAAATAGAGGGTTAATGTAAATTACTATTCCTTATAATTTTTTTTTAATGAAAAAATAGAATTTCACCCTATGACGTCCACTTTATAATGATTGCACTTTATTATTAGGTCAAGACACCAATTGCTTTTTTGGTGTAGATGAGATTAGAATTCCGGACCTCTTATTCAAAGATAAGACACTTTACCTTGGAACCTATGCCTCTATATATGTTTAAATATTTTGATAAGTCTATATATGTTTAAATATGCATATAAACAAATCCACAAATGTACTATTCAGTGAAGGCATTGGTCAAATCCAATTTTTTCTTTAATTTTAGTTATGTATAGAATGTTCAATATTTGTGCATATGCATAAATAGATATTGGACAAATACATTGATACAGTTTAGCATTGATCCAGTGGAGAGTCTGGAGACCAATTAAGTTTGTAGACTTCAAAATAAGGAAACCACTCCCACCTTCTTGAATGCAATATTAGATCCTATGTCTCTAGTGCAAAGCCAAGAGACTTTAATAACTAAGCTAAGCTACACCCTAAAAACATATTGCAATAATTGATGTCCTTGTTTACTTTCTTTAGGTCTAATTTCCACAATACGTGTATCGATGCCATGCATGGTTTTCCCCAAAGGTAGTTCCAAAAATGTTGCTACCATTCTCTCTTCTCTCTTTCAAAACACAAAATTTTCTTTAAAAAAATAACAAGCTTTCCAAACTGCTGAATAACTACGCAACTCACTATTTTACATTTTTTTAATTTTGTATTTGTCCCACTAGGTTGTCCTCCTTGCTGCTTCATTCCACACTCCCCCAAAGGTCTTGCAGAGAGTTGCTGCATTTACAAAGGTAGGATGTTTGTCTTCATTTTTTGAATAATCCTGTTCTCTTATTCTCTGTAGCTCATGAAGCTAATTATCCTAATGTTTTTGTAGACTTTAGACTCTCACCAGCCCCAATCTTTATCTCTATCCACTTTAGGATAAACATTCTTTTAGACAGCATATGCCCTAACTGCATGCCCTCATATGGTTCAAATATTTCTCTAAAACGCCAAAATTCTTGCTGACTGAAACTGTTCTCTTTGTTCTATAAATCACTTGCACCAACAGTACAGGGTAATTTGCGCTGCATGGTCTACATTAAAAGTCCAAGATGAGCAAGTAAACACATTATGTGATCGTATCTTGCATTTTGTACAAGCTAGTGGGTCCTCCTCAAAGTTTCCACTCTATTCAGCAGCAATTTTCATTGCCACCATTGTCATAAGGCTGAATATTACTACTGTTACTGCCACTACCACCATCATTCAGAAGGCTCAACATTTCCTCCTTTGCATTCCATGCAAGAGATTGTAAACAAATATCTTGCACTGATTTTTCCACATGAAATTTCTCCAACACATACCACTGTAGAGCCATCAAAACTAACATCATCCCTAGCATCACGAATTCCTCCACCACATTCTCATTTATATCTTTCTTGAAATGAACTTTTTAGAGACACTTTACTCTTCTCTGTGTGATTGGATCTAAAAAAAGCTTTTTCCCCGATACCAACACAACACTAAGACTACATGCACCCAAATGTCAACTCTATTGATCATACAAACACAAATGTTTTTGTTTTAACAACAATTTTCAAAGAACCAAGCCTAACATTCATCGAAGTCTTTCTAATTATATGCAGTTGGTCGGAACACACACCAAACCATCCACCCATTTTTTATTATTATTATCGTGCCATCTGAGCCAGAGCTCATTCCGTGTACCATGCATCGAATAAGTTATCACTACTCCAATTCAAAAAACCAGAGTTTAGTAATGCCACAACAAAAGCAGATCTTTGGTACCAAATTATTATATCAATGCACATATAAGCAAATATCACATAAACTATTCAAGAGTCTCTTTTTAGGGCTTTCCTTGCACTTGATCTGGTCATATACACGTTTTTTCCTGAATACCAACACAACACTACAACTACGTGCATCCCAAGTGTCAACCCTATTGATCATAAAAACGCAACATGTTTTCTTTCATTCAGCAGCAATTTTCAAAGACCAAGCATATCGTTCATCAAAGTCTTTCTAATTATCACTATTAAACACACACACACACAATTGGTCTTGAAAGCACGACCAACTTCTCCACCCGTTTTTTTTTATTATATCATTATTATTATCATGCCATTTAGCCACAGGCTCATATCTTGCATCAAACAAGTATCACTACTCAACATTAAAAAACGAAGCATTTAGTAATGACACAGTAAAAAGCAGATCTTTGGATCCAAATGATCATATGAAAACAATATATATATATTATAGACACACATCACATAAACCTTATCTTTGTCCATCACAAATTCCTACACCACATTCTCATTTAGATCTTTCTTGAAAAACTTTTTTTTTTAATAAGTATATCTTAAATCGAACTTTTTAGAGATTCTTTAATCTCCGCTGCGTCATTGGATCTAAACACGCTTTTTCCCTAATACCAACATGACACTACAACCATGTGCACCCCAAATGCCACCTCCATTGATCATACAAGCCTATCATTAATCAAAGTCCTTCTAATTATCATTATTAAACTACACGCACGCAGTTGGTCTTGAACACACAACCAAACCCTCCACCCTACCCTTACTATTATCGTGCCATTTTCCACATATCTTGCATCAAACAAGTTATCACTACTCCGCATTCAAAAACACCAGTTTTCAGTAATGCCACAGTAAAAACGCAGATCTTTGGGATCCAAATGATCGTATCAATGCACATAACAAGCAATATCGTATTAACCATCCAATACTCTCATTCTTAGGGCTTTCCTTGCACTTTTCTCTCTGATCATATTCATACACGCCTAATCATACATACAATTATTCACACATACACACACATATATATACACACAGATCAGAAAACTGATTCGGAGAAATTAGTGTGTAAAATTGAAGGCTGAGAATTCAAAAAGATCAAAAGAATAGGAAAAACGAAGAGCAGAGAAGCTAACCAGGAGAATCCATGTGCTATCGAAATCGAAAATCTTGGAAGCACCGTCGAGATTTACGATTGAAATGGCAATTCAATCATCGAATGAATTTGCAGAGAGGAGAGAGAGAAGAGAGCATTGAATGTGAGAGATTCAAGAAAAGAAAGTAAACTAACATTCAGATAGAGAGGAGTGATTGGTAAAATATTTTAATTTGTGCTTTTTTGATTTTTTTTTTATAGTATGGAAAAGTCTTTTTTTTTTTTTTTTCTTTTTGGTTATTGCTTAAAATAGATGTGGAAATTTGTACCATTCTTTTTGTTGGTTTGCAATTAGCATGATATCTTCTTTTTGTTTTTGGTTCATAATAATTGATATTTGTTTGTATTTAATCTCAATGTTCGTATTTTTGTATTGTATTCAAATTCCAAGGTTTAGTTTTGGAATTTTCAATGCATTGAATAAATAACTTTGAAGAAGTACATTTTTTGTTCTTGTTTTTGTAAATAGTTTTTTTTTTTAATTTAGAGGGGGAAAATAGTGATATTATTTAAACCTATTACTAATTTTATTATCTAACTTGTATAAATGGTGGTTGACTTTAAATATAAAACTAATAGTGTTAATAAAAAAGGATTAATCACGTTATTTACATTTCAGTTTATAAGCTTTTTATAATGAATTCCTAATAATTTAGTATTTCGAGAAAAAAAAACCAGTTTAATATTGTTTTCAAATAATCATGTTGGAATTTATAGTTTTCAAATTGAATTTTTTCTCCATTTTTCCTTCCTAGAAAAAGCCACCAAAACATCATTTCATGGATTTTCTTCATATTTACATAAAACAGTTTTATGAACTATTTTCTAAGATCAACTAATCAAGTCCTTTCTCTCAAAAAAAAAAATCAAAGTCCTTAATTTGGTTTTTAATAGTAGTTGGAATATTAATACTAATGACACACAAAAAAATGACAATTATTGAAATGATATGTTATTAGTAATTAATGTATAATAAAAATACTGTCAATTGGTTTAACAAATAAATAAAAAATATGTCAATTGCAAATCTATAAAAGTAACGATACATTTTTACAACTTGGAACCTCATCAAATTACGAAAAATGTTGTAAATTTTGTGTCTTTAATGGTACCTTTAGAATTTAAAGAGTTTTTGGCGTACACTTGTTTTTGCACATACTTTACATCCAATAATTAAATTCAATAACAAGTTAATGTAGGTTATTAGCTTATTTTATATATCTTTTTTATGATTCTAAAAAAATATTTTTTTATAATAATTAATTATAGGTTTTTTTTTGAGAAAGTATAATAATAGGTTTATTACAATTAAGATTAGGTAGGTATAGCCCTATAGTATATTTAAAAAATAAAATAAAAATATGGTGCGTATAAATGACCTTGGAATATACACTAACATTAGAATTTGGAACTTTTAGAGGTGATGAACTCCTTTGTCTGGTTTTCCCTAGGGACGGTCAAAAAAGGAAGTCACAAACCTTTCTTTTTGACAAACGAACAAAATGAAAAATAAATATTGACAGTTCAAGAAAACTCCATTATAGATGACATGTTGAAAAAAAAAAGTTTATTTTGAATTAAAGTTGAAGTCGAAATTGAGCTTTTCATTTTAGTGTTTAGGGAATTCAATTATAGACTTGTCAAAAATTCTAATTATTCACCACTTTTAACGTTCATTGTAATTTTAATAGAAATAATAAATATTAATATTTAAATATTAATAACATAATAAATCTAGATTAACTATTTGATAATAAATGGTTTACATTTGATTTGAGAGTTACTCAAAGAATTTGTAGGATTCTTACAAAAGAATCCTGAAAGAATGGAGTGTTGGACTTGGGACAAACCTTTTTACTTTTTTTTCTTTTTTGTGAATCATCCTACACTTCCGTGTCTATTTCTTTTGGGCAGATTTGATACAATACCAGCCATCACATATTAATATTATATCCAATCAATAACCCCAAAAATCAAAGAGAAGTACTACGTCCACAATATTTTCACAACTTTTTATAACAAATTACATGTGGTTAATTATTATTGTAGTGACACTCACATTAGGTTTTTTTTTTTTTTTTTTTTTTTGAGAAATGACACTCACATTAGTTGGTTATCAACGTTGTCAATATAAAAAATAAATATTTATATGGGTCCAGCTAACGAACATCTTTAAGGCTTGAGGTATATGTTAATGAATCATTTTAGAAAAATTGCAATATCACTTTCATGGAAAATATAAAAAACCGTTAAAAAAGTCAATTATTTTTTCTTTTTCCATAAATTTTTTTAAATTTTTCTCTAAATTAATATCCATAGGATATCCCTTAACTTTTCAAATCATAATAATAACTCAAATAATTAATTCTCCAAAAAAACTCAAATAATAAAATAAATAAGCTTAGATAAAATACAGCGTAATTTATTAATATCTATAAAGTTCGGAATTCCTATAAAAAAATAAAATATCTATAAAGTTCAAATTTTTATCGATATAGTATTTTTATTCAAAACCAGTTATCAGGAAAAACAAAAACAAAAAACAACGTACTTTATTAAATTTTGATCACGTCAAATGTGTGAGTTAAGTTTAAAAATCACGTCATATAAATAAATAAAAACCAAATTGGAACAGCATTTTATCATTTTTTTCCACAAAATTCATTTGATGTTCAGTCACATATTATAAACGCAAATTTTAGGAATCAAATAGACTAAAAATAGAGGTCTTACATACCAATTTGACACTGACCCAAAGTTGAATGGATCAAAATGTATTTCAATCAACAAGTTTTGAAGCAAATAACCAATTAAATAATCTATGGGGTTGATAAAGTTAGTTTTGTTGTTAGGTCTCTTCTTTTGCTTAAAGAAATAAGAAGAATGGAACATTCACATTGGATCTTGGTAATTGTACATCTTCTGTTGAGGCTTAGATGAAATATCTCCATCATCTATTATAAATTGGAGGAAGTTCCATTGATCTAATTCACTCTACCTGGACTCCAGTGGACCATATTAAAGTTATAGGAGATTCTAATTTCTTTGTTGTATTGTATGGGACCTGTGTTTGCATGGAAAACTACATTTCAACCATTTTCAAATGAATTTTATCAGCCTGGCCAAATTTGGGTTGGAAAAACATAGTTTTGCATCTCATATAAAATAAGCAATGGAAGTAACACAAGAATTTACTCCATTTATGAAAAATAACATATAACTTTAAATTCTAGAACAAAGAACAGAAAGTCTACCTTGATGTAATGAAATTCAAAGACAAGATTTGAGAAGACCTTCAATCTTTATCTCAATTCCACAGTGTTAAAAATGAGTGGTCTCTCAATCAGTTCTTCAATATGATGATTTTCCTTTTTGTAAAAGTTTTTTAAAAAGATGTTGTTAGAAAAATTGTTCTTTCCTTTTAATTATACGTACATTTTTAACTGCCTAAGCAGTTACTTTATTTAATAACTCTTGTTAAATAAATAACTGATTATCTAATTGGATTAGCTTTTTAGGCCAGTTCAATTGGATTTAAGTGTGTGGCTTAGGATGAGACTAATAAGACTCTAATTTCAATGGGCTTCAGACTTATCTGTCAACTCTTGACAAGCCCAAAGTTATCATTAATTATATAATAAGTACCACTATGAAAATATAATTGCACTCTAAGTTTTATTAATAAATTATATCTCAAGACTCTAATATTATATCATTTGACCCTTCCATGAAACATTTATAGTGAACAACGTTATAATAAATTGTTATTTGTAAACAACTATTTTATTCATTGAGTCCTCGATTTAATCTTTTAGTTATTCATATCTATGAAATCTAATTTCATTAAATATAAATTTTAGTAACTCTTTACTAAAAAAACGAGCCTTGAATAACCAGTTCCCATTAAATTTATCTAAAGAAAATATTTCTTATCTCTATAGAAAGAGATTATAAATTCCATCTTGAGAATATGTGTTCCCTCAACACTAGTTGCAGTTACCCAACATACTGGGGTTTTGACTGTTAAATTAGATTTCACTCCTGATATATTAGAGTAACCTACATTTCATGATCGGGTTCACAATTCTCTCAAAATTGAGAGTTTATAAAAATAGAAACCGTGAGATTTATTATTCATGTAATAGTTGTTAATTGAATAATTAATTTTACAGTGGTTCAATTCAATGTGTCTTACACACTTAAGACACATCAACACATCAATTAGAAGTCCCCACTTCCATGATCAAGATAATTATCTTAGTTTTACATATTATAATCTTCATATATGAATGCTCAATTTCATCACCGTCTACGAATTAAATTTTTGAGTTTACAAGGAAATTGTGATTTACATCTTTTATAACTAAATCACATAAATCATATAAAATGCATCTAAATGACTATGATAATATCAAATTAGTTCATTTACAAATAGTCTTATATAATTAAATAATTTAATTATTTATAACATGCCAATAAATTAGATTTTAGGATATAAACCCTAACAATTTGTTGATTTGGATTATATTGATGTATTAAGTGCTAGGCTTGTGGCCATATGAAAGAGTGGCAAGACAAAATGCTTGTGTTTGTTTAGATTCTATAGATTGTACATATGCCTTTATATGGACATACAAAATATAAACAGTTTAATAGTACAATAACAATACAATAGTTCTATATATTGATACACTAAGGACTAAGTTTGGTTTGAGCGAAGAGGATGGAAGAGAAGAGACAAAGGATAAGGGGTAAGGGAAAATGTGGGCTCCAATGATAGGTTTCTTATTAGATTTTGCTCATTTTTTTTCTCTCCTGTTATCCAAACAGCGGAAAAGAGTTAATGTCTCTTCCATTTCTTCCTCATCTTCTAATATAAACTTAGCCAAGCTATAGTCTAAGCCTTACAGTCTTAAGCCCATATTCTACTAGCCCCTCAAACTCATGTTATATTGATGAGTATATATACTAATTTTCACAACAATTGAGTTAATAAACTTTTGTTAGTTTTTATTTAGTGTCTAAGCTTATTACTAACATCACTTTTTTATTTATTTATCTCTCAATAACAATTTGCTACCTCGATGATTGTGAAATTTTTTATGCCTATGGATTTATAGTAGATTAACCACAACATATAACAAAATTAATGGAAAAGCCTTAATTGAATAAATTTGAAAGTTAGAGGACTGAAATGAACAAAACAAAGTTAGAGGATTGAAATAAAATCTAAAGAAATTTAAAAGGTCAGTTTTGCATTTTATCTTAATTTTAATGTTATCGATAGGTTCATGAATAACATCATTGTGCAATTTGGATTGCTCTCCGATTGTCACAATAGATAGGCAATATATACCAAACTTATGTGTTGGAATGAGCAACCACACAGTATCCTTATTTGTTGCACCAATAGATAAGGGAATCACCAAACATTAAGTATAGTCCAATAGTTGAACATCCGTTCGTAGGATCTCTTATCCAATCAACATTGGTGTAGGGTAGGAGTGTTAATGGTGATGTTGAAGGATAAATAAATCCTTCTAAAGGTTTTAATATGAGTTTAGGGGTTGTAGTGAACATGGTTCCTTGAACATTAAACCTTCTCCTTGGCGGCTCTTGAGAATATTCCTCATCAAGGTTGTAGTCTTGTAGACAACTAAACTCTATATCACAAATTTTTGCTACACCACCCATTAATATTTTTAGATATATATATATATATATATATATATATATATATTATTTATGATAAATCTATTGTAAGATTTTTTTTTCTTACACCATTCATGCTTAATTAAAAAAAAAAAGATGAGAGATGAATAACTAAGTCATTTCTAAAATGTTTAAATATGAAGTTATATTTACATTTTAAAATTATACATAAAACATGAGTTTATGGATTTAACAATAAATAAAATCTTAATAACTTAAAAGGTGGTGTGCATGTTAATAAATGAAAATGTATAATCAAATGGCAAATTTTTTTTTATATATTAATCTAATAAAAAATTATTGTGTGGGGTAAAAATTATTGACTTAATAAGATAAAATATTTCATGTGAAAATTTTAATATATTAATCCAATAAAAAATTATTGTGTGGGGTAAAAAATTATTGACTTAATAAGATAAAATATTTTTCATTTAATAACTTATAAAAAGATTTATCAAATTCTTATGGTTTAAAATTATACATAATTTTTACCATGAAATTGATTATTTATAGTATCATAAATTACAAATAATAATTTGATATCTTATGAAATTAGTTATAGATTTACCAAATCCATTGTGAAGTCTATAAATATATTTTTATACATGTGTACTTATAAATATAAATTATATATACTTAAATTGAGTCATAGTCACCAATTTGTTCATAAATATATTATTTTGTTTGAATTTGGATTATTTAATAGTTGAGTTTAAACCAAGAAAATTATTTTATGAGACCATTTCATAAAACACACATCTCATAACATGTGAGCTCCGTAGGTGTGTGGAGCTAGTTTGTTCATAAATATATTATTATGTTGAATTTGAATTATTTAATATTTGAATCTAAATCAAGAAAAATTATTTTATGAGACTATCTCATAAAACACCCCTCTCATAGCATGTGGGTTCCATAGGTGCGTGGAGTCCATCAAATATAGAGAATTCCATAAGACAATCTCATGATATATTTCTCCCCCTAAATCTAAGCTTGATACAAGCTTTTTACTAAATAAATGACCATAAAGGCATGAACAAATTTTTTCCCGAGTTGAGTAGGAGTTTAAGCTACCCATAAACAATTTTATTCATTTATAGCTCTAACAACTTCTATGTTATATTTTAAATACAAGAATTTTGGAGAGCGAATTAGAATACAAAAACTTTAAAGGAAATTAGATAAGAATAGCTAGAATTTATGCCATATTTCATATTAGATTAAAATTTTTTAACTTTGTCAACTAAAGTCTCAAACTTATGAAGTCGTTTCAATTGAAGCTTTGTTCACATTTGTCATTTTAGATCGTAATGAGTAAGAGAAAAGCTGAAAAATATTAATTGAATTTGCATTTTACCTAGAGTTTATTCATAAATTAATTTGGTAAGTAACAAAGAGTGTAGAGAGAGAAAACTCTGTTTTTAAAGAAAAATCTTTGCCTAGATGAAACATAAATTAATTTGAAACGATTGCTGAATTCTGGACTTTAATTGAAAAAAAAAAAAATTAAAATTCTGCAGTATAATTTAAATATGGTATAAAATAAATTTTTGCCTTTTAGATAATTTCCCAAAATTTTTCAATGCCACGTTTGAAAACTCCAAAGTAATCAAACACCAAAAAAAAAAAAAAAAAAAAAAAAAACTGCCCCCACAAGAATAAAACGACGAGGCAAAGAGTAGCCATGAAGATGAAGCTAACGGCCTAGTCAAGCCACACGATATTTGCCTCGTCATACGTACTTATATCCACTAATCTTTCATTGGACAGTTGTGTCTGAAAAACATTGAAACCCATTTTTCAGATCACTGTACTTCCAAGTAAGAACAAGTTTCAGACCCATTCTTCTATAAATTCTTCAACTTTCATCACATTTGTCTGTTTGGCTGTCATTGTAGATTGAATATAAAGAAAACCCCAGTTCAAGAATTTAAGTTTTAAGGTCTTAAAGTAAGATGGGTCATTTTGATTTTAGTTCTAAGTGATTGTATTTAGTCAATTTTGAGTTTGATGTTCTTTGTTGATGATCTTTGTGTATATTTCTGTTGTTTAAGCAGAAAGATTAGAGCTTGGTGAGTTTTTTGGTATTGATTTCAGTTGATGTGACAATGTTGCCTGTTTGCTCAGCCACCTCAAACTGTGCTTCTCATTCTCAGGTGAGACTTTATTTATTGAATATAAATTACTAGCTATTATGTAAAATATTTACAATCATGTCATTGATATCATTGTTTTTATTGATTTTATGAAGTTTGACTTTGAACTATGTAAGTACTTTGCTATCTTATGGAATATATACCAGTTGTTAGAGTTTTAATTTCTGTACAAGTGAAATTGGGTGCTCTTCCCTTCATCCGATGTAATTGAATGTTAAATATACTTTGGTCAAATGGATGGTTTTACCATCTTCATATTGTTACTGTTTTATTGAGAGATTTTAATGTGGCAAAATTTTCTGCTATTAAAAAAGTACTATTTGTTATATTGTTTCAGATGGTATGTGTTGGGCATGTCTACTACTACCAGGAATATATATATATGTGTGTGTATATATATATATATATCTCGTGTTTGATATGTCTACTATTATATATGGCATAATATAGAGATGCAAAAATTAATGGTTGATGCATTGGAAGATTTCCTTGAAACCAGTTTTAATCCAATAAATCGAGTCTATAATAGCATTGGAGTGAAATTGATGTAATGACTGTCATAGATTTAAAAATTTGATTGCTGACAAGAAGTTTATGAATTAGAAATTTGGATCAAGTGTGGGTCAACTTATGTTTTCTTGATACTCTATGTTGACATATTGAAAATTTTGAACCAGCTTTCTTTATACCGTGGGTTGATAGAGCTAAAATGTACATATTCTGTATCTTTTGTCGGAAAATTCAAGAAAGAAAAAAAAAATTGGTTAGAGGATTCAACACAAATAGAATTTTTCTGCTCTTGAGAAGCAAATGAAGGCACTCTTAGCCTCATTGAACTTCCAAGGCCAAGCACATATAAATCAGCCTTGCATGATGTTATGTGGTGCATTATTGTGTATTCTTCTTTATTGATATACTTTTAAAACAATGGATTATGCAGATTTCATTACATGGACTGCGATCCTTGTCTCCATTCCAGAAGGACTTTTGAGGTCAGATGTATTGTGGAACACAGTAGTTTCTTAGGCTTGCCAAATGGAAATCAATCCCGTGGAGAAATCTTTAAAACACAACTATAAAGTCTTTCTACTCTAACAGTCACTCCTGCCTTACAAAATCAGATTATTTGGGATGCAAGATTTCAAATGTCTGGAGTTCTTCAATTGGAACAATAAATGAGCGACACCTCTAGGAAGGGCTTGAAGTGAATTATATAGGGAATTCTAGCACAGCTGCAGTGGAAGAGGAATTCATGGACTTGATGGAGCAGTCACCTCAAAATTCAAACATTTTACTAGGAACTGTAGAACCTGAAACCATATCAACTACTGAAATGACACCAAAGTATCCAACCTCTGTATCTGACTCTCTAGACATGAATAATGATACATTGCTAAATTCGAAAACAAGTATTGATGATTTCCTGGCTGGTGTTAATAAGTCCTTAAGTGCTTCAGTAAATAAGGGAGAAAATGTTGTGAAAAGCTCTCTAGATGCAATTACTTCGTCAATCACATCTATCACTAAAAGGTCTACTGCTGCAGTGGATAATGCCATTAGTGGAGTGTTTTCAACTGCTGATCAAAGCAGAGAATTGGCTGGTAATAGATTAACAAGCTTTTCAAGTGACTGAAGGATGCTGCAAGTAAAGCATCTGTTGTTGCTGTTGATGTATTGAGGCGTACAATTGTGGCAGTGGAGGATTCTTTGACAAATGGGACTTCCTTTATCGTTTATTCTTATGGGTCTGCTAAGGAGAGGCTTCCTCCAAACATTAGGATGCTCTGAATTTGTCTGAAGAGAGAGCAATAGAACTCTTGAGGCCAGTCAGGACGGCTTTCAACAGGTTGGATAATTCAATAATATCACTCTATTGTGAGATGCTCATTTTTCCTATAATTCAGATTTAAAAGAAAATTGCCATATGGCCCATGTTAGTTTAAATAATAGAGAATGATTTCCAAAAAAGGTCCAAAGGGTTTGGATAATCTGGTTGAGTTCTGGCGGGCAGGGCATCAGTCATAACTTTGCTCTAGACATCCTAATAATTTTATTTTAAAAACATGATCAAAGTTGTTTTGATATCAGTATAATGTTCATACATTACATGCTGAATTTATCTACTGTGGACAGGTTTATATTGCTATTGAGGGGCTGGAGAAAAATTTAGGTTTGGATCTTCGGATCCAATTGTTCCATTTGTTCTTTTACTTGGCACCTCAACCACTTTATGGTATGACTATTCTTTTGTGCTCAAAAATTTCTTTATTTATTTACATTAGGAAAATAGCTTAATCTCTTGCATGTGAAATTCATACTTTTTATCAGATATGTGCAGGGTTTTTTATTGGGTGCGGACATACAGTGGTTACTCTGGAGATTTATCTCCTAAAATAACTTTGGAGGTCTTGACTGGGAAGGAGAATGCTGTACTCATTGATGTCCGCCCTGAGCAAGAGACTGTAATTTGTTCTGGCCTTTTATTTTTTAGAGACTCACGGTTCTCCATCAAACAGGCTAAAATCAATCATTTGCTTGCTTCTCAAAACATGTTAAAATTCATTTTTATCCCCAGCTAGGTCTGCTGTTAGAGACTCATGGTTCCTTTTTAGCTCTTCAGTATAATGAAAGGAAGATCTTTCCACATCCTAAGGTTAAGAATATTGCTCTATGAGTTTCTGAATGTTGAATTTCCTGCTGATCTTTTGTGCTGGGATTTTTCTTGGTTGAAGGTTCTAAGAGAACGAGATGGTATACCTGATCTTCGACGTGCAGCTCGGTTTCGTTATGCAAGTGTAGCTCTACCTGAGGTTGGTTCAAAATGTTTTTTTGAAGACAAGTATCAAGAAATTATTTATTTGTGACGAGGAAGAGTGAAATTCCAGTACCTTTGTGTTGCTGCTACTAATGACAGGCTAAATAAAAACAAATGTTTTGATTTCAGCAGCTTTTCACTCCCTTTGCTACTGAGCTGGTAGGTACTTATTGTTAGTTAATTTCAGGTTGATGACTCTGTAAGGAAGTTATTAAAGAGTGGAAGAGAACTGGATGACATCTTAATTGCTGCTGTCATTCGAAATTTGAAGATCGTTCAGGTATGCCGCCTTGATATTTTTCAATAGCTTAACACCGTGGGATTAGTACTTTTAAAGGGAAGCCTAATAAAAAGTGCATAATAACATTTTGGACTTGGACCTATAAAAACTTTGTGCTTTAGCCCATGGTTTGTTTGGTCACTATGGACACCATAAGTAATTACAAATCTTTACTTCTCTATAACCTCAAACTACCATGTGGAGCTCTAGGCTCTGAATTATTAATCAATGTTTTCCTTCCTTTTTCCCCTCATTATAAACAATCTTAGGAGGTGCAATGATGAATATGAAAGAAAGATGCATGTACAAAGTGATAACCATAAGATGCTTTAAATGTGTGAAAATCCCCCTAGTAATTTATCCAACAACTGAATCTAATGGATGGTTTTGAGAATATAGATTTATTATGGTGCCATAAGGTTCCTTTATCACGCACTTTATTGTGATTTGCCCTGTTAGGATCTGGCTTGAGGAATGATATCTCAAAATTTTGTTTTTTCTATACCTGTAGGACAGGTCCAAGGTCATAGTCATTGATGCTGATGGTATTCGCTCCAAAGGCATCGCAAGGTCCTTGAGAAATCTTGGGATTAAGGCAAGTGTTCTAAACTTTTCAAGATTCTACTTTAACAAAAGTATTTCTAAATTTTCCAGTATTCGAATATATCAAAGTTGCCAAGTAACAAGAAAAGAAGAATGAAAGAGTTATTTCATCAAGAAAATTAAATTCCCCCCACCTCCTGGGAGTTGGAGTTGGTGGCTGCTTTTACTCATCTTTGGATTGTCATATTCCTCCTAATGAAGGCGGAAACTGGGTGAGGTGGAGATTGAAGAGCAATGGCGGGTTTTATAATTTATATATGTTCTTATTACTATGTTTTGAGTGGATCTACTTCCTTCAGTTTCTCTTTAAAATTGGAGTGTTATGGCTCCTAGATGAATTTCTTTCTTTGTCTGGATGGCAGAGTAGTGAAGATTCTCACTTGTGATGACCTTAGGAGGAGAGGTTATACCTTAGTGGATTGGTGTTGTGCGTGCTGAAGTAGTTGGGAGGCAAGGGATCACCTTTTGTTTCATTGCAGGGTAGCCTATCAATTATGGAGCTTTGCTTGTAGGTCGTTTGGGATCTCTTGGGTTTTATTGGAGGCTGGGAGAGTGATTGACCTTTAGTTTGGGTGGAGGAATTGGCTCAATAAGCACTCTTCGGGTATTTGGAATTGGTGTCGTTATGTTTGATGTGGATTATTAGAGGGAGCATAGCAGACGTATGTTTGAGGATTTGGATAGTTTGGAGGACCAGCATTTGGCCTTCTTTGTAGGTACTTAGTTTCATTGGTCTGATACATGGGAAACACATCTAGTGACTCCATTCCCGTGTTTATAGAGCCTCTTTTTTATCGCACTTTTTTTTTTGGTTGTAATTCTTTTGGCTGTGTGCTTATTGTAGAAAGTAGTCTTAAAAAAAAAAAATTTACTTACCAAAAAAAGAAAAGAAAAGAAAAGAAACTATATTTCAAGAAACTTAAATGCAAGATGAAGCTTCAATTCATTTTTCCTAAAATGGTCAAATACTCCTGCTGTGTGGGAAATCATTTAACTAAAATTGGTAGTACCTGAATTATTAAAGAAACTTATGCAGTAGCAAATTAACTCATTGGTCTTTGAAAATTGCTAATAATCGTACTGTATACTAATGATTTGGTTGCTGCTTTACATGACAGAAACCATACTTGGTCCAAGGTGGCTTTCAATCTTGGGTAAAGCAGGGTCTCCGTGTTAAGGATCTCAAACCACAGACGACACTTGCTGTACTCAATGAGGTGTTTCTTTCATTCCTGCTGCTTACATTCTTAACCTATAATAAATTCCTAGAGAGATATAATATCCTGTTGAGTGCCTTTTTTCCTATGTCAATATGTAAAGTATAAAGATTCAAATCCTAGGTACTGTGCCCTCTGTGATTCCTTTTATTTGATTGGAATTTCTATATTATGGCTAGAATCCCAAGATCAACTGATGTTCACATTTGATATATGAAATCTGGTACTGATAAATTTTTTATCTACTGGAGAGCCATTGGTCAGCTAGTATAAATTTTGGAAAATAAAGGGGGAAAAACCAAGTTAATGAAATACATAGGTTGGATAATTTTATTTTAATGCTTATAATATTTTTTATGACACCCCTAACTGTTTTGTAAGTAATGCTTTATACTGAGTAATGTGACTGATGTGAGGCTATCAATTGACAGCATAAATAAGGTGTGGGGATTAATGAACTCTTAGAAACATGAGGGATTCTCAGAAGTATTAAATTCAGACTACAGCAATTTCTTTGTCGTTCTTGATGTGACTTAGCCTTTTACTCCTATATGCACTCAAGTTTGAGGGAATTTGAAATGAATGAAAGTTAAATCCATACAATATTTGGTGGGTTAATCTCTCCAACGAATACTGGGAGGTGTATGCAGTGCCTTAAGAGGCTATCCGATCAGAGTAAATCGTTTTCCTGATTTATAACTAAATTTGATCGTGAGTCTTTGAATCTAGATCCAAAATTACACGGCGACTAAGCAGTTGCTATTAGAGTAATTATATTATAGGTGGGGTGGCTATACAGCAAAAGAAGCATCAAAGATGTTATCCTGGGTAATGTAACATTGAAAACTAGTGTGTTCCAGATATCAAACTGATAAAAATATGGGTACAAGAGATAAATGAATCATTTATTTGCTTCCTATAATTTTCTGGAAGACTCAGTTTAAAATTCATTATAGCTTTTGAGAAGTGGCTGTGTTTTGCATGTTGTCAAATGTTAAGGAGGGGCAGGTTGTTGCCCGTGTAGACTAGTTTCCAAACTGCATTACCTGTCAATATGTTGGTTTTGTAGGATTTAATTAGTTCATATTCTTTTAAAGTTGTAATTCATTTTCTTGTGTTTGACACATCTATAGTATTAACATTAAACAGTGCTTGTTGTTTACAGTTTCCTCTCCTCTCTCTCTCTCTCTATTAAAAAAAAACCTTTATACTAATGCATCCTTGGGTCATTTCAGGAAGCTGAGGCAATCCTGGAGGAAATCCGTCCTTCTCCAGTGCAAGTTCTTGGGTTTGGTGTGGTAAAATTCTGGTCTTGTGTATGGTAGCTTAGTTATTGGTAATTGCAATTAAATTCCATTTTAGGTGTCTTATTCTTCCAGTAGAAGTTACCTTTAGAATTATCTCCTAAATCCAAAGGGAGAAATTGAACATGATCAGTAACTTTTTTTTTTTTTTTTTTGCAAAGCATTTAGACTCCACCTCTCGTGCATGTAGATGAGCTGGAACTCATCTTTAACAAGTTCTATCCATGATCCACCTAATGAAAAAAGTTACTTGAGGATATGATCTGTCATGTGTTTCTGTTGTCCAGATATTCTTTGGTTGATTTTAGGTTTACATTTATGGAATATTTTTTGTGTGATAGATTAAGATTAAATGGAAAATTTGCGATCAGCTAATACTAAATGACCAATGCAAATGAGTTCTTTTGTTAATAATTGAACCATCATTGTTAGATTCCAACTTACTGTCTCTCAATGATTACTTTCCCATCTCATGTGTCAAATCAATTAGAGTAGTTGCATAGGCATATATTATGGAGTGGATCGGGGGATGAGTTCAAGTTTCACTTGGTGGATTGGAATACAGTGGGTTTCCCAATTGCAAGTAGTGGTTTGGGGTGCATAATTTAGTTGTCTTTATTGTTAAGGAAGTGGCTTTGGAGGTTTGTGGAGGAAGAGACTTAGTTGTGGAGATAGGTTATTGTTTCAACATATGGGGTGGATGGGGGAGGTTGGACAATGAAGCCAGAGTCAAGAACACAAGAGTGTAGCTTATGGAAGATAATTAGGTAGGGTGGGACAGACTTGCTTACCATGTGTGCTTTGAAGTGGGGAATGTTGAACAAATGCGTTTTTAGGATGATAGGCGGTGTGGGGATCAACCTCTGATAGAAAAGTATCCGCTTCTGTACACATTGGCACCTGACTAGAATGCTTTGGAATCTTCATACTTGGTTTGTAGTGCCAAAGGCTCTGGGAGAGCCACTGGGATGTTCGGTGCATCAAACAATTTAATGTTGGGAATTGGATGGTGTTGCATCCATGCTCGGTTACTCTACTCATGTTTGCCTAGGAGTTTGGGTCCAGATAGATTGGGATGGAATTTGAGAGGAATTGGGGTGTTCGATGTTCGGTCTTACTATGGAGTGTTGCATGTCCCAAGGAAGATAATCTTTTTTATGGAGAGAAATTTGGTGTGCCAAAGCCCATGGCGAGTAGCTTTCAGTGGACAGCAAATTGGGAGAAGATTTTGATGAATGATAATCTTATAAAGAGAGGATTCACAATTGTAATTGGTTTTGTATGTGTAGTAGTAGTGGGGAGTGGTGGATCATTTGTTACCTTAATGTGATTTTTGGCTTATGCATTGTGGGGCTAGTTTTTGGTAACTTTGGAGTACATTGGGTGATGCTGTCTAGAGTGCTTGATTTGCTGGTGTTTGGCAGGATTGGTTCAGTAAACGTTCTGTGGATGATCATCTATCTTGCGTATTAGTGACAGTAGGAATCTTACAAAGTTTCTAATTCGATTTTTTTGCTTGGAATTCTTCAATTACAATTCTCTAGGCTCTCTTGTGCTTTGTATTGCTTATGAGTTAGTTTCAATGGAATAAATCTTTTTTTTTTTTTTTTTTTTGCTGAGTAATGGAAAAAATCTTTACTTTAAAAAATGGTGGGTTTCATGTGAAATTGATCACATGAATTCTTCAAGTTCATCTCTCACTAACCAATGTGACTACATTGTGTTTACAGGGCTCCATTGTGGCACTTTATGCAACACTAGGTGTGTACATTTTTTTCATGGAACTTACAATTTAATAACAATTTATATGTGATATGCTTTATGAGTCTATGGTTTGTACATAAGTAGTAATATTTGGCATGCATGTTTTGACATTTCTTGAGTTAACGCTTCTCGTGGTTTCATCCACCAAATCGAAATGTAAGGGCCAAGGTAATTATGTCTTTTGGGTAAGTGGGTTTTGAATGTTTATTGGTCCCAGACTATGGTAGATACTAGATAGCCTTCTGTAAATGTGTATAGGACACATGAACTAATCAAATTATTAATTGATCATACTTATCAAAAAAAAATTATTAATTGATCATTTTTAATTGTTTTTTTTCCTTAATATATTTTCATTTTCCCCTAACCATGTTCATAGTGATAGTACTTGTGGAATTTGTTGAATAATATTGGTGGTTATTGGCAATCATTTGTTTGGGATGCTTGTCCTTTCTTTTACTTGACTTGATAGAGGAGTGGCTTCTGTTTAGATAATTGCCTAGTTCCAGCTGGAATATTTGTAGCTTGAGTGCGTGATACTAGCCTAAAAAAGAAAGAAAGAAATTAAAAGAAGCTTAGTTGATTGTGTATTCTTGATTCTTATTGTTATAAGTATGTGGTTAAATGATTAAATTTACTATATTTCAATAGCTTAAGCTTTTGAGACAATCGGTAATTTAACTATGATATCAGAGCATGAGATCCTAAGTTCAATCCATGTCTCCTCCACTCTACCTTCCATTTAAATTATCATGTGTTTGGCCTCACCTATTAAAAGGTAGTTTCGGTCCACACATGAGGGGAGTGTTAGAATTATGTGGTTCAATGATTAATTTTATCATATCCCAATAGCTTAAGCTTTTAGGACAATCAGTAATTTAACACTTTTCTATATCATTCTTTTTCAACTTGACCTTGACTTCTTGTTGGGAACTTAGTTCTATTAAGATGATCTTCAAATCTTACTCTGATATACTACTTTTTTTGGTTTACCTTTCTTTTCCTACTAACCAAAGTTAACTTTGCCTCAGAGTGGGAGAAGACACTACAACTCATAGGCATGTTGGCCTGGGTCAGGTGCTTATTCTCTTCTCCATATGAATGTTTATATAAATTTGTTTTCCAAATTAAGGTTGGAAAAATTTTGAAACATAGAAAATTTTGTTTAAAAATGTATGTATGTATTGTTGTGCATGCCCATATCAATGGATAAAGTGTTTTTTGTTTTCTTCCTGTCTACAGACTTTGTGAGTTATTTGTTGCATACATAGTAATATGAGGAAGGTCTTCTAGTTATATCATGGTCCCATTTTTGCTTATACTAGGAGGGTCTATAGTTCATAAATCCCCATTGAGCACATCTTTTCATGGATCCTGCTTCAGCTTGCATGTACTAAATGTCCATTGTTAGTGTTTTGTGGGGTAGGCTCAGATTCTGGGTGCCTATTTTTCTGATATATATAATATATATATATATATATATATATATATATATATATATATATAAGATTATTTTAAAATCCTGTTAAGTTTCCTAAACCTTGTGTTTTTTTCTTTCCTTATTGATGGGTTTATTGCAACTCTACCAGACCATCTTTCGGCGGGTTGCTTCTTATGAGGGCCCTGAAGATTTTACGAAAGATGTGAGGTAAATCCTACTTCATAATGCTTGATAAGATCATGTTATCTTGATAGCGGAGAGACTGATTAATTCCTTTTTATATGATATCCTGTTTTTATGTATATTTAGATGAATCATAGTTATTTAAAGAATCAATCACAAGGTGGTGAAAATCTTACATATGGACTCTTGTTCCTTCTTGGACTATTTTATTGATAAGGGATGGATGCTTCTTAATATAATGTTAAAACACAAATTTTGGTTTCAGATTCAGATTATTCTGCTGTTAGTTTGGCAGTCTGGATCTATGAATGTTTAATATGTATTATCTAATGCTATCTTCTGTGCTGACTTACTGTTGTAATTTACATAGACACGACTTAGGATTTGATGTACGCCAGAAGTTTGCCTTGGCACACTGAAAATGGGATAGAACTCAACAATAATCCTACTATTCACTAATGAATGGACTTCTGAATTAATTTCAGAATCATAATTTATTTTTTCTCTTTCTATTTTTAGGATTGTAATAATTTATATGATATTAAGAATTAAAATCAAGTGAAAGCTCGATTATGTAATGGATTAATGTAACTTCATAACATCGCAAACTTTCTTTTTGATGGTGACTGTTCAAAAATTTTCCAAGCAAGCTACATTGCTGATAGAAAAGGCATATTGATATTCTTGCATATAAGTTATATGATATGTTACTAAATTGTTTGTGCTTGGACCAGCATGAATAAGTCTCAGATTTCAAATATTTGTTTTATGAGGAAATGTTGTTCCTTTTGCCTAGTGCTTGTTAAAGCTTGCTCTCGCAAAGCTCCTTAGTAAGATTCCGCTGAAAATGGTGCGAGGAAAATTAAATAGAGAAATGCAGCTCTCAAAATGCTAGTGGTCTAACCGCCATAATATATTTTTTTTCATTGCTTCCAGGGTCGTGCCCTGCAGCACATGTTTACAGTCAGTATGTTTTATCAAGAAGAATCATCTGACTGAATAATTTTCTAACACTAAGATCTTCTTATTTTTCTTGAAGGCTGCTACTTGCTCCTGTCAGAGTTGGAGCTCAGGCATTTTCATGGGCTGCTGGAAAATTGGAAACAAACCGCATTGGACTACCAACATCCCCTTCATCCTTAGATGTTCAAAACCGGGTCTTGCAGGCTGCTGCAAAGCATGGATCTCAACCACCTGATGCCGAAGGTATCCAAGAGCCATCTCCTGAATCAACAACAATTCCAGTTACTGAGAATGTAGATCTATCGGAAGCATAAGGTTGAGATGGTTCTTGTACAGTACTTCAATTCAAGCCTTACATTCAAACGCAAGAATTGAGCTGAGTTGTATTATCGGTGAATCCAACTTAACTTCAATGACTGGATAGAGTTATTAATAACCAGTAATTGCATATTGACTTCTTTTGTGAAATTAAGAGTGACCTTGTACATTTCATTGTCAGTGAAGCAAGTTTTCGACATTTCATTAATTTGGCTGCATTCCAGACAGATAAACTATACTTTAAAAGCAAGCACCAACTTTCTTAAATGCTAAGGTGGTTTTCTAACCGATTATACATTTGCAGCATTGTGCATATGATGTTTTCTTCACTCCACAAGCAAGAACTGCAGCATCTTATCATGAATTTTGATTTGTTCTTTGGAGGACATCTAGGAATTGATCAGAAGGAATCATTATTATTATTTTTATTGTTTCTTTTTTAGTGGAAAGCTCAGGTATATATAGCCTGTTTACAGACAGGTCTTATATTAGTAAGTCTCTATATATATAACAAATTCAACACTTTTTTTTTCCACAATTGTTGAGTTGACATGCTATAATTGGTATACAATAAAAGTAATTTTAGTAATGATTGTATATGAAAGTGATGTTGCATTAATCACAATCCACAACCTTAAATATTGTGAAAAAAGCTGTGTCCGTAGGATTGTGTTCCGTATGGCTTCACAACTTCCTTAAAATGTGAAGATGAAGAGGAAAATTCATAAGATCACATTATGAATTTTGGAATGGCTATGCGAATGAAAGCAACAAAGAGGAATAGGGTTTTGGAATGCCAATGCTTTTAATTTGTTAGTCAAACAAGATTGAAAACTAATGCATATTATTTACTTTTTACCATATACGTGGTGATGCTTCTTACACATCGAAAAAGCAGCTTGATGAACGTTGGGTAATTGAAAAAGGTAGTAGATGAGAATAAGCAAAGGGTGTAGTGTGAAATATATGAGGCAATACAGGGATGTTGAAGCCTTCATCTTTAGAGGTAATATCTCCAGTTATTGACCTTCCACAAGATGAAAAAGTAAGTGCTCTAATAGATGTGAAAAAGATATCCTTGAATGAGGAGTTGCTAATCAAAGGATCTCATAGACTCGTGATTATAGGATTTGACCGTTTGTGTTCCATGAAACGCCTAGTGAGCTTTAAAATCACAAGAATAATAGATCTTATAGGGACCGAAATAGACCAAAATGGACCAAATGGACCAAAGTGGACAAAAATGAATCAAAGTGGATTGAATTGGACCTAAATGGACTGAAGTAAATATTTGGACTAAAATAGACCAAAATGGACAGAAGTAAAAAGGATTAGACCAAAGTAGAACGAAGTGGACTGAATGGGCCGAAATAGACCGATGTGGACAGAAATGGACATAATTGGACCGAAGTGTACCAAATGGATCGAAGTGGACTGAAATTGATTGAATGGACCGAATTGTCCAAACTAGACCGAATTGGACCAAAATAGACTAAAGTGAACCACATTGAACTTTTTTTAGAAGAACCATATGGATAATAGTTTAAAAGTGGACTGAAATGGACCAAATGGACTGCATTCCAAACAAATAATCTCTCTACTTTAGATGCAAGCATCAACTTTCTTAATTGCTAAAGTGTGTTTCTAATTGTATACATTTGTGGTCTCTACTTAGTGCCATTGTGCATATGATGGTTTCCTCACTCCTACATGCAAGAACTCCAGCATGTTATCATCAATTTTAATTAGTTCTTTGGAGGCCACCTAGGAATTGGCTAGAAGCTTTTTTTTTCTCCCCTTCTTTTTTTAGTGGAAAGCTTAGGTGTGTGTAGCTTGTTTGAGATTAGTTCGAGGCTAATAGGGGTTGTTTGGCCCATTTGTATCTAGCCTAGCCAGTGCATTGGTGGGCTAAGCAACCCATTGGACCAAAATAGTTTTCACTCCTAGGCTTTTACTTCTAGGCTTCTAGCATTGTTGCCATATGTCACTTAATACGTTACCACCTAGGCTCACCTTCCAAAAATAAAAGATAAAATAAAATTTGCACAAACAAAAAATTAGAAGAAAAAAATGCATTCGTGAGATTTTTTTTTTTTTTCCCAGAAGAATGAGATAAACCTTATGCAGAGCCTTATCTAAAGATAAAATTAAGTTTACGTGTCTTCTACGTATGCTCAAAAAAGAATAAATTTGTGAGCATTTCCAAAATTTGATCATAATTATGAATACTAAAATTTTATCATAACTATGAATCCTAATTAATTTTAGTAGGTCATCTTAGCAATATCTTTGTGGAATATGCCTTATGTAGAAGAAAAAAAATCAAGATTACTTGTCTTCTACATATGCTCAATTAAAAATATTTGTGAGCATTTGCAGATTGTAATAATAGTAATTATGTGTAGTAGCTAATTTTAGCAGGTGATCTTAGCAATATCTTGGTAAAATGTCAAGAGTTAATGCAAATACAAATGTTTATTAGTTGTTGCATAGTTGGCTGGTTTTGCTTACCAAAAAAGAAAAGAAAAAGAGTTACAAAATATGGGTAGAATGATAATATGTAGAATTGAGCATATCTTGTATTAATTAATGATGATGAAGAATATATTTCTTAATATTTACAAATAAATACTGTGTAGAAAGCATTTTATCTTTCTTATGCCTATATAAACCCAAGGTCAAGGGTTCCAAATCAATTTTCAATATAAGAGTAGCAATTTTGTGAGTCCAAAAGAAATAGTGATGGAGTACCCGTCGTTTTTGAAAATGTTCATATTTTTTATGAGCTATCCAATTATAAGAGAGATTTTTGGACGCAAGTATTTTTGTGTTAATGATGCTAATGGTCCAAAGAAAAGATCGTTGTTTATGATAGAATATCACGAGTGTATTCTATAATATGGTTCTCATGCCATCAACGGGTAAGTGATTATGTTTTAGACTTTATATTCCAAACTCTTTGTTATTTTATGAATATTACAGATTGATATATTCATTCTTAGTCATACACATCTGTTTCTTTCGCCATATTTGACGAATTGTTTCTAACTATAATTGGTTATTTCTTGAAGGCTGAAGGAACCTATATGCATTTCATGTTCAAACAACTTGGAGAAGGAAACCAGACCATGAAAAGTTTCCACAATAAATTATAAATTATTATTAATTGTAACCCCAAAAAGAGGGGAAAAACACACACAGTTTATCAATGGTGTAAAAAATGCAAAAAAATTCCCAACTTCTCTGTGTTTTTTCTTTGATTTGGGTCCTTTATTCAGGAAGAGCAGACAAATATCAATTTAAGGCTTTTAATCAATCTTGCAATTTGCTTGTACCTGGCAATTGAATGACAAATTTAAAAGCAATACTCATGTGGATATATATAGTCAATGAATTGCATTAGTGTAGCTATTGAACCAATCTCACGCCATTTTAGTGAAAATTTTTAATCCCTCATCCAATTGGTTTAGTATGAATTTGACATCCAATTGAACTTGGTATAAAATTAAGAAAAGTTTTCTTAATGAAAATGAGGAAGTTAGTCTAAAATTTAAATTCTTTAACTTATTTCAAGTCAAACATAATATTTTCTGGGTAGTGACTAGTCAGGGTCACTCTAACAATATCATCTATACGTGGTTTTAAATCACCAATGATGTTGCAAGGTATAGCCATTAAGAGCATTCCGAACAAAGCTGTTAAAATGCTAAAAAGTAATATTTTAGCGACACAAACAACAAAAGCATGATTTTTAATAGTTGCTAAGGTCCAATTGATGTGCAATAATTATGTATGATTTTCATCTTTCATCGTCTACAACGTGTTTTAACCTTTAATCAATTGCTCATCATAAAAAGCCACGCTTTGGCAATAAAATTTTACTGTCTATCTACACTCTCATGTCAATTCATAATCAAATATAGCATTAGGTACGCTGATTTTTATTTTACATGGAAAATTGGCAAACTCTTTGCTTATTTCTTGGTTCCAATGGGGGCATAGACTATGTGCATCTCTGGCAATGGCTAGCTCAGTTCCATTAATCCTCTCATCTTCTTGGGGTTGGAGGTCAGGACTTAGGACTCAAGAGGCTCAGCTAATTACATGACATTAGTAGCTCTGTAGAATCAGTAATTGTATATTGCATCATTTGTAAAGTAGGTTTCCTGAAATACCTTTGTGCAAAATCACATCCTAATATTAAAACAAATATGGCTTATTTTGCTTGATATCTCACTCTTCTCCCAAAGTATATTTTGTGTTAAAATTTATTTCTCAAATCTCTGCAAAATCAATCTTTCATAAATTAAATTCCACTATGACATTTTGCTTACAAATTTTCCAGTATTGCACATTCAACTTGAATGGTTATTTCTGGGGAATTTTTGACTGCCAAAGCCATAAAAGACTATGCTACCAGTAACAATAAATGGTGTTAGTAGTGGACTATGTGAAAGTGATGAAACTTTAATAATATTTTGGCAATGGTATTATACAAATTATACATTTCTTCTTTGTAGATAAAAATTTACTCTTTTGTTGGGCAATGGTAGAAGAATGTTGGATAATTCAAGAAATCTTGAAAGAATATGAAAAAAACATTTGAGATGTTTAGATAAATGAGGTAAACAGAAAGTAACTAGGGGGTCCAGGAAGTGAAACAACATGAAAAGTTACAGATATGTCCTCTTTAATAAAAAGGTAACGAAAATATTTTTGGAAATTAAAGGGGTGAAAAAAAAAAGTTACTATCAATCCCTAGAAATCCTCCTTAAAGAAGTAGCACAAGCTATTCTAACCCATGCTATGTGTTGCTTCAAGTTGTTCGCAACATTAAATGAGGAGATTAATTTAATGATTAATGAATTTTGGAGGGGTCAAAAGAAAGACAAGAGAAAGATACACATGATGAAATGGGAAAGGCTACATGAATCAAAGCAACAAAGAGGGTTTCGGGGTATCAAAGCTTTTATTTTGTTAATTAGCCAGAAATCTATATATTATTAAAAGCTGAAGCGAAGCGTTTAATGCTGCTACTCTCACATTGTGCCACATCAGCTGCCACGTCATTTTTTATTTTAAAATATAATTTTCCCTTCAATTTAAAAATGGTTTTTAGAATTTTCAATCCTATAAATGCAGCCCACTACTTATTTTTTACTTCCATTATCACCCTATAATAAATTTGTATAATTAATTCAGTCCACCTCTTATTTATTTAATTCCACTACTTATTTTTTACTTCCATTATCACCCTATAATAAATTTGTATAATTAATTCAGTCCACCTCTTATTTATTTAGTTCCACTATCAAGCCCAACCAAGGACTTTTCAGTTCAGCTTAAAGGGCAAAAAAAAATAAAAAATAAAAAACGTAGGGTAAAAAAAATTAAAAATAAAAAGCGTTGAAGCTTAACGGAAGAAAAAAAAAAAAAACGTGGAAGGCTTCAGGGTTTTGCGTGACCAAGAAGAAGCTTGGGGAGATAGAGAGTTTGAAGATTGTAACGTGGAAGCTTAAAGGGAGGAGAAAAAAAACATTGAAGCCTACCCACCAACCTGCTCTACCGTTTCGCAGTAATGGCTGCCTATCTGATTTCCTTCCTTCCTTTATTCCTTTCCACACGGTGTATAAATACTGACAGAACTTGCCTGCTTTGGTTGAGGTATCTCTACATCTCAATTCTTTTTTTTGGGAGCAAAACTTCTATGGTCTGTTTATATTAATATCATACCCTTTTTTCCCGTTTGTTTGTGTTTGCGTTTATATTAGATGAGCATCCTTGGCATGCCATTGATGTGTTTGTGAGATTGCCTGAATGTAGTTTCAAAAATAAAAGGAACTGTTTATGTTGCTCAATAGTGCTAGAATCAAAGCAAATTGTTTTTGGTGTTTCAATTTTTGCGGTAAGTTTTCTGCATAATTCTGCATAATTTTACTGCATAATACTGCATAATTCTATTTATATTAATATCATACCCTTTTTCCCCATTTGTCTGTGTTTGTATAATTCTGCATAATTTTGCTGCATAATTCTGCATAATTTTGTTTTTATTAATATCATACCCTTTTTTTCCATTTTTTGGTGTTTCAATTTTTGCGGTAACCTTTCTGCATAATTTTACTGCATAGTTTTACTACATAATTCTGCATAATTCTGTTTATATTAATATCATACCCTTTTTTCCTGTTTGTTTGCGTTTGTGTTTATATTAGATGGGCATCCTTGGCATGCCATTGATGTGTTTGTGGGATTGCCTGAATGTCGTTTCAAAAATAAAAGGACCTGTTTATGTTGATCAATAGTGCTAGAATCAAAACAAATTGTTTTTGGCGTTTCAATTTTTTGCGGTAAGTTTTCTGCATAATTTAGCGTAATTCAATACCTTTCCAATCTATTAGACTAAAAAGTTTAATAGATTGGAAAGGTATTGAATGATGAACCATGATTCAATATGGTCCTTATAATTTCCACTAAAGCAAACTCAATAATTCTAACCAAGTCCATCGCAACACAGTGTTATGAATATGATGAAATCTCAAGTAAAATGAATGCCTAGACAACTGATAAGTTTGCATCTCTCTTTTTCATCATATGCTATGTTGTATCATCATTTGTAATCATTGTGGAGATATGAATACCCAGCAACTTACATTACTTTTAAAGAGGAGGGAAAAAAAATGTAAAAGTTACAAAATCAGACTCACTTAAGCTGAAGTAAAATTAAGCAGTAGAATTGGTTATATAAAAAGCCACACACAACTACAAAATGAATATTAGAAAATTTAACATTTGTGAAGGACAACTTGGAAAAACAATTTTAACCCACAAATATGAAGTTCAACATAGTTGACTTTGGCCAATTATTTTATGACTCTATCCTAAGAATTGACATCTACTGATTGAGAAAAAAAAACTTTTCAAAAAAAAAAAAAAAAAAAAAGGCTTCTTTGCATCATCAAGTGCTCATGTTTTGAAATTCTTTTGGAATTTCACAATTCAATGCAACATTAGGCTTGGAGATAAGAAAACAATAAGCAATAAGTGCTTCAAAAGCAGTGACTCGGCTTATTACCATCTAGTCATAAACATTTTGGAAACCCAACTCTAAAGGACAGAACAACATGCTTGAAACGAATGGTTTGTAAGGTTGCTCGCATTAGAAAATTAATTGATGAAATCTCAAGTAAAATGAATGCCTAGACATCTGATAAGTTTGCATCACTCTTTTTCATCATATGTGGATTCCGTCGATTCCCATATTTGTTGGGTGCTTAGCATGTTTGACTGGATTGTAATGCCTGGACCATGTCTTAAAAGATATTTGCTTTTATGATAATGTATTTACAAAGACATTAAAGTAATTTTGTACATGTAAAAATCTATTGCACACCATTTTCCTGCTTTGGTAGGCAGCTTTTTTGGAACGAATTACGGTTTATTGTTAAGAGTTAATTGTATAGCCGCTTTAAGTAATTGTATGTTGGTTTTATTAAGTTGAGTTGGGTTGTAGCTTAATTTGTGGATTTGGTTCAATTTGGCTTGGTTAACGTGTGGGGTAGTTCTAGGTAGGGATAAGCCAAAAATAGTGTGAGAATCATTTAGTGCAAAATCAGGCAATATTGTAGCAGCTGAAGAAAATTTCCCAACACATCATTTATACTTGTAAACTTTCATCTGAACCATCATATCTTGCCACAAATTGTGATGCAAGCACCACATCATCACCTTCCATAGTATCCCAAATGCCTTTTGGGATATGATTTTGCAGATTCTCTTTTGTAACACACAATAAATAACCGAAGAACATCAGCCATGTGCCTCCTTGGTCCATAAGTTTCATAGATAGATCCAGAGCTATTACAACTATGGAGGCAAAGGTAGCAGTCTGTCTGGATAAAAAACACATATAAAAGCTGTCACAGCTTGATGTAGTTGCACATAGTCAGAACATGTTACTTCTACTACTTTCTGTAGTGTATTGTTTAATGAGTTGCTTTGCTGGAAAATTCCACCGTTGCCCAAACAATTTGTGTAATTGAAGACAAAAAAAAAAAAAAGGACATTGTTGAATGAGTTGCTTTGCTGGGAAATTCCATTGTAAATAAAGCTAGAATGTTTCTTCAAGTATGTCAAACGCTCAATTATAAACTAGCCTCGTCACACGCGCTCCGCGTGTGTGACGAGGCTTTTTTTTTTTTTTTTTAGTGGTCCTATTTTGTAGGAAAAAATTGTGTTTTTTAAATTTTATCTTCTCTATATATTAATCTCTATATATTAAGAGTATTCAAAAAGTTGGTTATTGTATTTTCAATTTACAAAAAAAAAACCCCTAATTTAATTAACTTATTCTTATTCCTAAAAAATAAAAAATAAGGTTAAAACTATAAATCAACAAAAATTAATAACAAAAAAGTGGAAAAATAAAAATTGTCCACAATCCCCACTATCTCCTAAAAAAAACCATCCCACCTTCTAAAAAAACCTACCCTATGGTTTTCTATTAAAAAACAGCTATCCCAAGTTCTGTAAAAAAAAAAAAAACTACCCCACCTTCTTTTTTTTTTAAAAAAAAACCCACCCATTGTTTCCTAAAAAAAAAAAAAAAAACTGCCACATATCACATAAAAAAAATAAATAAAAAAAATAAAAACTAATATATATAATTTTTATTTTGAAAAAGTAATTTAAAAGTGGATAAAGTAATTTAAAACTTAACAGGATAGTGGTTCTACTATTTAGGCAATGTTTTAGTGGGAGTTAGAGTCCTTTAGTTTTGTCTCTACTTAAATATAGAGGTGTAGGGGCATTTTTGAATTAAAAAATGAGGAATCCAAATAGGGAAAGCCCCTTAAATAATAGTATAGAAGTATAGATATAGATAAATAACTAAATAAAAAAAAATTAACGCCAAAACATATACAATGATGGTAAAAAAAAAATTCTTAAAAAGAAAAAAAAAATACGAAGAAGGAAAAAAGACAATGCTATTATTTACATTGTTCCCTATTATCTCAAATAGAACTTGTTTCTTCTCCTATTAAAGTTGCAACACATTCATCATAAAATAACAAAGCCATACAGAAAAAGCTAAGAAAAAAAAAAACGAAGTAAAAATCAAACCTTTAAGACCAAGGCATCGGCATCCCCATCAGCAAGACTACACCGAACAGTCTCCAAAACATCATGAAATAGTTGGTGAAACATATACAATGATGGTAAAAAAAAAAAAAAAAAATCTTAAAAAGAAAAAAAAAATACGAAGAAGGAAAAAAAAAGTGAGGAAATAGAAGATAAAGATTTTTTAGAATTTAAAATCTAATCACCACATCATCAACTATTTAAATAAATAACTAAATAAAAAAAAATTTAACGCCAAAATCATATACAATGATGATAAAAAAAAAAACTAAAAAACTTTAACGCCAAAAACATATACGATGATAGTAAAAAAAAAAATTCTTAAAAAGAAAAAAAAATGAAGAAGGAAAAAAAAGAAGAAGTGAGAATAGAAGAAAATAGTAATTGATCATTTATATGAAGGAACCATTCATTTCAAAATTACATTTAAAAAAAGAAGAAAAAAAAAAAAAGAGTTAACGTGATACATATAAAAAGAAAAAAAGAAGAAAAAGTAAAGCTCAAAGAAAGTCAATCATAAACCAAAGAAAAGAAAATAAAAAGGAATTTGCAAAAGATAGAACCTGAAAATTTGTTGGAGTCTTTGACAATAAATGTATTTAAACTAAAGAAAAAGAAAGGAGGATGTAGAGCTAAACTAAATATTTTCATTCTGAAGAAGAATGAGAGACAGAAACTGCAAAGCGTACGTGAGTTTGTAGGTTTTAAAGTGTAGAAGTTTTAATTTACATATTTATCCTCGTTAGTTGAAAACTTGTAAGTGGATATGATGAAGGTACTTTAGACATTTAAAATGTGGAATCCAAACAGGAGAAGCCCTTAAATAGTAGTATAGATAATATGAAAAGGCTATGCTAAGATATTTTAATTTTATCTTTTGGTATGCTTGAATAATTTTATATTATCTTTTGGTTGTGTAGGGTGTTTAGTTCAAAAGCTGGATTGTTTCTTCAAGTATTTGTAACATTTAATTATAAATAAAATTAAAAGGCTATACTAAAATATTTTTTATATTTTCTTTTGGTCGTGTAGGTTGTTCATATTTTCTACCAGTTGATTACGGATTATGTATTAAATTGCAAGTTCAACAACTGGATTGTTTCATATAGTATGTCCAAATCTCAATTAATGAAAAGGCTATTATAGAATTGAGGTTATATTATCTTTTGGTGTGCTAAAATAATTTTTATATTATCTTTTGGTTTCTACCAAATTATAATGGATTAGATATTTTCTATTGAAAAACATGACTGGTGCTAAAATATCACATAAAAGGTCTTGGTGTTGAATGATGTGGACACCTGTCATTGTTTTGATTACTATTTTAATCACCAGTTGCTCACAAGTTACCTGTTAATTTATACGTTTTTAAGCTGGATTGTTTCTTCAAGTATTTGTAGCATTTAATTATAAATAAAATGAAAAGGCTATGCTAAAATATTTTTTAAATTTTTATTTGGTTGTGTAGGTTGTTCATATTTTCTAGCAGTTGATTACTGAATATCTATTAAATTGCAAGTTGAACAGCTATAAAATGAAGAGGCTATGCTAAAATATTTTATATATATTTTTTTGGTTGTGTAGGTGGTTCATATTTTCTACCAGTTGATTACGGATTATCTATTAAACCGCAAGTTCAACAGCTGGATTCTTTCGTAAAGTATGTCTAACTCTCAATTAATGTAAAGGCTATTATAAAATTGAGATTATATTATCTTTTGGTGTGCTAAAATAATTTTTATATTATCTTTTGGTTTCTACCAAATTATAATGGATTAGCTATTAAATTGCAAGTTCATACAAGCTGGAATATTTCTTCAAGTCTCTCTAAAATGAAATGTTTTGCTAAAATAGTCCTCATATTATTGGTAGAGTGTTCATGTTATCCACCAGTTATTTCAAATGATCTTTTACTATAACGACAGTTAGTAAATGATGGTTGGTAGGTACAAATAAACTTGAACCACACATAATACTAAAATGTTCCAAATAGTTTAGAACCACGTGATATTCAAATTTTGAGATAACCGTCAAATGAGATTGTAAAATAATTTAGTAAAAATTCCAAATTCTTTAGAATCACATGATGTTCAGATTTTGAGATAACCAACAGATGAGATTGTAATATGTTTAGAGATTAGATATTTTCTATTGAAAAACATGGCTGGTGCTAAAATATCACATAAAAGGTCTTGGTGTTGAATGATGTGGACACCTGTCATCGTTTTGATTACTATTTTAATCACCAGTTACTCACAAGTTACTTGTTAATTTACACGTTTTTAAGCTAGATTGTTTCTTCAAGTATTTGTAACTTTTAATTATAAATAAAATGAAAAGGCTATTCTAAAATATTTTTTAAATTTTTATTTGGTTGTGTGGGTTGTTCATATTTTCTAGCAATTGATTACTGAATATCAATTAAATTGCAAGTTGAACAACTATAAAATGAAGAGGCTATGCTAAAATATTTTTTATATTTTTTTGGGTTGTGTAGGTGGTTCATATTTTCTACCAGTTGATTACGGATTATCTATTAAATCACAAGTTCAACAGCTGGATTGTTTCGTAAAGTATGTCCAACTCTCAATTAATGTAAAGACTATTATAAAATTGAGATTATGTTATCTTTTGGTGTGCTAAAATAATTTTTATATTAACTTTTGGTTTCTACCAAATTATAATGGATTAGTTATTAAATTGCAAGTTCATACAAGCTGGAATATTTCTTCAGGTCTCTCTAAAATGAAATGCTTTGCTAAAATAGTCCTCATATTATTGGTAGGGTGTTCATGTTATCCACCAGTTATTTCAAATGATCTTTTACTATAATGACAATTAGTAAATGATGGTTGGTAGGTACTATGGAGTCACGTCAGCAACTATGGTGTCTATCTTTCAATATGAAATTTTACTAAATTACATACCCACGATACAAAAGAATATAAAACCCAGACAAATTGGGAAAATGGGGGAATTTTATAAATAAAAAATGTTCCAAATACTTTAGAACCACATGATATTCAAGTTTTGAGATAACCGTCAGATGAGATTGTAAAATAATTCAGTAAAAATTCCTAATTTTTTAGAACCACATTTTGTTCAAATTTTGAGATAACAGTCAGATGAGATTGTAATATGTTTAGAGACTAGATATTTTCTATTGAAAAACATGACTGGTGCAAAAATATCACATAATTTTTATTTATGTTTTGCAGCCACAATGCTTAATATTTTATTTATATTTACATTTTGAATGCAATTGCATAAAGGCAGGAATCTCCAAATAGTCTTAGAAAAATGCCGTTCATGTTACATGTGTGAACTTACTTACCAACCAAGAAGACACTATAAATAAATGACAGCAAAATGAATGCACCCCAAAAAAGAAGGCTAAAATATTTTTTATATTATCTTTTGGTTGTGTAGGTTGTTCATATTTTCTACCAGTTGATTACGGATTTTCTATTAAATGTTCAAAAGTTGGATTGTTTCGTCAAGTATATCCAACTCTCAATTATAAATAAAATGAAAAGGCTATGGTAAAATATTTTTAACGTATTAGTTTCTTAATATGTTTTTTCGTTTTAAAAAACAGCTGCAAGTGATTCAATCGGCTAACCAAAAGGAAAAAAGTTGTTCACCACATCAATCTAACTGGACTACTCCAAAATCCCTTCTTCATTCGAAGCGATGAAGAAAAACTCATTCATCAATGCTTTAGGGCTGGAAACAAACAAGCACTATTTTGGGTTGGAGCTTACAAATATTTTGTACAAGATCAAACTAAAGTGGGAAAAGAAATCCTTCTTCAAGCAAACAAAGAAGGAGAAAAAAATGCAAAGTATGGACTAGCAATTGCGTTATTATGCGAATCAAATGATGAAGGAATACAACTACTATTATCAATTCTAAACCAACCAAATGGAAAACAATTGCTGCAAAACTATCGACAAATCCTTCGACATACAATTTTTGGAACAAACACATTTTGCATCCCAAAAAACCAAGCATGCAAGAAAAATGGAGTGGGTCATTGGGATCGTGAATACCCTTACCCTTATGGAAATGAAGAATTACATGTAACATGCAAAATGTGCTCAATTGACTTGGAAATGTACAAATTAGCCAACCGAGTTTGGTAGAAATTATGTTTCCAAAAAACATAATACAATAAAATTTCCCCATCCTATTTATAATACTAATCTCTATCTTTAAAGGAATAGATATTTTATTATTATTAATATTTATTTAAAAACACTTGCAACAACTTAATTACAATCCTCTAAAGTTTTCACCTACCATGACACTAACTTCAAATTTATAAAATCCTTTCTATCTAATTTTAAGTTAATTAAATTTTGTTTCAGAACAAAAAAGTTAATTAAATTTTACTAACTTGGGAAGACGGTTGATCAACTCTGGATTGACTACAAGGCCAATTATAGTTGCATCATTTCCACATGTAATTCCAAGACAATACCTTCTATCATCACGAATCCTACAATATATTGTTTATACATATATAATGCAGCTTAAGTAGTAATACATTCAAAAATATTTCAAATAATAACACGATCATAAAATAAAAATTACCGTGAGCAACGCGCGGGTCTGCGGCTAGTAAAACTAATACACAATACACATTATATAGGCCTAAAACCCAAGTATTTTCCATCTTGTACATTCCTTGAGGCCAAACTAAAAAGGCAATGCTTCTTATGCATGGAAAAAGGGAGTATATAGATTATAGGCAATGGGTATACATGTAAATGCTAGAATATGTTATAGACTAATTAATAGACTAATTATTATTGGATCTATATATCCTAGGGTCATTTTGTGTTTTCATGAAACTCCTGTTGGGCCTCAAACCCACTTACAAAAGATCTTGTGTCAGTTAAGTTGCATAGAGTTATGTCATTGATATGACAGGGCTAACATGGCAATACCTTGTGATATTGCTTCTCACTTTTATGTTTTTATGTTTGTATTTTGGTTTTTTTTTTTTTTTGGTGAAACACAACATCTAAGTATTATGTTAATCATGGAAAAATAACAAACTGTAGTAACAAGTTTCACAAAGATAAAGATAAGTTTCACAATAAAATACAATTAGTAGTCACAAATATGAAGATAAGTTTCACAAGTATTTTAATTATCTACCGCTAGGAAGTAGGAACCAGCTAGCCTAACAGTAGAACATAACCCTCTTGACATTCTCTCCATGACTACTCACACCATCCCTGTTAAACATAATTTGTCATGGTTTCTGCCGACTTGCTCTTTGAAACGATATGAGTAGTTCCTTGATCATTCCACTAGAAACAGATATCTTGGATAGAGAAAATTCTTAGGTATTCCCGGAATATAATGAAATAGTGCTCTCTCCTCTCACATTCATGGTAGACCCCACCATGAATTTAATGAGTGGTTCCCACCATGAATGTGAGAGGAAGGAGCACCATTCTCCATGCTCTAGGAATACCTAAGAATTACTCCTTGGATAGTGCATCAACAAGGACAGTATTCCTACCTTAACACATATCTTCAATGCCATATTTTCCAAATATTGTCTACTCATTCTAAATTACACGCTTTTTCAAACAACATTTGGAAACAAGTCCAAAGATCTGTATCACAAATCCGTTTCAAATCACTATAAAGAAAGCCATTATTATCTGGCTAAATAGGCATATAATTTGGCCACTGTGTTTGTTGAATGTCATACACAGGTTTCACTATACCTCTTTCATCAACTGCAATGGCCTTGTGTTGCCTACCTATATAAAGACAGGATACTTCCTGCGCATGTTTCCACAGAGGTGCGGCTATTGTGGCGTTGTTGTATGGTGGCTTGGTGTTGTGAATGAATTTGTGATGGGGTTGAATCCGATTTGAATGTGGCCATTTCTCTGGTGGATTTTCAAGGCGAAGAACAGCGATGAACTTGATTGTGGAGGTTGTGAGAGGTTTTGTGGGGCTGTGATTCACAACCATGGCCAAAATCCGAATTTTGGCCTAGACTTCTGTAGGAAGCCCTTGACAACTACATATTAATATTAAGCTCTTGTGATACAATGAACCAATGTAGAGTTTATATACTAGAAAATCATAAACTAACCATAATTTATCCTAAGGTTAATTTGCTTGTTCTACAATTGATTTGAGCTATTTGGATCACAATATATTACACTATTCCATTAATTTACTTGTTCTACAAGTAAATAAACCTACAATTGATTTGAGCTACTTTGACCATAATATGTTACATTGTTCATGCTTATCTTTGTAGATAAATATATTTTTTTATTATTTATTATTATAAAAATTATAAATTATCATTAATGCAACTTATGTGATTGAAAAATGGAGAAGATGGAGAATAGACAGCTGGTGTAATGTGAAAAACATGGAGTGACAAATGGATGCTAAAACCTTCATCTTACGAAGTAATATCTCAAATTAAGGGGGTGTTTGGATTTTATGTTTCTATAACTTATAACTCTGTTTCCATCACCCATAACTCAAAAATGGTGGAACCCATGACTGAGAGGCTTGTTTGGATTTTGTTTCCAGTTATTGTTTTCATCACTCAATTCTTTGATTTTTGAGTAATGAGTTATGGAAACTGAAAAAACATTTTAGATGTTTTTAGTTTCCAAAACTCAGTTTTCAATGGCATTTTCGTAATTAAATACACATGAGTGGGACCCACAATCAGAGTAAAGTCACACCAGCGCGTCTTTTTTTATGCTCTCTTCAACGGACACACTTCGCACTTCACACTACCAGATCACAACTCCATTTTCATACCACCACAAGTCCGAGCTTGCCTCTACCCTACCCTCTCCTCCTCACGCACACAGTCACTGCTTAAAGCTCAGCCAACCTACACCGCCCTGACCTCGGAAACACCTTTCTCGCGCCGCTGCACCAATCTTCCTCCCCGACCTCTTTCTCAGCTTTTTCACCACTCTGAAGGTATTTTATACATTTGAGCTTGATTTATACATCTAATTTGTTGGTAATAGGGTGGTATTTCGCATGGTTTAGATCTATTTCAACTCATAAGGGGTGATTGATGGTTGGGTGTTTGCTTTTTAGTTTAATTTTTTTTCTTTTTTTGATGTTTGGGTTTTCAGTTTCTTTAGGTTGGGGTTTTTGTTTCATCAATGGCGTCTAGGGATTGGATTCCATCTCCGACGGCGAGAGAATCGTAGGTCCATGCGGTTAAGGAGCATCCAGCGAGTCTTGTGGCGACGGAGATGGATGACTAGACTCGTTGACGGATTCGAGTGGGTCTTACGACGACTACCGCGCACTAAGTTGCAAGGAAGAAAAAATAGTGAAGAGATAAAAGGAATTGAGATATGATTGTAAATTCCCAAGCGCAACCTCCATCAAGCTCAGAACAGTCACACCAGGCGCAACCTTGGGGTTTTTGAGTAAAAAAATAAAAGACATAAATTTGATAATATACTTGCATGGGTCTTGCTGGGTTTGTGTTTTTATTATAACAGTAAATGAGAATTGTTGGGTTTGTGTTTCTTCACACTTTGTCGGCGTAGCTAGGCTTTGATGGAGGAGATCACGCTGCTGGACCCACGTTGGAGAGATGGGTGAAGTGGACCTGGTGATGGTGGAGACCAGCGTTCGAGCTTTTTGTAGTTTTATGGGTTAGGGTTTGTGTTTTGGGAGAGGCACTCTGTTGAAAGGGTGAAGGGGAAATGAAAGTGAAGGAAATGGCATGGGGAATGGGTTCCGCGGGAAACCAAACAGAAGGGTCTGACACTCAACTCAGGTATGGGACGCACAAAAAGGTGGAAATATTTGAGTGATGTGAAGTGAAAACAAAAACCAAACGGGTGGGTATTAGAAAATTGGGCTATTTTAAATGATGAGTGATGAGTGACGAAAATTGAATGAGCAGTGATGAGTGATGAAAAAAAAATCCAAACAGGGCCTAAAAACCTTCCATATTATGCAAAAGTACTCTAATAGATGTGGAAAGACATGATAGAATGATTTTTCATTCAAATTAATATAAAGCTTATGGTGGTAAGCGACTTCATTTCAATCAAATCAAATTAATATGTCGTAGGTCCATAATTATAGGATTCCTTGTCGAAGGGCCATTTTGTGCTCCATGAAACTCCTAGTGGGCTTCAAACTTACTTCTACGTGTAAAAAGTGCTAATGCGCATATCTACAGTAGCTACAGTGTTTTTTGGTTTTGGTTTGTTGAATTAACACTGTAGCTATTGTAGCTATAGTTTTTTTTTTTAGTCATCAATTTGTGCTTTTAAAAAAAATATATTTATATGAGTTGGCATATATATATATATATATATATATATATATATTATTATACCGACACAACAAATTTTACAATATTTTCACAATTATTAAGGTGTCAATTTCTTATAGGTCGAAATAAAATAATAAAATATGAGACTGTGACCAATCACTACTGAAAAAAAATGTTTTGTGAAAATTTTATAACACTTGTTGTATGAATGTGTAAAAGTAACATTATTTTATAGTTTGCTCAATATGTACTATTCATCACTTCATTGGTTTTTTTTTTTTAGTCATCGGTTTATACTCTTTTTTTTTAAAAAAATATTTATATGAGTTGGCATATATATTATTATACTAACACAACAAATTTCATAATATTTTCACAATTATTGAGGTGTCAATTTCATATAGGTAGAAATAAAATAATAAAATATGAGACTGTGACCAATCATAACTGAAAATAAATATTTTGTGAAAATGTTGTAATAGTTCTTGTTATCACAATATTTTTACAATTATTGACATCCTACTTTCTTATAGATCAAATAAAAAAAATGCCAAGTCCACAACATTTTCACATTAATTTCACAACAAATCATAGGTAAGCTACTATTGATGGATAAAAAAAAGATATCAATCGTTGGTCCATTTTAAAATCAATAACAACTTGTCATCTAGAATTTGTTATGAAAATATTATAAAAAAGGCATTTCTATAAAATAAATAATAATATATTAGACCAAAACTTACCACGGCTGAAAATAAAGGCATTGTGAAAATATTGTGACATTTTGTTGTGTTCTTAGATTTATTTTTTGGTTTAGTCAAATTTGATGAGCAAAAATTCAATATTTCACGCACAATTTTCTTTTATTGGTTTTTTGTTTGTTGTTTCCTTTAATGCATAGTTAAAGTGATTGTTTCAATTGAAAACTAATAACAATTTACCACCTAAATTTTTTTGTGAAAATGTTGTGAATGTAGCATTACTCTAAAATAAAATTATAAAAGATCATATATCAGGGCTTACCATAGGTAAAATAAAGGTATTGAAAAAATATCGTGACATTTATTGTGCTTTTGACTTCTTTTTTTGTTAAGCCAATTTGTTGAGCCAAAATTCATAGTTTTATAGACAATTTTCTTGGGCCGACTTTTTTTATTTTATTTTTTTAAACACATTGGTTAAAGTAAAAAACACATAGTTTTACTAACAAAAAAGAATTATGAAAAAAAGTACTTTCCCCCTTTATGTTTGAGGTAGTTTCATCCCCCAACTTTAAAATTGAATAATTTCTTCTTTTATATTTTGTAGAAAAGTATATAGACCATGTTGTTACTCTCTTAGTTAAACCTTAACAAAATCTTATGATTCCTAGAATATTTCATTATGCAATATCTAAAATGCCTCACGAAATTATAATGTCCCCAAATTTTCTTCATGTATTTTGAGTTTTATGTGTTAATCATACTTTGGAAAGTAAAAATAGTGATGTATGGTATTCTATTTGTTATCTAGAGAATACTAATTTATTAGTGCTTTAAATCTTCTAGATTTATACTTTTATCTAATAGAAACTTCAATGACATATGTTTTTTGTTATTTTTTATTTGTTTTCTTTCTTAAAAATGTGTTCGTTAAAAATTCAGTAAGCTAAGTATCGTAATTAGGCTCATAAAATAAAATGATAAAGAATGAAGTATGAATAACAAAATATTCATTGCAAATGGTTGTAGATATTTAATTTGATGAAGAGTTTTAAGTGTAGCATATGTCATCATTTATTGCGAAAATTTAAATACTGTGACAATGTTTTTATCACAGCTTAGTTGGTTATTGTTGAAAGATGACGACATTTGTTATCATTCTTAGTAGAATTTTTTTGTAAGTAGATATATACTGTCTTTAGTAAATAGATTCTATGAAATGAAAAAGTATTTTATATCAAATAATACCACGCTATCTGTATCAAAATCCAATAAATGAGAGACATGTGTTCAAAAATAACTACCCACTAATACATGTTAGTGGGTTAGTTATTTTTTTCTGACATGCCTCACACTTGTTAGATTTTGATACCACTAACATAGTATCATTTGATACCAAATACATTTTTTAAAGAAATTATCATACTAAATAGATAGTCATATGTTAAATGGCTATTCTAAATTTAAATACATGGTCTGATATTACTAAAAAAAAAATGTTATCTTAAATTTTCTCACTCGAGAAGCAACACGTGCAACCCTTACCAGTAGAAGAAAAATAGAAGATCGGATGTTGGCCCATTTGTATATAGCATAGCTGGTACATTGATGGGCCAATCAATCCATTGGTCCAAAATAGTTTCCACACTTGGGCTTTCACCTTAAGCATTTTTGTCATATGTCAATTACCATGTCAACACCCACGCTCACCTTCCAAAAATAAAACTTTTCTATACAAAAGACTATCAATGTATCCAGGTAAATGCAGGCTCGGCCTAAGGCCCCCATAAAATAAATAAATAAATAAATAAATAAAAAGCTCCTCAATCATACAAAAATCTTAAAAATTGTAGGATGACAAATCATTTAAAAATATATATAAGTGGATTTCAGATACTTTGATCTCCTACCTCTAAAAACAAAAAGGCCTCCAAAATATTGGGCAAATAGAAATTTAATCCAATTGAAACTTTCAAATTATTTTAACTGTGTTGATTAAGTAGATTAGCTATTATCAATTGTTTAAAGAGATATTATTAAAACTTAGATAATTAAATACTAAGTAATTTTGCATCTTAAAAAATCTTTTAAAACCAAAAAAATATTATAATATAGAAAGTTAAATAACAATAAAAAAATCTCACATAAAATTATCTCCTTATGTCCCAAATTATATTTAGCTAGCTCTAGGAAATGCATCCGTGAAATAAACCCCATGCAGGGCCTTAGCAAGTAATCTTAACAATGACCTCTCTAGAATATCAAGATGGCCTTATCTAGAAGGAAATTAATTTATGAGCATTTAAGCAATGTAACAGTAATAATAATGTGTCATAGCTAATTTTCGCAAGTGACCTTAGTAATATCTTTGTAAAGGAATGCTTATGTTTGGATATTCATGGATCTAGTCGCTAAACCGTGCGATGCACGGGGTAATTAAATAAAAAAAAATTATTATTTTGTTGAAGCAAAAATTAAACATATTTATTTTTCTTAAAGGCATATGACTTGGGTTTAAAAAGATATGACTTGAAAATGATTGAAATTGAATGAAAATAAGTAATTTTATTCAAAATAAAGGTTTAAAAATTATTTTTTCTTTCATATCATTGGTTTCACATAACACATATCGGCGTGGCTCACAACATTTTCACTATTCTATAGTGATGACTTCAAACATACAAAAAAAAAAAAAAAATCTAATACAATCACTTTTCTAACTTTTTGTTTTCTTTTTCCGGATTGTGAGTTCTTTAATTCTGTTAAGATTAAACCTAATATAAAACTTACATACCTCTTTGACAAAATAAATCCAAACCCAACTTTGAAGGCACTCCAAGAACCAAATCAATGCAGTACGTTACCCAATTTGAGCAAAGAGGAAGAGGACATGCAGCGTATGGAGAGACTAAGAGGACATGCGGCGTATGAAGAGACTAAGAAAAGAAGTAGTGGACGGTGAGAATGTGTTATTGTATTTGGCTAGAAGTCGAACATACAACCATGTTGATTACCATGTAACAATACATTGCAGAACAATGCGAACTGCAAAACACAAACATAGAAAACTCATCAATATTAAGACGTGAAAACATAATAAATAAAGAATAAATACGTCAACAATATAAAAGATTATAAATAAACTTATAGGGTTTATCTAAAAAACCAAACAATCATCATTAGAACAACCAAACATCCTTAAAAAAACAACAATTCCGTATTAAAACTATAAAAAGAAACTACTTTTAGAAATTGCAGTAGATGAAGAAGAAGAAGGTAACAGCGAGAGCCATTTGGATTTTGAGAAATTTTCTCTAACAAAATTTATTTAAGGATTTGGGTTTGTGGGTTTTAGATTTTTCTGTTCGATTTAAGTTCTAAAAATTTCAAGCAAATAATGAATTTGGATTAAATAAGGAAACCAAGGGAGGAAAAGGTGTGTTTCATTTGTTTATGTGATCTAAATTACTCTTGCAAAAGCTGTGTAATTATGGGTTGAAAAATTGTAAACGTGAGTCCTAAATGTGAGACTCGCGTTTAGGAAGAGAAGAGTCCTAAATGTGAGTCTCTCTTGACTCCGATAATGTAGTTAAAAAAAAGTTAAATAATTTTTGTTTTAAAAAAATAATAATGATGTTAAAAAGAAATAATGATGTGGTAAACTCTAGAGAGGTCAACAAAAAGTCAAAGTTTTTTGTCATCATCTCTTCCAGTTCTCTGTTTCTTCTAAACCTTCATGCTTCCTACCATGGCTTCAATTTGCTATGCGTGTTTTCTTTGTGAAAATTTGAGTGAGAATGAAGAGTTTCGACCTTGGTAGAATTTTATATTTATTGAAATTTTGTTATAGAATTTTAGTTGAAATAGAATTTTGAAGCTCTTGAAACATATATCTAATAGAATTTTACTTAAACTAAACTATTGTAACACTTGATAAGATAATTACATGTTGAAGAGAAAATAATAAATATATAAGATATAAAACCTAAAATAAAAAGAATTTAAATAAAAACGAAAAAGAAAATAGTGATGATGTGGAAAATTGTGGGAGTTTAAGAACTGTTCGGTTTATTTATATATATAGATTACATTTTTTTTTTGGCGAGGAATTACATTAGTACCAATCCTCTATACGCCACTTTAATGGAAATTTAATCCCTAATGCGTATGATTCTCCCAAAAAAGGAAAGAAATCCCTGATGCGCTGTGATTAGCATGAATTTGGCATCTATTGAAGCCAGTCTAAAATGAATAAAGTTCTCTTAATGAAAATGAGTAAGTTAGTCTAAAATTTAAATTCATTACCTTATTTAAAGCCAAATATATACTTTAGGTTGTGACTAGTGAGTAGTGCTTTATCAATAGCAACTATAGTTGTTTATACAAAAAGAAAATAGCAACTGTAGTTTATTTATTTATTTTTTTGAAAATACTAAATATTTTTAAATTTTAACACACACAAGAGGAGAGATGAGAGAAGATCTTTAAGAAACTGACACTTGTATATATTCAAAATGACCTAACTCTTGGATACACACACAAACTTACACTTCTTTAACTCACACTCACAATATAGTTTTATGATTGAGAAATGCCATATTCACAACATTTTCACAGTATTTTCACAACAAATTTTAAGTAGCAGGTTATTATTGACAATTATTGATAGGCAAAAAAGTAATATAAATTGGTATTCAAATTAGACACCAATAACAACTTAAACACCTATGATGGTTGTGAAAATATTGTGGATGTAACACTCCTCTTTATGAGCATTAAAAATAGAGAAGTGGTATGACTACAACATTTTTACAACACTTTCACAACAAATCAAAATAGTAAGTTGTTACTGATTCTAATTTGAACTCCACTGAAATTATTTTTTTGCCTATTAATAAGTAATATCATACCACTTAGAATTTAATGTGAAAAAATTGAGAAAATATTGTAGCATTTCTATTATTATAAAAAAAAAGTGCTAGTTTTAGAGGCCATCTAGAAATTTACTTGCTTTTAAAGTTCTAGTTTTTATTTATTTATTTATTTTTAGAAAAGTTCTAGCTTTTATTTTATTTCATTCATTTGGGGTTACATTTTTTTTCTTCTTCTTCTTTTTCTGTATAGTGGAAAGCTCAAATTGTATATACAGTTTGAGATTAGAGGTAGTTCTTATATCCACAGATGATGATTTTTCCACCGTACCTTGGCCGTAAGGTTACTGTTGAGGGTGACAGTGGTAGAGAGAATTTAGCATGAGGGACGCTACTTTTCTGAATGGAGAATTGGCAATCTCTTTGCTTGCTAAATGGTTTTTTTCGTGGTTCAAATGGGGCATATGGCTATATTCAACAACAACAGTGGCTAGCTAGATCAGTTCCATTAATCCTTTCATCTTATTGGGGATGGATAGAATCAGTAATTATATATGCATCATATGTAAAGTAGGTTACCTAAATTACCTTTGTGATAAATCAATTCCTAATATTAAAAAAATGGATTATTTTGCTTAATTTCTCACGCTTCTCCCAGTGTGCTATACAAAACAAAGTATTTTTCATTTCAATTTTTATTTTTCAATCTCCGCAAAATCAATATTTCATATGTCAATTCCACTATAACATTTTGCTGATTTTTTTTTTCCAGTATTTCATGTTTGACATGAAATGTTATTTTCTTGGGAAATTGTTGAAACTTGCAAGTGATGTGGGGGAATTTATGATTGGTAAAGTCATAGAGGACTATATGCTATATGCTATGGGTAATGATAAATGATGTTAATAGCGAACTATATGAAAATGATATTACTTTAATCATAATTCGACAATGGTATTGTCAGGTTTTGAAATCCGGGTGGAACCAGACAGTCGAACTGGGTTAACCGAAAAGCAGTCACTGATCTGGTTTTTTAAACACAAGAAATCGAAAATTTAACTTTTGTAGGAAACTGCTCAAACCGTGGTTAAACCGTCCAGTTTGATAGTCTGTGCATGGATTTTCCGACCAGACTTGAGCTTTTTGTTTGAAAATATTCACCGAAAACTTGCCGGAAGTTTTGAATCTTTCATTGTCGAGACGGTCATCTTGTTCGCTAGAAGCCGAAAGTAGCAAATCCTGTTCACTAAATTGCTGTTTTGGGGGAGATTTTGCTCGGATCTGTTTTGGAAGAGAGGGAGAAGAGTTTGCCCAGACCAGTTCTAGAAGAGAGAGGGGCGAGAGAGAGAAGAGAAAAAAAGAGTGAGGGAAAGAAAGAAAAGACAAGCCTAGTGGTAGTGTACTAGTAGGCAGGGGTCTGAGGGTTTCATGAGGATGGGGAATACTGACGCATGGGGAAGAGAGTTTATTTGGGGAAATGGTAAATTAAATACATGAGTGGACATTTTCATTAATGCATTTATTTTTATATTTAATTTTAAATTTAAAACTTTTTAAATGTTAAACTTTTTAATTTATGATCCGCTTGGATATCGCTTATTTTGTTAAAATTGAAAATTGAACACTGAAAACTAAAAAATTGTAGCAAAATAATTTTTAAATGTGTGAATAGTACCATGTGACTATTTAATTTTATTAAAAAAAGAGATTTGTGGGTCTCATAAACAGTACACGGGACCCATTGGAACTCCCACCACGGCCACAAAACGCTCAAAAAAAGAGAGAGAGAGAAGGAAACGCAGATGCAGACGCGACTGGTTTCATCAGTACCCAAACAGGTAATTAATATATTAAGATAAACTTTAAAGTAATATTTTAAACTTGAAAGTGCTGCATCTCTATATTTATTTGTACTATTTTAATAAAATATTCTATTTGTAATAATTTTATACATTTATTTATATTTAAAATAATTATAATTTAAGTATTACATCATTAGTTCGACCTTGGTTTAACTTCAGTGCAACCTTAAAAACTTTAAACTTCTCACTCTTCCGGTTCTTTGAATGTCTGGTTTTCAAAACCATGGGTATTGCGCAGATTACTCATTTCTTCTTTTGCATATGGCAATTTACACTTTTGCTGGGTAGTCAAAGAATGTCATTGGCAACCGAGATTTATTTAATAACCAATGATTTTTGGTAGGGCCAAAAGATGAGAGAAAGAGCACAATGAAATGGTAAAGGTTTCGGGGAATCAAAGCTTTTTTTTTTTTTTTAAAATTTTTATGAAAAGCATTTATTTTGTTAATTAGCAAGGAAAAGAAACTGATACATAATACACATTTGTACTATATAGAGATCTAAAACCCTTGAGGCTAAACTAAGTGGCAATGCTTCTTATGCATAGAAAAACACCCTTGATGCGAGCTGGGAGTACATAGATTAGAGAATAGGCAACGGGTGTAAATGTAAAAATTTGGGGTGCGAGATAGACTCTGGAATATGGTATAGATTTATTATTATAGCATAGACATTATTTTTGGATCTATCCTAGCTAGTGCCATTTTGTGTTTTCGTGAAAAAACTAGTGGGCTTCAAACCCACTTAGAGCAACTACATCAGCTTGTGGAAAGTTTTGCAAAATAAAAAAAGGTACTCCTTTTACACAATTTGGCAAAAAAAAAAAAACATCCACATCAATGAGTGAAAATTTGTGCATTTATGCACAATTGCTACAATAACCGTGCATATATGCACGGTTACTGTAGCTTATCCATTTCTTATTTTAATATTATCTTCGTATAGTATAAAAGCACATTTTTCACTCTTTTTTCTCTCTCCTCTCACTGAGCAACACCAACGCCTCTCAGCTTGTCTCTCCTTGTTTCATTCCTGAGCTCTTCCTCTCATCTCTCTTCGTTTACTTCTTATAAGCTCTTGCTCATTCTATCACCACAGGAAATAATGTGATCGGTTTGGGGGTTTTGTAACCCTGTGAGGAGGGTAGATCAACTTGGAGGTATCTCTATTAACAGGCTTTGGGGCAATTTTCTCTAAAAAGGTATGGGTTTTTCTCATTGAAATTTTAGGGTTTTTTTTTTGTTTTGTTTTTTGGTTTCAAGCAAAATTCTTGGGATTTTAGGCTTTAGGGTTTTTTTTTTTAAACTTGTATTAAATTTCTATTTCTCCCCTGTTTTCGGCCTGCTTGAACAGGGTATATAAGTTGTATATGTTTTGGACTTATCAATAACACTTTATCTTTTACCTCAAAAAGATAGGGATTAGTTTCATCTGATTGCTGAGTTCATAGCCACCTTCTTGTTCCTCTACATCACCATCCTCACTATCCTGGGTTTCACCAAGACCACCCGCAAGTGTGCCTCTGTGGGTTTGCAGGGCATTGCTTGGGCCTTTGGTGGTACGATCTTTGCCCTTGTTCACTGCACTGCTGGTATCTCAGGTATAACACCGTCTCTCTCTCTCTGGCCTAGTCTTTTTTTCTTTTTCTGAGAAGCTTTTGTGCTTGAAACATGTACAAAATTTCTTGGTTGTGATCTGTTTGTTAAGAAACATGGTAAAGAGATGGTCTTTTTAGTTTTCTCAAGCTGTTTTTTCTTCCGTCAACCTACCAGAGTGGAGGTTTGTGATTTTTTTGTAGTGGATTTTTCCATTTTTAGTTGGCTTTTTTGTTTGCTGGGAAAACTGGGGCACATAGAATAAAAAGGTCAAGTCTTTATGTATTTTGAGGGTTTTTTTTTCCTTCAAATTTTGTCACATCTTTTCTATCTGGTTTCTTTAAAAACAGAAAATGATTTTTTTTTCTTTTACAGCTAATAGGTCAGGACTTTTAGTAGAAATGGCAGATCTGAAAAATTTCCACTGTTACCTTAACAAATAACAATTTCTTGGATCCTCTAAAAATCAGATGAAAATTATGGATGAGAGATGAAAATCAGATGAAAATGCTTGGAGATCATATTAGTTACTGCCAATATAGGTTGTACTTGAACTTAAAAAAGTTTGATAATTAGATCAGCTGGTGACATATACTTTATGCACATGTGGATTTTTTGGTGCCTGATAATTACTATGGTGTTGCTTATTAGTGCTGCTTCTGAATTACTTTGGAGTTTGTTAGGTGATGGGCTCACAAAATCCCTTCTTCCTTGACATTTTATAAAACAAGGAACAAGGTTTTGAGTCTTTTGACGGTAGTATTTTGATGTACACTCCCCATTTAGACTTGAATGTCCATCAATCTCCACCCCAAGTTGAAATAGGCCAATCTACACCCTCCATTGCAAAAAAATCAACTACTAAGAGACGGAATCTTTTCCACAAGCTAATGTGGTTGGTCTTACAAAAGATCATCTGTGTCAATTACCCTACATTGAAATTGATATGACAAGCTATGTAGCTAGGGCTGACATGGCAATTGCTTGTGATACTTAATCCCACTTTTATGTTTTTATGTTTGTATTTTGGTTTTTTTTTGTCAAACACATGTTTTTATGTTTGCATTTTGGGTTTGTGTAAATTGCAAATTACACTCTTAAAGTTTGAGGTTAACTGGATTTTACATCCTAAAGTTTTAAAAACTTGATTTTATACCTTGAAGTTTGGTTCCATTAACAATTCACCCCCACAATTAATTTTTGTTGTTAAGTGACATATCACCATACTGATGTGTTTTTATTTTTGCCAAATCAACCTCAAAATTACTTGTTTTAGTGATGACCAAGCAAAGAGCTAGCATGCATAAAACTATGTTGTTTTAAGGCTAAACTTAAAAGAAAAACCTCCCCTAAATAACACAATTTCAGCCTAAATCCTAAAAATCTAAAAACAAAACTCGACAAAAAACTCAGAGTTCCCACAAACTAAAAGATCACGAACCCAAACCCCTCATCTTTGCGGCAGCGGCAGCACTAGCGGCGAAGGCTCTAGTGGTGGTGAACCCAGACCCAAATCTCCCTAGCTCCGATTTCATGTGCGAACCCAAACAAATCGAACCCATCAGTTCTTGTGAACCCAGGCAATGACGATGGCTCTAAGCAGCCTCGGCGGCCACACGACGATAAAATCATCGACTCTATTTCTCTCTCTCACATTTTCTTAGTGTTATTGCTGCTAGATTTGTATAATTTTAGGAATACTAAATTTTTTATAGATTATGCAATTTTTTTTGATAATTTAATTGTTAGAAGTTGTGAATTATTATTAGGGTATATTTCATGATTTTGGTCTTCCATAAGAGGAATTATACCCCATTTAAAAAAAAAAAAAGGAATTAAACTCCATTTATTCTACTTTCAATCATTGGTTCATTCATTTGTTAAGATTAGATAGACATATCTCTATCTTACACTACGCCCGGAAATTGGAGTTAAGTTTTACAAATGATTAAGAAAATATATAGTACGTCTAGGCTTCACCCCCTATCCCTGCCCATCTCAGTAACTAAATAAATAATTTTTTATTTTTTAATATAGTTATCAAAAACCTATTAATTTGCCCATTCTAAAAAACTATTATGTCTTTTTATATTGGCACTAAAAGTCTAAAACCTAGAATACTTATAACCCAAAACCCCTAGAACCCCAACATTTTTCTCTTCTATCTCTTAATTTTTTCAGTTTCAAAAGTTAATATTTTTTATAAATCCAAAATTTAACTAGTTGGAAGAATAAAGCTAAAAAGTTGAATTATACATGATTATTTAAATGCATTTAAGACAGTAAAATACGTGTTCAACTTTCCAGATATAATTTTCTAAAAAAAACTTTACAGGTATATTGTTATATTCTTTAACACTTTTACATTTATTATTTTCTCAATTTAATTATTTTAAGAAATTAAATTGCATAATTAAATTTTATGTATTTAAATCAATCTCTTAATTTTTTTTTGAGTAAAATCAAACTCTAAATTTGATTCTTGTTAACTATTAACTAATTTTGTTTCTTCATTTGATTGATTAAAAATATGTAATTGTAGTTAATTACTTAATTAAGATTATGGAAAAACCTAATTATAATATCGAGTCTAGATTGAAATTTTATTTTTCAAATTATTTTTACTTTCAATCTTATATTTTAATCTTTCCCTCATTGAACCAAAATTTTAGCTCAGCCACTATCGCCATCCTTGTTTGACTTACCAATAAAAAGCTTTGATGTCCTGAGACCCATTCTTCTTTGTGGCTTTAATTTATGTGGCCTTTCCACTTCATTCGTTGTATATAGCCACTTTTTTTTAGAGGGGATAGTATATAGCCAATTTGAGATTACTTTGAGGCAATTATTAATTTATTATCTATAATTGGAAGAGAGATTCTCATATCCCAACCCATGCTAGCTATTTGTTGCTTCAAGTTGGCTGCAACCTTATCTGATGACATTAATTCCATGATCATAAAAAGCCACACTTTGGCAATAAAATATTACTGTCTAGCTATCTAATCTCTCATGTCAATTCGTAATCAAATTTAGCATGAGGGAAGCTGATTCTTTTGCATGGAGAATTATCAAACTCTTTGCCAATGGGGCATCTGCAATATGTACATCTATGACAGTGGCTAGATCAATTAATTCCATTAATCCTCTTTCAAGAGGGCTTTGTTCGTAATGCTCAGTTAATAACATGACATTAGTAGCTCTGTAGAATCAGTAATTGTATGTTGCATCATTTGTAAATTAGGTTTCCTGAAATACCTTTGTGAAAAATAAAATCCTAATATTAAAACAAAAATGGCTTATTTTGCTTGATTTCGCACTCTTCTCCCAATGTTATATCACAAAACAAACAAAACAAAGGTTTTTTTTTTTTTTTTTGTGTTCAAATTTCTCTCTCAAATCTCTGCAAAATCAATATTTCATCAGTTAAATTTCACTGACATTTTGCTTACAAATTTTCCAATATTTCACGTTCGACTTGAATGGTTATTTCTGGGGAATTTGTTGTAACTGGTTTGGGGGAATTTTTGACTGCCAAAGTCATAGAAGACTATGCTACTGGTAATGCAGCTTGGTGCAAGTTGGGTGATTGAAAAAGGTAGTAGATGGGGAATAAGAAAAGGATGTAGTGTGAAACATATGAGGCAATGCATGGATGCTGAAGCCTTCATCTTTTGAGGTAATATCTCCAATTATTAACCTTCACAAGATGCAAAAGAAAGTGCACTGATAGATGTGAAAAAGAAATCCTTCAATGGGGAGTTGCTAATAAAAGGATAAAGCTTACAAATTACAACGGTAACATACCAATATATTATAGACTTGCGATTATAGGATTTATCCAAGGGCCATTTTTTGTTCCATGAAATTACTAGTGGGCTTCAAACTCGCTTACAAGAAGAATAGAAGATCTTATAGGGGTTGGTTTGGCCCATTTATATCTAGCCTAGCGAGTGCACTGATGGGTTAAGCAACCAATAGAACCAAAATAATTTTCACTCCTGGGCTTTTACTTTTAGGGGCGTTGGATTCACTGTGATGTGCCTTTAATGTAATACATATTACGATGATGTGATATTAAAATTTTTAATTTATTTTATTTTTTCTAACATTATCATAATTTAAAATTACAAAATATGTCACATCATTTTAATCTTATCACTTTCCTAAACAATATAATGTTGGATTCTTATATCGAGACTACATTAATATAAGATTATAATAACGTAATATTACGACATAATATAATATCACGGTGAACCAAACGCCCCTCAACATTTTTATGTACGTCACTTACCACTTCAACACCTAGGTCACCTTCCAAAAATTATGATAAAATTAAACTTTCATATGCAAAAAATTATTAGTGTTTTCAAGGAAACTCATTGTTTTGAAAACTAGACCGGACCGAATGGTCGAACCGGGTTAACCGAAAACTGGTCACAAGTCCGGTTTTTTAAACTCAAAAACTCGTAAAATGCATTTTCCCATGAATCTTTTGACCTGCGGTCCAACGGATGGTTTTTAGACACGTGAGTGGGTAAACCGATTAGACCTACCATTTTTCCCCCTAAAAATGGTGGTCCAAAAGAACCAGATCTAAAGTCATAGCTCACTATGGACTTCGTTCTACACAGCGTAGCTCCAAAGTGGACTAGATGATACTTTGTGATTTTGGTCTAAGAGGAAAAAGGAACAAGAGATTTAAAGGGTTTGGACAAGAAAGGAACTTTTTTTGGTTTTCAAGGGCAATGTTGATACTTCATTTTTTAAAAGCCATGGTCAGATGCTCAAATGCCTAACAGCTAGCCACCTTGAAACTTTTTTTTTTTTTTTTTACATGATAGAATTCTACTTTAGCCTAATCTAAGTATATATGTGTGTGAAACTCCTTCCTAGAGACTTAAACTCCGGCCTTTACCCCCCACACCTCACAAGCACTTATACTTGTGGAGTAACCATTGCACCAAAGGTATGCGGTGGTAACCACCTTGAAACTTTAAACCTTGAGATTTGGAATTATCATTTATAACCCCTTTAAAATTGTACCATTTCTAATCTGTTAAATGTTTAATAAATAATTAAAATATTTTAATCAAATAAATCATGGCTTTTAAAGATATTGCTGTGTTGCATATTGTACAAATTTATTGAAAATTATATACGATAAGAAAATATCTATTGAAAATCTATAATAAACGGTGAAAAATATCATTTTATTTTTAATATTCTCCAAATACTTGAATTTCTTTAAATGTTTAGTCAAGATTATTCATTTTTATGCATTAATTTTATTTATTTTATATTAATTAATTAAAATTAATTATTACGTCATCACGATCCACCTCAGTTCGACCTTGGTCCAACCTCAAAAACCTTGAACCTCTTTTTTACGATTCTTTGAATGGTCCGAGTTTCAAAATCATAAAGGAAAGTCCTCAAAAGGAATGCATGAGATGAACCTTATGCATGACCTTATTTGGAAAGAAATCAATTTTATGTGTCTTCTACGTATGCTCAAGAAAGAACAAATTTCAAATTTGTGAGAATTTCCAAATTTTAATCATAATTATGAGTCCTAACTAATAATAGTAGGTGATCTTAGCAACATCTCTGTGGTATATTAGGAAGGCCTTACCTAGAAAGAAATTAGGATTTCTTACCTTCTACGTATGCTCAGCAAAGAACACATTTGTGAACATTCAAAAAAATACAAATGTTTATTAGTTGTTGCATAGTTATATTTCTTAATTTGAAAAAAAAATGTACCATGTAGAAAGCATTTATAACTTTATGGCTATATAAACCCAAGGTCTCCAAATCAGTTTTCAATAGAAGAAAAGAAATTTGTGAGTTCAGAAGAAATAGTGATGGAGTACCCTTCTTTTTTGAAAATGTTCATCTTTTTTATGAGCTATCCAATTTTAAGAGAGATTTTTGGACGCAAATATTTTTGTGTTAACGATGCCAATGGCCCAAAGAAAAGGTCATTGTTCATGATAGAATATCATGAGTGTCTCCTGTAATATTGTTTTCATAACATCAACGGGTAAGTTATTATTTTTTAAAATTTATATCCTACCTTTTTCTTGTGTGAATATTACTGATTTTTTATTTATTTAAAAGTTATGCATGTTTGTTACTTACTCAATCCATATTTTCCGAATTATATTTGATTATAATTGGTTGTTTCTTGAAGGCTGGGGGAGCACATATGTATTCCATGTTCAGATAGTTTGGAGAAAGAAACCAGTCCAAGAATCGTTTCCTCAATAATAGTATATTCCATTGTATCCCCTCCCCAGCGGAGTGAAAGAAATTTAAAAAAAAAAAAATTGTCTTAACTTTTAAAAATGAAACATCGAAGCTGCTTGTCCAATAGAACTTGTCCCTGTTTATTTTAGTTTTTTGTTGTTGATGCTTTTTTTTTTTTTTACCTTTATTTATATAGACTATGTGCATGACGACAGTGGCTAGATCAATTCCATTAATCCTCTCATCTTATTGGGGATGGAGGTCCGGACTCGAGTCTATGCGGCTTATTTTGCTTAATTTCTCACTCTTCTCCAAATGTGTTATATCAAAAACAAAACAAAGTATTTTTCATTATATTGTCTCTCTAATCTCAGCAAAATCAATATTTAAAACTTTCAATTCCACTTCCTGTATTTCATGTTTGACATGAAAGGTTATTTCGTCAAAGTAGCAGCATAAGCTATTCTAACCCATAACCCATGCTATGTGTTGCTTTAAGTTGTTGGCAACCTTAAATGAGAAGATTAATTTCATTGTACCTCTTTCATCAACTGCAATGGTCTCGTGTTGCCTACCTATACATAGATAGGATACTTCTGTGCATGTTTCCAAGGTGCTGCGGCTATTGTGGCACGTTGTTGCTTGGTGGCTTGGTGTTGTGAATGAATTTGTGATGGGGTTGAATCCGATCTGAATGTGGCGTTTCTCTGATAGGTTTCCAAGGTGAAGAACAAGGGTGAACTTGGTTGCGGAGGTTGTGAGAGGTTTTGTGGGCTGTGATTCACGGCCATGGCCAAAATCTAAATTTTGGCCTAGAACTCAATAGGAAGCCATTGACTGCTACATATTAATATTAATCTCTTGTGATACAATGAACCTAATGTAGAGTTTATATGTTAAAAAATCCTAACCAACCATAATTTATCCTAAGGCTAATTTGCTTGTTCTACAATTGATTTGGACTACTTGGATCACAATATATTACACTATTCTGTTAATTTGTTTTTTCTACAAGTAAATAGACCTACAATTGATTTGAGCTACTTTGACCATAATATGTTACATTGTTCATGCCCATCTCATTAGATAAATATATTTTTTATTTTTTTATTTTTTTATTATTATAAAAATTATAAAATATAAATTATGAGTAAATGCAACTTATGTGATTGAAAAAGTGGAGTAGATGGAGAATAGGCAACTGGTGTAGTGTGAAAAATATACAGTGACAAATGGATGCTAAAACCTTCATCTTTCAAAGTAATATCTCAAATTAAGAACCTTCCATAAAGTACTTTGATAGATGTGGAATGACATGCTAGAATGATTTTTCAATCAAATTAATGTAAAGCTTACGGTGGTAAGCGACTAATATGCCATAGGTTCATAATTATAGGATTCCTTGTCGAAGGACCATTTTGTGTTCCATGAAAGTGGACTTCAAGCCTACTTAGAAGAACAATAGAAGATCGGGTGACGGTATTTTTGGCCCATTTGTATTTAGCCTAGCTAGTGCATTGATGGGCCAAGCAATCCATTGGTCCAAAATAGTTTCCACACTTGGGCTTTCACCTCAAGCATTTTTGCCATGTGTCACTTACCATTTGAACACCAAGGCTCACCTTCCAAAAATAAAACTTTTCCATACAAAAATCTACCAATGTATCCAAGTAAATACCTGTTCGGCCTAAGGCCCCGTCAAAAAAAAAAAAAAAGCCCCTCAATTATACAAAAGTCTTAGAAATTGTAGGATGACAAATCATTTAATATATATATATATATATATATATATAAAAGTGGATTTCAGTCTTCAGATTCTTTCTCCTACTTCCAAAAACGCCTTCAAAATATTGGGCAAATAGAAATTTAACCCAACTGAGACTCCCAAATTATTTTAACTGTGTTGATTAGGTAGATTAGCTATTATCAATTGTTAAAGAGATATTATTAAAACTTAAATTACTAAATACTAAGTAATTTTGCATCCTAAGAAAAATCTTTTTAAAACCAAAAAAATATTATAATATAGAAAGTTAAATAATAATAAATATCTCACGTAAAATTATCTCCTTATGTCCCAAATTATATTTAGCTAGCCCTAGGGAATGCATCCATGAAATAAACTCCGTGCAAGGCCTTAGCAAGTAATCTTAACAATGATCTCTCTAAAATATCAAGATGGCCTTATCTATAAGGAAATCAAGATTACTTGTTTTTTATTTATGCTCAAGAATGAATACATTTGTGAGCATTTACAAAATGTAATAGTAATAATAATGTGTCATAGCTAATTTTTGCAAGTGATCTTAGCAATGTCTTTGTAAAATATCAAGAATTAATGCAAATACAGATGTTTATTAATTATTGTATACAAAAGATGGGAAGAGTGATTTATGTAGAATTGAGCATATCAGGCATTAATGATGATGAATGATATATTTCATAATATTTATAAATAACACCATGTAGAAAGCATTTATATCTCAAGCCTATATAAATTCAAGGGCTCCAAGGCAATTTTCAATATTAGAAAAGCAATTTTGTGAGGTAGAAAGAACTAGTGATTGAGTACCCCTCTATTTTGAAAATGTTCATTTTTGTGATGAGTTATCCAATTATCAAAAAGATTTTTGGATGTAAGTTTTTTGTATCCATAGTGCCAATGATCCTAAGAAAAGATCGTTGTTCATGATAGAGTATCAAGAGTGCATTAGTGAGAATTTCCCAATTTTTTTTTTTATAATTATGAGTCCTAGCTAATTTTAGCAAGTGATCTTAACAATATCTCTATAGAGGATTAGGAAGTTCTTATCTACAAAGAAATCAAGATTACTTGTTTTCTACGTATGCTCGAGTATGAATTCATTTGTGAGCATTTTGTATAATCTCCTAGTAATAATTATGTGTCCTAACTAATTTTAGCAAGTGATCTTAGCAATATCTTTGTAATATATCAAGAATTAATGCAAATACAAATGTTTATTAGTTGTTGTATAGTTGGTTGGGCTTCCTTACCAAATAAAAAAGGATTACAGAATACGCAGGGGCGGCTCCAGGATTTTTGTCCAGGGGGGTCAATAAGAAACATAAATTATATAAAATCTAAAACAAAAAAGACTTAAATATATCAATATCACCAAAAAAAAAAAAAAATCTACAATTGTCTTCTACGAGGTTTCATATTTTGAAACCGTTGCATGATATATTCATTATCAATCCTACGAGCTATATCTTTTTCAATGTACACAGTCAAACAATCATTCAACCACTGATCTCCCATTCGATTGCGCAATTCATTCTTAATATATTTCATTGCTAAAACACTTCTTTCCACTGTTGCAGTCACAACAGGAAGGGTCAAAACTAACTTCACAAGCAAATATACCAATGGATATATAACATCCTTATTTGTTTCCACCATCTTTCTAGCAAGGTCCCCAATTCCTTTAAGCTCTAAAAACTCGTTATTGGAGCACATATCAACAATGTAAGTCTGAAGCTAATTATCAAGTGCCAATACATTTGTCTCGGAAAAATCAGATGGATAGAACTTTGCAAGACGGGTCAATTTTTGTATATCAAAAGCCGAAAACGAATCACTTGGATTCAAGCAAGCCATACAAAGTAGCAACTCAGTAGTCACCTTTGAAAAACGATTATTAAGCTCTTGAAGTTGCAGATCTATGACTTCGAAGAATAGATCAACATGATAGTGATGTAAATTTGTAATTTGTGGGGTGTTGCGTCGTGGCCTCACACCAACTACAAATATTTCTTCCATGTTCAAGATAGGAATATCATGCTTGCTACAAAATGTGGATACTTCAGTCAATAGAGCTTCCCATTCATCATCTCTCATCATCTGCAATTGTTGCTTAGACACTCTGACAAGTGTCATAGCATTTACAATATCTTGATTTTTCTTTTGCAATGCTATTGACAACTCATTTGTGATCCCCAAAATATTTTTCATCACGTGTAAAGCAAAGGAAAATTCAAAAGATAGAATTAACCTTAAAATAGATCGAGCTTCAACTCTTTGCTTAGAGTATAGGCTATCATTTTCAATCATCTCAAGTACATCAACTGTGGAAGAGAACATCAAAATCAAGTTGAGGATTGTCCTATAATGTGATCCCCAACGTGTATCACTAGCACGTTTAAGACTTGTCTCTTGGTTCAAACCTTGCCCACTTTCAAGTTCACCCAAGTTTAATGCTTCTGTGATTTTTGCAAGTTGTGCACTTCGTAAAAATTCTTGTCTTTTACAAGAAGCTCCAACAATAGTTACTATTTTACTAACCAAGCTAAAAAATTCAGCAATATCAGTATGCTTATTAGCAACAGCTACAAGAGTCAACTGAAGTTGATGAGCAAAGCAATGGACATAAAATGCTAATTTATTCTCCTTCATAATTAAAGTTTTAAGACCATTGAATTCACCTTGCATGTTACTGGCCCCATCATAACCTTGCCCACATAGTCTTGATAAACTCAAAGAATATTTACAGAATAAAAATTCAATAGCAGCTTTTAGAGACAAGGCAAAGGTATCTGCTACATGTACAATACCAAGAAATTGCTCTGTACAATTCCCTTTTTGTCCACATAACGCAAAACAACAGCCATTTGTTCTTTATTGAGATATCATGGGACTCATCAACTAAAATTGAAAAGAACTCACTGCCAAGATCTTCGATGATGGCATTGGTAGTTTTATATGCAATTGCATTCACAATGTCTTTTTGAATATCAGGATGGGTTAGCTTGCTGTTTTTTGGAGTTTTCTGCAATACTTCATTAATAACATCATTATGATATGTCAAAAATTGTAGAAGCTCAAGGAAATTTCCTTTATCACTTGAATCATCCGATTCATCATGACCACGGAAAGCTAACCTCCGATGCAAAATGAATCTTATGCAATCAACTATTGCATTTAATTGAGTCCGATATATAATTTTATCTTGATTTGACTGCTTAACAAAAACACTTTGAATGTGTTGATTTTGCTTCATTAGATTTTCACCATCCTTAAGAGCTTGGTTATGGGCACTATTAACACCTCCAACATGTTGGTCTAACTTTTCTTTCTTATTCCAACTATTGAATCCCTTTGTCACAAAACTATCACCTCCAGATTGCATACCAACATCTTTTCTAAGTAGGTAACAATATAAACAATATGCAGCATCCTTTTCAATACTATATTCCAACCAACTTTCATACTCTTTAAACCATTTAGGATTAAATCGACGCATAAGTCCACCAATTTTTGTTTAAGGAAAATCGTGTTTATAAGGTTGACATGGTTTTTTTTGTAAATAATATCTTCTTATTTCATCTCGATCATTAGGATGATAAAATGAAATCTTTTTTCGTAGCTCAGGTTCTGAAGGAAGATCGTTCACATCAATATGACCATGCTTAGAAGATGAATCTTGAGTAGAAGATGAATCTTGAATAGAAGATGAATCTTGAGTAGAAGATGAACCTTGCAGGCTACGGGATTTCCTTATTATAAATTTATCTATAATACTAGCAAAAAACAAAAAATAAACTATTAGTTCATTTGATATATTTTTTTAATACAATAAATATATTAATTATTTTTATTAAGTGATTTTTTTGCATTTCTTTAATTTATAAGTTTAGAATTCTTTAAATATTTTATATTTTTATTGTCTTTAGTGTTAGTGTAAGTGTATTGACCAAGTCATATTACTAACATCCACTCACAACTCACATTCAACCAGATTAAAAGACTAGTCAAATAGTTGAAGTGATAAGTCATGACTCAAGTCACTCTTATATCAAATCAATCTAACACTCACAAGCTCACAACAAGTCAGCAACTCTGCCCAAAAGTAAAGAAACTCACACTATAAATAATAAACTAATAAAATTGCAACTCTGCAACACGCCACCCAAAAGTAAAGAAACTCCCTATAAACTAATAAAATTATAAAAGTAATGAGTCCTTAGTCCTAAAAGTCTCTAACCCATTAACCCCTTTGTCAGACTTTTCACTTTAACAATTCAGAAGTTCATAAATCAGAACACACTCAATACAATTCTAATGCCACAGCTCCCACATACACACGGTCCAAGATTCAAAGACTCAATAAATAAATTAAAAAAAAAATCAAAGGATAACTCTACACACGTACGGTGATTCATTCAGACACTTGCACGCACAAATTTAGTGAAATAGCATATCAAAACACTATAAACACACTCTTACAATGAAAGAAAGAGAGAAAAAGAGAATTGAAAAACCAGATCAAATAGCGGCAGAAGGCAGACCAGGCGGCAGCGGTGGGCGGAGGCGGCAGATTTTGTGTGTGATGCAGAGGCAGCTTTTTTCTTTTGGGTTTGGAGAGTAAAGAAGGATAATGAGAGATTTTGGAGGTTAGGCAGCTAGAAATTATTAGGTTTTATATTTTACCCTTTTTTTTATTTATGATTTTTTTAAAATTTGATTTATGGGCTTTTATTTCTGAGATTAAAGACCTAAATTTTTTTTTGGACTTCTTTTTTTTCTCGAAGTTTAAGTTGGGCTTCAAAAAATAAGGGGGTCAGGATCATGTGAGGGGGTGCAAACTTGTATTGCAAGGGGTTCAATTTTTTTTTTTTAAATTATATATATATATATATATATATATATAAAATTTCAGGTCAGGGGGTTCATTTGAACCCCCGACTGTAACGTACCGCCGCCCCTGAGAATATGTGAAGAATAGGTGGAATTAAGCATATCCAATTATTAGAGAGATTTTTCGATGCAAGTATTTTTGTATTAACGATACTAGCTAATAGCCCAAAGTAAAGATCGTTGTTCATGATAGAATATCATGAGTGTTGGAGGAGTCCATGTGCATTGCATGTTCATACAATTTGGACGAGGAGGCCTAAGGAAGAAAGGTTTCATCAGTAAATTAATATTTTACCAATGAAGTGAAAAAAAAAAGAAAAAAAAAGACTCTCATGGAACTGTGAAGCTTGTTCAATAGCAATACTTCTCTGTGTCTCTTTTCATTTTACTTTATTTTATTTTTTTCATCCTTTATTTACAAAGACCTTAATGGGGGACAAATATTCAGATAATCAATTTAAGCATCCTTGCAATTGATTCTTAAAAAATAAAAATAAATTAAAGTATCCTTGCCCATGTGGATATTCAGTGAAATAAACCCTTTGCTTGCTACTGGTTCCAATGGGGCATATATGGCCCTGTTCAACTACAACAGTGGTTAGATCAATTCCATTAATCCTCTCATCTTCTTGGGGATGGATGTCAGGACTCAAGAGAGGGCTTTGTTCGAAATGCTCAGCTAATATGACATTAGTAGCTTTGTAGAATCAGTAATTGTATATTGCATCATTTATAAACTAGGTTTCCTAAAATTAACTTTGTTAAAAAAAAGTTTCTCACTCTTCTCACAATGTGTTATATCACAAAACAAAACAAAGTATTTTTCATGTTAAAATGTCTTTCTCTAATCTCTGCAAAATCAATATTTGATATGTTCAATTCCACTATGACATTTGCTTTAAAAAAATTTCCAGTATTTCATGTTTGACATGAATGTTTGTTTGGTGCAACTGGTGTGAGGGAATTATAGAGGAACACTACTGGTAGTAGTAGCAGTATATCTAGAGACATAATTGTCAATATCGGACGAAACACGATATTCATCGTATTGTGTGTAAAAAGTTTCATATCATATCGACGTTTTGTAAGTACTCATGAATCGTACAATACAGTGTGTATCTCGTATGAATCATATCGTATTGTACGATACATAAATAAATGTTTTAAAATGAGATTTTTTGTTAAAATTTGTAATTTTATTTGAATCTAACAAGTTGTTAAACTTGTTTTGAATACAAAATTATTAGGTTACTTAATTTAACCTAATAAAATAACATATTCATAAGTTTTTTTCCCCTCTCTTTCTTCTATAAAATTTGGACTACACAGTACACATTTACACTTCACTTTAATTAATATTTACAAATTTATTTTCTATTCTATGAATAAGATATTAATTGAAAATATAATTATTTTTATTTTTGTCAATATTGTTATAAGTCAAAGAAACTAAAATGCCAAGAAGAAATTTTTTAAAATTATTGAAATAAAAAGAATAAGAAGAGATAGTAAATGTTAATGACAATGAAGAAAATTTTAATGAAGAAATAAGTTTGCAAAATGATAAACATGATGATAGCATTGACTTAGATGTGGTTGATTAGCCAATATGATAAAAATAAATTATTATTTTTGGGTCATTTGTAATATATTATCACTTTTGAATTTAAACAATTTGAATGAGTATGCTATAAACACATGCTAGTTTGATTTATTTAGTTAGCTTGTTAAATATTATTACATAAGTAATGAATAAATTAATCATTAGTTGAATATATTCAAAATTTATAATAAATATACCCTTTATATATGTATATCTATATTTTTTTTATTAAGTATTTGTGTGTCTTTCGATACACGATATGAAAAAATCAAAAATCGATTCACATTTTGACAACTATGTCTAAAGACACGTATTTTTCAGACTAGCGCCAATGACATGACAAGTTATGTGTGAGTAAAGGACAAATTAATAAAAATTAGCCTTATTGCATGCTATGCGAGTGCATAGTAATTTTTCTTTTTTTTGGTTTAATGTCAAAACTTTCCCTTCATCACAATTCAAGGTTTATGTGTTTGTTTAACGATATTTATGCATTTCTCAATCATTGATAGTTAGGATTGTGATGATACCTAGCACTACACACCCACACAAACTAATGATTTTAATGCTATTTCAATTATAAAATTTTGTTCAATTTAAAGAAATATATAAATTGACATCATAAGGACAAAATTGACAATTTTGTATTATTACAATTATTAACATAAGTAGAAATCCTCTCCTCACCTCCCATCCAAACTTTCCTAACCAAAAAAAAAAAAAAAAACGAAAAAAATCCAACTGAACCAAATGGATTGAACTTGATTGAAATGGACCGCAATGGGCTGAATGGACAAAAAAGAACGAATTGGACCGAAAGAGAACAAATAGACTGAATAAACTAAATTGGACCAAATGGACTGAAAGAACAAATAGACCGAATGAACTAAACTGGACCAATGGACTGAATGGAGACATTAGGGGTTTATTTATTTATTTTTTAGGAATTACATTAGTTTGGCAGTCTGGGAATGAATCGATTTTTTACGCCACTTTAATTTAGTGGAAATTTTTAACCCCTTGTGCATTTGGTTTAGTATGAATTTGACATCCAATTGAAATTATTGAGATCAAGGAAATAATGATATGGAAAAAAATTACTTGGGTGAAAAAAAGAAAGAAGTTGTTATCAATAGCTAGAAGAAATCCTCAAAAAAGAAGTAGCACAAGCTAATTCCAACCCATGCTAGGTGTTGCTTTAAGTTGTTGGCAACCTCAAATGATGAGATTAATATAATGATCAATGAAATTTGGAGGGAAAGAAGAAAGGTAAGAGAAAGATGCACATGATGAAATGGGAAAGGTTACATGAATCAAAGCAACAAAGAGGAATGGTATTTCGGGGTATCAAAGCTTTTATTTTGTTAATTAGTCAGGTATAAAACTAATACACAAGTGTAAAGATATTGTAAAATAGTTTAAAATTAATATACTATATAAAAATATTGTAAAATAATTTGTAATTTTAGCATTAAACACCATACCGTAGTGTATATATATAATTTCATGCAAAGTAAAGACTAGAAAACACTGTAGTATTGTATATAAATAATAATTTCATGCATGTTGTAATCAATTTTGTATTTTAAAGGTTTTATGTAATGAATATTATAAAAATATTATAAAATACTTTATAACTTTAGCATTTTCTTTATATATAATTTCGTGCAAAAGTAGAGAACATTGCAGTATTGTATATAACTTCATGCACAGTACTATCTATTTTGTATTATATGGGTTTTACGTCATGAGAATGTTCTTATAGTTTATAACTTTATATCAAGGATGCTCTTATTGTCATGCAGTGTATATCTTCTGTTCTTATCCGATCCGAATAATCATCATCTTGACCTCGCTAAAGTCGGGTTCTTTCTCTGTACCCGACACTCATCTACGCACGTGCTGCAGCAACTCAAAGATGGTGAAGTCACGTGCGCTTTCCTCTCCAATCTTGTCAATCCGGTTTACACTTTCTCGAAACTGAAGAAAAAACGACGCGGATCAGTACCGCTCACGGCTGGGACGTGTTGTTCTACACACTCAGTTTCTTGCAAGGAACCATGCTCTTCATGCTGATCGCTCTGATCGGAACGAAATGGTCGGTTTTGAATCCTTATTTGCAGAGGCAAAAGCAGAAGCAGAAGCCGAAGCCAGCTATGAAATTGAGTCTGTTCGGGCAGTACTACATGGTGGTGATTTGTTACTTGTAACCTTTACTTTGTGCATGTTTCGGTGCATTCATTGGAGTCTGTTGTTTCGTATCTGTACTTCTGGACGATTGTAGTTGCTGGAAAGTTAGGCACGCTCGCGTTCTATGCGTTTACAGGGTTGAAGTTCCAGCCCAAAGCACACAATCTGAATTTCTTGATTGATGATGATGATGAAAAGACTGCGGCGGCCAAGGCGCATAAGCTTGTGGTAGTGCAGTAAAAGAGGTTTCTGGACGGTGCAATTTGACAAATAAGCAATAAGCTAACTTATAATCAAAATCTAAACGCAAACACAAACGCACAATAAAAATTAGCAGAAAGTTAAATAAGTTATTTCTAAACAGAATCATAATTTGTTGTGCTTATGCCTATTAATTTTTGAGTAGTAGTAGGATAATTTCTTACTCTCGTGTATTGAATTGGATAGTGCATGTATAAATTAAGTAAGGTGTTAAGTAAAGTGATAATTTCTTACTTTGTTTTGCAATCAATTTTTTTGGTGCAATGGTTGTCTTCTAAGTAGGTTGTTTCAACTATGAGTGATCGAAACCCATGTTTGTGAAATGGTTATAAGTTTATGCAAATTGATTGATTTGAAGTGTGATCTAGAGACTGGAAATTTCTTATTCTCGACAGCTTGAGAGAACATAATTTTAAACTTGTCCGTGAGGCATGGTGCTCATTGCGCATAAATGCATTTTATGAAAGAAAATATGTGACAGTGTTAATTAATGAATCTTTTAAACATCAAAAGTCATCCTGCTATACTGTTTGTACGGTCGCTTATATCTTGGATAGTTGCAACGGCTAGCTTGATCATGAGTTACTTTATGTTTGGTTTGTTAATAAATTTTGAAGAATCTGGATCATGCTGGTAAAGATATGTGCGAAACATTGTGCGTTAGGATTATATAGTTCGAGTGTGGTCAATGGGGTTGTCCATTTATGTGTTGGTTCCTATTTAACAGGTTGTTGGTAGTAAAAAGACTAGGAAAATCTGTGATTTGAACGTTTTGCAGATGATACACTACAAATGCCTTTTCTTAGTTGATTAGAACTAAATTAAACTAAGATCGTCCTCATTCTCATATGAAAAATATATAGATTCTTTTTCTATCACTTTTAACTAGCTTATGGTACACCGACTTCATGTCTTTATTGAAAAAGTAGCAATCAAGAATGAATTGAGCTAGCTATTGTTTGACTAGTTTAAATTAATAAGTGGCATTTTTTGCTTTTCACCTGATTAATCTAATAAAAAAAGGAATTGTATTTCACCTGATAAACATTAATTCTAATTATTATATATGGACAAATGCTTTTTAATCATCATCACATTGTTTGAGATATTTTAACCAACTTTAGAGTTGATACCAGTTGTCATCAAATATGTATCACTTATCTCTAAGCCTCTTAAACTAACATTTCATTCAGCCAAAAATAAAATGAAATTAAACTAACATTTATCTCATACTCAGATGGTCTATATATAAAGATCATTGTCTTATACTTTTTATTTTTCAATAATCTTATAATTAGAAGGGGAATTTGAACTTGGAATGTCTGAGTTGAACTACACAGCTTTTGGTATGTATCTTACTCTTATAACTAGCTTAAATTACACTAATTTGAAATCTTGATTGCAGAATGAAAAAATAACAATCTCCAATGAATTGAGCCATCACTTGATGAAGAAAATGAATGGTGTTTTTTCTTTTCACCTAAGTTATCCCTATTTTAGCTAGTTGATATTATAGTGTTGAATTAATATGAATTATCCTTATAAAATATAAATATATAATATATAGAGTTCACGTGTCATTGATAATGTCAACTTTTGCAAACATGCAATTAATTCAAGAATTTCAACATGCGAATATAAATTTGTTCATATCATAATAACTAAAGAATATTACAAAAAGCTCATGCAAAATGCTCTAAAATAGTTTCAATTTTTTTTATGGTTAAGGGTCTGTTTGGTTGTGTGGTTTAAACAATAGTTTTCATTGTGTAAACAACACAATACATATTTTCACAATATTTTTCACCCACACGTATTTTTATAGCACTTGAACAACGTTACGAAAATAATATTACCAAACGGACCCTAAATTTCACTTGCAAGATGTCAAAAGAGTTGCAAAAGTTTAGAAAAATGATTAATTGGGTCAGAAATCAGAATGATCAATCACAAACCAGATTTGAAGGGTGGGAGATTGATAGTTTATCATACAAATTGAAGTTGGCTTGATAATGACTGTTAGGATATTGAGTGGGCTTAAAACTTGGAAATTTAAATGGGAGGTGAGGTGGTGATAGGGGATTGAACTCATGATCTTTTGTTTTGATACAATGTTAAATTATTGATTCTCTCAAATGGTTAAATTGATAAGAGATGGTGAATTGATTCATTTAATCTAACAAAAGCAATACACAAGCTATCCCAACCCATGCTATGTGTTGCTTCAAGTTGTTTGCAAACTTATGTGATGATATTAATTCAATGATCAATAAATTTTAGCGTGAATGTGTGATCAAAAGAAAGATGAGAGAAAGATACACTGAATGAAGTTGGAAAGGCTATATGTGAATTGAAGACACAAGAAGAATAGGGTCTAGGGACATCAAAGTTTTTTATTTGTTAGTCAAATACGGATGGAGATTAAGGGCATCTGTTAACAAGACCCAAATATATTAGTGTTTTCAAGGAAAACCCTTGAAGGAATGCATCCATGTGATTAACTTTATGCATGGCCATTTGAAAAGCAATCAAGTTTAGGTATCTTCTACGTATGCTCAATAAAGAACAAATTTATAAACATTTCCAAATTTTAATCCTAATTATGAGTCCTAGCTCATTTTAGAAGGTAATCTTATCACTATCTCTATGGAATATCAAGAAGGACTGATATAGAAATAAATCAAGATTACTTGTCTTCTACGTATGCTCAAGAAAGAGCACATTGGTGAGCATTTGCAAAATGTAATAATAATAATTATGTGTACTAGTTAATTTTAGCAAGTGATCTTAGCGATATCTTTGTAAAATATCAAGAATTAATGCTAGTACAAATTTTTATTAGTTGTTGCATAGTTGGTTAGGCTTGCTTACCAAAAAAGGGGTCTACAAAAGATGAGAAGAATGATAATAAGTAGATTTAAGCATATAATGCATTAATGATGATAAATAATATATTTCATAGCACTTATAAATTTCATGTAATAAGCATTTATATCTTTAGGCCTATATAAACTCAAGGACTCCCAAGTCAATTTTCAATACAAGAAAAGCAATTTTGTGAGACAGAGATATATTGATGGAGTACCCCTCTTTTTTGAAAATGTTCATATTTGTGGTGAGCTATCCAATTATTGGAGAGATTTTTGGATGTAAGCATTTTTGCATCAATAATGCTAATGACCCAAAGAAAAGATCATTGTTCATGATAGAAATTCAAGAGAGTCTCCTATAATAAGGTTTTCAATTCAACAATGGTTAAGTGATTATGCTTTTAAACTTTATATTCCCACCTTTTGCTCTTGTATGAATATCAATGTTTGATTAATTATTTTCTTTTTTGAGGTATACACATTTGTTTCTTTCTCCATAATTGCTGAATTATATCTAATTATTATAATCGGTTGTTCTTTGAAGGCTAGAAGAGCTCGTATGTATTGCATGGTGATACAATTTGGAGAAGGAGACCAGTCCAAGAAACATTTTGTGAATAAAGTAATAAATGTTATAACCCCAATATGGGGAAAGAAAAACATTTTACCATTGGAGTTAAAAAAAAAAAAAAAAAGTGTTTGAAGCTTCTTGTCTAATAGCACTACTGTGTGTCTTTTATTTTATTCTACTTGCAGACAAATTATCAATTTAAGCAACCTTAAAATTGCATTATCAATTTAAGTATCCTTAAAATTTGTAATTTTGCGTAAGCATTCCTTTTGAATGTGTCATATATGACACATTCAAAAGGAATGCTTATGCGGATATTCCATGGAATTGCGTTCTAGATTGAACGTAATCTAGAATGAAGAAAAGTTTAGTATAAATTTGGAGTTCAATTGAACGTAATCTAGAATGAAGAAAAAATTTCTTAACAGAAATGAGGATGTCATAAACTTCTTTAATGAAATATGTTATAGACTTGTGATTATAAGATTTGTCCAGGGGCCATTTTTTGTTCCATGTAATTCCTAGTGGGCTTCAAACTCACTTACAAGAAGAATAGAAGATTTATAGGGGTTGTTTTGGCCCATTTGTATCTAGCGTAGCTAGTGCAATGATGGGCTAAGCAATCAATTGGACTAAATTAATTTTTACTCCTGGGGTTTTACCTTTAACATTTTTTTGTATGTCACTTACCACTTCAACACCGAGGCTCACCTTCCAAAAATTATGATCAATTAAAACTTTCATGTGCAAAAAATTATTAGTGTTTTTAAGGAAAGTCCTCAAAAGGAATCCATGAGATAAACCTTATGCATGACCTTATTTGGAAAGAAATCAATTTTACGTGTCTTCTAAGTATGCTATCAAGAAAGAACAAATTTTAAATTTGTGAGAATTTCCAAAATTTAATCATAATTAGGAGTCCTAACTAAATTTAGTAGGTGATCTTATCAATATCTTTATGGTATATCAGAAAGACCTTATCTAGAAAGAAATTAGGATTTCTTATCTTCTACGCATGCTCAACAAAGAACACATTCGTGAGCATTCGCAAAAATACAAATGTTTATTAGTTGTTGCATAATTATATATCTTAATATTTACAAACAAATACCACCTAGAAAGCATTTATATCTCTATGCCTATATAAACCCAAGTGCTCCAAATTAGTTTTCAATAGAAGAAAATCAATTAACTTGTGAGTTCAAAAGAAATAGTGATGGAGTACCTCTCTTTTTTGAAAATGTTCATCTTTTTTATGAGGTATCCAATTTTAAGAGAGATTTTTGGACGCAAATATTTTTGTGTTAACGATGCTAAAGGCCCAAAGAAAAGGTCATTGTTCATGATAGAATATCATGAATGTCTCCTATAATATGGTTTTCTTAGGATCAACGGGTAAGTTATTATTTTTAAAATTTATATCCTAGCTTTGTTATTGTATGAATATTACTGAATTTTTTATTTATTTAAAAGTTATGCATATTTATTTCTTATTCAATCCATATATTTTTTAATGATATCTTATTATAATTGGCTGTTTCTTGAAGGCTGAAGGAGCACATATGTATTTCAAGTTCAAATAGTTTGGAGAAAGACACCAGTCCAAGAATTGTTTCCTCAATAAATTTCTATGTAATTGTATCCCGAGGAGAGAAAGAAGAAGAAAAGAAAGAAAAGAAAGAACAAGTTGTTTCAACTTTCAAAAGTGAAGCGCCAAAGCTTCTTGGCTTCTTGTCCAATAGCATTTCTCGGTGCCTGATTTTGTTTTTTTTTCCCCTTAATTTATAGGAATTCTTGCTGACTGACAAATTATCTTTTAAGCATCTCATAATTTTTTTTTTTTTTTTTGAGAAACAGCATCTCATAATTGAATGACACATAAAATATGAATTATTATTGCTAAGTGGCTTATTTAGTTTTTTCTTGGTTCCAATTAATTTGGCATAGACTATGTGGATTACGACAATGACTAGATCAATTCCATTAATCTTCTCATCTTCTTGGGGATGGAGGTCAGGGCTCAAGAGTCAATATGCCTTATTTTGCTTAATTTCGCACTCTTCACCTAATGTGTTATATCAAAAGACAAAACAAAGTATTTGTCATGTTACATTGTCATTCTCTAATCTCTGCAAAATCAAGATTAATATGTTCAATTCCAGCGTGATATTTTGCTTAAATTTTTTTTTTCCTGTATTTTGTGTTTGACATGAAAGGTTATTTGTCAAAGAATTAGTAGCACAAACTATTCTAACCCATGCTATGTGTTGCTTCAAGTTGTTGGCAACCTTAAATGAGGAGATCAATTTAATGATCAATGAATTTTGGAGGGGCAAAAAGAAAGACGAGAAAGATACACATGATGAAATGGGAAAGGCTACATGAATCAAAGCAACAAAGAGGGTTTCAGGGTATCAAAGCTTTTATTTTGTTAATTAGCCAGGAATAAAACTAATACATAATACACATTATAGAGGTCTAAAACCCAAGTATTTTCCATCTTGTACGTTCCTTGAGGCTAAACTAAATGGGCAATGCTTCTTATGCATGGAAAAAGGGAGTCTACGGATTATAGGCAATGGGTATACATGTAAGTGCTGGAATATGCCATAGACTTATTCATAGACTAATTATTATTGGATCTATCATAGGGTCATTTTGTGTTTTCATGAAACTCCTGGTGGGCTTCAAACCAACTTACAAAAGATCTTGTGTCAATTAAGTTGCATAGAGTTATGACATTGATATGACAGGGCTAACATGGCAATACCTTGTGATATTGCTTCTCACTTTTATGTTTTTATGTTTGTATTTTTTTTTTTTTTTGGTTGTGAAACACAACATCTAACTATTATGTTAATCGTTCCTAAAAAAGCAAGTATTATGTTAATCATGGAAAAATAACAAACTGTAGTGACAAGTTTCACAAAGATAAAGATAAGTTTCACAATAAAATACCATTAGTAGTCACAGATATAAGTTTCACAAGTATTTTAATGATCTACCGCTAGGAAGTAGGAACCAGCTAGCCTAACAGTAGAACATAACCCTCTTGCCACTCTCTCCACGAGTACTCACGCCATCACTGTAGAACATAATTCGTCATGGTATCTGCCGATCGAGTTGCTCTCCGAAAAGATATGAGTAGTTCCTTGATCATTCCACCAGAAACAAATATCTTAGATAGTGCATCAACAAGGACAGTAATCCCACCTTGACATTTATCTTCAGTGCCTTATTTTCCAAATATTGTTTACTCATTCTAAATTACATGCTTTTTCAAACAGCATTTGGAAACAAGTCCAAAGATCTGTCTCACAAATCCGTTTCAAATCACCGTAAAGAGAGCCATTATTATCTAGCAATATAGGCATATATTTGGCCACTGCGTTTGTTGAATGACAAACACAGATTTCATTGTACCTCCTTCATCAACTGCAATGGCCTCGTGTTGCCTACCTATATACAGATAGGATACTTCCTGCGCATGTTTCCACGGTAGTGCGGCTATTGTGGCGTTGTTGTATGGTGGCTTGGTGCTGTGAATGAATTTGTGATGGGGTTGAGTCCGATCTGAATGTGGCCGTGGTTGTGATTCATGGCCATGGCCAAAATCCGAATTTTGGCCTAAACCTCGGGAAGCCCTTAACAGCCATATATTAATTTCTGATACAATGAACCTAATGTAGAGTTTATATATTTAAAAAATCCTAAACTAACCATAATTTATCCTAAGGTTAATTTGCTTGTTCTACAATTGATTTGGGCTACATGGACCATAATATATTATATTGTTCTGTTAATTATGCAAGCCCTTATAGATCTCTTGTTCCTTCTTGGACTATTTTATTGCTGAAGGATGGATGCTTCTTAATATTGTGTTAAAACACAAATTTTGGTTTTCAGATTCAGTTTATTTGGCTGTTAATCAGGCAGTCTGGATCTATGAGTGTTTAATGTGCATTATTTAATGTTGTCTTTTGTGCTGACTTACTGTTGTAATTTACATAGGCACAACTTAGGATTTGATGTATGCCAGAAGTTTGCCTTGGCACACTGAAAATGGGATAGGATTCAACAGTAATCCTATCTATACACTAATGAATGGAATTCTGAACTAATGTCAGAATCATAATTTATTTTTTCTCTTTCTATTTTTAGGATATGTAATAGTTTATGTTAACATATATAGTGTTGTGGGCTTTTGGCCCAACTAGTTTACTTGTTTAGCACTCTTACTTGTATAGCACTCTTACTTGTACTACACTCATATTTACTTGTACTACACTCATATTTACTTGTACTGCACTCATATGCCTTCTATATAAAGGCACTCATGTTTATTCTTTCTGTGAGAAATACAATACTATTCAATTCAGTATTTCTAACATGATATCAGAGCCACTGCTCTGACCTTTTCTTAGAAGTCTTGTCTTTATTGGTGTAACTCTATTCTCAATATTGCTTCCGCTGTCACAACAACTGCCACAGCCTTTCGCCGTTGAACCTTCGAGTCTTCCAAACATCGTCCTCAAGTTTCGAACCTGTGGCAGCCGCCGTTGGGGAGTTCGAACACTGCAAAGACCACTGCCCTTTTCAGCACCGCCGTGAATATTGCTCCGAAAAATTTTCCAAAGGTACCACGAAGATCGTCTTGCTCCGATCTACCTTTTTCGTGAAAACCTCACAATCATCGGAGCCTCCACACGCCTTCACGCGCCGCCCAAAGTTTCTGCACTAAAGGTCATGCTCCCATGCGCCGCCACGCGCTGAACAGAGCTGCCACGTGCCGCCACGCACCGAACAGAGCCTCCACTCGCTTCCACGCGCCAGACTGCTCCTGCTGACGTCAGCCCTAAGCCACGTCATCCTGCCTCGTCAACCTGCCACGTCATCGCTGACGTCACCTTCCAGCGCGCTGCTGACGTCACCTGCCACGTCATCGTTGACTGAACGTTGACTGCTGACTGTTGACTGTTGACTGTTGACTTATGTTGACCGTTGACCAGCCGTTAACCGTTGACTTTTTCGCAAAGTTGACTTTTTGCAGCCCAGGTGCTCCTTATCCAGTTTTTCACGTAGATTTCATTTTTGCAATCCATTTTTGCATATTTTGCTTCTAAATGAAGAATAAGGACAGATCTTCTTCCTTTTGCAACAATCGTCGCCGACAATCTAGCAAACGCTTTTGCAATTTTTGCAAACATTTTGGCCATAATATTGAGATTTGCTTTCAGCGCAATAAATCAGTTGTTTCAGGTTCTTCTGCCACTATTGCTAACATTGAGAGTGTCCAACCAATGGCTCCCGCCTTTGCACAATTTAAGTTTTCAGGTCGCACTTTCACCATGACTATAGATGACCTTAAAAACATCATCGCCAATGTCATTCGTATAGTTGGTAATGCATCTTATTCCTCTTCTCTCTCAGCTTTGTCCGGTATGTCTCCTTCCTCTTGGCTTATGGATTCTGCTTGTTGCAATCACATGACACTTCACTCGTCCTTATTTTCTGAACTTAAACCTGCACCACACCCTCTTTCTATTCGCACAGCAAATGGTTTCACAATGTCTGGTCATAATATAGGTTCCATTTCAACCTCCAACCTCTCTGTTTCTGGGGTCTTTAATGTTCCTGACCTTTCTTACAATTTGTTTTCTGTGGGACAATTAGCTGAGTTGGGTTATCGAATCATATTTGATTATTCTGGGTGTATTGTGCAGAATTCAAGGACAGGACAGGAGCTAGGGACCGGTCCCAGAGTTGGGCGTATGTTTCCCGTGGACAACCTTCGTCTTCCACTTGTGCAGTTTCTTCTATTCCTTCTCTTGCTCTTTGGCATGCTCGACTTGGTTACGCATCTTCTTCCCGTGTACAACAATTGGCTTCTAGAGGTTTGCTAGGTTCAGTGTCTACAGAAAATTTTGATTGTGTTTCATGTCAATTAGGAAAACAACCAGTTTTGCCTTTCAATTCTAGTGAATCTATATCCACTGATATCTTTGACCTTATTCATTCTGATGTTTGGGAACCTTCCTCTGTCTCTAGTATTGGTGGATCTTGATATTTTGTTGTCTTTGTTGATGATTACTCTCGCTATAGCTGGATCTTTAATATGAAACATCGTTCTGAATTATTGCAAGTGTATTCTAATTTTGCAAAAATGGTTGAAACTCAATTTTCTAAACGTATCTAAATTTTTCGATCTGATAATGCTCTTGAGTACACTCAATATGCTTTCCAAGCTGTTTTGCATTCCTATGGCACTGTTCATCAACTAACTTGTCCAGGTACCTCTCAGCAAAATGATAGAGCCGAACAAAAATTTCGTCATATTCTTGACACTATTCGTGCCCTTCTTCTCTCTGCCAAAGTTCCTGCTCCTTTTTGGGGCGAAGCTGCTCTTCATGCTGTTCATACTATTAATCGCATTCCCAGTCCTGTCATCCAAAATCAAACTCCATATGAGCGCCTTTTTAGGTCACCTCTAAACTATCACCACCTACGCTCATTCGGCTCTGCTTGTTTCGTTCTTCTTCAGCCACATGAGCATAACAAACTTGAGCCTAGGTCAAGACTTTGTTGTTTTCTTGGTTATGGCGAAACTCAAAAGGGGTATCGGTGTTATGATCCTATTTCTCATCGTCTTCGTGTCTCCCGCAATGTTGTCTTTTAGGAACATCGCCTCTTTGTCGAGCTCTCTCACTTCCGTGCTTCTTTATCTTCCTTTTCTGTCTTAGATCTATTTTCAGATGAGACGCAAATTCCTTCTGTAGCTGCTCCTGACCCTCCTATAGCTGATCCTGATCCTCTTGTAGCTGCTCCTGATTCTCCTATTAACTTCTCTGTCCAACCACCAGAAATCCTTGATCCCTTTCCTAGTTCCCCTTTTAATAAACAGGTGGAAGATGAATAGGTCAAAGACGAGCTACCCAACCTTGATCTTGGTTCCCCTGCTCCTGCTCCGCCTGAAGATCATGTACAAGACATTCCACCTCGTCACTCAACTCGGGTAAGATCCATTCCTGCACATTTACTTGACTATCAATGTTACACTGCCCTTGCTACATTGCACGAGCCTCACACCTATCGTGAGGCTTCCACTGACCCTTTATGGCAGATTGCAATGAAAGAGGAACTTGATGCATTATCTAAAAACCATACTTGGGACTTAGTCACTCTCCCCCCTAGGAAATCTGTGGTTAGTTGTAAGTGGATCTACAAGATTAAGACTCGCTCTGATAGGTCCATTGAGCGCTACAAAGCTCGTCTTGTTGCAAAAGACTTTACACAGGAGTATGGGATTGATTATGAAGAGACCTTTGTTCCGGTTGCTCGTATCTCATCTGTTCGTGCCCTCTTAGCTGTTGCTGCTGCTAGTAAATGAGATCTTTTCCAGATGGATGTCAAAAATGCATTCTTTAATGGGGATTTGAGTGAAGAAGTTTATATGCAACCTCCTCCTGGTCTCTCTGTTGAATCAAACAAGGTTTGTCACCTTCGACGTGCACTTTATGGCCTTAAATAAGCTCCACGTGCTTGGTTTGCCAAGTTCAGCTCTACCATCTCTCGTTTGGGTTACATGGCCAGTCATTATGATTCTGCCTTATTTCTTCGTCGCACTGACAAAGACACTATTTTACTTCTCCTGTATGTGGATGATATGATCATAACTGGTGATGACCTCAATGACATTCAAGAACTCAAGGATTTTCTCAGTCAGCAGTTTGAGATGAAAGATCTTGGACATCTCAGCTACTTCTTGGGTCTTGAAATCACTCATTCTACAGATAGACTTTACATTACTCAAGCCAAGTATGCCTCTGAACTCTTGTCTAGAGCTGGACTCACTGATAGCAAGACTGTTGACACTCCAGTCGAGCTTAATGCGCATCTGACTCCCTCAAGGGGGAAACCATTGTCTAATCCCTCTCTTTACAGACGCTTAGTTGGCAGCCTAATTTATCTCACTGTTACTCGTCCAGACATTTCCTATGTTGTTCATCAGGTGAGCCAATATCTGTCTGCTCCACGATCGACTCACTATGCTGCTGTTCTGCGCATTCTTCGGTACCTAAAGGGCACTCTCTTCCATGGTCTTTTCTACTCTGCTCGGTCTCCTCTTGTTCTTCGTGTATTTTCTGATGCTGATTGGGCAGGAGATCCCACTGATCGCAGGTCCACCACTGGTTATTACTTTCTTCTTGGTTCTTCTCTAATTTCTTGGCGAAGCAAGAAACAAACTCATGTGGCCCGTTCTAGTACTGAAGCAGAATACCGTGCCCTTGCCGATACCACATCTGAGCTTCTTTGGCTACAATGGCTTCTCAAAGACTTAGGTGTGTCGACATCCTCTGGTACTCCTCTTTATTGTGACAACAAGAGTGTCATTCATATTGCTCACAATGATGTCTTCCATGAACGGACTAAACACATCGAGATCGATTGTCATTTTATCTGTTATCATCTTGTCCATGGTGCTCTCAAGCTAATCTCAGTCTCCTCTACAGATCAACTTGCAGATATCTTCACCAAGTCACATCTTAAGGGACGCCTTTGTACTTTGGTTGACAACCTCAAGTTGATCTCACATCCACCTTGAGTTTGAGGGGGACTGTTAACATATATAGTGTTGTGGGCTTTAGGCCCAACTAGTTTACTTGTTTAGCACTCTTACTTGTACTACACTCATATTTACTTGTACTACACTCATATGCCTCCTATATAAAGACATTCATGTATATTCTTTCTGTGAGAAATACAATACTATTCAATTCAGTATTTCTAATAGTTTATATGATATTAAGAATTAAAATCAAGTGAAAGCTCGATTATGTAATGGATTAATGTAACTTCATAACATTGCAAACTTTCTTCTTGATGGTGACTGTTCAAAAATTTTCCAAGCAAGCTACATTGCTGATAGAAAAGGCATATTGATATTCTTCATATAAGTTATATGATATGTTCTAAATTTCTTCGTGCTTGGGCCGGCTTGAATAAGCTAAGTCTTAGATTTCAAATATTTGTTTTATGGGGAAAAGTTGGTCCTTTTGCCTAGTGCTTGTTAAAGCTTGCTCTCGCAAAATGAGCTCCTTAGTAATGCAGCTCTCCTTAGTAATGGTGCGAGGCAAAAACATAGAGAAATGCAGCTCTCAATGTCAGATTTGGAGCTCAATCATTTTCATGGGCTGCTGGAAAATTGGAAACAAACCGCATTGGACTACCAACACCCCCTTCATCCTTCAAAACCGGGTCTTGCAGACTGCTGCAAAGCATGGATCTCAACCACCTGATACTGAAGGTATCCAAGAGCCATCTCCTGAATCAACAATTCCTATTACTGAGAATGTAGATCTATCGGAAGCATAAGGTTGAGATGGTTCTTGTACAGTACTTCAATTTGAGCCTCCAATTCAAACGCAAGAATTGAGCTGAGTTGTATTATCGGTGAATCCAAGTTAACTTGGATGACTGGATAGAGTTAGTAATTGCATATTGACTTCTTTTGTGAAATTTAAGAGTGACCTTGTACATTTCATTGTCAGTGAAGCAAGTTTTTGACATTTCATTAACTTCGCTGCATTCCAGATAGATAAACTATACTTTAAAAGCAAGCATCAACTTTCTTAAATGCTAAGGTGGTTTTCTAACCGATTACATTTGCGGTCGTTACCTAGTGGTATTGTGCATATGATGTTTTCTTCACTCCACAAGCAAGAACTGCAGCATCTTACCATGAATTTTGATTTGTTGGCCACTGGGAATTGACTAGAAGGAATTATTATTATTATTATTTTTTTTTAGTGGAAAGCTCAGGTATATATAGCCTGTTTAGAGATAGGTCTTATATCAATAAGTCTATATATATAACAAATTCACACCTTTTTTTTTACAACTGTTTAGAGATAGGTCTTCCTCAGTGTTTTTTCACTGCGTTCATTTTCTTTGGCTTCCTACTTCTGTCGTCAAATTTCTCCGGTATAGTTATGCCACTGATAGAAGTTGCATCAATACTACAAGATCATTGCCTTCCTCAAACTACCGTTACAGAGCCAAAATTCATTCAAGCGATCTTCTCAACCTTATCAAATATCAAGATTTCATTAAGCTTTCATTTTGAATTTGAGAGGGGGTGTTAGAGATATATTAGCTCATTAGTATAAGCCCAAGCCTAATTCTATTTTGTGTGTAAGCCAAGTCTCCTACTTGTACTAGAAGTCTATTAGTCTAGGGTTTACTCTACTATATATACATGTTATGGTTCATTATAATATAAGATTTGTACTGCACTTTAATATATTATTGATATAACCCTTTAGGGTTTTCTCCATGGATGTAGGCCTTTAGGCTAAACCACGTAACCCTCGTGTGTTATTGTGTTCTACACTTTATACTTTTGCTTCCGCATCTATACAAGCATATTCTACATATTGTATCAATGCTAATATTTAACAAAAAGAATGGAACTAATTTAAATCCCTTTCTATTAATTTTTTTTAACAGTTTTTGAAATAAATTTAATGGCAATGTGGCAATCTATACAAGTTCTTAAATTGTTAAAAAGCTTGTTGTCATTCTTAGTGGAGATTAAATGATTCCAAATGCAGCTGCAAGCTTCTCATTGTGTTAGGAAAGATTTTCCTGTCTACGCTTTTTCTTAAATCATGTAGCACAAGTATAAAGGGTGAATTCTATTGGCTACAGCCACCAAGATGGAAGCCCAGATTACTTTATAAAGCTTCTTAGGCATTTTGTTAATCCCCATATGATACAAACATAATGATTTTTTATATGCGTTAAGCCATCTTTTCCTTTATCAAGTAGAAGTATTATTTTCATTTATCAAGTGGAAATATTGAAGTCCTTTATCAACTAATCCAGCCTGAAAACAAGCAGAAAGAACCCCAACAAACATAGCGTGATCAGGTTGCGTACCTAATTGGTTTGAGAAGTAACTCAAAGAACTTAAGAGCCTTGTTCGATTGACCATTTTAAGCATTTCTAACTATTAGGGAAGTCCATGAAACTAAATCTGATCGAGGCATCCCTTTAAATACCTATTTTGCATTCTCAATACTACCACACTTTGAATGCATATGAACAAGAGCACTTATTGTAAATGAAAAGGTATAAACTTCTAATTTTGTTGGATTTATATGGATATTAGAATTGATTGGGTATAGTTGTACTTATTCTTAAATATGTAATAAATGATGTGGCATGTTAGGATTGGAGAGATAAAACATGAATTTTAAATTTAATCTCTTTCCTTAAACAATATTTGGTTATCATTTTTTGTCCAAAACTTTTCCTTTTAGAATTTGTTTGCGATAGGTTATTATCATTATTGTTCTCCATTAAATCTATCCAAGATAGTAAACTTTTCAAATGATAAGTACCATATAACTTAAATTTAAGTTGAGGATCCAAAACCTTACTTTTAATAAAGAGTTTAGTTTACTTCCAGTACTATATTAACTAGAAATATCTTGTTATTTAAAATATTCAATGGCAAGTGATAGTTAATTTTAATCTCCATATTTTATTTAGTTAGTAGGTGATGTGAGAGTTTTTCATTAAAATAAAAAGAAGTTCCAATTAAAAAAACACTGGAGAAAAGTCAAACCCTTTAATAAGTATTATTTTTCTTTAATTTTTATATAATTATATCTCATAATTAGACAATAATGAAGATAATTAATTTATTACAATATACATTATTGGTAGTGCAAGTATATGTGTGTGTACGGAAATATTGAAAAAAAATACACTGAATATTTTTCTTAAAAAAATTATTATGGAAATATAAATTTAACTATAGATTCCAATGCTAAAGGAAATTATTTTCTCATGTCAAATTTAATTTTGATAGTCTATGTAGGAAAATAAAAGAAAGTAACGAACAAATGGATATAGAAATATATGTTCTTTCATAAAATGAAATATTTTCTTATGTCAATTTTTTCTTAGACAAATTTGGTAGTCCAAGTTAAAGAAAAAAAAATCAAAATCAACATAAAAAAATGTAGCATTAAATATAACTATATATCCCATAATAGATTTATTTATATAATTGTTATAAATAATAATAATAATAATATTCCTTATAAAAATTACGTAAATAATATAGTAATTAATTATCTAAGTACTCATAATTACAAATTTAGAAATAAAATAAAAACTCTTGCGAACTGACCAGCAATTAATTTTTCTAATATTAATATCTCTGAGAAAACTGTAGTTTGAATGTTTCATTTTTCTCTTTTGCTTTCATTTCACCCTCTGTTTTCCACGATTTTTTTTTTTTTTTTTTTTTTTTTTTTTTTTTGTGGAGAATCTTGTTTTCCACGAAATTAAAGAAGCATTTGACTTACACTCCGATATACTTTTCTCTTTTGCGACTCGGTACTCAATCGCTTTATTACTTTCCGAACTGTTTCCTTATCAGCACAATGAAACCGAGAAGAATTCGATGTTTATAAGTATTGTAGTATATAAGTGTTGATTTAGCTTTGCCAGTTTCAGGTTTCACTGCTTGTTTAGTTTACCATTGTATTGCAGCTTTTCATTTATTCGAATAAAAATCTAATTCATCTTTAGAAAGCAAAAAAAGAAAAAAAAAATCTTGCATAGTTGGGTCGATTAAAGTCTTTGTTTCTCAATCGGGTTTCCAAATACTATATTGGATATATATAGAATCTTTGAAGCAAAGTTATGGCAGCAGACGCTGCTCTTGGGGCAGCATTTGGAGCGGTCTTTACGGTGTTATATGACGCAGTTAAGGATGTGGTAGGCAAAGTCCGTAAGTTCAAACCCATTCTTGAAGACCTTGAATCCACGTTGAAAACTTTGGCGCCAATGGTCGACGAAATAAGACAATTAAGTGAACAACTTGATCTTCCAGAAGTGAAAACAAAGAGATTGATGAAGCGTATGGAAAAAGGAGCGAAACTGGTTCGCAAGTGCTTGAAAATCCGGTGGTGGAACAGCTGTTTCATAGTAGGTTACTCCACCGAACTTAAAGAGTTGGATGAAGAAATCCGCAGGTTCTGTCAGGTTGATTTGCAAGTACATAACACGAGAAATGTTTTGAAGACTTTGGAACAGGTAAAACATATTGGTAAGGTAGTTGATTCATTAAGGGCGAGGGCTGAGCCACCGAGAACGATATTTGCTTCACTATTCTCCTGTTTCGGTTTCACTACTTACTGATAGAAGCGAACCAGGCCTTCCATAATCTTGTTCATCACGTACGCCGGGATGGTTGATGACGAGGTGGTATAAATGGAGGAGGCTCCACCGTGTATTGCTGCTATCATCCTACGCGAATGTGAATTTTCAGGTAAAGCCCAGACTTAGTCATCTGGGGCTTTAGTTCAGTATCATTCAGATATTCCTTCATGATTAAAGGAAGGTTGTCTTATTGTTTTTATTTTTGGGTAATAGGTAAGACTTAGGTAAATGTATTTTTCAAATAGCACTTAAAATACTGTATTTAAATTTTATCATTTCTTTATTACACACTCATTTTTCTGCACGGAACTCATAACTTGAAATTAATAACGATTTTCAAGTACAAAAAAGTGAGTATGTGTCTTTGTGTGCAATAATGTGTGTGAAATAAACACTCCTCTTTATATTTCATTCTTTGGTTTGGTGATGCGCATTGCTCCTAGTTGTAAGACTTCTGTGTTTAAATGAAGTTGATGATATTTCCATTAAAAAAATTCTCATTGAAAAATATATAAACTATTCGCATTGAAAAAAAAAGAAGAAGGTCAGGCTGCGTACTTGGTTTGAGAAGCAACTCAAAGAACTTAAGAGCCTCGTTCTATTTGACCATTTTAAGCATTTCTAACAACTAGGAAAGTCCATGAAACTAAATCTGATCGAGGCATCCCTTTAAATTCCTATTTTTGTATTCTCAATACTACCACACTTCGAATGCATTTGAACAAAACCAGTTGCTGTAAGTGAAAAGGCATTAAACCTTGTGTGTGTCATGTAGCCATGAACTTGCTGCCCAAGTCCTCTACAACATGATCAGCACAAAGCACTTGCCAAGATCATTAAGTCTCATCCCTGATCTCATCAATGCCAAGAACATAGAAAATCAGTCTTCCCATCTTCCTTATACATTACTAATCTATCAATCATTGTTGTCAAAGAAACAACATTACTGTCCACCATCTTGTCAAATATGAACCTCGCCTCCTCTATACTCTGCATTTCCCATACATATTTGGTAAACACTCCAAACCAACTCATCAGAATGCAATCCAATCCGCCTTATATATCCTTGAATCTCCCTGCCTATATGTAAATTTGGAATTATTGTTGAGACAGCGAGAACACTAGATTATGTGACCTTATTCAATTTTGAATTTGAATAATATATTATACTGATGATGCCGAGGATAACACCAGTAGGTCGCGGGCACTCTCCAGCACGAGTCAACACCTGCAAAAGGAAAACAAAGTGACCTACAGGAGAGCACCGGTGTGGTGCCGGCCAAAAACCCTCCGAATGTCAAGTTAGTATCTCAAACAACTCTAGAGTGCCAGAGTTGGGATAGTTGTGCGTACCTTTTGTCATGAGGGTTTCCGGGGTTTATATAGTGGTGTAGAGCCGAAATAAACGCCTTGGTGGGGGATTACTTTCCTTTTAGGAGAGCAATTTGCGGAACTGTGCATATCGTATAGAATTCTTTTCCTTATAGGGATCTTTTAGACCAAAGTTGACCGGGTAGCGTAGGGACTTTCCCGTGCTCACACACAGGTCAAGGTAAGCTAAAAATGAAAGCTGGACTATTCCTTCAGGTCTCACTCCTCAAGGTCGTCAGCTTCTTGATGTCGTCAACTTACCATGTCGTCAACTTACCATGTCGTCAGCTTACGTACGTCTTCATAAAGGTCGTCACCCAGGACCCCTTCAGCCAAGGTCGTCATCCCTGGATCATCGACGTCATCCGTCAGCTTAATGCTGCTACGCAAGGGGCGTGGCTATGGACTCAAAAAAGGCGGCGTCCAGGCGAGACTGACTAGCGGATTGCGTATTCCCGTCAGCATTCTTGAAAGCGTCACTATCATATACTTTATACCTAAGGTATTTTACCAATATTTTTCCCTTCCACGGGAACCCACAAAGGCACTAGTACTACACTTCTACACCAGTGATGAAAAATACAATAGTAATTAGTACCTACCTTTTTTTATTTTTTATTGTACGGTATTTATTTAATTTTAACCTTTGATATAAACATTCTCTTATTTAATATTTTTTTTTATGTCGTAAGCTTAAGATTTGGTGACCCCAACCATTTTTTTCTTTTTAAGTAGACACAATTCAAATCTCATATTTTTTATTTTATCACAAAAAATATCATTTTTAAAATAAAATTTTATCCGTTGAACTAATTAAAACTCACTATCCCCACCACAAGAAATGACACTAAGTACATATTTAACATAGGTCATATATATTACTTAATTGGCATTTCTTGTATATATAAGTAAATTGCAAACCACAAAACTAGGTAATAATACTAACAAATGATTAATTAAATTATGAAATTATAAAATAAAATAAAAATTATATTAAAGTTACAATGAAAGAAGAGAATTTGAACCATGAATGTCAAGTCATATACACACCAAGAGGTGCCAACCACTTTTTTTCTTTTTTTGGAACAAACTGGTCATTCTTTTTATTGAATGTGTTGGTAAATCAACTTGAAGGATAGAAGCAATATCTGGCAGAACAAATTCCATCCAAACAAAAAAGGAAAAAACAAATGTGCTATCCTAATTAAGGTATATGCAACTACATTACCTTTCCTATAAGTGTGAGAGAAAGAAAAACTCTAAAAAGAGTTAAATAGAGATAATGTATCTCGTGCAAGGTAACCAAACACTGAACAAAGCATATCACCCTTACTAAGAGAATTAATAACAACTGCATAATCACCCCAAAAAATAGAATGATTAATCCCAATTTCCTTTGCAAACAAAACAGCTTTTCTAGCTACTAGCACCTCTAGGACAATATATTAATTTACTAAATTTTAGATAGGATTACGTTTAAATGACATGGTCCAATGATTCATTAGTAAGGACCAAAACTTTATAAAACATTTTGGCCTCAACCTTCCGCGGTCAATGACATTAGTCAAATTGTAATTTTATATTTATATAATATCTAAAAGTTGAAGCATAACATTTATTATTGATACACTCATGTTGAGCTACATCGGGTAGCATTTCGATCCACTTTGGTCCATTGCAATTAATCTGTCTACTTTGGTCCATTTGACCCATTTCAATCCAATTTGGCTACTTCAGTCCACTTTGGTCTAATTTGACCACTTCGGTCTAGTTCAGTCTACTTTAACCACTTCGGTCTAATTTGGTTCATTCAATTCAAGTCAATGATGCTTTGGAATGAGAGGTTTGTTATGTTATTAAAGTCTTATATTTTTCTTTTCCTTCATTTGTAAGTAGTAGTAGAGACAAATTTCAACTACACATTACATTATTTACAATATATTTTTTCTTATATAATAATTGAACGTAAAATGCATTACATTTCATTTAAGTAGGAAAAACTTTTAAAATTTAAAATACTTGCAACTAACAAAATATAACTTAATTTAGAAAATATAATATATATTGTATCAACTATACTCTATTAGAAAATAATCATATAATTTTGAGAAGAGTTCGGGACTAAAACTTATAAGTCTCATTTTTTTTTTCACGTATAGCACAACTCTACCACTAATAAGTACTAATAACTAGATGGATAGGTGAGCAAAACTAGATCATTAATATAAGGATCATGTTAATGGGTGTCCTTAATTAGGGTGATCGTTAACATATTATTTTAGGAAAAATTGACTCTACTTTTATGAAAAATATAAAAAAAATTGTAAAAAAATTGAAAATTTTATTCTTTTTTCATAAAATTTTCAAAAATATTTCTTAAACCAATAGTTTCAAGGTCTGTTTGGTTTGATAGATTTTAGGGAGGATGGAAAAAAAAAAAAAAAAAAGAGGGAGAGAAAACGAATTTTGGGGATGTTTGATTGGAGGGAGGAGAGAAAGGAAAAAAAAAAAAAGTGGGGCCCAAATATTTTTTATGTGAATTCACCAAAATGCTATCTCCCCAATTTAAAGAGAAAATATAAAAAAGAAGAGTAGTTACAATGAAATTACTGAACAACCCCTCTATGAAGTTTTGGTTGATTCTTACTTTCTTTTTCTTTTTCTTTTTTTTTCTTTTTTTCCTTTCCAGCATGTGATAGTGATACACATACAGCTTCCTTTTCTTGGGAACCGGGCATTTCTTTTATTTTGTAACAAACTTGGGTGATTTCTTTTGGGTTGCTTTTTTTTTTTAATAATCAGGCATCAATTTTTAATAATAGTATGTGAGTAAATTAATACAAATTCTATTTTTTATCATTCTATCTTTTTCATCCTCATACTCTTTTATTCTCTTACTTTTTTTATACGCGCAAGTCGCATCAATATGTCCCTTTGCTTCAGACAAAACTTCATCAACTAAAGTCTGAAACTCCGATCAAACATTTCTAGGTTTGTGAAGATGCCCTCGGGAAGCCCTTGGCAGCTACATATTAACTTGTGATACAATAAACCCAATGTAGAGTTTATATACTAAAAAAATCCTAAACTAACCATAATTAATCCTTAGGTTAATTTGCTTGTTCTACAATTGATTAAGGCTTCTTGGACCATAATATATTGCACTGTTCTGTTGATTACACAAGCCCAGCTTATACATCTCTTGTTCCTTCTTGGACTATTTAATTTGTTGCTAAGGGATGGATGCTTCTTAATATTATGTTAAAACACAAATTTTGGTTTTCAGATTCAGTTTATTCTGCTGTTAATCAGGCAATTTGGATCTGTGAATGTTTAATGTGTATTATTTAATTCTGTATTTTGTGCTGACTTACTGTTGTAATTTACGTAGGCACAACTTAGGATTTGATGTATGCCAGAAGTTTGCCTTGGCACACTGAAAATGGGATAGGATTCAACAGTAATCCTATCTATACACTAATGAGTGGAATTCTGAACTAATGTCAGAATCATAATTTATTTTTTCTCTTTCTATTTTTAGGATATGTAATAATTTATATGATATTAAGAATTAAAATCAAGTGAAAGCTCCGTTATGTAATGGATTAATGTAACTTTATAGCATTGCAAACTTCCTTCTTGATGGTGACTGTTCAAAAATTTTCCAAGCAAGCTACATTGCTGATAGAAAAGGCATATTAATATTCTTGCAGATAAGTCATGTAAGTGCACAATTGCACCTAGACCCAAGAACAACTACGGGTTCAGGCCCAATGAGCCTTAGACAATATAAATTTCTAGAGTGTGGGCTTGAAACCCAGGTTAGAAGTATTGAGGATTTGATAACAATCTCAGAACTACAAACACTTGTTAACAACAAACAATTATTGCAAATAAACTTCCTCGGACGTAAGCCGAGAGCTCCTTTTCTATTATTTCTCTTTTCTTTTCTTTCAGATTACCAAAAAAAAAAAAGATCCTCCTCAATTGTTCTAAGTTCCCCCTTAAATACTTCTCTTTCTGATACTTTATCCACGTGTTGCTCCCACCCCCTTCCCCCTAGATATTTCTCTCCTTAGTGCCTCTGGATAGTGATCAGAAGTTTCCTTCCCACTGTTCAGAGGTCACTTTCCCATTAATGCGGCCAGGGAGGTAGGTGCAGAGTCTTTAATGTGTAGGTGGCAGCCTTTATCTTTGGTATTTCTCAAATATCGGTGCTTCTAGGACATTCAAGGGTTCACCCCTTTTAACCATTGGTCTTCACCGAGTCGTTCCTTAACCTTTATAATGAAGTCTCGGGTTCTCCTATATTCGTCCGAGGAGAAAATCACCATCGGATGGATCCTCGGATCCTCGACGTATGGGCCGACTCGTAGTACTAACAAACTCTTAACCCAGGAGCAGGTCAGCCTTCCTTAGCATGGCCCAAAGGCCCATATACCCACCGGGGTCTTTTCACTCCCCACAAGTTATATGATATGTTACTAAATATGTTTGTGCTTGGGCCACCGTGAATAAGTCTTAGATTTCAAATATTTGTTTATGGGGAAAAGTTGGTCCTTTTGCCTAGTGCTTGTTAAAGCTTGCTCTCGCAAAATGACCTCCTTAGTAAGATTCTGCTGAAAATGGTGCGAGGCAAAAACATAGAGAAATGCAGCTCTCAAAATGCTAGTGGTCTAACCGCATAACATTTTCTTTTTCATTACTTGCAGGGTAGTGCCTTGCGGCACATGTTTACTGTCAGTATACCTTATCGAGAAGAATCATCTGACTGAATGATTTTCTAACTCTAAAATCTTCTTATTTTTCTTGAAGGCTACTGCTTGCTCCTGTCATATTTGGAGCTCAGTCATTTTCATGGGCTGCTGGAAAATTGGAAACAAACCGCATTGGACTACCAACATCCCCTTCATCCTTCAAAACTGGGTCTTGCAGGCTGCTGCAAAGCATGGATCTCAACCATCTGATACCGAAGGTATCCAAGAGCCATCTCCTGAATCAACAATTCATGTTACTGAGAATGTAGATCTATCGGAAGCATAAGGTTGCGATGGTTCTTGTACAGTACTTCAATTTGAGCCTCGCATTCAAACGCAAGAATTGAGCTGAGTTGTATTATCGGTGAATCCAAGTTAACTTCGATGACTGGATAGAGTTATTAATAACCAGTAATTGCATTTTGACTTCTTTTGTGAAATTTAAGAGTGACCTTGTACATTTCATTGTCAGTGAATCAAGTTTTTGGCATTTCATTAACTTGGCTGCATTCCAGACAGATAAACTATACTTTAAAAGCCAGCATCAACTTTCTTACATGCTAAGGTGGTTTTCTAACGATTACATTTGTGGTCTCTACCTAATGGCATTGTGCATATGATGTTCTCTTCACTCCACAGGCAAGAACTGCAGCATCTTATCATGAATTTTGATTTGTTCTTTGGAGGACATCTAGGAACTGACCAGAAGGAATTATTATTATTATTTTTATTGTTTCTTTTTTAGTGGAAAGCTCAGGTATATATAGCCTGTTCAGAGACAGGTCTTTTATATATATATATATAATTAAACACTTTTTTTCCCCACAATTGTTTAGTTGACAAGTTATGATTGGTATGCAATAAAAATAATTTTAGTGTTATTTTCATGTAAAAGTGATGTTGCATTAATCACAATTCACAATTTTAGATATTGTAAAAACAGTTGTATCCGAAGAATTGTGTTCTATATGGCTTCGCGACGTCCTTAAAATGTGAAGATGAAGAGGAAAATTCGTAAGATCACATTATGAATTTTAGAATGGTTATGCGAATGAAAGCAACAAAGAGGAGTGGGGTTTTGGAATGCAAATGCATTTAATTTGTTAGTCAAACAAAATTGAAGACTAATGCATATTATTTACTTTTTACCATATACGTGGTGATGCATCTTGCACATCGAAAAAGCAGTTTGATGCACGCTGGGTAATTGAAAAAGGTAGTAGATGGAGAATAAGCAAAGGGTGTAGTGTGAAATATATGAGGCAACACTTTGATGTTGAAGCCTTCATCTTTGAACCTAGTGTCTATTTTGCATGATTTGTTTTGTCAATTTATTTTACTATTCAGTTTATTATTACCACTATTCAAGGGTCCCATTGCACTTTTATTGCATTTTTTGGTACTATTCATAGGGCCTACTGTATTATTTCAGCTAATTTTTACATTTATTTACAGTACTTTTAGTACAAAGTTTTCAATTTTAGCAAAATAAATAGATCCCAAACAGACCCTTAATATCTCCAATTCTTAACCTTCCACAAGATGAAAAAGTAAGTGCTCTAAGAGATGTGAAAAAGAAATCCTTGAATGAGGAGTTGCCAGTCAAAGGATCTTATACTCTGGTGATTATAGGATTTGACCGTTTTGTGTGAACTATTATTGGGATCGAAATAGACCGAATTAGACTAAAATGGAACGAATGGACTGAAGCGAACCAAAATGAAGCGAAATAGATTGAATTAGACTGACGTAGAGTGAATTAAACCGAAATGGACCAAAGTAGAGCGGAATAAACTGAGTGGACCAAAATGGAGATTTGGATTGAAATGGACCAAAGTGAATGAAAATGAACAGAAGTGGATTGAATTGGACTGAATTGGATCAAAATGAACTGAATGGACCAAAATAGACCGATATGAAGAGAAATAGACCGAAATGGACCGAAATTGATTGGATGGACAAAATTGTCCAAAATGGATAGAAAATGAACAGAAGGAATACATTTATTTGATAAACCTTATGTTGGGTCTTATCTAAAAAGAAATCAAGTTTACGTGTCTTCTATGTATAATTAAGAAAGAACAAATTTGTGAGCATTTTCAAAATTTGATCATAATTATGAATTCTAACAAATTTTAGTACGTGACCTTAGTAATATCTCTATGGAATATCAAAAAATTAGCCTTATCTAGAAAGGAATCAAGTTACTTGCCTTTTACATATGCTCAAGTAAAAACATTTGTGAGCATTTGCAAAATGTAATAGTAATTGTGAGGACCCGAAGACCCAAGGACCCAAAGATCTAAAGACCTGAGGACATACTGGAAGGCATAAGGAGTAGAGGAGAATAAAAGTTAAGGTCCCGAGGATGAAGTGGGATGGCCTGGCAAAGGACGAAAGATAGATTGATAATGTGTGGGGTATATTGCAAATATCTGGGTGGGGGTTGGATAACTACGAACGTTGCATTGAATTTTCTGCACCAACCATTCTGGCCGCATTGAATAGGGAGTACCAACTTTATCCGTTGCATTAATGTAGAAATGATTAGAACAGTACAAAGTACAGAGCTAAAGCTTCTCTCTATTACCGACTACAAGGGAATGGACAAGTGTCAGTAGAGGGGGTTGAGTAAATGAGAGGTGTAGGGCTGAGATAGTAAGGGCAAAGGGTATAAATAAGAGATGAGAGACACAGGAAGGGGGAGATAGGACGTCAAAAACTTTGTTGTTGCTACCCTCTCTACAAATTCGTTGTTTTAGGACCTTTAGTCATAAAATGTTGTTGTTGTTGTTAAGTCTTTTACGTTATTTTTGGTCCTTACAGTAATAATTATGTGTACTAACTAATTTTAGCAAGTAATCTTAGCGAAGTCTTTGTAAAATGTCACGAAGTAATGCAAAAACAAATGTTTATTACTTGTTGCATAGTTGGTTGGGCTTACTTACCCAAAAAAATAAAATAAAAATAAAGTTACAAAATATGGGTAGAATGATAATTCGTAGAATTGAGCATATCTTATACTAATTAATGGTGATGAAGAAGATATTTCTTAATATTTGCAAATAAATACAGTGTAGAAAGCATTTATATATTTATTATACCTATATAGACCCAAGACCAAGGGTTCCAAGTTAGTTTTCAATATAAGAATAACAATTTTGTAAGTTCATAAGAAACAGTGATGGAATACCCTTCTTTTTTGAAAATGTTTATATTTTTTAATGAGCTATCCAATTATAATTAAGAGAGATTTTTAGACGCAAGTATTTTTGTGTTAATGATGCTAATGGTCCAAAAAAAAGATCATTGTTTATGATAGAATATCATGAGTGTATCCTATAATATGGTTCTCATGCCATCAACGGGTAAGTGATTATGTTTTAGATTTTATATTCATACTCTTTGTTCTTGTATGAATATTACTGATTGATTTATTTATATTTCTTAATCATTCATATTGTTTCTTTCTCGATCCTTATTTTACGAAGTGTTTTTTACTAAAATTGGTTATTTCTTGAAGGCTAGAGGAACCAGTATGCATTTCATGTTCAGATGACTTGAAGAAGGAAACCAATCGAAGAAAAGTTTCAACAATAAATTAATTATTACTATCTTGTGACCTCATGCATATGCATGAGAAAAATTAATAATAATCACAATTGCACATTAGCATTGTTAACACATTGCGAATTCAATTGAAATCTAATTAGATTTTTTCTAAATTTTGGCTTTAAATATATTATTTGATGAGGAATGAAGAAAAAGCGAGTCGAGACTGTCCATGGTCATCCACACCAGCAGCCGTCCAGAAGAAAACACCAAGACGAGGCTAACGCCCATGGTCGTCCGTGGACGAAAACAGACCCGCATCACTCATCCCAGGAAAGCCCCCATCCTCGTCCTTAAGGGGTCGTCCACAAGAGGGCCCCTAGACGAGAACTTTTCACTTGGAATTGCTTACTACATTTCACCACTCCATAACCTACCCATAACTTCCAGTAACCGTTGTACAAGAAAATATAACTCCTAAATGGTTGTGGAAGTTATCTCTGAACCCTCGCACCTTCTCAAATCTAGGGGAGGTTACAATCCCAATAACTATTCCTAGGACAATATATAAACACTCATTCAGTCCAGAAAAGGTACGCTTTATATTTCCCAAAAAGTTGGAACTCCAAAAATATAAAGAGAAAAACTAACTTTGCCATCGAAGGGTTCTTGGCCGGCAGCCCCGGTCACCTTTGATCGCTTTTCTTTCTTTTCCAGACCATCGAAAGAGCAAGTAGTCATTTCAAGTCCGGAGCATCTAGCCTACTGATTTTCTTCGCATTATCATTATTATTATTATTATTATTATTATTATTATTATTATTATTATATGTATATAAAGAGGGGAAAAAACACAAACATTTTACCAATATGTGAAAAAATGCCATAAAATTCTCAACTTCTCTGTGTTTTTTCTTTTGGTCCTTTGTTTATGGGTCTGTTTGAGAACAGTTTATTTAGTTAAAACTGAAAATTTTTGTTAAAAGTACTGTAAATAAAGGTAAAAGGTAATTGAAATAGTATAGTTGGACTCATGGATAGTATAAAAAAAGTGTAATAAAACTCATAAATAGTAGCAAAAATAAACTAAATAGGTAAAAAAGTTGGCTTTTTAAGCCAATGCCAAACGCACATGAAGAGCGGACAAATTATCAATTTAAGCAACCTTGCAATTTGCATGTACCTGGCAATTGAATGACAAATTTAAAAGGACTACTCATATGGATATATATTAGTTTAGCTATTGAACCAATCTCACGCCATTTTAGTGAAATTTTAATCCCTCAAGCATTTGGTTTAGTATGAATTTGACATCCAATTGAAGTTGGTCTAAAATGAAGAAAATTTTTCTTAATGAAAATGAGGAAGTTAGTCTAAAATTTAAATTCATTAACTTATTTCAAGCCAAACATAATACTCTCTGGGTAGTGACTAGTGAGGGTCACTCTAACAATCGCGTCTGTGGTTTTTATCTCCAATGCTGTTGCAAGGTATGGCCATTAAGTCCTATAACTAGTAATTACTGTGGCATAATTTTTAATAGTTGCTAAGGTCCAATGGATGTGCAATAATCGTGTATGATTTTCATCTTTCATAGTCGACAACATATGTTTTAATCAAATTGCTCATCATAAAAAGCCACGCTTTGGCACTAAATTATGACTGTCTATCTAAGCTCTCATGTCAATTCATAATCAAATTTAGCATGAGGTACGCTGATTTTTTTGCACGAAGAATCGGCAAACTCTTTGCTTTCTTAGTTGCTTATTAATTTCTTCGTTCCAATGGGGGCATAGACTATCTGCATCCATGACAGTGGCTAGATCAATTCCATTTATCCTCTTATCTTCTTGAGGTTGGAGGCCACAAGAGGGCTTTGTCGTAATACTCAGCTAATTATATTAACGTGACATTAGTAGCTATGTATAATCAGTGATTGTATATTGCATCAAAGTAAAGTAGGTTTCCTAAAATACCTTTGTGAAAAATCAAATCCTAGTTAATATTAAACAAATATGGCCTATTTTGCTTGATTTCTCACTCCTCCCAATGTGTTTTATCACAAAACAAAGCAAAATATTTTTGTGTTAAAATTTCTTTCTCAAATCTCTGCAAAATCAATATTTCATAAGTCAAATTCCACTAGGACATTTTGCTTACAAATTTTCCAGTATTTCGCATTTGACTTGAATGACTATTTCTAAGGAATTTGTTGTAACTTGTGAGGGGGAATTTTTGACTGGCAAATCCATAAAAGACTATGCTACTGGTAACAATAAATGGTTGTCAGTAGTGGATTGTGTAAAAGTAATATTATTTTCCAATTATATTTTGGCAAATTCCTCAAAAAAAAAATTATATTTTAGCAATGGTATTATACAATTACACATTTCTTCTTTGAAGATGAAAATTTACTCTTTTTTAGGCAATGGTAGAAGAATGTTGGATTATTCAAGAAATCTTGAAAGAATTACAAAAAAAGCATTTGAGATGATTAGATGAAAGGAGCTAAACATAAAGTAACTTAGGGTTCTAGGAAGTGAACCAACATGAAAAGTTATGGATATTCTCTCTATAATAAAAAAAATAAAGAAAATATTTTTAAATATAAGCATATGGAAAAAAAAAAAAAATAGCTATTATCAAATTATCAATAGCTAGAAGAAATTCTCGTCAAAGAAGTAGCACAAGCTATTACAAGTTGTTGGCGACCTTATATGATAAGATAAATTTAATGATAAATGAATTTTGGAGGGGCCAAAAGAAAGATGAGAGAAAGATACACATGATGTAATGGGAAAGGTTACATGAATCAAAGTAGCAAACAGGAACGGGGTATCAAAGCTTCTTTTGTTAATTAGCCAGGAATAAAACTAATACACAATACACATTTTGTACAATGTAGAGGTATAAAACCCAAGTATTTTCCATCTTGTACATTCCTAGAGGCTAAACTAAGTGGCAAACTGGTAATGCTTCTCAAGCATGGAAAAGCACCCTTGATGCGAGCTGGTTGATTGAAAAAGGCAGTATATAGATTAGAGAATAGGCAACGGGTGTAAATGTGAAAATTTTGGGGTGTTAGAGGGATGTTGAATCGTTCATCTTTCAAGGTAATATCTCCAATTAAAAACCTTCCATAACATGAAAAAGTAAGTCCTTGATAAAGGTGGAGAAGAAATGCTAAAATGAGTTGGCAATCAAAGTATAAAAAGCTTACTATGGTAATAAAATATGCCAGACTCATTTTTATACAATCTGTCAACACCTTCCATAGGAATCTTATGATAAGATGGATGCTGAAGCCTTCATCTTTCAAGGTAATATCTTAAATTAAAAACCTTCCATAAGATGGCAAAATTGCTTTGATAGATATAAAGAAGAAAGGCTAGAATGAGGAGTTGTCAACCAAATATAAGTGCACTTACTAATATGTCATAGGCTCGTAACTATAGGATCTGTCCGTGGGCAAAATTTCATGAAACTTGTAGTGGACTTCAAACCCACCTACAAGAAGAATAAAAGATTGGATATAGGGGTAGTTTTGGCCCACTTGTATCTAGCCTAGCTAGTGCATTGATGGGCCTGCAATCTATTGGACCAAATAGTTTCACTTATAGCATTTTTGTCATATGTCTTTTGAATGGTTGGTTGGGTTTGCTTACAATATATATGTACATATATTCAAAATATGGGAAGAATGATAATAGGTAGAATTGGACGGAATGAACTGAAGTGGATCTAAACGGACCAAATGAACCGATATGGGCCAAAGTGAATTGCAATAGACCGAAATGGACCAAATAGATTGAATTAGACAAAAATGCACTGAAAGGGACCTAATTGGACTAAAGTGGACCTAGGTGCGCTGAATTGGACTGGAGTGAACTGAACTGGACCAAGTAGACCGAATTAAATAAATAGATCGAATGGACTGCATTCTTGATATATAAAACTCTACTTTAGAAGCAGCACCAACTTTCTAAATGATAAGATGGTTTTCTAATTGTATACACTTGTGCTCTGTACTTATAGTGCCATTGCGCATATGATGTTTTCCTCATTCCACAGGCAACAACTCCAGCATCTTTTCATGAATTTCAATGATTTCTCTGGAGGCCACCTAGGAATTGACTAGAACTTTTTTAAAAAAAAAAATTATTTTTATTTTATTATTTAAGTGGGAAGCTCAGGTGTATATAGTTTGTTTGAGATTGCTTAGAGTCTGTGTGTACATATATATATATATATATATATATATATATATATATAATTCTACCATGTTTTTTCATAGGTTATGATTGGTATACAATAAAAGTGATGTTAATAGGGATTTCATGTGAAGGTAATGTTGCAACAATTATAATCCACCACCTTAGATATTGTGAAGAAAATTGTGTTTGTAGCATTTCTTATTTAATCTGTGACTTCTGTGTGTATCTAAAATGTATTCCATATGGTTACATGATTTCCTTAAAATGTGGAGATGAGGAGGAAAATTCATAGGATCACATTATATCATGAATTACTCTACATTTACAAATAGCAAGTTACTCCTTTGTAGGTCAGCCGTGAAAGAATGTTGGGGTAATTTGAAACAATCTAAAGAAACATATGCAAAAAGATAAATAGAAAGAAGTCTAATTGTTTTTCAATTAAAAACACAAGAAGTAATATAAAAGGAGTAAATCAGAAGCAAACTATAGGTCCAAGAAGTGAAAAAAATGATAAATATTTAGGATTCCTTTGATAATAGGAAGATCAAAGAAGAAAACATTTATGTAGATCAAAGAAAGGTTACGCTAATCAAAGCAACAAAGTGGAATGGGGTTTTGGAATGTCCAAAAAAAAAAAGTGTTAGTCAAACAAGATTGAAGACTAATGCATAATATGAACTTTTTACTATATACGAAACGATGCTTCTTACACATGGAAAAGCAGCTTGATGCAAGTTGGGTGATAAAAGTAGATGGAGAATAAGAAAAGGGTGTAGTGTGAAAAATATGAGGCAATACATGGATGTTGAAGCCTTCTATCTTTTGCGGTAATATCTCCAACTATTAACCTTCCACAAGATGCAAAGTAAGTGCTCTGATAGATGTGAAAAAGAAATCCTTGAATGAGGAGTTGCTAATCAAAGGATAAAGCTTATAGTGGTGACATACTAACATATTATAGACTTGTGATTATGGGATTTGTCCAAGTGCCATTTTTTGTTCCATGAAATTCCCAGTGGGCTTCAAAGCTCAAACTCACTTACAAGAAGAATAGAAGATCTTATAAGGGTTGTTTTGGCCCATTTGTATCTAGCCTAGCTAGCTAGTACTGATGGGCTAAGCAATCAATAGGACCAAAATAATTTTCACTCCTGGGCTTTTACTTTTAACCTTTTTGTGTTTGTCACTTACTACTTCAACACCTAGGCTCACCTCACAAAAATTATGATAAAATAAAACTTTTATGTGGAAAAAATTAGGTGTTTTTAAGGAAAATTCTCAAAAGGAATGCATGAGATAAACCTTATGCAAAACCTTATTCGGAAAGAAATCAATTTTACGTGTTTTCTACGTATGTTTAAGAAAGAACAAATTTCAAATTTGTGAGAATTTTCAAAATTTAATCATCATTATAAGTCCTAACTAATTTTAGTAGGTGATGTTAGCAATATCTGTGGTATATTAGGAAGGTCTTACCTAGAAAGAAACTAGGATTTCTTATCTTCTACATATGCTCAACAAAGAACACATTTGTCAGCATTCACAAAAATACAAATGTTTATTAGTTGTTGCATAGTTATATTTCTTAATTTTAAAATTTCATAATTTAAAAAAAAAAAAAATAGCATGTAGAAAGCATTTATAACTTTATGGCTATAAACCCAAGGGCTCCAAATCAGTTTTCAATAGAAGAAAAGCAATTTGTGAGTTCAAAAGAAATAGTGATGGAGTACCCCTCTTTTTTGAAAATGTTCATCTTTTTCATGAGCTATCCAATTTTAAGAGAGATTTTTGGACGCAAATATTTTTGTGTGAACGATGCTAATGGCCCAAAGAAAAGGTCATTGTTCATGATTGAATATCATGAGTGTCTCCTATAATATTGTTTTCGTAAAATCAATGGGTAAGTTGTTACTTTTTAAAATTTATGTCCTATCTTTGTTATTGTGTGAATATTACTGATTTTTTATTTATTTAAAAGTTATGCATATTTGTTTCTTACCTCATCCATATTTGCCGAATTATATCTGATTATAATTGGTTGTTTCTTGAAGGTTAAGGGAGCACATATGTATTGCATGTTCAGTTAGTTTGGAGAAAGAAACCAGTCGAAGAATCGTCTCCTAATAATAGTATATTTCATTGTATACCCTCCCTAGCCGAGTGAGAGAAATTTAAGAAAAAAAAATATTTTCTTAACTTTCAAAAAGAAAACATCGAAGCTTCTTGTCCAATAGAACTTATCCGTGTCTGTTTAAGTTATTTTTTGTTGTTGATGCTTTTGTTTTTTTACCTTTATTTATAGGAATGCTTGTTGGCCGACAAATTAATTATTGTTTAAGCATCCTTGCAAATTTCAAGCATCTCACAATTGAATGACACATAAAATAAATAATTAACGTTTTTGCTTGCTAAGTGGCTTATTTCTTGGTTCCAAATTCCAATGGGGCATAGACTATGTGCATGACGACAGTGGCTAGATCAATTCCATTAATCCTCTCATCTTCTTGGGGAAGGAGGTCCGGACTCAAGAGTCTATGTGACTTATTTTGCTTGATTTCTCACTCTTCTCCTAATGTGTTATATCACAAAACAAAACAAAGTATTTTTCATGTTATATTGCCTCTCTAATCTTTGCAAAATCAATATTTATTACATTCAATTCCACTTTTTGTATTTCATGTTTGACATGAAAGGTTATTTCGTCAAAGAAGTAGCATAAGCTATTCTAACCCATGCTATGTAGTGTTGCTTCAAGTTGTTGGCAACCTTAAATGAGGAGATTAATTTCGTTGTACCTCTATCATCAGCTGCAATGGCCTCGTGTTGCCTACCTATATATAGATCGGATACCTCCTGCGCATGTTTCCACAGTGGTGCGGCTATTGTGGTGTTGTTGTATGGTGGCTTGGTGTTTATAATGAATTTTTGATGGGGGTTGAATCCGATCTAAATGTGGCCATTTCTTTGATGGGTTTTCAAAGGTGAAGAATAACAGTGAACTTGGCTGCGGAGGTTGTGAGAGGTTTTGTGGGGCTGTGATTCACGGCCATGGCCAAAATCTAAATTTTGGCCTAGAACTCGGTAGGAAGCCCTTGACGACTACATATTAATATTAAGCTCTTGTGAGATAATGAACCCAATATAAAGTTTATATACTAGAAAATTCTAACTAACCATAATTTATCCTAAGGTTAATTTGCTTGTTCTACAATTGATTTGGACTACTTGGATCACAATATATTACACTATTCTATTAATTTGTTTGCTCTACAAGTAAATAAACCTACAATTGATTTGAGCTTCTTTGACCATAATATGATACATTGTTCATGCCTATCTTAGTAGATAAATACATACATATATATATATATATATATATATATATATATATTATAAAAATTATAAAATATATTATCAGTAATTGCAACTTATGTGATTGAAAAATGGAGTAAATAGAGAATAGGCAGCTGATGTAACCTGAAAAATATGGAGTGGCAAATGAATGCTAAAATCTGCATCTTTCAAAGTAATATCTCAAATTAAGAACCTTCCATAATATGCAAAAGTACTCTGATAAATGTGGAAAGACACGCTAGAATGATTTTTCAATCAAATTAATATAAAGCTTACGGTGGTAAGCGACCAAATATGTCATAGGTGCATAATTATAGGATTCCTTGTCGAAGGACAATTTTGTGTTCCATGAAACTCCTATTGGGCTTCAAAGTTCAAACCTACTTAGAAGAAAGATAGAAGATCGGATGACGGTAGTTTCGGCCTATTTGTATTTAGCCTAACTAGTGCTTTGATGGGCCAAGCAATCCATTGGTCCAAAATAGTTTCCACACTTGGGCTTTCACCTCAAGCATTTTTGCCATATGTCACTAACCATGTCAACACCCAGGTTCACCTTCCCAAAATAAAACTTTTTTTTTACAAAAAACTATCAATGTATCCAAGTAAATGCAGGATCGGCCTAAGGCCCCCATAAAATAAAATAAAAAAAGCCCCTCAATTATACAAAAATCTTAAAAATTGTAGGATGACAAATCATTTAATATATATATATATATAAGTGGATTTTAGATTCTTTCCCCTACCTCTAAAAACAAAAATGCCTCCAAAATATTGGGCAAATAGAAATTTAACCCAATTGAAACTCTCAAATTGTTTTAACTGTGTTGATTAAGTAGATTAGCTATTATCAATTGTTAAAGAGATATTATTAAAACTTAGATAACTAAATACTAAGTAATTTTGCATCTTAAAAAAAATCTTTTTAAAACCAAAAAAATATTATAATATAGAAAGGTAAATAATAAAAATCTCACATAAAATTCTCCTTGTCCCAAATTACATTTAGCTAGCCCTGGGGAATGCATCCATGAAATAAACCCCGTGCAGGGCCTTAGCAAGTAATCTCAACAATGATCTCTCTAGAATAGCATGATGGCCTTATTTAGGAAGAAATCAAGATTACTTGTTTTCTATGTATGCTCAAGAATGAATACATTTGTGAGCATTCACAAAATGTAATAGTAATAATAATGTGTCATAGCTAATTTTCCCAAGTGATCTCTTAGCAATATTTTTGTAAAATATCAAGAATTAATGCAAATGCAAATGTTTATTAATTATTGCATACAAAAGATGGGAAGAGTGATTTATGTAGAATTGAGCATATCAAGCATTAATGATGATGAAGGATATATTTCATAATATTTAAAAATAACACCATGTAGAAAGCATTTATATCTTAGGCCTAAATAAATTCACGGGCTCCAAGGCAGTTTTTAATATTAGAAAAGCAAGTCTATGAGGTAGAAAGAACTAGTGATTGAGAACCCCCTCTATTTTGAAAATGTTCATTTTTTGAGCAGCTATCCCATATCAAAGAGATTTTGGATGTAAGTATTTTTGTATCAACAGTGCTAATGGCCCTAAGGAAAAGATCGTTATTCATAATAGAATATCAAGAGAGCATTAGTGAGGAATTTCCCTACTTTATTTTATAATTATGAGTCCTAACTAATTTTAGCAAGTGATCTTAACAATATCTCTATAGAGCATTAGCAAGTTCTTATCTACAAAGAAATCAGGATTATTGTTTTCTATGTATGCTCGAGTATGATTCATTTGTGAGCATTTTGTAAAATGTAATGGTAGTAATTATGTGTTCTAACTAATTTTAGCAAGTGATCTTACCAAAACTCTTGTAAAATATCAAGAATAATGTAAATACAATGTTTATTAGTTGTTGCATAGTTGGTTGGGCTTCCTTACCAAAAAGAAAAGGATTACAAAATATGGGAAGAATAGGTGGAATTGAGCATATCCAATTATCAGAGAGATTTTTAGATGCAAGTATAATTGTGTTGACAATGCTAATGGCCCAAAGTAAAGATCATTGTACTTGTTCATGATAAATATCATGAGTGTCTCCTATCATATGGTTTTCGTACTTTTCATAGCATTAATGAGTAAGTGACCATTATGTTTTAAAATTTATATTCCTACCTTTGTTCTTGTATGAATATTTCTAATTGATTTATATATTTCTATTTATACATATTTGTTTCATTCTCGATCCGTATTTGCCGGATAATATCTAATTGTAATTGGTTATTCTTTGAAGGTCGGAGGAGTCCATATGCATTGCATGTTCATACAATTTGGACGAGGAGACCTATGGAAATGTTTCATCAGTAAATTAATATTTTACCAATGAAGTGTTTAAAAAAAAAAAGAGAGAGTCTCACATAGAACTGTGAAGTTTGTTCAATAAGCAATACTTCTTTGTGTCTCTTTTTTTTATTTCTTTTTTTTCCATCCTTTATTTACAAAGACCTTAATGGGGGACAAATAATCAAATAATCAATTTAAGCATCCTTGCAATTGATTCTCAAAAAATAAAAATAAATAAAAGTATCTGTAGGGACTGGATTTAGCTCCTAAGCCTTAACGACTGAAAGACCTAAGCTCAAATAGCCCTACACAATGAATTTGTAGAGAGCGGGTATAAGACTAGGTTTCTACAGGTTAGATAACGTTCACTATGGGCCAAAAATAACAAGGAAGCAAGGAAAAACAGAAGACAACCGCAATATTGCAAAAGAAAAGTCTCCTCGGCCAAGTCCGAGGAGATTGGTTCTTGAATATATCACTATGGGACTTGTTTACAGTTTCAGTTCTTTGCGCTACAGTGTTTTTCTCTGCTATTTTTCCGATCCCCTCTTTCTGAGCGACCTTTTATCATATATAGACCCTTTTAGATGATCTTGGCCTTCCATTTGTTGATCATATAGGCCACCACTCAAGTGCTAGTCCCATTAGGTACCTTCCTAGAACCCCTGTGAGATGCGACAACCAAGACAGTATTATTCAAGGGTCTTCCTCCACATAAATGTGGCCAGGAGGGTTTAGTAGGATGCATTAAATGGGTGGCAACCACCATTCCCTCCAGCGTGTCGGGCGATAACTCTTGCTCCTAGCCCATTTCTCTACAATACATCCTCCTCTAGTGGCGTACAGCTGACATGGCCTCCTATCCGAGGGGGGATCTCCTCGAAATTGCCCTTGCCTCCTTGGCATTTGGCACGACACGTGGCAATGCTACTTTATCAAACTGTTGTACCCCACAATATCCTTTCAATTGGCAAGCATCTCGCAATTAAATGGCACATTAAATTGGAATGCCCATGTGGATATTCAGTGAAATAAACTCTTTGCTTGCTACTGGTTCCAATTGGGCATATATGGCCTTGTTCAACTAAAACAGTGGTTAAATCAATTCCATTAATCCTCTCATTTTCTTGTGGATGGAGGTCAGGACTCGAGAGCTCAGCTAATAACGTGACATTAGTAGCTCTGTAGAATCAGTAATTTTATATTGCATCATTTATAGACTAGGTTTCCTGAAATTAACTTTGTTAAAATAAAAAATAAAAAAGTTCTCACTCTTCTCACAATGTGTTATATCACAAACAAAACAAAGTTATTTTCATGTTTAAAATGTTTTTCTCTAATCTCTGCAAAATCAATATTTGATATGTTCAATTCCACTGTGACATTTGCTTTAAAAAAAAATTCCAATATTTCATGTTTGACATGAATGTTTATTTGGGGCAACTGGTGTGAGAGAATTATAGAGGACCGCTATTGGTAGTGGTAGCAGTATATCTAGAGACACTTATTTTTCAGACTAGCGCCAATGATATGACAAGTTATGTGCGGATACAGTAACTTTTCTTTTTTTGGTTTAATTAATGTCAAAACTTTCCCTTCATCACATTTCAAGGTTTATGTGTTTGTTTAATGATATTTATGCATTTCTCAATCATTGATAGTTAGGATTGTGATGATACCTGGCACTACACACTCACACAAACTAATGATTTTAATGCTATTTCAATTATAAAATTTTGTTCAATTTAAAGAAATATATAAATTGACATCATAAGGACAAAATTGACAACTTTTTATTATTACAATTATTAACATAAGTAGAAATCCTCTCCTCCCCTCCCATCGAAATTTTCCTAACAAAAAAAAAAAACCAAAAAAAAAGAGAAAAAAAAAATCCAACTGAACCAAATGGATTGAACTTGATTGGAATGGAGTGCAATGGGCTGAATGGACTAGATAGAATGAATTGAACCGAAATAGACCAAATGAACTAAACTGAACCAAATGGACTAAATAAAACGAATTGGACCGAAATAGAACAAAATAGACTAAATGAATTGAACTGGACCAAATGGACCACAATGGACCAAATGGAGACATTAGGGGTTTTTTTCTTTATTTTTTAGGAATTAGATTAGTCTGGCTGTCTGCGAATGAATCGAACTTACGCCACTTTGATTTAGTGGAAATTTTTAACCCCTCGTGCATTTGATTTAGTATAAATTTGACATCCAATTGAAATTATGGAGATCAACGAAATAAGGATATGGAAAAAAAAAATACATGGGTGAAAAAAAGAAAGAAGTTATTATCAATAGCTAGTAGAAATTCTCAAAAAAGATGTAGCACATGCGAATTCCAACCCATGCTAGGTGTTGCTTTAAGTTTTTGGCAACCTTAAATGATGAGGTTAATATAATGATCAATGAAATTTGGAGGGGCCAGAAGAAAGGTAAGAGAAAGAAATGGGAAAGGTTACATGAATCAAAGCAACAAAGAGGAATGGTATTTCGGGGTATCAAAGCTTCTATTTTGTTCATTAGTCAGGTATAAAACTAATACATAAGTGTAAGGATATTATAAAATAGTTTAAAATTAATATACAGTATAAATATATTGTAAAATAGTTTGTAACTTTAGTATTAAAACCATACCATAGTATTGTATCACTATAACAAAATGTACTTTCAGTGACGAAAATTAGTGAGAAAATATTTTTCGTCTCTAAAAATAGAGATTTAGCAACGAAATTTATTTTCTCGTCTCTAAAAATAGAGATTTAGCGACAAAATATGAATTTCGTCGCTAATAATGAAAAAATATGACATTTAGCGGAGGGAAAGTTTGGCGCGAGCTTAATTAATCTATAGCGACGAAATATTTCATCGCTAAAAGTTGGAATTTTTAGTGACAAAATATTTTGTCACTGTAAGTATTGCTGTGCATAGTATTAGTGACCAAAATATTTTTGTCGCTATAAGGAAGAATTAGCGACGAAAAATAGTCGTCACTAAAAATAAATAATAGTCTTGCACTTCATTGTTTTAGCGACAAATTATATTTCGTCACTAAAAGTATGCTATAGCGACGAAATAAACTTTTCGTCTCTAAAAATCTTATTAAATCTATAGTATTGTAGAGACTAGAGAATACTGTAGTATTGTATATAAATAATAACTCCATGCACGTTGTAATCAATTTTGTATTTTAAAAGTTTTATGTAGTGAAAACTGTAATAATATTGTAAAATAGTTTATAGTGTTAGCATTTGTTTATATATAATTTCGTGCAGAAGTAGAGAACATTGTAGTATTGATTATAACTTCATGCACAGTGCTCTCTATTTTGTATTATATGGGTTTTACGTAATGAGAATATTCTTATGTGATGTTTGGTATGAGGTAATGTTTTAAGATTCTCAGGAATGTTTAAAGATTCTCATGTTTGGTTGCAAATCACGCTACGGAATCAAATGCTAGGGGAATTTGAATTCCCCCCTTAAACCCCTCTCAGTAGAAATGTGAATTCCCTTTAAAATAAGTGAGAATCCAGATTCCCAAGTTTATAAGAAATTGTATTTTTTATAAATTGATAATTTTAACCATTTTTCCTTATCATTTAAGCAATTAAGATAAAATATAAAACAAATCATCAATACCTTTTCCCTTGTCTTTATCTTTTCCCACAAAAATAATATAAACAAGATAGACAACTATGTTGATATATTCTTTAACAAAGTTTTATTTAGGTTTTACGTGTGGAAAAAAAAAAGTTGTCAGGTTATTTTGTTATGGATTAAACTCCTTTAAAAATTATTATTAAGAATAAAAGTATTTGAGAATTTAAATAGTTATTATTGTATTGTACTTGTCATTTTGAAATGTTAAACTATAATTTTAATAAATTTGTCATAATTAATAGTTTATATTTGGTTTTTCATTATTTATTTAGAGGAAGATTTTTTTTTAAAGGACTTGGTAGTTCACATTCAAATTTCAAGATAGAATGGGAAAAATAAATAATTTATTTAAGAGAACTGGGATTAACTAAACATTATCATCTCACATTCCCAATAAAACCAAACATAAGAATAGCTACATCATAGTTTATAACTTTATAGAAAGGATGTTCTTATTGTCATGCAGTGCATATCTTCTGTTCTTATCCGACCCGAATAATCATCATCTTGACCTCGCTAAAGTCGGGTTCTTTCTCTGTACTCGACACCCATCTAAGCACGTGCTCCAGCAACTCAAAGACGGTGAAGTCACATGTGCTCTCCTCTCCAATCTGGTTAATCTAGTTTACACTTTCTCAAACCTGAAGAAAAAAATGATGCGGATCAGTGCCGCTCATGGCTGGGACATGTTGTTCTACACACTTAGCTTCTTGCAAGGAACCATGCTCTTCATGTTGATTGCTCTGATCGGAACGAAATGGTGGGTTTTGAAGCCTTATTTGCAGAGGCAGAAGTAGAAGCAGAAGCCGAAGCTAACCATGAAATGAGTCTGTTTGGGCAGTACTACATGGTGGTGATTTGTTAATTGTTACCTTTACTTTGTGCGTGTTTCGGTGTATTCATTGGAGTCTGTTGTTTAGTATCTGTACTTCTGGACGATCGTAATTGGTAGAAAGTTAGGCACGCTCACGTTCTATGCATTTACAAGGTTGAAGTTCCAGCCCAAAGCACACAATCTGAATTTCTTGATTGATGATGATGATGAAAAGGCCGCAGCAGCCAAGGCACATTAGCTTGTGGTAGTGCAATAAAAGAGGTTTTTGGACGGTGCAATTTGATAAATAAGCAATAAGCTAACTTATAATCAAAATCTAAACGCAAATGCACAATAAAAGTCAGCGAAAAGTTAAATAAGTCAATTCTAAACAAAAACATAATCTGTTGTGCTTGTGCCTATTACTTTTGAGTATTAGTAGGATAACTTCTTACTCTCGTGTATATCTGTGAATTGGATAGTGCATGTATAAATTAAGTGAAGTGTTAATACTAGATACTTTGTTTTGCAATCAATTTTTTTGGTGCAATGGTTGTCTTCTAAGTAGGTTGTTTCAACTATGAGTGATCGAAACCCATGTTTTTGAAATGGTTATAAGTTGATGCAAATTGATTGATTTGAAGTGTGATCTAGAGACTGGAAATTTCTTATTCTCGACAGCTTGAGAGAACATAATTTTAAACGTGTCCATGAGGCATGGTACTCATTACGCATAAATGCATTTTATGAAAGAAAATATGTGGGAAAATTCTTAGGTACTCCCGGAGTATAGCGAAAAGGTACTCCTTCTTCTCACATTCATGGTGGACCCCATCATAAATTTAATGAGCAGACCCCACTATGAATGTGAGAGGAAGGAGCGTCATTCTCCATGTTCTGAAAGTACCTAAAAATTACTCAAATATGTGACTGTGTTAATTAATGAATCTTCGAAACATCAAAAGTCATCCAGCTATACTGTTTGTAAGATCGCTTATATCTTGGATAGTTGCAATGGCTAGCTTGATCATGAGTTACTTTATGTTTAGTTTGTTAATAAATTTTGAAGAATCTGGATCATGCTGGTAAAGATATGTGCGAAATATTGTGCGTTAGGATTATAAAGTTCAAGTATATGGTCAATGGGGTTGTCCATTTATGTGTTGGTTCCTATTTAACAGGCTGTTGGTAGTAAAAACTAAAAAGACTAGGAAAATCTGTGATTTGAACGTTTTGTAGATGATACACTACAAATGCCTTTTCTAAGTTGATTAGAACTAAATTAAACTAAGATCGTCCTCATTCTCATATGAAAAATATATAGATTCTTTTTCTATCACTTTTAACTAGCTTAGGGTACACCGACTTCATGTCTTTATTGAAAAAGTATCAATCAAGAATGAATTGAGCTAGCTATTGTTTGACTAGTTAAAATTAATAAGTGGCCTTTTTTTCTTTTCACCTGATTAATCTAATAAAAAAAGGAATTGTATTTCACCTGATAAACATTAATTCTAATTATTATATATGGACAAATGCTTTTTAATCATCATCACTTTGTTTGAGATATTTTAACCAACTTGAGGCCAGTTGTCATCAAATAGGTATCACTTATCTCTAAGCCTCTTAAACTAACATTTCATTCAGCCAAAAATAAAATGAAATTAGACTAAGAATTATCTCATATTTAGATGGTCTATATATAAAGATCGTTGTCTCATACTTTTTATTTTTCAATAATCTTATAATTAGAGGGGGATTTGAACTTGGCATGTCTAAGTTGAACTACACAGCTTCTGGTATGTATCTTACTCTTATAACTAGCTTAAATTACACTAACTTGAAATCTTGATTGGAGAATGAAAAAAAAACAGTCTTCAATGAATTGAGCCATCACTTGATGATGAAAATTAATGGTGTTTTTGCTTTTCACCTAAGTTATCCTTATTTTAGCTAGTTGATATTATAGTGTTGAATTAATATAAAGGGAAATGCTAACGAATGCCCTTAGTGCATTATTTAATAATTCATTTAAAGAAAATTTTTATGGAGAAAGAAAGAAAAACAATTAATTTTTTAACAGTTTTTTTCATTTCTCATAAAAGTGATGTCAAAACTTTCTTAAAATGGATTGTTAACTAATACCCTAAAGGCATTCGTTAGCATGACCCTAATATGAATTATTCTCATAAATATATATATATATATATATATATATATATATATATATATATATATAATTCTCATGTCATTGATAATGTCAACTTTTGCAAACATGCAATTAATTCAAGAACGAATATATATAAATTTGTTCATATCATAATAACTAAAGAATATTACAAAAAGTTCATGCAATAAATGCTCTAAAATAGTTTCAATTTTTTGATGGTTAAGGGCCTGTTTGATTGTGTGGTTTAAACAATAGTTTTCGTTGTTTAAACAACACAATACATAGTTCCACAACACAATACATATTTCCACAACACTTTTCACCCACACGTATTTTTAAAACACTGAAACAAGGTTACTAAAATAGCATTACCAAACGTACCCTAAACTTCACTTGCAAGATGTCAAAAGAGTTGCAAAAGTTTAGAAAAATGATTAATTGGGTCAAAAATCAAAATGATTAATCACAAACCGGATTTGAAGGATGGGAGATTGATAGTTTATCATACAAATTGAAGTTGGCTTGATTATGACTGTTAGGATATTGAGTGGGCTCAAAACGTGAAAATTTAAATGGGAGGTGAGGTGGTGATAGGGGATTGAACTCATGATCTTTTGCTTTGATACAATGTTAAATTATCGATTCTCTCTAATAGTTAAATTGATAAGAGATGATGAATTTATTCATTTAGTCTAACAAAAACAATACACAAGCTATCCCAAACCCATCCTATGTGTTGCTTCAAGTTTTCTGCAAACTTATGTGATGATATTAATTCAATGATCAATAAATTTTAGTGTGAATGTGTGATCAAAAGAAGGATGAGAGAAAGATACACTGAATGAAGTCGGAAAGTCTATATGTGAATTGAAGACACAAGAAGATTAGGGTCTGGGGACATCAAAGTTTTTTACTTGTTAGTCAAACAAGGATGGAGATTAAGGGCATCTGTTAACAAGACCCAAATATATTAGTGTTTTCAAGGAAAGCCCTTGAAGGAATGCATCCATGAGATTAACCTTATGCATGGTCATCTGAAAAGCAATCAAGTTTAGGTATCTTCTATGTAGGCTCAATAAAGAACAAATTTATGAGCATTTCCAAATTTTAATCATAATTATGAGTCTAGCTCATTTTAGGAGGTATCTTATCACTATCTCTATGGAATATCAGGAAGGACTGATATAGAAAGAAATCAAGATTACTTTTCTTCTACGTATGCTCAAGAAAGAGCACATTTGTGAGCATTTGCAAAATGTAATAATAATAATTATGTGTACTAGTTAATTTTAGCAAGTGATCTTAGCGATATCTTTGTAAAATATCAAGAATTAATGCTAATACAAATGTTTATTAGTTGTTGCATGGTTGGTTAGGCTTGCTTACCAAAAAAGGGGTCTACGAAAGATGGGAAGAATGATAATATGTAGAATTAAGCATATAATGCATTAATGATGATAAATAATATATTTCATAGTACTTATAAATTTCACGTAGGACTCCCAAGTCAATTTTCAATACAAGAAAAGCAATTTTGTGAGACAAAGAGACATATTGATGGAGTACCCCTCTTTTTTGAAAATGTTCATATTTGTGGTGAGCTATCCAATTATTAGAGAGATTTTTGGATGTAAGCATTTTTGCATCAATAATGCTAATGGCCCAAAGAAAAGATCATTGTTCATGATAGAAATTCAAGACAGTCTCCTATAATAATGTTTTCATTCCAACAATGGGTAAGTGATTATGTTTTTAAACTTTATATTCCCACCTTTTACTCTTGTATGAATATCAATGTTTGATTATTTTCTTTTTTGAGGTATACACATTTGTTTCTTTCTCTATCCATAATTGCTGAATTATATCTAATTATTATAATCGGTTATTCTTTGAAGGCTAAAGGAGCTCGTATGCATTGCATGGTGATACAATTTGGAGAAGGAGACCAGTCCAAGAAACATTTTGTGAATAAGGTAATAAATGTTATAACCCCAATATGGGGAAAGAAAAACATTTTACCATTGGAGTAAATAAACAAAAAAAATTGTTTGAAGCTTCTTGTCGAATAGCACTACTGTGTGTCTTTTATTTTATTCTACTTGCAGACAAATTATCAATTTAAGCAACCTCAAAATTGCATTATCAATTTAAGCATCCTTAAATTTGTAATTTTACATAAGCATTCCTTTTGAATGTGTCATATGACCACATTCAAAAGGAATGCTTATGCGGATATTCCATGGAATTACGTGCTAGATTGAACATAATCTAGAATGAAGAAAAGTTTAGTATAAATTTGGGGTTCAATTGAACGTAATCTAGAATGAAGAAAAATTTTCTTAATGGAAATGAGGATGTCATAAACTTCTTTAATGACATCTTCAGTTTCTGGTAAATGTCGCTTTAACAACCGCATATGTGGTTTAATACTTTAATGACTTGATCACCAATGTTAACCATTATTTAATTTTAAATCCTATACAGAGTAACTACTGTGGCATGATTTTTAATAGTTGCGAAAGTCCAATGGATGTGCAATAATCGTGTATGACTTTCATTTTTCAACATTTGACAACGTATTTTAATCAAATTGCTCATTGGTGATTTGAGCCTAACTAGCTATTTGTGGTCTACTAAATGGCATATGATCTTATCATGGACTTTTTATTAGTTCATCTTTGGAGGTCATCTAGAAATTGACTTCCTTTCAAGATTCTATTTTTTATATATAATAATTTGGGGTTACATTTTTCACCCTGTTTAGTGGAAAGCTCAGTTGTATATAGCCGGCTTGAGATTCCTTTGAGGCAGTTCTTATATCCACAGATGATGTTTGTCCTGCCTTGAACATAAGGTGACTGTTGAGGGTTGACAGTGGTAGAGAGAACTAAAGCCTGAGGTAGGCTGATTTTTAATTTTCAAGGAGAATTAGCAAACTCTTTGCTTGCTAAGCTTATTTCTTTGTTCCAATGGGGCATAAGCTATGTGCAACTAATTAATTAACGGTGGCTCGATCAGTTCCATTTACCCTCTATGCTCTATGCTTCATCTTCTTGGAGATGCAAGTCAGGACTCAACAGGGCTTTGTTGGAAATGTCTAGCTAATAACATGATATCATTTTATGAATATGATATTAGTGGCTCCACTGTATCTGTGTCCAATACAAAAATTCTAAGACTACATAATAAACCACAACTTTTACCACAATTGTCTATGTGGTAAACTATGAGTAATAGAGAAAAAGTAGTGGATCCATATGAAAGTGACATGCAATTAGTTACTGTTTGTCGTGTAAGATAGTTATGGCAAAAGTTGTGGCTTTTTATATGGTAATAGAATTACTCGTGTCCAATATTAAAGATATTGACATGGAATTAATATGATATAGACCAAAAATTGTGTCAATTGATTAAACTTTAAGCCTAGTTGGTGATAATGCACCACCATCTTGAATGGGGCTTGGGCTGGACAGACGGATCATATGGTTGGATGTGTGAATTCTAGAGATTTTCCATGCTAGTGAAGTCTCAACACCTTTTTTCAGACTCATAATTCAGACCTAGACGAACTTTGTTGGAAGTAATCAGTAATGTGAAAAATATGGTCAAATGGATATTGAAATATTCATCTTTCAAAGTAATATCTGCAATTACAATCCTTCCATAAGATGCAAAAATGTATTGATAGACGTGGAGAAGAAATGTCATAATGGGAGATACACATAGTTCTTTATTTATATATATATATATAAATTTTTTTTTTTAAATTAAGAAAAGAAAAGAGAAAGAAAAAGGTCATATACTCGTAACTATAGGATTGTTTATGGGCCATTTTGTATTCCATGCAACTCCTAGTGGGCTTAAAACCCACTTACAAGAAGAACAGAAGATGGGTTTGTTTGACCCCATTTGTTTATATGTGGCCTAGCTAGCTAGTGCATAGATGGGCCAGTCAACTCATTGTACCAAAATAATTTTCACTCCAAGGCCTTTTTTTGGGTAAGGCTTTCATTTCTAGAATTTTTGCCGTATGTTAATCAACCATGTCAACACCCACACACACACACACACACATTCCAAGTAATATATATATATATAAATTTTCATGGATAAAAAATTATCAATGCTTCCAAGAATTGTATTCACAGGATTAACATCAAACATAGCCATATTTAAAAGAAGTCAAGATGTTAAAGGCCTTATAGCTAAATTAGCATCTTTTCATACACAAAATATTAGGAGGTTTAAAAGAGGAAATGTTTCAAATTGCAAGGTTAACTATCTTTAAAAAAATTTTAAAAAAAAGCCAAGATTACTTATCTTATACATATTCTCCAGAAAGAAAGAATTTATAAGCATTTACAAAATTTAATAATAATTTAAAAGAAGTCAAGATGTCAAAGGTCTTATAGCTAAATTAGCATCTCTTCACACACAAAATGTTTGGGGGGTTTAAAGTAGGAAAGGGTTCAAATTGCAAGGTTAACTATCTTTAAAAATAAATAAATAAATAAATAAACCAAGATTACTTATCTTATACATATTCTCGAGAAAGAAAGAATTTATAAGCATTTGCAAAATTAATTTAATAACAATTTTGAGTCCTATATATATTTTAGCAAGGAAAAATGATATATTCACAATATTTCTACAACAAATTTTAAGTGGCAAGTTGTTACTGATTGTTATTGTTAGAGCAAAAATGTAATCTTAGTGTTAGGTTCAAATTTGAACTAATAACAACTAACCACCTATGATTTGTTGTAAAAATATTGTGGATGTAGCACCTCTCTTTAGCAAGTGCTCTTCGTGGTATCTTTGAAGAGGAATAATCACGAATTAATGCATATATAGATTTTTTATTAGCTGTTGCCTAGTTAGTTGGATTTTCTTGCCCAAAAAAAAAAAAAAAAAATTATTGCAAAGATAGAAAGAATGATAATATGTAGACATTTTAAGCATATCATGCAATAACTACGATGAAAGATATATGCCATATAGTTTTTATTTTATTTTTTATTCTATAAATAATATATTTCATAATATTTACAAATATGCAGTGTAGAAAACGTTTATGTTGTTATGCCTATATAACCTTAAGGACTCCAAGTAAGTTTGAATATAAGAAAAAGAAATTTGTGGGGCAGAAAGAAATAGTGATGGAGTACCATTTTTTTAAAAATATATTTATTTTTATGAGCCATCCAATTTTCAAAGAGATTGTCGGACTTAAGTATTTTTTTTTATCAACGATACTAATGACTCAAAGAAAAGATAGTTGCTCATGATAGAACATGATAAAATATGAAGAAAGTCTCCTATAATATAGTTTTCAAACCAACAATGGGTAAGTTTTTATATTGTGAACTTTGTTTTCCTATCTTTCGTTATTGTATGGATATTGCTGATTGAATTTTTTTTAGTTATACATATTTGTTTCTTTTTGGATTCATATTTGCTAAATTATATCTAACTAATAATAGGTTGTTCCTTGAAGGCCTGAGAAGACCATATGTATTGCATGTTCAGAAAATTTGGAGAAGGAAAGCAGTAAAAGAAACATATGGGCATCACCAATAATATAATTGATATAGTGGGGGTGATTTTTCATAATCATACGGTGTCTTTTTCGTACTGATATAACTAGTCAGTCAACTGTGCAATGCAAAGGAAAGTTAAATAGACATTTATTATGATTGTATTTATATATGAAACTATATATTATAGCATTAGGCAATCATCATAATTGTGTTTTTATATGGAATTGTATATGGAATTGTATATTTTACTATTTGAAAAACTATATAACATACCAATATTCTAATACAGGGTTCAAATATAAAAATAGAATTCCAATTCAATTAAAATATATACTAAAATAATGACGTGTAAAATTATGAGATTTCAAAAACTTATATTACATAATATTATATGGTCCGGTTACTAACAGTCAAGCTTTTTTGATTCTATATATATATATATATATATATATATGAAGTTTGGTAAAAATGTAAAACTGACCCTCTAATTTTCAATATTTTTCATTTCAGTCTTCTAACTTTTAATTTTTGTCAATATAGGCTTTTGTTAAAACTCAATTAAGATTACCGTTAAACTCACTGGAAAATAACCATTTTACCCTTCTTCTTTTTATAAATTTCGAAATTAAAAGAAAAAAAGAATAATATGAAAACGAAAAGGAAATGCGAGGGATAGTCTGGCTAGATCAAACGGTGAAGAAGAATAAGACGAAAGGAAACAAAGGGAGATCAGGTGGACGCGGAGGCGGAGGTGGAGGAAGAAGAGGATCTGAGTCTTCCTCCGGTGATGATCTCCGGCGACACCTCGAAGTTCTCGTACACGAACCGGCAGGGCCACCGGTCCGCGATTCGGATCTCGCGGACCGTGTCGGAGACACTCCGTCTCGGGCTCGAAGACGTGCACTGGTTCGTGATGGGCGACGACGACGACACCGTTTTCGTCACCGAGAACTTGGTCCGGGTTTTGAGCAAGTACGACCACAACCAGTACTACTACATCGGAAGCTTATCGGAGAGTCACTTGCAAAACAAATATTTCTCGTACGGCATGGCCTACGGCGGCGGCGGCGGCTTCCCTAGCGAAGGCGTTAGAGAAAATGCAGGACCGGAAGAAGGGTAAAACGGTCATTTTTTAGTAAATTTAACCGTAATTTTAACTGAGTTTTAGCAGAAGTCTAGATTGACAAAAATTAAAAATTAAAAACTGAAATGACAAAGCTTAAAGTTAAAGAAAATAAATGAAAAACGTTGAAAGTTAGGAATGTCAGTTTTGTATTTTTGCTTTGTCCAATAGCACTTCTCATTTTTTTTTTTTTTTTTTTTCCGTCATTTATTTAGGAAGAGCTTACTAATGGAAACCTTATCACTTAAGCATCCTTGTCATACAATTGAATGACACATTAATAAAGGAATGCTCATGAGGATATTCAATGGAATTACTTAGTTTAGAAATGAACCAACCTTACACCACTTTGGTGGAAATTGAATTCCTCATGCTTATAATTTAGTTAGAATTTGACATCAATTGAAATTAGTCTAAATTGAATAAATTTTGAACAACTCGAACCTTCATTCTATTATGCTCTGGCTTAAAGCTTTGAGTTTGGTTTGTAAAGCATGTGATCTAACAAACAGGAAAACCATAGAACCTTTGCTACCTTCAATTTTCAAATACCAGATTATCCTTAAAGAGTGACGACAAGAAATACAAACACAGCTGTGTCATATATCCTAAGGAGACAGAGCAAAGAAACCACATATAAACAATTACAAAAGTCAACTTGATTCAAACAATTGATTCAGTACAAAAAGTTCAATCCATTTACAGCCATAAACATAGAAGCTACCATAGGAATGAGGGATTCAAATCCTTAAACCACATTTGCAGGCAGGATAAGGACATGGCATTTTTTTTCAACTTTATCTACATTGATGGTATATAGACGGATGCTATACAGCTGACTAATGTAAAGAGATCACTATGATTAATGAAATACAGAGAGAGGTGGGCATTAAATTTGAGTTGCTCTTTTCCATCTGATCAGAAAATTATCTGGAATTCCAGTCAATATCTGAGGTTGATTTCTGGGGACAGGAAATCTAGATGGGATTGCTGGTCTGTTCTCTTGCAGGCCATCAGTAAATTTACAATCTCAATGACTTTGGAGACTAAGGTCTTCAATCCTATCCTGATTATAAAAAAAAATTTGTTCCTTTCAAGGATGCCCTATTTCATCACTCATCTTTCTCAGCAATTACCACAAATACATCCTTCAATGACCACCTTCGTCTCTCGCTTTTAGCAGGGGGATTGATGACAGCTCTCTCAGCATTGGCAAAACGATAACCAATCACAATCTCCCTCCTTTGTCGGGCTCGTAAGAGTATCTCATAGAAACTCAATTCCTCCCCTTCACGAAGATAGAGATCTGCATGTCTTATATGCATCTCATTCCCCTGATAAAAGCCAAAACATTTATGATTGATTAAATAGGTAACTCTCTGCGCTGTGTGTGTGTGTATTGATAGGTATACAAAGTAATGTATGCAACCCATTTACATGGATAGTATTACTAAGGCATGGACCCCTGAAGCGCTAGCCAAAAGCATGTGTTAACACCCAATCAATATATTCACACCCAATGTTCCTATTTTCCCCCCTCCTCTCTTCTTCTTTTTTTTTTTTGCATTTTCTTCCATTTCAAAGATTTAGATGCATATTCACATATTATAAAGCTCTCTCAATTGAAAGAGGAGGGATTGGGGATTGTTCAAAATTGACAATTAGGCCAACAAGCTTCTGGCCTCCCACAGTGTTTGTTGTCCAAACGAATCTATAACATTTTTGTTTCTCAGTTTTGGTATACTTGATAACACCATGAAAGAAAAACAGGCACAGATATCTTACAGCTCAAAGAGAAAGCAATTGATAAAACCATATGGAACAGAGAAACGAAGAGGAAAAATATAGTGTTGCAACTAATCAAAGAAAGATTATTGTTCAAACATCAAAAGTCAAAGCAAAGTTTACCAGGCCTAACAGTTAAGTAGTTGGGAAACTACTAGATAATCCATGATTTAGTTAAAATGGAACATCTGCAGACTTTTTGAGGATATTAAAATAAGGGTTCGGTTAATGTATGCCCTTTCTAAGAGGAACTTCTCTATCACTATAACTCCATTAACTTATGCTCACAAAAGAATAACAAACTTTTTTAAGGAATTTTAACACCAGAAATTTGTCATCAACCTGGGCAGAGTGGCACAAATTTGGTCAGGTGGAAACAATCTGGCATCTCAATTATTTGTGGCCTTTGACAAGTGTTTTTGTAGATATTAACATTCAGATTCATGTGCACGAGGATCAACATGTGAACAATTAAAAAAGTTTCATGTGCATTCATTGCAAGTTTTCTATATGCTGTGTGTGCATATCTCATTATATCATCACAAGAAGACTACCTCCTCAGCAAAGAGCTCTTCTAATACATCATTTATTTGTCGATCCTCTGCAACCATGGCCAGTGCCATGCTGACAAGCTCATTTGATAAAACATAATCGCTGATCTTTGACATGGATAATAAATTTTGTCCTTGGATCCAGAATTTCACTGATTATAACTGATTTATCTGAAGCTTGCTGCATATCTCCTATCCAAGACCCTTGTGAGAAGCTTCCTCTATGAACTTGAGTGTCTCTGAATGGGAGACGTTTTGCCTGGAAAAAAAATTTGCTCAGAATTGATGAAAGGGTGAGAGATGAATCATAACTCAATCTCATTGGCAAGCACTGTAATATACTGTCTAAAACTAATCTCAATAGTGCAACAAAAGAAAGAGCATCTATTTCAAATCCTGGCTACTCTTAGTCTCAAATTATGGACAAAGGTATGCGAGCCAACATTATCCAACAAATTCTATACAAGTATTGGAAAAAGGTTATAGAAAATTTGAAATCTAATCTGATTCTTGAGTCCATTGTTGGTCTAGAAATAATGCCAACACATCCAAAGTACAGAAAGCACTGAGATGGGTGATATTAGGAACAAATTTGAAGAGCTAAGTTTAAAGCTGATGGATAAGCAGACAGGTATAAGTAGAAGTGATCATCATAATCAGAATAACTCATTACTAAAATGCTACACTCTAATAGGAAATATTAAAGTAAAAGAAATAATGCAAAAGAGGTAACAATTTTAATAAGGTTCACAAAGGTCCATTAGAAGATCAAATTTTAAGGAAACTACCTGAATGTCACGAATTAATAGTAATGTGGCAAGAGATCTGGAATCGGCTTGAATTGCAGAATCTTCCACAGATTCATCAGCCAGAATCAAGATCTGTAAAGACCAGAAACTACATCAAAATATTGTAAACCTAATATATGATTCTCACAACCTGATTTACTGCATTAAGAAGGTAAAATTATGGCACTGTTCATATGCTGTAGACCACTGACATGGTTACATTAATCCAATGAGTTCTTTCCCATGGGAGATCCTGTTGGTGGTGCCAATACTTCCACAAGAATCATAAGTCCTCAATCTCATTAACTATGAAAATTGTTCCTGAATGCCACCCTAGTGCAAATGTTTATAAAGTAGAAGCTAAAATTTAATGCTACTCACTGAATCAAAAGATTGCAGGGGAAGGCTTTCTAAATGACGCCGTATTACAGCATTTCCCTCGCGATGAACCAAGGATATATTCACCAATCGGTTTATGTCAAGTCCACCATCAGTAAGCTTCTTCTCCCTCTCCTTTTCAAGAACATCATTGAACATCCAAAGCTCTGAACCAGGTGCTAGAAACGCATCCAATACCTTAAAACATTGATGAATAAATGAAAGTTGAGTATTTCAATTGTTCTACTGTAGCGCCAAAGCAGCATATAGCAAGTGCGACAGGGAAAGCTAGTAAAAACTAATTTACAAGTGTCCTGGTTATGAAGGTTAAAATAAAAAAAATTTAAAAATGAAAAAGTTTTTGACATGACTACCACCATTTCATTTATACCAAGAACTGGGCCCAAGAAGTATTGGGAGCATGATTGCAGATTTCGTGTTACATTACCATAATCATATCCTCCATATCTCGTCGCCAACCACATAAAAGTATCTTTCTGTAGATTTTGGAACAAAAAAATCTTTGGGTAGACTTCCTTCCAAACCTGCAGCATTCAGGCCAAAAGAAGATGGAATTAGGGGGGCTTCAGTAGAAAGAACTTACCACAATCATATCATCAATGTCCCTCCTCCATCCACAAAGTAGAATCTTCTGTGACTTTCTCGCTGGTCGGGCAATGTTTTTGAATGATGCTTCTTTGACCTGAACGATCAGATTGGTCATACTTTTGTAAGTTTTAATTATGGTATGCCTCATTCACTTAAACTCCACGGTAGGCATCTTTCCAATGTGCACAAATTAGAAGATCTTTTATTTATTGTTATTTTATATTTATTTATATTAGTTTGATTGGCCTAACTGTGACTTATTAACTTTAATTTAACAGGAAACACAAATCATGCTCTCGTATTAGATTGAAGTTATGACTTCACCCTCCACCAGTTGTTAGTTATGAGAGAGATGTCATTTGGTCCCAAAACATTACACTTATTCTATTTCCTCCTGTATTTAGTTTGTCAAACCATATTTAGTAAAATGGAAATGACTACCTTTGCATTAACAATGGGCACCATCATCAAAGTACAGTTGTGTATACAATACACAATCAACGCATGCATAGGTTGACAGATCCCACAGCATTGCACACCACTTAAGACTTAAAAGATCAAGTAGAGACAACCCACATGATTATAAAATTTAATTGGTCAAGCAGATGGGTTTGTTAAACCTTCAAGTGCATTCAACAGCTCTTTATTTCCTATTAGGTGGTAGACCTATCTAATTTGATTAGGTTATTGTGATGGTATAAGCATTAGCACCTCAATATTATGGAATATAACAACAAAAATGGACAATTATTTTTTTAATTGATAAGTTACACACACATCTTGTGGGTTTTGAACTCAAAACCTTACCCGCAGTCAACTCTTGCAAAAAGAGGAAGTGCCATTTGAACTAGAGCTCATTGGCAACAAACAAACATGCACAACGTATAGATGGTAAAACCTCTTAGTGAAGTTACAATTATATTGTTGCAATATTTATCTTTCTTGCATGTACACTAAACATTTACGTCTAGGAAATCCATTTTAGAGTAAAAGATCAGCCAATAACCAAAGACTGAAGTTTATGAGGGAGAAATAATTTTTTTAATCAATATAATTTGAACCTAACATCTAGCCAAATGCAAGTAACACTCAAATTCTCAATGAAAAAATATTATCAAAGCTGTTCCAGTGCAGTCCAGTGGACAATTTCACTTGAACACTAGAAAAGCATATAGTTAATACAATAGAAAATACTGCAATATGCTGAAGCAGATCTGTATTTCCCCAAGAGATATTGATCATTGGCTTCTTGTAATGTTGACTACTAAATCAACTATATAGCCTATATTTGCTCCTAGCCAAGTCATAGAAACGTTTTCCTAATTCAGACAGTTACTTTTTTCTAAGTCTATTTGTTGCTTCCTTTCCCTTTTCAATCGAAGTGTCTGAATATCACCTGATGTGGACAAAAAGTAATCAAAGTATTTCTTTTTCTTGTGTGCGTGTGCATGGTAAGTGGAGTAAACTAAGTCTCCCACAACGAAATACCCCAACTATGCCACTAAACAAAAAAAATTAAAACAAACTAGCAGAATATCAAGCAATTTATTTGAAGTCTATATGTTCCAAGGAAGATGTAAGCACCGTAGGCAGTGCTGCTGGAGAATAGGTGTCATCATCCTCAGATATAACAAGAACTTCATCGCCTTCTTGTAGGACATAGGAATCCTCAGGATTAAGAACAACTTTACCACCATATGATGCAACCTTGACTCCACAAGGAATGGCATCAGGAAAACTAATTAAGACATCCTCAAATTGCATGCCATCCAACTGTGGCCATCTCTTGATGTAGAACTCACAATTTTCAAACCCAAGAATATCTTCCCAGATCTGCCACAGACAACAACCCATCAGGGGAAAAAAGTACAGACATCCCATTCAAGTGGTTAAATAAATCTTATTATAGAACTTAATTTGCATAATATGATGATACAGGGCAGTAAATGAAACTCAAATAACTAGTAATATAAAAAAGAAATACTAAATTAACATTAAGAAACTATCAAAATAATGTTAAATGGGTATAGAGTAATGGAAATTAACCTGTGCAAGTCCTGGCTGCCGAGCACATTGGATCATCAAACGACCAATTACATCATGAGCCACAACAGTTTGTAAAAGATCTCCGCCAACAAGTTTAACAAGGACCTCATTGTCAAGATCACTAAGTTCCACAACTATGTGTCCTCTAAGCCCTTCCTTAACTCCAGTTAGACTTAAAACTGTTCTTAGTGCACGAGCATCACTCTGTATCAGATCAAATGTGAGTTAATAGCAACTTAACCTTATCTCATATCAACCATTAAAAATATCAATGTTGTCACTCAAAGACCTGGTCAGCATTTCCATCTTCAGCACACAATGATTGCACGGGCCTTGGAGACAGATACCTATGAAGCAAAAGTTCTCAACAAAATTAATGAAGCTTAGATTGGTCTTATCATCAGGTAGCTCTTATCCAACAAAGAATAATTAGTTCAATGAGGCTACAGTACATTGTACATCTGAAATTAAAACAACTGTTATGTAAAAATAACTGCTCAACAGACTTGACACTGGGGGCAGAGAAGCTAAAATCACAGAGTTGTAAAAAAGTTTGTGGAATAACTAATTTATATTTTCAAATTGACTTTCAGTTTTTGGGCTTTTTTTTGGAGGGTGAGGGGGGGGGGGGGGGGAGTGGTTATACTTATTTATTCAATTCCCTTTGGACCGATAAGAAAATACTTCATTTCTCCCCACCCCCCCCCCCCCCCCCCAAAAAAAAAGAAGAGAGAGAGAGAGAGAGAGAGAGAGAAAGAGCACAAAAAAAGGATAAACATAAATCTAAAATGAACTCAAAATAAGAATTATATTAACAGACATAAAAGTCATTAGAAGTTATGTATTTTGTGGAAGTCTGTAAACACTTTTGCCAAAAGTCTTTAGTAGATTTATTGGAGAGTTACGATCACTTAGGCAGAAGTTAGTATACTGCATTCCAACCAATGATCTCTTTAATGATCCAACTTTGCCAGTGGATTGAGATCAGTCAGCAAGCTTACAGAAAGGGATACATAGCCAGAAACTAGTTATTAAGGCTTATATGTTGAACAACCAAAGAAGGCAGACCTTTTTCAGGTCAGCTAGAATCAGAGGGCTCCCACTTCGGCATATCACTGATGTTCCTTTAAAATTGAATTCCATCTTAGCAATGTCAAGTTCCATTTCCTCTTTGTCTCGCTCGGCCATCACAACAACAATTCCTCCTCCCAAACTCTCATTGGCTATAGCAAGTTGATTAAGTAGTGATCCCTGAGTGCACAATGGCATCATTAGCAATGGGAAAATATAAGCGTAGAAAGAAACAGAGTGAGATGTCTTCATACAATGAGCTGGTGGAATCCAAATCTTACCAATTTATTACTCCACCCAAGTATCAAAGTGTGGCTTTTTTCGACCACCTCACTTCTTCCTTTCCTCAATGAGTCAAGCTTCTCAGAAATTGCATCAGAAACAAGTCCAAGCATCATTGCAAATATAAGCATCCCACCAAAGCTAATGGAAACTGAAACTAGTTTCCAACAAATACCTTCAGAGTCAGCATGGTTGCCAGAATCAGCTACATATGTCCAAGATAACCAAAGGCATTCTGCTAAGCTACCATCAGTCACTCCATAGAGTGCCAACCCCCCAAGACATATAAGTAATAGAGTTGCAACTAACAAAGCCAACGGCTTAGCATATGGGTGTACAGATAAAACAAATCCACCCGATATGCTAGTTGTTTGTTAAGAGAAACTTCTTCTGAAATATTGTCCAATGATCTTGATTTAGAGACATAATCAACATACTTGAAAATCAGAAAAGGGACAGATAAAAGTGTGATAGAGAGAATGAGAGCTAAAATTTTCAAGTTTTTGCTTGGAAAATGATCAATCTCCTGTTCAATGGAGTTGGTAGCACCTATAGAGATATTGCTTTTGGAGATCTGGTCCTGCAAGCAGAAACTAGTTCCAATCATTAAGATTTTACTTTATAAATAACACACAAAATTAATAGGTCCCAACCAAAACAAAGACAACAAATCCAAGTCACTGCTTACCCAAAAACAAATCATGCAGAAGTATTTTTAAACAAGATCGCAGACCATTGAATAGTAGTAGCTCCTTCACACTTTATCACAAATATACAAATTAATCTTAAGCAGGTGTGAAATTTGATTGCTTAATAATCCAAGATTATGCAATGCCAACATAGGCTTATTCAGGTCTTACCAAATGAAGTATCATCATGAGAACATAAACCATGACAAAACCTAAAGGTGGGAAAAGCTTTTAAAGGCATTATGGTATCACAAAATGATTTGTTTTAAAGCAGTACCTACTGGATAGGTGACTTAGGCTAAACGTTTGGCTCATGAACAAGGTCCAAGCATGGCTCTACACATGAACAAACTTAATATGTTAGCTTAAGCCTGAGCTCAACCTCAACCTCAACCTAATTCTATCTAACTCCAACTTTAACAATACAGAGACCATAAAACTTCACTCAGTCCAGCTCCCATGCTTGCACGTTCCTAAATTCACACCTAGGAAGCACGGACACTTTGTGTAGGTTGTCATATCTGTGTTGTATCCATGTCAAACCAGTGTCGTACCGGGCCATTTCATATTATAATTTTTCAGAATTTGCTCATGTCATTGTGCTGTACCTATGTCCATACCCGTACCCATACCCTTACCCGTGTCTGTCTCTGTGCTCCTTCAAATCAAGTATTCCACAAGCACACAATGGTATTGAATCCATGACCTCACCCTCCAACCAATATAATGGAAGAAGAAAGAGTTAGTCGAGCTAATTTACGAAATGAATTAAAACGACAACCTTAGTCCCAAATTTTTTGGGTCAGCTATACATCCTCAACAAATTAGTAATCATTAGCCACATTCTATTCTATCTGAAGTCATAGTCCTTGTTACTGCCTTAATTGACCCGTCCTTTTTAACTACTTTTATGAAATGCGTTAAAAACCGCTTCAACGAAAACAAACAATACAATCCATCATAATAGTAAAAGCAACAAAAATAGAAATACAAGGCCAAACCAGCTTTTAATTTTTTTCAAACTTTAATGTACCTGAAGCTCATTGACTTGGTTCTGTAATGAGAAATTCTTGTGCAGCAATGAAGAAAACACTGTTATCAAAACCTACACTCACACTCACACACATACACCTACACATTTGTTAGCCATACAATTAAAAGAGAGAGATTATTAAAAATTCAAAATTAATATACAAAAATTAACAAAATTAATAGAAAAATAAAAATAAAAATGATAAACAAATATTTCATTGCAATGTTAGAGAGAGAGAGAGAGAGAGAAGTACCGCTACTGAGACCGCCATGTGCCAACGATTTTTCAAGTCCCGAACTGAAACCCCGATAATTTTACTCACTTTCTTCGCCGCCGAAACGCCCGAAACTTCTGGATTCGGCCCCGAAACGGCGCCGTTAGCCTCGTCGGAAGCGTTATTCCTCTGGCTCCGTTGAGATACGTCGACTCTCCGGCGAGTCTTCGCATACTTGAAATCCCGATACGGCGTCGGTGCGGTTTCCGAAACGTCTCGGAACGACGGCTTTTCGGGAGGGCAATATGGAAGGAGCTTCTGGGGTTTGCGGTGAATCTGCGAGGGTATTTGGGCATTTCGGTGGAGTGGGAAAACACCAGTCTCTGCTAGTCGAAGGAGGAAGAGAGTCTGAGTCTAGGGACATGATGGGTATTATTGAAAAGATATCGAGGGCTTTTTCGGAACTTAAAATTTTGAATTTTTTTGGCTTGTGTTTTTGCCGTTTTGGGTTGTGTTTTCCTAATTTCTACAAGTTCTTTTTATAATGGGCGTTTTATGTGTTGGAATTTGAAAGCAACTGGTATTAATATATGTTAACACAGTTTATTAAAATAAACGCTGTGTTTTGGGAATTTCTAATAACTTAAAATAAAGAGTTTCAACCGATGCTTTTTTTTTTTTTTTTTTTGTTTTTTAAGAAACACACATATATGTGTGTAGACGAGATGGAACTTTTGGTCATCCGATGCGATTGATGATAATTTTTGTCACCAGATTAAAACACCATTAGTTTTTGGTATAGACGAGAATTGAACTTCAAATATCTTATTCAACTATTGGAGATTTTACTATTTTTTTTTTTTTTAGAGGAGAGATTTTACTAGTTGAGTTAACTGGATCTCACTTTAATAACAAGTCTGCACATAACCCAAATGATTTTTTTTTTTTTAGTGGTTCTAAGATAATGTATAGAGTTCTTTGAAAACCGGACTAATGTGGTGAGCATGTACAATTCTTCCATTTTGAGTGCTAAATTTAAAATATGTAACATGATTAACTTATTTGAAAGAAAAAATCAAAAGTTCGATTGCATAATTTGACCAAATAGAGTTTTTACAAGATTTTGAGGTTAAATTTTTAATCACTTAATTACTTACGGTGTTGATTTCATGCCTTGATTTTCAAAATCAACTCAATTTTATTATATAAGATGCAGATTAACACAATTAATATAGAGATTTAGGGAAGATGCAAATTGATTTTTTTTTTTTATAAATAATTTGTTATTTACAATATTTTTTTGGAGTTATAAAGCTCTTAACTGCAAAAATTGAGTTGATTTTAAAATTTAAGGGACATAATTAAAAATAAATAGGACAAGTAGAATTTTTCCTATTAGTTGGTCGATCAAATTAATGATATATCCATTTAAAATTAAAAAAAAACTCCCTAATGTGGTGTGTAGATAATTGTAGTGTCCTTGAGAGACAACCAATTGACAACTCTCCCATGTGTGAAGTCTACTTGTCCCACATAAAAAGGTAATTATCAAAATGATCATGTGAATGGGCCCAATGGTGGTCCGATTGAAATGTAACTTTTTATTTTTTAATTTTTGGGTAGAATTGAAATGTAACTATTGAATCATACCCGTAGTTGTTTATATTTCCAAGTCACATCTTTACGATAGAATCATATGACCACTTTGATAACAATATTAAACCAAATGCATTGAATCCCTTTGAAGAAGTTATGAGTAACCATGAGAGAATGAATAACTGTGAGTAGCTGAAGTCTGAAGTAAATTAACCCTTTCTTTCTTCCTCCAATCTTTCTTTTTCTATATTTTTTTTTCAAAAGTAACTTGCCTATTTGGTAGAGGAGTTTGAGTAATGTTGTCTGAGTTATTTTGAAATACGTGAGTAAAAAAATGTGTAAAATATTGTTTAAAAATTAAAAATATGTGTTTGAGTTACTCTACCAAACGGGCCTTTAACTTATTGAAACCCAAAGGCCAACATATGGTCAACGCCATCATTCTAATATGCATATTAACCATTATTTTTGAAGTGTCAAGACTAACCAAGAGGTATCTACCATATGCTTAGAAATTGGAAAAATCGTTTGTAGTCAAATATCTACAACTCATAGGCTTGGGTGTCAAAAAAAAAATTATTATTATTTTGTAATGATCGAAAAAAAGCTTTACATTGCAAAAAGAGAAAAGAAGCTTATGATTCAAAATGTATACATTAACAATGTTGCAAGAAGATCACGCATCATTGGTGTGATGGTTATTTTAGGAGAGAGTTTCATATATATATATATATATATATATATATATATATATATATATATATATATATATATAATGTTACAGATAAACTATTTTACAACATTTTTACAAACTTTAGTAATTTTCAAATAATCATTGATAAACATAAATATAATGTTAGTAGTAAACCCATATTAAAACTAATAAGAATTTGTCACATCAATAGTTTGTAAAAATATTGCAAAATAGTTTGTATTTGTAACATTACTTTAAAAAAAAACATCCATAAAATCAACAAATTCATAATAATTAAAATTTAAGTTAAAATTAACAATGTGGTCCTCTAAAAGTTACTTGTAAACAAATCGCTTCTCTTATGTTATGAGCACTTATAATTAACTAACAAGACAGACAGTTTGGTCTAGTAAAACTGTGATTATTGAATCATGCCCCTCATTTATATTATATTTACAGTCACATCTTTACTCCCTAGAAAAATATTAGTAGCCAAAAGATAAGACTGTAAATGGGTGCAGTTAAAATGTAATTTAACTTGTAATCCAAAAGCCACAGTATAGTCTATCAAAAAAAAAAAAAAAAAAACACCAGATAGTAATTATTGTCATTCTCATATTATGTGACCATCTATTTGGAGGAGTCAAGACTAACCAAGAGGCATTTACTAGTAAAATCTTTGATGGTTGTATAAAATATCTAAGGTTCAATTCTCGCCTACACCAAAAATTAATTGATATCTTGGTCTGATGATAAAAAGCTATTATCAGAAGCGAACGTCATAAGTTGAAACTATCTGAAAAAAACAGGAAAAAAAAAAAAAAAAAAGAGGCATTTACTATTTAAGAGTGGAATATTGTTTGTTGTTTTTTAGTCAAGTATGTATACCTGCAATTCATTAGATTGGGTGTTAAATTAAGGCTATTATTATTATTATTATTATTATTATTACAGTGATGAAAAGTAAAAATTTTAAATCAACGAATGAAGAAAGGAGAGATATGATCAAAATTTACGTAGACATTTGGATCATATCATCTTTATAGCATGGAAAGCCTTGGATTAATAATTCTCTTTTTTTTTTTTTTTTAATGGAAGGTTAGAATTAAGAATATTGTCTTCGATCTAATAACTCTAGGCCAAAATTTTACATATTGACCATGAATAATACATAAATCTCAAGGGATAGTACAATCAATTGAAACTCCAAAAACTAAAGTCTCATTAGTTAAAAGGTTAATGAGACAGAATTGATCTCACTTCTTTTGAAGTTTGGAATCACTTATCACTGGCTTTTGAAGCATATGATCACCATGCGTAAAACTCATCAGTTTCCACTTCCCCAAAGTGAAATTTTCTCCAACAATTGTCTAGTGCATTTGGAATAATAATCTCTCCTTCCATTCTAGGGTTTAGTTCTTCAAAATTCAAAGCTCCAAATCTTCTAAAATTGCCTCAACAAATGGTTTTTTTTTTTTTTTTTTAACTTCTCTCTAGCTCACTTTATTAATTAATTGAATTATGCAACACAATAATTCATTTTTAATCCCTCTTCAATCTAATTTGGGTCTAGTTGTTTACTATTTTTGTTTGTAAAATAGATGGTGGTTAATTTATCCCTGTAATTGGATTGGGAATAAAGGTATGTTAATTTATCCCTGTAATTGTTTCTTGTGATTTGTATAGACTTGTATGCTAGCCAATGGATAGTGGTTATACAAATATTTCTTCTAACTATTTGAAATTAAGGATGCTAATTTTAGTTTCATATTTTTTTATCCAGCAATTGAATTGGTTTATATGTGTTGATATTATAGTATATCATGTATGTATTATAATGAAAATTGAGTCTCGGTGTGTTGTAAAAATCTTCATGCTAATTGTAAAATCATACGGTTTTAGGATAACCAAACGATTTGGATTGGTTGAAAGCTCATAAGGAAGAATGATTATTAGGGATTGAGATTCGGGTTGCGCAGTTGGGTAGGATTGCGGTCCGTCCTTGATTTACAATTTTGTTGCTTTTGGGCAAATATTGTCTAAGCTAATTAGTTAAAGTTTAATGACCATTAGGCTTGATAAATTAACATGTGAAATTTTTAACAGTTTAAAATGGAAAATAAAGTGGAGACAGAATTAGGTTGCATACTGCACTTGCTATATTTTAGGATTTGGTGCTTAATTATTTTTTGGTAAGAGATTTGGTGTTTATTATTTCAAGCTTCTAACTACTTTCTTGCTTTATAAGTGTTGCCTTGAGGTTACAATTAAACTACACTTGCTATATTTGAAGGTGTCTATTTTATCTCTATTTATAGCTCGGTAGATTTAAAGCAAATTTCTCAAAAATAATTTGGCTATATTTTCCCTTGACAATTATTGTCAAGGGAAAATATATTTATGTTGCATTTGGCAAAGATTATTTTTCCAACTTATTTTACTATTCAGCTTATTTTTGCTACTGTATTCATGGTTTCCACTATATTATTTCAGTTAACTTTTATTTTTATTTACAATACTTCCAACAACAAAAATTTCAATTTCAGCAAAATAAGCGAATTTCAAACAAACCGTTAGTGTTTGTTTGGCATCAACTTATAAGCTCGGCTTTTAGCTTTTAGCTTTTATGTACAGCTTTTTAATTTCTCATTTTTTTCCCGCATTTTCGCATTTTCTCTTTTTTTTTTCCCGCATTTTCTCACTTTAAAATTAAAATACAAGTTGAAGAGGATTAAAAGACGTAGATGACGGATCCGTTTGCGTAGACATGACGCCATTAGATTGGCAGGATAATAGTAGATGGATCCAAGATGCATGGACAAAAGATGGACGGATCCAGGGTCACGAGACGTCCATCTGATTTAATTAATCTCCAAGGACTCTTAAATGGAAATAACTTGCGTCTCACAATTAACTCTAACTCATAGAGTCCTAATGCGGATAGAATCCTAACTGAGAAGGATTCCGTAATATACGCCCATTAATGAAGATCTTCCCTATAAGGAAACGCCTTGGTGTGCAAGAAATTGAGGCCGACTCTACTATAAAAACTTATGAACCCTCAAAATACAAGGTACGCATAATTTATCCCAACTCTGGCACTCTAAAATTTTGTAAAATGTTCTTACTTGACTTTCGGAGGGTATTTAGCCGGCACCACACCAATGCTCTCTGTTAGGCCATCTCTTTTTCGTGTTGTGCAGGTATTGTTTCGAGTACGTGAGGACCCTATGACTAACTGGTGATTTTTCACCATCATCACAAGTGTACTTTAGCACATTTTCAGCAAAAAAATAGATAAGTTATTTCCAAAAGGATACTTAATTCTTTCTTACAATGTTACCATAGGTTCTGAAAGTTTGTTTAGATTGAAAAGGCTGGAATTATTAGACTTGGTCATAATGGGTTCAATCGAAGCATCATACAATCTCTGAGTCTACTTACATCCCTTAAAAATCTAATTCTTCATCACAATCAATTGAAAGGATCCTTCCCTATCAAAAGTATGTTTCGTTTTCCATAATTCTTTAAACAATATAAATTATTAAAAAATTCCTACTTTTTACATTTACTTTTATTTTTATGCAGAACTTTCGGTTCTTGAAGACTTGGAAACGTTGAATTTAAGTTATAATCTTCTCAATGGCTCCCTAACAATGCAAGGTAAAGAGAGAGAGAGAGAATAAAATGAATTTTGCTTCATCCAACATTACTAGTTTGTTCTAAAGATGAAGCTTAAAAAGCAATTCAAGGAGCATCCAAATCAGAATGCTGTGGTCAACTTTTATAAACATACAAAACTCTAGAATCTTGAAGGAAACATTGTATTCATAAACTCAGAGAAGAGAGGCTCTAATTTTTTTTATTACCGTACAATAATTGTGAAACGTAATCGACTTTTGGGGGCAATATCTAGATTCTAGAGTAGAGCATGGTGCTTCCAAAGTATTAAATATTTGTTTTTGTATAACACATTATATAATCATGTATCGTTATAATTATAATGTGTGTACTTTTTATTTCTTTTATGAAAGAATGGGTGATTTTCCCTGCTTATTACATTTCAAAAGTGTAAATGAGAATTATAATTACTACATTTTCATTATGTTCTTTAACTACTAATTGGCCACCACGGCCTCAAATATTCTCAGATTCCAAAGTTTGGCTAAGTTGAGCAAGCTGAAGCAACTAGACCTAGGCAATAATCAGTTCAACAAAGAAATTTTAAGATTTTTGGGTGCACTATCGGCTCTTAAATCCCTAAAATTGGATGAAAATGGCATGGACGGCCCACTTTATCAGCAAGGTATGTGCTATGGAAACTTCTTTGAAAAAATCTTAAAGTCATTACTAATTATGCTACAAAAATGTTTTCAAACTTATCTAATAATTAATAATTAATGTGATTGATATCACAACATAATAAATAAGTGTCTTAATAATTTTTTGGGTAATTGGTAACACATCAATTTATATATGTAATATATCTCTACCATCACTCAAATTCTATTAGTTTCTACACCAATTAAATCAAAATGCTTTGCTATATAAGGTTTATTAAAATTTGATGCAGTTTTAACTTACATGAGCACTGTTTTTCACTCTCTTGTGTTGCAATATATAACAAGAAGCAATATTACATGCACAAAAAATTTCATACATTTTTTGCAGCTGTTAAGTTGACAAACTGTTACTGTATTAGTTTGCATCTAAGCTCACGGTTGACATAACTTTTTTACATACGGTTAACAATTTACCACATCATTTGGGCTAACCATTAATGTCACTTTTGTATTTATAGACTTTCTCATATATACTACTCTGTTTCTTCTAAATATGTTACATTTATATTGCTACAGATCTTACAAGTCTAAGAACCTTGGAGTTCTTCATTTTGGGCGGCAATGCTTTCGATGGTTCCTTACTGTTTCAATGTAATAAAATTTTCTTTTTATTGAATCCTATGGTTAAATTGCCTTTGGCTGCGCATGTCATTAAAACATGTCTTATATACACACACACAACTGTCAATTTAAGTATCTCCTCAACACAAATAATATTTATTTTATTTTTGTGTATGTAGATTTCGAAGCTTTTGATAGTTTGGAGATTTTAGATTTAAGTTGGAATGGATTTACTGGAAATCTTCCTCATTCTATAAGGGCACTATCCTCTCTCAGATCTTTATCCTTGTCCAGTAATTATCTTACTGGCTCTTTACCAACTCAAGGCAAGTATTTCATCAAGATTTTATGTAAAGATGTATTCCTATTCTCATTGGAGTACACTAGGAAGTGCCATCCAACCATAAGTAAGTCGAAGAAAATTATGTCAAAACTTATAAATTGATGTGTTACTAGTCTTAGAATTCTATGTTATTCAAAACATTTTATATATTACGTTATTGAGATGATACCAAATTACCAATCATATTCGTTATCATGTAAGTTTTAAGCTTTTTGTAGTAACATTGGTAATAGTTTTAGCATTTTGCTCTCAAGTTATTTCTATTTTTGCAGGTTTATGTGAATTGAAGAAACTTGAAGACTTAGATCTTAGTAGGAATTCTTTTGAAGGGACCATTCCTCATTGCCTAAAAAATTTGACATCTCTTCTCCTGTTAGATCTCTCGAAGAACCGTTTCAAAGGGAACATTTCATCTTTACTAGCTGGCCTGACATCTCTTAAGCATATTGGTGCATATTGATCTCAATTATAATCTTTTTGAGGGTTTCTTCTCATTTGACACATTTAATAATCACTCCAAGCGTGACTTCATTCGAATTATATGTGATAGCAAGAAGCTTGGTATAGAAACAGAAAATTCAACGTGGGTCCCTTTGTTTCAATTGGAGTTCCTTGTGCTATTTAATTGTACTCTGAACAAGCTCGCCAATCAAATGCCAACATTCCTCCTTCACCAGCACAACTTCAGAGTGCTTGATCTCTCTCACAAACAATTGAAAGGACAATTCCCTAGTTGGTTGCTTGAGAACAACACAAGGCTAGTATTTGTCTCTCTTAAGAATAACTCTTTCCCAGGTCATTTCCATGTGCTACTCAATCTTGGCTTTGCTAGTTGGATGGATGTGTGGGACAATCAGCTCATTGGACAGCTTCAAGGAAATACAGGAAATGTCCGACCCAACATATCATATTTAGACTCATACAAAAACAATTTTGAAGGTTGTCTACCACACTTAATTGGTAACATGATTCTCTTGGATGTATTATATGTGTCCTTCAACAACTTCTCAGGAGAAGTGCCAAAGGAATTGCTGGCAGGTTGCTTAAAATTGCAAGTTTTGAAGTTATCTTATAATAGTTTCCATGGACATTTATTTTCAAGCAAGTTTAACTTAATCAATTTAGAGGTTTTGAGAATAAATGACAATAAGTTCTCTAGAACTTTGTCAAATGTGTTATCGAAATGCTCTGGTTCCCTAAGTTTCTTGGATGTCAGCAATAATAAAATGGTTGGTAAGACTCCCAGTTGGATATGTAACCAAACAAAGCTTACTCTACTACTCTTTTTAATGGTCAGGTTTCTTGTGAAACAATTTCATTGATCTTTCTAAACTTTTATCATAATCTTTTCTCACGGTCTTTACCTTCATGGTCATGCAAGGGATCTCTTGTGAGCCCCATCACTTTTCTCTCTCCCTCCCCCTCTCCCTCTCAACCAAACAGTAGAAAATGCTATTTTCCTATCTCTATTTTTCATCCTCCCTGTTTTCACCCCAACCAAACACACCCTTAATCACATTCATTTGGAGGAAAACTTCTTTTCAGGATCAAGACCAAAAGCTTTTCTAAATGTGTCAGGTCTTTTGTCACTGGATATTAGTCACAACAAGTTGTCCAGCAACATTCCAAGTACAATTGGTAAACTTTCTAGCTTGAAAATTCTTTTACTAAGAGGAAACCGGTTAAGTGGAACTATTCCAACAAATTTATGTCAATTGGTCAAAATAAGCCTAATGGATCTCTCTAGCAACTTCTTTTCTGGGGCCATTTCTTATTGCTTTCAAGACATTATTCTTGGGAAGAATCATTCTTATGAGTTCAGCCCTAATTATGTAATAATTATGACATCCACTAAATATGGAAGTGTCTCGGAGGATAGTATGCCTCTAGTAGTTTTTGATGACCATAAATCAACGGAAGAAGTTAACTTCATTTCCAAAAACTTGCTTAGCTCTTACAAGGATAACATTCTAAACTACATGTCTGGATTGGATTTGTTTGTAACAACTTAACAGGTGAAATCCCACTTGAGCTTGGGAAACTTTCTTCCGTTCAAGCATTGAACTTGTCTCACAATCAATTGACGGGTTCCATCAAACAAACATCCTCAAACTTGGTTGAATTAGAAAGCTTGGACCTTTCTTACAATACTTCGAGTGGACAAATCCCTCCAACACTTGTTGAGCTCCATTTTCTAGCAGTGTTTAGTGTTGCTCATAACAACTTATCAGGTAGGACACCATAAATGAAACAACAGTTTGGAACATTTGGCGAGAGCAGCTATGAAGGAAATCCATTTCTTTGTGGTCTACCATTGGATAAGAAATGCACAAGGATAGATGATTTGCCTTGGATGCCGCCAAAATCCTCAAGCATAAGTGATGGGAAATGGTATGAAGTAGATCAAGTGGTTTTCTATGCCAGCTTTTCAGTATCATACATCATGTTTTTTCTGGGAGTTATTATTGTTCTTTATACTAATACTTATTGGTGATTGCGATGCTTTAATTTGATTGAGTTTTACGTGTATGCTTGTTATTATTTTGTTTCTGATACTCTACGGGGGTTATCAAACCATTTGCATAATTAGGCTATGGATTTCCAAGACTTAAATGTTAGGCAACTCTTGTTGTAGCAAGTTTTACATATATGCTTATCAATAATGAAAAATGATTTCAAAAGCTAAACAAGATGTTCACTTATACATTTCGAATACAAGAGGATTTATATTCATACATTTCCACCTTGTTATATATTTTTTTATTTTAGTCTTATTTATTATTGATGTTATGCTTTGTGGGATTGAGCATTATTGTACACTAGAATTGTGCTTTGCAAAATGAGACACTAAAAATCATGTTGTGACCTTGGTCCTACTCATAGTTACTGACTTTAAGTCACAATTTTAGTTCAAAATCTTAAATTTGTGGACATTGTGTGTAACAAGTGGTGTATAATAGACGCTACCCTTTAGTTTTTCCCTTACTCTATGTTTGGATAGAGGAAGAGGGACTTCCAACCACCTCCCGTCTATTGCCTTCTCTTTTCCCTTCAATCCAAACAAGCCGTTAACCTTGTCAATTATATCTTGATAGTTAAATTCAATCGCATTTAATACCCCGATCAGTTTCCTTATTTCAAATGATAGTCATTATAATTTTGGAATTCATATTGAGTAAAATAGTTATATATGACTAAGATAAAAATAAAATAAAAATAAAAATCCTAAAAATTATTTTTCACCTCAAATCGTGACTATTGAAGTGAAAAGTTAACTTATTAACTTTTCGTCTCAACCCATCTAACTTGATGTGGCTTATAGCATTGACCAATCATTTGGGAATAAAGAATCCATCCCTCTATCACTATGGCTAAATTCAAACAAGATGTCATGTGCCTTTTTTTTTTTCTTTTTTTTTTTTTTTGCCTTTTTCATTTTACATTTTAGTTATTTTATGAGGAAAAAAAAAAAGTAACTAGTGGAGTGAAAACCCGAACAAAAAAAAATTAAGACAAAAATATTTGTACTCACACTATTAAATACAAGAAAGAAAATCTAAACAGTGTGAGTGTCATTTTTTATTTTCCCAAACATTAAGTTTGGACCAAAACGACGACGTGCAATGAAAGATATTAAACCGAGGTCCAAATTCTAAATCAGAGTCAGATTCCAAATCTCCTTCACTAGCGAAGAAAAAAGAAAGGAACTCTTTAGGGTTTAAGCTCAACACGCAAATCTCTACCTGGTACTCTCTCTCTCTCTGCAAAACCCTAATTCCGTACAATTTCTTTGTCATATTTCTCTACTTCGATTCCATGAATTGACATTTTCATTTCTGTATATGTATTACTCTGCTGTTATTGTTATTGTTATTGTTTTGTTCGTTTTGGAAGTTAAAGATTTTGCTCTGTTTCGCTGTTTTTAGTGTTTTGGGGAGTTCGGGTTAGATTAGCTTTTTGTAGTTTATTTGAATTTCTTTTGGTGGGTGAGGGGATGATTTAATGTTTAGCTGTCTGTTTGGTTGCTGAGAAAGATTTTAGGTAATGGAGGACAGTAAAATGGCTGAATATCAGGTATACTGGGTTTAGCTTGAAAACTGGGAAAAAAAAAGAGAGGAAGTTTGATTATTTAGTTTTGAATCTTAGTTATCATATTGGCTTTAGTTTGATTCCATGAACTGACATTTACCTTTCTATAAATGTATTACTCTGCCATTTGTTTTCAGAAAACCTTAATAACCGAGCTTGATTTACCTTATTGTTTGATTCTATTTGGAAGTTAATATTTTGGTCTGTTTTGCTGTTTTTAGTGTTTGGGAGTTCGGGTTAGATTAGCCTTTTGTAGTTTATTTGAATTTCTTTTGGGGGGTGAGAGGATGGTTTAATGCTTTAGCTGTCTGTATGGTTATTGAGAAAGTTTTTAGGTAATGGATACAGTAAAATGGTTGAATATTAGGTATACTGGGTTTAGCTTGAAGACTGGGAAAAAAAGAGAGAGGAAGTTTGGTTATTTAGTTTTGAATCTTAGTTCTCATATTGGCTTAGTTTGATTCCATGAATTGACATTTTCCTTTCTGTTAATGAATTACTCTGCCATTTGGTTTCAGAAAACCTCAATAACCGAGGTTTATTTACCTTAATGTTTGATTCTATTTGGAAGTTAAGATTTTTGTCTGTTTTGCTGTTTTTAGTGTTTGGGAGTTCAGGTTAGATTAGCTTTTTGTAGTTTATTTGAATTTCTTTTGGGGGAAGAGGATGGTTTAATGCTTTAGCTGTCTGCTTGGTTACTGAGAAAGTTTTTAGGTAATGGATATAGTAAAATGGTTGAATATTATGTATAATGGGTTTAGCTTGAAGACTGGTAAAAAAAAAAAGAGGAAGTTTGATTATTTAGTTTTGAATCTTAGTTATCATATTGGCTTAGTTTGATTCCATGAATTGACATTTTTCTATCTGTTAATGTATTAGTCTTCTGTTTGGTTTCTGAGAACGTCAATAACTGAGCTTCATTTATTTTATTATTTGATTTGTTTTTGGAAGTTAAGATTTTGGTCTGTTTCGCTGTTTTTAGTGTTTTGGCTTTGGGGAGTTTGGGTTAGATTAGCTTTTTGTAGTTTATTTGAATTTCTTTTGTGGGGTGGGAATGGTTTAAGGCTTTTGCTGTCTGTTTGGTTGTTGAGAAAGTGTTTAGGTCATGGAAGAAGGTAAAGTGGTTGAATGTTAGGTATACTGGGTTTAGCTTGAAGATTGGGAAAAAAGGAATTGTAATTATTTAGTTTAAATCTTAGGTATCATATTGGCTAGTTTGATTCCATGAATTGACATTTTCCTTTCTTTAGATGTATGACTCTGCTGTTTGGTTTCCTAGAACCTCTATAACCGAGCTTGATTTACCTTATTGCTTGATTCTTTCTGGAAGTTAAGATTTTGGTCTGTTTTTCTGTTTTTAGTGGTTGGGGGAGTTTAGATTGGATTAGCCTTTTGTGGTTTATTTGAATTTCTTTTGGGGGTGAGGGGATGGTTTAATGTTTTAGCTGTCTGTTTGGTTGCTGAGAAAGTGTTTAGGTCATGGAAGATAGTAAAGTGGTTGAATATTAGGTATATTGGGTTTAGCTTGAAGACTGGGAAAAAGAAATGGAAAAAAAAAAATGATTTTAGTTATTTAGTTTTAAATCTTAGGTACTGCATGAGAAGCCTAATTCCTTGGTCGAAAGAGCACCAATTTTACTCAAGATTTTGATGTATGCAGTGTTATTTAATCTTCTATTTTATAAATGTGGCCCTGGATATCTAGATTTGTACAATGGAGTATGTTAATGGGTGCACTTGGGGAAATCGTTAAGAAGGATAAACTGGGTATCAACTACATTGGGAAGCAGCTAAAGTTGCTAAAGTTAATAAGAAGTTGGGACTTTTTTTACTGAAATTGGCTCTGACTGCCTAGAAAAAGTGGTTCGACTGCATTGGGAATTCTACCTTAATGGTTTCCCTTAGGTCCGCAATATTGCAACTGGGGTTATTGAGTTGTAGTATGTTATAGTTGTAGGAACTTAGCTATACGCACAAACATAAAGAAATAGAAGAAAAAGTAAATTGTATGTGGCAAAGGATATTGGAATATATGTATTAAAGTTTCATTTTTAGTATGCAAAATTCAGGTATTTTATATACTTTTTTATTGAATGTTTGTTCCTAATTCTGGGCCTTAGGATTTTATTACTACTACAATTTATGAGTTTTATGGAGTTATATGTCTGAAAAATAAAGTATCAAGCTAAAGAGATAGAGCTAATGGATTCTATGAGTGTACCAAGTGTATTTAAAGTTTTAAACTAACAGTTGACTGAATATAAATGCTCAGTTGTCTAATAACTGTGATAGTTCCTTTCTCTCTCTATTTAGTCTTGTTGAATGATGAACTCAGGAATAACCAGAATACATTTTCAAACTAGTAATTGATATAGCTGAATACTGTTTTTGCGTGCCTGTGTATTTTCTTTTTCTTTTTTCATTATTGGTAAAGAGGTAAGATATGGTTAGTGTAGATTTTGGGTCCAAATCTTACTAAGTTAAAGAAATTAGTAAGGCTTGAACGAAAATCTAAATCAGTCCCATCTCACATCTTTATCACATTCTACCCTTACCTCATGGTATTAGTTTTATTCTTCTTTGATCATTGTCTTAGGATTTATAAAAAGGAGGTAATACCATTGAGGATTGAGCACTAGCTCAAGTGTCATCTACTCTACTTTTTAAGAAGTAGGTGGTGGGTGTTCGTGTACCAAAAAAAAAAAAAAACTTCTACGTGCTCATGTGTTAATGTATATTATTGTTCTCTTTCCTTTTTCCCCCTAGTAAAGGGGTAGGATTTGTTAGGCTACATCTTAGGTTCAAATCTTACTAATTTGATCATTTAGTAAGATTGGAACCTAATTCCTCATCCATTCTTTCTTACCGATTGATGTTTACTTATAAAAAAAATTATTAAAAAAAAATTGCAAATGGTCAGTCCTTGATCATCAGCAACATTGTACTTGTACCTGGTAATAATTTTTTTACCCTTGTTTTGTCATCCCTTGGATGATTATAGTGAAACATAAAAAAGAAAAAGCTTTTCCTGATGCACTGTTAGGATTGATAAAAATGAACATTTCTTTTGTGTGCTTATGATTTTGTTTATCCCCCTACTTGGTGTAATGGTGTATGTAAGCAACTTGAGAAAAATTAATGTTTCACACTGTGTTTGAAATTGTTTATGTAGAAGTATTTTAAATTTTTTATGTTTAAAATTTGTATGACTATATTTATATTGGGCCCAATTTAGTTTTTACTGCATGCATGCACTAATCAAAGTTTAACAAGCACCTTGTTAACATTTTTTTTATATGTAAACAAACACATAAAAAAGTACAGAATACTCTTCTTCTTCAAGAACAAGCACTTTGATCACCAGCACTTAAACCAAAAGGCCTAAGCACATGCACTTTGTTAACATTGATTGAAGCATTTGATCAAATCTAAATGCTTTTCAGTTTCTTTTGTTGCTAATCAGATCATCATTTCTATTTATAATGATTTATGCCTATATTTTATTGTATGGGTGATTGTCAATTTTTGTGGGTTGACTATGTGATACAAAAATGATTTTGTTGTAGTGCTTAACAAATTGATACATCTAGCGCATTGTTAAACATCATTGGCAAGAATAATTAACTCATTAAGTCAAAAAAAAAAAAGTGCAGATTGTAACAATTGCTTAGTTTTACTCATTTTCCATTGTCTTTGCGTGCGCAATGCTTTAGATTGGTTGTGACATGACATGGGTGGAGATTCGTAGTATAGATGAATTTTGATCATTTTCTAAGTCATACTTTTAAAGAGAGAAAAGGGGGGGGGTGGGGGGAAAGGCTGCACTAACTTTTAGTTTTTGGATTTTTTTTTCCCCTAAACTGGTTGAAAATTGGAAGTTCAACATTCTGTTCTTCCAACCTTCTACCAGTTTAGGGAAAAAAATTAAAAATTAAAATAAGATAGTACAGTCTAGTTGTTGATTTTCTGTTTTACTTTATTGTGGTTTTGATTTTTTTACTTTTATCTTGTTTAGCCACTGACTTTATGAAGTATCAGAACGACTGAGAAAAAATTATAGCCTATGTAGGATGTAGTCATGATAATCAGTTAAGTTATTTCATCCTGCTTTATTTAACATGGATGACTAATTTCTTTAGTTTTTATATCAGGATATACGCCATAAAGATTAGATTTATCACTGGTTAGAGAAAGCAGAAGACAAAATGGAAGTTATTCCGTCAGGGGGTGAAAATGCTTTGTCTACAGTTGGTCCAAGGCCAATGGAATGGTCTACTGTCCCATATAGTACTCCTCAAGCACCTGGGCCAAATGGAAAACAGCGGACATCAAGTTTGGAATCACCAATCATGTTGCTGACGGGCCATCAGAGTGCCATATATACAATGAAGTTCAATCCTGCAGGAACAGTAGTTGCATCTGGGTCTCATGACAAAGAAATTTTTCTGTGGAATGTGCACGGGGATTGCAAGAACTTCGTGGTTTTAAAAGGACACAAGAATGCAGTTTTGGATCTTCATTGGACCACTGATGGATCACAGATAATATCAGCCAGCCCTGACAAAACGCTGAGGGCATGGGATGTTGAAACAGGAAAACAAATCAAGAAAATGGCAGAACACTCCTCGTTTGTGAATTCATGCTGTCCTTCTCGGAGAGGGCCTCCACTTGTTGTCAGTGGATCTGATGATGGAACTGCCAAACTGTGGGATATGCGTCAGAGGGGTGCCATTCAGACATTTCCAGATAAATACCAAATCACAGCCGTCGGTTTCTCGGATGCATCTGATAAGATCTTCACAGGTGGTATTGACAATGAAGTAAAGGTATGGGACTTGCGCAAAGGTGAAGTTACAATGACACTTCAAGGTCATCAAGATATGATAACAGGTATGCAGTTGAGTCCTGATGGCTCCTATCTTCTTACAAATGGTATGGATTGCAAACTTTGCATATGGGATATGCGCCCATATGCACCACAAAATCGGTGTGTAAAGGTAATGGAAGGGCACCAACACAACTTTGAGAAGAACTTGTTGAAGTGTAGCTGGTCACCTGATGGAAGCAAAGTCACTGCCGGGAGTTCAGATCGGATGGTTTACATTTGGGATACTACATCTAGACGCATCTTGTATAAGCTCCCTGGCCACACTGGTTCTGTCAATGAGTGTGTCTTCCATCCCAGTGAACCTATTGTTGGATCTTGTAGTAGTGATAAACAGATTTATTTGGGGGAGATCTGAGAATCGCAACTTGAAGAACTTACACCTTAGTGACCGTTATTTCAGCTAATTGTTGGCTCTGTAAGGGCCCTTCAAAGACTTTCGAAAGGTTGTATTCGTATCTCTACTGTAGTTCCCCAAGTTGACTTTTGTTATCTTTATTGGCATTGTTGGAAGATTATGTTCCATTTTGAAAAATTGATTCTACATGTATTTTGGCATCTGTGAATACATCTAGGTTCTATGATCACCTCCCACATTCCTTTAGTCCAATCAAAACCTTATTGAGAGGAATTTTTGGGTGCGTTTGTTTCACATGAAAACCAATTCCAGAAAGCATTTTACACCATTGTTTGTGTTTGGCACCAATTGAAAATACGGTCAAACTGAAAATGATTTACACTTTGATCGTAAAATACCCCTCACACCTGTAAAACCATTTCCATAGTTATTTTACCTTCAAATAACATTTTACAGACTGAAAAAGTGGAGAGAAAGAGATGAGTGTGAAACCAGAGAGAGAGAGATCGGAGTTGCCGCTGGAAGCTCATCGACGCCGCCATCCAGATCGTCACCACCCAAAACCGATCCACAAAAAATCGATCTCGTTCTCGACCCAAAGCTCATCGACGCCACCACTCTCTTTCTCGTTCTCGACTGCCATTTAGATCCACCCAAAGCTCATCGACGCCACCGTCCTCCATCCACCGACCCATCCCTCATCCTCGTCCTCACTGACCCATCCCTCATCCTCGTCCTCACCGACCCATCTCCATTGACCCATCCCTCGTTTGAACCAACAAATACCATCCTCGCCGCCGCCGCCGGCTCATAATTGCCTCTTGAAGCTTGTCGTCACCGCCAAACACGGATCGGAGCCTTGTCACCTCGTTCTCATCGCCGCTAAAGCTCATCGGCAACGCCAACACACAGATCAGAGCCTTGACCCGATTTCAAGCTCTCTCGATCTCTCACTCTTTCTTCCTCCCCTTCTCTGTTTTATTTTGATTTTTGTTTCTTTAAAAAGTTTACATCTTCCAATTTTCTATTATAAATGTGTTTGAAAGCTGAGAAAATAGCCAAGAAAATGTAAGAAACCAATAGAAAATTTGTATTTTTCAGGATGTTACCAAACACTTGAAAATATTTTCTAATATAATTTTCAAAATGCAACCAAACACTAAATAAATATTTTCCTTTCCCGAAAATATTTTCACCTGAAAATATTTTACACTCGGAAAATATTTTCCATTCAACTAAATGTAGCCTTTGTAGAAAATCCTTGGCAATTTTAAGGGGAGTTGTCACTCATAAATTGAAGGCCATGAAAAAAAAAAAAAAAACACCTGATAGTGAGGGTCTTAACTATAATCTCATCCAAAAAGGTAAAAGATCTTGCATGGTACTCCCAATATTATCTTCTAGTGTGATCGGTGAAAAGATTATATATATACATACATACATACATATATATATATATATATATATATATATATATATATAATTATTTATTGACAAAGTTTCTCCAAACTTGTTTGGAGCCCTATGCTTTAACCCCTAATAGGAAGATGATGTGTGTTATTGTCGACTTATTTAACAACACTCAATTCAACCAACCAAGTGAGTGTTCTTAAATTCTTTAATAGGGATGATATCACAACTTGAAGGAATATATTGTGTTCTTGGCATCGTACACAATTTGGCCGGTTCATATTTATTAGTACAAGACTATATTTAATGTATACAATGTTTTGTCTACATATTTAAGTTCATCACTCCAACTTCAAAAATTACACAATATTTAATTTTTATTGTTTTTATTATTTTTTTGGGTTTGATTTCTTGCAATATTTTTGACAAATTGTGGCCACTATCCAACCTCTGTACATCCTCTAAAATTTAGAAAATAAAATACGAAGCCAAAATTAGTTGTTTAGTAAGAAGACATTTAGAACGAGTAAATTCTAGAACTCAATTTATTTACACAGCTAATTCATCATTACAGCTCATCAAGAACTTCTGCTTTCACTACAATTGTAAACAAAATTGGATTGAGTATATTTAGAGTCTGCTTGACAAAGTTTAGTCCCACTTGATGCCCAATACCACTAAAATCTAGCTTTACTTGTACAATTCTCTTAAAGATCTGAAATATCATAGAGTGAATAAGATTGTTTCAGTTTTGAGAGATAACGTGGATCAATCCATCTTTGATGAAAAGATGCCTATACTTTTCAGATTTGGCCAATTCCCAACTGTTAACAATCATGCAAAGTATAAATTCTTACCTGGATAAGCTAAAAGATGGCCTCTCCTTAGTATTAGGTATGGCTAGAATGGACTTGGTCAGATGATGATATATTAACACTACCTCCAGTGTATATGATGTTATCAAGAACATAAAGGATGTACCACATCATGGACCACATCCTTTAGAACTGAATGATGGATCTAGATGGTGATTAGTTTATAATTGAAATATAATATAAAATACATTCAAAATATCGCTTTTCTCCATCGTATAGTGACAGTAGATAGTCTTCCCTTCCTATGCAGAATTGGTTTGCAATTAGAACAAAGCAGCCACCTTCGAGGTTAACATAGGTTATTAAAGCTTGCCATATCTCCCTTGCTTTGCCTGTAGGTCCGAAATATATTTCAATGCCAACATATGGTGGCATACTAAAGAACTATAATTGTAACTTATAAGGAAGCTCTAGGATATTAAGGTAGGGAATACTATACAATAACCCACATTAGATCGTCGAGAAATTTGGATTGTGAAAATCGTGATGATTGATGATAAATTATTCTATAGATATAGCAAATTATTTCGCAAATAACTATTGTGGGAAACATCCTCTAAATAGCACTTCCGTACAAGATCAATTGTGAAAACTAGTTTGGATTTTAGAAAGATCTCCAAACAAATAATAGAAATTAAATTTTTTTTTTTTTTTAAAAGACCTAAAAGAAAAATAAACATACACAAAAACAAGGATTTACATAGTCCAGCAATAGCCTACATGGGTGATGGTGTGGAGAAAATTTCACTTATCAAATATGCAGATCACAAAATAGGCAAAAAGTCACTTTCATAAAACTCAAACCCCAAATACACAAAAACTCTCCAATATACAGAGTTTAAGGATTCAGCTAAAGAGAAGTTTTTCTACTCTGTAATCATTGCACAGCACTGCAGCCCTCTCTTTAGTTAAAGCAACATATATATAAAAGTTGTCAAAGTCAAATAGAACTCCTAGCTATGTTGAATTTTCAAGATCATGCTCCAGATGATTCCCAAAGACTTCAATCAAACCGTGTGGCCAAATAACCTCCTAGATAGCTTCAATCATAGCCATGTATTCCACTTCACTGGTTAATAATACAATAGTTGACTGCAGTATCAACCTCTAACTCACTGGAGGTCAACCTCTAGCTTCAGAGTAGAACAAAGATTATCCAGATCTTTTCTCCAGCATAGTCTGAATCAACATATCCAGCTAAATGTCTTCCAACGGATTCATCTCTCAAACTTCAAACCCAAATCAGCATTCCCAAAATACATCTCAAGATCCATTAACTTGTGAATGACCATTATCCTAATCTTGCACATAGCAACTAGGTTCCACATTGACAGCTTGAGAAATGTTGGGCCAAGACAATGAGTGCATACTACTGCATATGCAAGGCTGCCAACCAAGCCAACCAAATCTGTATTAGAGCTTCTGCTATCACAACAATAACATCACAAGGTACTCAAAAACACACAAAAGACATTTCTTTATGTTCTACAATTCAATGGTTAAACCAAATGACAAAGGATAAGTCATTAAATAACACTAGTTATTCTTTTACAAGTAAAATATGACGTAAAAACAGTAACAATGACAGAAGGTATACCTTTAGTATCTAAGTCAGGTCTTAGAGAACTCATTCTGTTGTTGCGGCAGATGAGGTTACCTATTTTCCAGATTGGAGGCTTATATACATGCAGCAATGATTCCTCTACTGACCAATACACTTCAAATTCAGATGCAATTGCCATTAGCTTTTGATGTTTTCCAAGATATCAGCCCAACGAATTGAAAAGCAGAACAGCACTAATGAATGAGTATCAGCAATTGACATCAGGTTTCAACAAGTGAAGTTTAAATTTAGTTGAGATTGTAGCAAATCAGACAACTTCGAGACCTGTATAAACAAATATTCAACATAAATTTAACCAGGAGAAGAATATAATAAAATGTGCTAGTGGATGCTTTGGGTTACAAGATACAGTAACACAGTTATTAATAGCAAAGCTTAAAGCTCAAAATGTTGACTAGGCATAAAGTTGTTCGGTCTTGTTTAGAAATTAGCAGCTATCGCAGCTTCATTTTGGGGTAGACTGTAAAATTAGTAATGTAAGACATTTTAGATTTAGCATTCATGCTAGTATGTTCTATCTTTTTCCGAGAAAACTGCATATTGACTTGTAAAAAAAAAAAAAAAAAAACTGTAAACTGTATCATGTTTCAACTTATCACTGACAGTGAGGCTTTTAGTGTAGGAGCTACAACTGAAATTGGATTAAAACACAGTAAGATATTTTAGTCATGACTGACTTCATTGATGGAAATTTTAAGTCATATTCTGAGTAATACAATCAATTCTAAACCTAATGGTACTAATTGAATAATTGCAAATAAGAGTCAGATTACAGAGATATATGTTCATTGCCTTACCCAAGCAGTGTAGGCTAGTTATTTTAGAACTTTTGAATGAACTAGATCGCCCAAGCAGCATATCCTCTTAGTTAAGACAGCAAGACCGATGAGAAGAGAAGACTGTAACAGACAAGTGAAACTCAATTAAGAGAAGCTAGTATTATAAAGTGTAATGGCTTACCAAAAATTGTGTGAACTTGATATCAGACATAAAATTAAATTTGCTAGTGGGTTGTTTAGGCTACAAGATAAAGTAACAGAGTTATTAATAGTAAAGCTTAAGTCTCAATATATTGACCAGGCATAAAGTTGTTCAGCCTTGATTAGCAATTAGCAACTATCACTGCAAAATTAGTTTATGTAAGCAATTTAGATTTAGCTTTCATACATGTATGCTCTATCTTTTTCCAGGAAAACTACATACTGTATCTTGCTTCAACTATTCATTGACAATAAGGTTTTTAGGGTAGGAACTACAACTTTTTTTTTTAATAAGTAATAAACTTTATTGAGACCAAAATAGAATCACCTGAAGTATACAGTTCGTTATTAAAATTATATAATAGCACAATAAGATATTTTTGTCATGACTGACTTAATTAATAGAGGTTTTTAGCTCATATTTCTGAGTAATACAATTAATTAATTTTTTTTAAATGGTACTAATTGATTGCAAATAAGAGTCAACTTACAGAAACAGATGTTCATTACCATATCCAGTCACTGTAGGCTAGTATCCTTCAAACTCTTGTATGAATTGGAGCACCCAAACGGGTTGGCCACTCAGTTAAGATAACAAGATTGACAAGAACAGAAGGCTGTAACAGACATGTAAAAATTCATAAATGAAGCTAGTATGTTAAATTTCTCTGGCAAAGATATGTAGAAGTGATTTTCTGTGGAACAATTTTGACAATCAATCAAGCTTGCAAGATGGCTAACCATCAAATTCATACCTTAGCAACCATTGAAGTGTTGTAGTCACTAGAACAAAGGGCTCTAAGTGAGGCCATAATAACAGAATAAGATTTGATAGGTGGATGAACTGTTAGGAATCTGTGTAGCTAATTTTGGTTAGCATTGTCCACAATCAATTTCAAGGAATCTAACCAACTTATTCACAAGGAACATAGCTTACCAAAATGCAGAAATTTAAAAAGCTTTTAAGAAGCCACCATAGTCATGAATATGTGTAGCTTCTCAAGTGGCAAGTTCATTGTAATTGTACCAGCCCAATTGAAACAAGAATATGCCATCCTGCCACACTGTTGGAGTATGTCATGGATCTTGCCCTCTTCTAATTGGTTAGGGGAGTCATCAAAATCTTTTGGGAGAGTGGCCATTCACTGTTTTTATATCCATAATCATACATGACTTAATGTGTAAAACTTTCAGATCATTTCTGAGTAACAAAATGAAATTTTAAAGCAAATGGTAATTTTTGAATAATAGCCAATAAAAGTTATATATGTCCATTACCTTATCTGCTTACTATTAAGAACTGTTCTTCCAACACGTTCATGAATTGAAGCATCCAAACCAATTGGCCCTTTTGTTAAGGAAAAGCTTACAAGAAGAGAAGAACAAAACTGACATTAATTAAAGCTAGAAAGATATGAAGAAGAAATTATTTGGGCAGATATATACCTTAGAGTGCAGTAAAGTTCAGATTTTGATGAAAAAAGAGGTCCCTAGGTTAACCAACCATAACCCAGAAAAAAAATAAGATTCAATGGGTGGATGACATACTGGAATTCAGTTTATTAGAAAAGATCCACTGCTAAGTACATAGGAGATAGAAGAAACCATGGTGTAAAAGCTGGAAAACTTGGACTCACTTGATATTTTGTTGGTTGACAAAGGTAGTAGTGCTATCATGTACAGTAAACTCGTAAACATTTGCAGATATAGATGCAATATTAGTCCAATTGGCCAGCAACCAGAAATTTCACACAGGTTAAAACGAAGATGGCTTACCAAAAATTTGGAACTTGATATCAGACATAAAATGAAAAGATGCTCTCTTTTGACTTGAATCTCAAGTTGTTCCTCTTTCTTGGGGACATTAAACATGTCATTTACAGACAAGTCAAATGATAGAATTTCACAGCACTTTGCTCAAATCCTTTGTCAGCTGTTTGAAGTTTGAAGGGAATGAAATAGATTGAGAGCCTGTTGACCAAATGTGACCTCTTATTGGAACATTGAAAAATAACTGGCAACTTTAAATTAACGAGGCATTCCACCACATCCAGTGCTGGTAGAAATTCTGGCTTCTTGCAACTGTAAACAAACAGATGGTGTATAAATGAAAGGTTCCCCAAATACAGAAGAAAAAAATTCCATTCTTTCTAATTTGTGGTTTTAGCTATTAATTATTATGCTGCTGTGTGTTAAAGTAGATGAGGTAGAGACTTGAGGTAAGCATAAAATCCCTAAGCATTTAGCCTTGTCCAACAGAAATCCTATGTTCATTCCAATGCATAGATGATGCATAAGAAGAAATAAAAATGAGCAGCGTAGAAAAAGATAGATTAATAAAACCTTCAAGAATCCAACTTCAATGACAATCATAACATGTGCAGGGTCCTCAAGCTCTAACTGCCATCAATTTGCCACAAAAATTGAACCTAACAAAGAAGAATGAATTTAAGGTGGGCTATTAGAAGATAAAGTACGGTGCCTGACTTATTAAGTTCAATTATCTTCACAAACAAAGCCATCTTGTTCTATTTCATTTGAATCACAAATTTTATAAATTCAAGAAATCTAGTAAGCACACAAAATAGAGAAATCTGAAGGTTACCTTTAGTTAATACGGACACCTCAGAAGAGAAGAATATGAGACTGGAGGAAACTCACAAATTTTAATTAACTTCAACAAGATAGGAACCAAATTAACACCCTGGCATTTCCAGCAATTTAACCACTCTGGCAGCAAACAGTACAAAATATTCAGCTTTTCTTGTAATGTGAGCATTAGATGGTAGTAAATTCTAATAAATTTCCACCCACTTTGGCAGACCTTCCACTTAGCTAACAACAGAGAGCATCTCTATTGGCATGGATTGCACTTCTTCCATAATTTGCTCCAGAAATCAGCCATCTTGTTCCCTAAAATTCAGCTCTTCATGAAAGGAAGAGTTGCCCCACAAGTCCAGCAAAGCGTTAAGATCGTCCGAATATGATACCTTCACCAATGGATATATATATTATTAGGTGTCAAAGTTTTAATCAATTTGAATATTATTAGGTCTCTGCAAGAAGAATAGAGAATGCAAAGTACCACCAATGGATATATATATATACACACACACACACTACGCTTGCTGCTTTCACAAGGTTTAGCTAGAAAGATGTTGTCTTTAGCTTTCTTTTTCACTCACAAATTTTTTTAACCGTCGCAGATGTTATAAATCTTGATTTTAAAGATTAGATATCATGTATAGAATGCAATAGAAACAAAGACACAGGAACAGATTACCTATCAATAACGGTCAAAAGCAGATGAATCAAATCTCCCCAAGTAGGATTCGAACCTACAACCAATCTGTTGACGGCGACCACTTTACCTGAACTTGTTTTTCACATTAACGCATTTCAGTTCTCTCCCCAGTTTATTAAAACCACGAAATAACCTACAACCACATAAATTTATATCTGGTTCGTTAAAAAAAAATGTTTACTAGAAAAGAAGAGGAGATAAGGTTTAGATGGAATTACCCCATTAGTTCTGTATAATTGGAATACGGGCAATGTTGGGCCATTTTTTCTGTGATTGGGGATGCTGAAAACTTTAATCTCTTGATCATAGTCTATGGGAAACTGAAAAGAGGAATAAAGAAATTAGGGTTGACTATGAATTATAATATATATAATTTGTTCATTCAAAGGAGAGTATATGAGAAGAGGATTTGAGGTATCAGAAAACTTACATTCTTATCTTTGGAATGTGGGCAATCTTGAACCACTCAGCCCCGCTTCCCTTTGCACATCTTTCCACTAACTTGGAGCAATGCCAAATACGTAGTTCTTCTAATTTGATGAGGCGTGTTGTGGTTGTGGGCAGATACATCAGGTTCTTGCAGTCATAAAAATAGAGTGCTTTAAGGGAAGAAAGGTTGCCCAACCACTCAGGTAAAGTTTCTATTCCGTCAAAACCTTGGATACCCAGAGTTTCAAGGGCAGTGAACTGTTGAATTTCGCCCGGGAGAGAGTTGAGTTTAGCCCACCCTCTCAATTCTAGATGTTGGAGCGTCGTATGAGAGTGTTGGATGAAATTATTGAGACTGGGAAAAACATCCAGCTCCTCACAATACCCACCAATCGCCAAACTCTTCAAGCATTTTAATGACCCCTCTGGCAGACGCGTGATGTTGCTGCAATCTTTAATTGTTAATTCCGTAAGAAAGCACAACTCTCCTAGATCTGGAATTGATTTGAGATTATCACACCCGTAGATCACTAATTGTGCAAGAGAATGGACTTCTTGTAGATCCGGAATTGATTTGAGATTACGACACCCGTAGATCACTAATTGTGCAAGAGAATGGACTTCTTGTAGATCCGGAATTGATTTGAGATTACGACACCCGTAGATCTCTAATTTTGCAAGAGAATGGAATTCTTGTAGATCTGGAAGTGATTTCAGATCAGGACAAAAACCTATATACAATTTTGAGAGAGACGTACATAATTGTAGCTGAGTTAGAACTTCAAAACCACACGCCTCTATATTCAAGCAGCGTAGATCTTGTATACGTGGAAAACACCTCAGCTTAGGACAAAGACGTATTGTCAGCTCCTCGAGGGAAATGAGGGGTTGCGAGGTGTCCCATATATAACTCAGTTCCTTACAATCAGATATCCGGAGTGATTGGATAGAGGTACAGAAAAGTTGCCCTGGCGCAAAAGTATGTCCTGACACTCTAGAAATATCGGCGGACTTGAGCGTGGTAAGATTGCTGCTAATGCTTTCCAAAGCGGTGTTGTTGACGTCTTTAATATTTAATTTCTGTAGAAATGGAAAATGACATGGGGCACCCTTCAGTTGTTCACAATCTCCAATGGTCAACTCCTCAAGGCAAGGAAACACTACACGTGCTGATGTCACCTCCAGTGCATCCTTCCACTCCACTAGTTTCTTCATACGCGAAAAAGTGAGCGTTCTTAATGCCGGAAACAATACATTACTGCGCATGCCGTAAAACTCAACTCCAATACATGTCACGTCATCCATTCTCTTTATTTCAAGAGCCTTAAGGCAAGGTAGATGGCCGAGGGTGGGAACTTGTTCACAATTTTCGCAGTGTTCTAAATTTATCTGGATCAAATAGTCAAAATGCGACGACATCCATGAGGGGAATTTCTTTCCACTAAAACCATCATATTTTAAGGATTTCAAATTTTCATGAGGACGGAGGCCTTCCAACACTTCTTCGTCATTACAATGGTTGACCTTTCTATTTGCATAAAGACTCCAGTAAAATCTTACCTGGTTCATTTTCGCCTTTATTGCTAAATTTGCACTTCTAGCTTCTTCTTGATCTCTCACATTCTCTAGACGCCTAATGTCTAATTCTCCACTAAGTTGATTCAAGCATCCCAATTCCTTGATCTGCTCACCTGCATCTTGACCCACAATGAAAAATGACAACGTTCGTAGACATTTCAAATTCCCCATATCTTTTGGTGTTCGGTTGATTTTATAACGACGATCAACATAAATATGCCTCAAGTTAACCAAATTTTTAAAATCTTTTGGAAGCTCTCTGAGACCATAGCAACATTCAAGTCTTAAAGTTTGCAAATTGTAGAGCTTGGTGATGGAGTTTGGTAATTCTTCCATTGCAGCACATGAGATGTGGAGAAGCCTCAAGTGTACCAAGCAACCAATTGAGTCTGATAACTCTGATATCAACCAAAATAATTTTAGAACACGCAAGCATTTAAAATCTGATAATATGTTTCCAAACATAGGAGTTTTCGAAACAAGTGTGCGCATTCTCTGAACATGGTCATTTGAAAGTGGAATTTTTCGTACTATTCCCCCATCATATTGGATTGATAAACGTCGTACATGATTGATGTCATCCTGTACATGATTGATATTATCTTGTGAATCCTCCTTTAAAATCAAAGTTTCAAATCTTGAAATTGAGAGGGCAAGATCATGTACCAAATCATGCATCTTACAACTTTTAACATTATCATAATAATCCTTTTTCACATCTTGGAATAAGGAATTTGTTAGCAAGATATCAAAATTATTGTTACCAATATCCTCCATCACCAAACTACTTCCTTGAGATGGTTGAAGGAACCCTTCGGCCATCCAAAGTTGAATTAATTCTTCTTTTTCAATCTCGTAATCTTTAGGAAAAATTGAACAATATGCAAAGCATTGTTTAATAGATGGTGATGGAAGACGATTGAAGCTCAATTTTAATATTTGTAGCATTCCATTGCTACCATCTTCAAAATTCCAAATTTTATTATCTCTAATGGTTAACCATTCACCTTTCTCTTTTTTGAGACACATCATCCCTCCTAAGACTTTTGCAGCTAATGGAACCCCTCCACATTTTTTGGCAATATCCCTTCCAATAGCCTCCAAATCTGGAGTTAGTGGAACTCTTTCATTAGAAGATACTTTTTTCTTGATTATGGACCAACATTCATCGTCTAAAAGTTTTTCCAAGTAACATTGGGGAAGTGTCCTCGTGATATTTGCCACATTTTCTTTGCGGGTCGTTACAATAATGTTGTTTCCAATATTTGAAGTAATTCCTAACAAACAACTTCTTAAAGTATCCCATTTAATTGACTCTTCATTCCATACATCATCAAGGACTAGAAGATATCTTCCTCCCTCCAACTTTGTTTTAAGTTTTCCAAGTATTTCATCGTTTGTTTCTAATGAACTTGAGTTACCTGTAAGTGATTCTAGAATGCCTCTTAAAATTTTTTTTTCATCAAAATCATCGGACACACATGCCCATATTTTGTTATCGAAATAACTCTTTACTTGCTCATGATTGTAGACCAGTTTTGCTAAAGTTGTTTTCCCCAAACCCGCCATTCCTACTATGGGAATGACTGAGAGTTTTTCACTAGTTGTATTTGTCACCAAGTCCACTATTTCTGAAACACGGTATTCCCTTCCTACAACTTCTGAATTATCAATAAAGCTGTTTGTCTCTCGGTTTAGCATAGTATCAAGATTAGCATTTATTGATTCGGCTCTAATAAGTCGAATTTCATTTATTGCTCGATCATAAATCTCTTTCAGTGAATCAGCAATAGTCTTAACTTTGTTGGCCATTTTGAAATTGAATGCAATGGTTTGTGAAGAGAGGCATACCTTTCTCTTCCTTGGGTTTTGGATCTCTACCTTTCGCCGAAGAAGCTCGTAAGCATGCTCATCTAGCACGTCATCAGCATCATAAGCAACATCTTTAAGCCTCTGCAGCCAAAGCCTCACGCTCTCTTCTTCCACTTGCCTTTTCTCTGCATCAGCTAGCACAGCTTGAACCATCTCTACTGAGTCACGAAGCCGTGTCAGCTCATCCTTGAAGCCCCAAGCAAGGCCAAACTGGTCAGTAACCAGTGTTATCAGATTTCCTAGTATTCCCTTAGCAAATTCAGTAACGATAGCCTCAGCCATGTTTTCTTTGGTACTCAGGTAAGTCACAAATATGCTGGAAGTATTTGGGAAGTAGAGAAGAATTGTGACGATGAAGAATAGTAGTAACTATTTACAGAGTATTTATATTTATCCAAAAAGATAAAAAGCAACTACTATTATTTTTAGTGGGCAACTTTTTTCTTTCTTATTTTTCAGTGGGGAACCTTTTTTTTTTTTTTTTTTTTACACGTCTATCTGGTCCGTGTCTTTTTTTTAAAAGAATCTTTATGGGATGGGACATGACCATGTGCTGGACCTTGTACATCGTCCTTAAAGATTGGGTTAAATCTTGACATATACTCGTACATTTTTTAAATTATGTATTAAAATTTTCTCAAACTCAAAAGAGATATATATGTATTGAAAACACAAATTTGGGTTAAAATGTGAAATCAAGAAATTTGGGTTCTTGTTCATAAAAAAAAAAAAAAATCAATAAATTTTAGATAAAATTGTGAAATTATCTTAAATCAAATCTTAAGGACACTTTCAAAAAAGTGAGTATGCAACATGTGCAATAGTAAATATGTGATAATTATTACTGTTAAGATTTGAGATAAATATAGATATTTGATTATATTTAAGTAGACTCAAAAGAATCTCTAAGCTGGTTTTTGATATATATATATATATAGATATATATATATATATATATATATATATATATATATATATATATATAATTAATGGATATTCTTAGGACATTTATTAATGGACTTTTTTTTTAATCCGAATTTGAGATTTATGTCTTAGTTCATTGAGATTTGTGTGTTTATTAATCACCAAAATAGCCAAACATGAGATAAGACATAATTAAAGGAATGAACAACAAAATAGCATTGAAGTTATTAACCAGTGTGTGGGTGTTGGTTTATTCATTTTTTGGGCTAGGTCTTAGTTTAGCTTTTTTTTAACCCTTATATTCCTTCATTCTCTTTTTCAATTAAGAACAATTTGCAAAAAAAAATTCTGCATTTGAGGCAATATACAATAATTTTGTGAAAATGCTCCAAAACTTTTTTTTATTTTTTTTCCCTTTATCGTCATTTACTGCACGAATGTAGAACAGAAATGGATAAACCGGAAGAACAAATATGCAAATTAACAATAAACGGATATGTAATTTTGTAAAACCAAAATCCCAGTTGAGCCTACATAGAAAGAAAAAAAAAATCCCACAATTGAAGCATTGATAGTGATTAGGGCCTCAAATTTTATATTTTAAGGATAAAAAGGATGATAGCATAAAGAGAACCAATATTGTGTTTGTAAAAAGTGTGATTTTTCTAGATAATGATGATTAACGTTTTGGATAGTTTTTACTTTTAAGAGTGACAAACTACTATAGAAGAGTGATGAAAAAAAAAAAATTACACATCTTAAAAAATATAGTAAAAAACGAATGATGAGGATGATTTGAAGTGGGAATGTTTTGATTTGGAGGCTTACATAAATAATGTTGTGACATTATAAAAAACACCTGCAAAATAATTATTTTTGGCTATTTAATTTCACTTATTTATGTATTTCTCTTGGATTTATTTATTAACAATTTAATGTGATTTTGTCTTAAAATAAATGAATTGCCTTGTTTTTTTTTTTTTTTTTCCTTGTAGCAGTAATAATAGAGACTAGGCTAATTGTGTGCACTATATGTGTTTAGAAGCTTTTTTTTAATCGAAAAATTCCATTCATCACAATTTTAAATTATGCCTTAATCCAAATAGTCTAGACTCCATAATGGGAACAGACAGTCCAACAAATGAATAAATCTACACCTACGCATTGGATAATAACTTCTATGCTATTTTGTTTTCTATTTTTAAAATTATGTCTCATCTTAGGCTTGGCTATTTTGGTTATTAACAAACACTTAATTCTCATTGAACTAAGGCATAAACCTCAAATTGGGGGTAAATAAAAAATTTTGACATTAAAATAATAATTCTCTAAGATGGTTTTTGATAAAATATATATATATATATATATATATATATATATGTGTGTGTGTGTGTGTGTGTGTGTGTGTGTATGTATATATTTATACGTGAATTTTCAAATTATGATTTCAAAGGAATGAGTAAAGTGAGTGAGTCCAAGTCTTTATCCAAGTGCAAAGCCATAAATTTTTGTTTGAGGGGGGCGATTTGTGTTGCTAATTTATTAGTCTATACAAACTTTAATATGCATACACAAACACATGTATCTATACACATACATAAAAATTAATATCTTTCATAATAAATCCTTAAAATTAAATGTGTTATAGAATTAATCTTTTACCGTATTCCATAGTGAAATCCTTACAATTTTCATTTTCAATATAAGTTACTAAATTGCCTACAATTGTGAGTAAGAAAATTTCAATTGAATTAATGAAAAGTTCAAAAACATGAATGATCCAAAACTTTAAAAAATACGAGAACATATTTTACCATAAAAAATAAATTTGAAAAACAATACCTTCTTTATAACTACTAGACTAATTGAGCAATATTTTTAAGAACATTATTGGACCAACTCAAATAATTGGAGGCCAAGTTCCATTTTTGAGAGCTAATTATAAAAATATTAAATATTTAGGGGATAGGCCCCCACCCTAACATGTAGCTCCGCACTTTATCAAGATCTACCCAAATCTTAATGACGATCTCCAAGACTACAAGCTCCAGCACATAAGGCTCCTTTTAGAAAAAAGACACGTACGTGATGAACGTGTGAAAAAAGATGTTCCCCATTTAAAAAAAGAAAGAAAGAAAATATTTGTTGCTTTTTATCTTCTTCTTTTTTGTATAAATAATAGTAGGATTTTGCTAATGTGTAGGTACATAATAATTAATTATTTTTTAAAATATTTTTATTAAGAATTGAAAAAGTATTGACAATTTTTTTAATTTTTAAGAAAATATTTTTTAAAATTGATAGTTTAATATGTGCTCTAAGAGCATACATTAACCAGACTCATAATAATATAATTAATACTAGTAGTTGCTTGGTAGTATTTCAAGGTAAACATAAATTATTTTTAATAAATTTTTTACAATGTAATATCTATAAATCTCACTTAATTTATCGGTAAGCTTTGAGATTTTATTTTTATTTTATTTATTTATCTCCTTTCATTTTTTTTTTTTTTTACATTTATGCATTTGTACATTCAAATTCTAAACTTATCTCATCCCCTATATATATATGTGTGTGTATTTCTCAAAAAAAAAAAAATCTAAAACTAATCACAATTATTAAAAATTGAAAAGAAAAATTACATCTCACTTGGTCTAAACCGTTGTTCTCCATTCTTCATCAATGAATCTTCCATGAAATTTCTTGTTTGGCAGGCTCCTCCTCCTGGATGTCATTACTCTAGAGAAATCTAATGTTCAAATTCCCTTCCATTACTGTAACAATTAAATTATTAAAATTATCTTCTCATATATTTTATGGTAATTGATTGAATCAATTGATCTAAAGAGTTATAAACTGTTTTTTCTTGGGATTGTTAGACTAATGGTTAGGAGCCTATTTGAATGAGTTGGTTTTTGGATCATACCACTCAGTTTTCATAACTGAGTTCTCAAAACATGTGGGTCCTACAAAAAAATTTGTGTTTGGCTTAGTTTTCAATACTTGTTTCCATTACTCAAAACTCAAAAATTTGAGTTAGAGTGATGAAAACAGGAAACAACAAATTGATGTTTTCAAAAACTGAAAACTGAGTTATGAGTTTTGAATATAAGTTATGAAAACTGAGATATGAAAACTGAGCTATCTCTAAACCAAACGGGCCCTAAGTGATTAAATTTACTATTTTCTAAAAGTTTTAGAGCAAGAGATCTTATATTTGATCCCTGACTTTACTATACCTCCCATTTAAAATATTAAATTTTCACTTGTTGGGCCCCTACTTATTAAGGGGAAATTTTGGCCCACAAGTGAGGGGGAGTGATAGACTAATGGTTAAGTGATTAAATTCATCATTTTCTAAAAGTTTAAATTTTTGGGACAATTGGTAATTTAACGATGATATCATATCTTAATTGATATATGGTTTTGTACATGGTTGATAGTTTTGTACAATACTTGTGTGTATATAGTACTAGTTGGAATCGTATTGAATTACTGTGTTAATATGTGTATTGTCTCGTATTTCTGGTTTTATGGTAATTTGCTGAATTAATTGATTAAATAATTTGTAATATTTAGGATCCATTTGGAAACAACTGAAAACACTATAGTATAATAATTTTTAAATGTATAAATAATACCGTGAGACCTATTTTTAATGAAAAAGTCGCTGAGAAGTGAGATTTGTAGGTCCTATAAATAATGCACAAATCCACTGGTGTGTACTATTCACACTAAAAAATCAAACTACAAAAACGCAAACATTGGACGTGGGAAGCGCGTCCAAACGCTTCCTTAGGTTTTTTTTTTTTTTTTAAAAGACTCATATAGGTTAACCCGAACTTACTTTGATTTTTCATAGATCTAAAACAAACAGTAAATTCAGATACTTTTGATCCGAAACCGATCAGTTTCTCATGTTCACATTCACGCTTCAATAATTTTCACCTCAATTATTACAAATTCTGATTACTTTTGTCTTTTGAAGTCAAATATTACAAATTCTGATCACTTCTGAACATTTCAGGTTGGGCACTTTATAGTTCACATGCAATTGTCTTCAACCAATTTCAAAATCTCTTTTGATAGTACAAAGTGCATAGTCACTTTCTGCCTTATCTCTTCACATCTTCCGAGAAATCATGTTGTGCTCGTTTGGCGGGACTCCTCTAAGTGCCACTCCCTTGGCAACAATATTTGACCTTTTGACCATTATTATATAATATTAATTAAACGATTAGTTTACCTTCAATGTTTAAGGAAAAAAAAACTTATAGGATAATTATTATGGGTGGTAAAATCTCTGACAATTCACAAATTTGATATAACTAATACATTTATAAATAGGTCATGAGTTGACATTAAATGAGTTTGGGTCATATTTGAGTTGACATGGTTAACCTGTTTGACTCATTTGACCCATTTAGCTTATAAAGTTATTAGTTATTTTGATATTATTGTTTAAATTAATATTATTTTTAAACGTTTATTACTATATTTGTAGTTATAATTGTATTTTAATTTTTTTTTAGAGTCAATTGCATTTTAATTTTACATATATGAAAATTGATAAAAATTATATAGAATAGGTATGACCTATTAATCAAATAGATTATTAAACGGGTCATATGTATTGACTTTTACATGACTTGTTAATCAAACGAGTTAAACGCGTCGGGTTAGGTCAATTTGTTTGATAAACAGGTTGTATTCGAGTTGAGGACTTCTAACACGTTTACTAACAGATTGGGTTTCATTTAACCCATATAATTCAATACTCATGGCTCGACATAACACAAACCCGACTCGTGAACTAGAATTGCCATCCTAATTTTGATCTTAACTAAACTCCTGTTTGCATTGTCTGAAAATAGTTTGATTAGGGTAGATTCAATCCAATCTTGACCCTAATCAATTTTGGGTGAAACCCAAACTCAATAGTGTAGGGAGGAAAAAAAAAAGAAATCAAATCCTACCCGAGGTCTAAATTTTGGTCCTCTTTTTCAAGAATCGTGTCAAATCCAAACTCAGTATTAAAAAAAATAATAATAATAAAATCTTACCCCAAGTCAATTTTTTTTTTTTGGTTGAGTAACACCCCAAGTCAAATTTTAGTAGCTGCTCTTTGTGTAGGGTCTGGTTGTAGGTTTTTTTTTCCTGCACTTGGAGTAGTTGTTTTCCTTGGCTAACTGCCTGTAATTAAGCCTGGGATTTATACTTTTTTTTTTTTTTTTGGGTTTCTCTGTTTTTGCTCTTTTGGTTCGTTTTTAATGAAAGTTTCTAATCAGTTCTCAAAAAAAAAAAAAAAAAAAAAAGTTGGTCATCGTCACCAACACACCATCCACTTGAATAATTTTCACCCCTAGGGGTGAAAATTTGGCGACGATGACCAATATTTAGGTTTTTTTTTTTTTTTAAAAAAAAGACTCCAATATGTTCACCCGAACTTACTTTAATTTTTCGTAGTTTTAAAACAAACAGCAAATTCAGATACTTTTGATCCTCATGTTCACATTCACGCTTCAATAATTTTCACCTCAATTATTACAAATTCTGATCACTTTTGTCTTTTTAATTCAATTATTACAAATTCTGATCATTTCTGAACACTTCTGGCTAGGTACCTCACACTTCACATGCAATTGTCTTCCACCAATTTCAAAAGCTCTTTTGATAGTACAAAGTGCATGAGTCACTTTCTGCCTTATCTCTTCACATCTCCCAAGAAATTACATTGTGCTTGTTTGACCATTCTTGTTATTATTCAATCAACCCTTTATACTTTACCTTTTTCTTTTTTTGAATCAACTATATACTTTACCTTCTTCTTTTGAGGCACTTCACGTATACTTGTCTACATTGGTTCTTTTTCTTTTTCTTTTTTCTTGGGTGTACGTATTGAATTGCTTTTTTTTTAAAAAAAAAGTAACGCTAACTTCCGCCAACAATTTTATAATAAACCAAAATATTATTTTGTTGTCCACATTTTGAGTTATAATTAATTTAGTCTTTGTATTTTTGTAACAATTAATTTAATTTTGATTATTTTTAAGTTGTAATTAATTTGATATCTGATAGAAAATATTTATATGGCAAATGGTGTGAGCAATTGACATACTTGAGACTAACGTGGCATTAAAATAGTAATAAAAAATGTCCTATCGGCATTTGAATAAATAAAAATTAAATTATCTATTTTAATGAAATAAGAAAATTAAAAAATTAAAAACCAAAAACCAAAAACATGAGCCAGATGATTTTGAACGTGAACCTAGATTTGGAAATACACATCTCCATAAACTAAACCCAGGTCTTATCCACAAAAGAAAATAAAAACCAAACTCAAATATCTCTATTCGTTCCCTCACAACTTTTTGTTCCACTCCACGGAGCCCAAAACCATAGCCACAAAGCCGAAACCCCAAACTCACAATGTCTCTGCTCACTTTCTCAATGCTACAGCAAAACTCTTCATCAACTTTAATTCATTACCGAAAAGATAAAATTTCATAAACGAAAAAACGCAAAAAAAAAAAAAAAAAAATCCCTTGAATATTTTCTATCACTTTCCTTTTCATGTTCCTAACTTTGTCCCTGGAATCATTTACACATTGAGAAAAAATCGTACTGGAAAATTTTTGTTAGATTTTGTTTTTCCGTCAGTTTCGTGAAGAAATCTCAAAGGTTCTATGTATTTGAACGGTTTTCGCTAAATTTCAGAGTGGATGGTTGAGATGTGAATAGGTTCTATATCTAGGTTCGTGTTCAAAATCATCTGGGTTCATGTTTTTAGTTTTTGGTTTTTTTCTTTTTTTTAATTTCATTAAAATTGATAAATTAATTTTTTTATTCAAATGTTAGAGTATTTTTTATTATTATTTTAATGACACATCAGCGTCAAGTATATCAGCTGTTCACATCATTTGTCATTTAGATATTTTTCGTTAGTGAGTTAACATATGAGACCAAATTGATTGCTACAAAAAATGTATGAACCAAATTGATTGTAGCTCCAAAATTTAGGGACTAAAATGATGTTTTTCCCTTTATAGATATTTTTATAAACTATTGTAATGGTAAATTAATATTAGTTCTCGTTTAGGTTAGTATTAACATTTTTTTTTTTACTTATTAATAATTTCTCACTATGTTTGTAATTTATAAAATAATTTTTAACTCTAGTACCTTTTTTTTTATATATAATTTTTAGTAGCTTATTTGTAGAATGCGAAAGAAAAAATTAGATAAATTAATACCGATAAAATATATCATACTAACTATTAAACCAATATCAATATTCCACCAAAATATATTAGGAAAAATATCAAAGTGTACCAACCTGTAATGTATTTTGAGCGTTTCGGCTGATACATTAAAATTTTTTAAAGAAAAATGTTACAAATTTGATTTTTTTTTAAATTAAAAAACATGTTATTTTAAATTAATAAATTGGTTAATGGATTTAGGCTTATAAATATGTGGATTTTAAACTTTTTGTTATAAACATAAAAAGTAAAAAATTCATACTTATATAAATAAATACAAACACACACTCCTCCACCTGCGTGCACACAAGCATATTAATCGGTATCAAAATATTTTGTTCTCCTAGTGAAACCGAAATGACCTCTTTTATGAAATTGACTCTTTTGACAAAAATACTTTTGGTTCATTTTCCACTTTGATCCTTGTATCTTTTGAGCTCATATTTTGGTCCATAAAATTTGAAGATCTTTTTCAATTTAGTCTTTATGAGATGAAATTTAGTCTTTATCGCCATCTCGACGGAAATAGAATATGTAACACATTAAGTGCACAGCTAGTGAGTTCAAATCTTCTGTCCCACTTTTTTTGTTCCACTTTATATTTCACCAATAAGAACTTGCCACGTGTTTACCTATTTAATTAAATACTATCATTATTAACTTATTAATGCTACCGTTATTAATTAATAGTAGTATTTAATTAATTAAGTGAGCACGTAACAAGTTTTTATTAGTGGAATATAGAGTGGAACAAGAAAAATAGGACAGAAAATTTAGACTCACAGCTAGTATGTTAGATGCCAATAATAATAATAAATGTCACGTCCACATAATTATATAATTAAAAATAATTTAACAATTTTTACAAAATAAAAAAATAAATTAAAAAACAAAACACACATGAATTAAGATCTTGGTTCATCTTGAACATCCACACAAGAACACAAACCCACAAAATTCAAGAAGAACCTCCAGAACACAACAAAAACATAACCCCAAAAACACAACAAAAACATAAACCCAAAAACACAACAAGAACCTCCAGAAAACATAATAATACCACCTTAGCATTTAAATGAAAAAGTTCAAATAACAAAAATAAATGAAAATTCAAAATATCATCTTCTTTTTCTTCTCTCACTTTCTGAGCAACCAACCACTAATAAACACAAAGAAAATACGGATACACTACAACAAACATCAACAAAATCCACATCCTGCTCCCATTTTCTATAACGTTTTTGACAACCCACCCCCTCCCTCTTCTATTCTTTATGTTTGTCCCCATTGAAATGTCTCTTTCTCTCATTTAACCTCTCTATCTCTCATTCCACCTTCTCTCTCTTCGTACCCTCCACGAACGAGCTGAAAGAGCTTCCTCCCACAAACTTGAGAGAAAGAAGATGAAGAAATCGAGTCCACTACTAGAAATAGGATCAAGGCTGCGACTTGCGAGGTCTATCTTTTAACCCCATTGCTAGAGATCGGTTAGGTTGCTTGGATTCCTAGTTTATTTTCTCTCCTTTATTTTTGCGTTGTTTTTTGTTTATGGCCTAAGCTCCTTGCTTATTTTGTTAAAACTGATAAATTAATTTTGTTTTTATTTTGTTTAAATTAAATTTTTTTATAAAAAAATTGGATGTTGATGTGATGCTGACGTAACTTTTTTATTTTATTTTATTAGCCAACTGTCAACTGTACACTTTGTGCGCCACGTATATTATTTTTGTTAGTAAAATGGCGATAAAGACTAAGGGTCCGTTTGGATAGAACTTATTGTTGAAAATTAAAAACTGAAAACACTGTAGCAAAATAATTTTAAAATGTGTGAATAGTACCACGAGACTCATTTTTAATGAAAAAGTTGCTGAAAAGTGAAATTTGTGGGTCCGTGAACAGTGTACGAATGCACTGCACTGTTCACAGAAGATTGTGTCAACAACTACGGCTGGAGAAAAAAAAAAAAAAAAAACTGAAAACGTAGACACAGCTTCAGTGGAATCCAAACGCCACCTAAATTGAAAACAATTTTTGAATTATAGGGACCATGATAGGAGCTGAAATAATGTGGGGGATCAAAGTGAAAAATGGCCCAAAATGTAAGATCAATAAAGGTATTTTTGCCTAATATAAAACAACTGTAGGCGAGTTGTGCATAAAATTATGCACAATGTGACACCAGAACCACTCGGTGCAATAACCTAGCAATTGCACAATCCAAAAATCTCACCTTCATTATTACAAATTTTGACCACTGATGGTTACAGTTTTACACTCCTTTTTAGGTACTGCACAGTTCACATGCAATTGTATTTCACCCGTTTTCAAGTCTCATTAATGGTACATTGTGCATAAGTCACTTTCTGTTTCTCTTCTCATCTTCCAAGAAATTGCTTGTTTGGTGGAGTTCTCTGAATACCACTCGGAACAATATTGATCTTTCAACAATTTTTATATTATATTAATTAAATGATTAAATCTTTAATGTTTTAGAGAGGAAAAAAAAAAACCCTTATGAATTGATGATGATCTAAAGTAAACTCCTGTCATATGTATCTAAGAGTAGTGACTCTTTTGATTAAGGTAATTCAATTCAATCTTGACCTAATCAATTTTAGGCGGAAACCCAAATTCAATCGTGTAGGGAGAAAAAAAAAAAATCAAATCTTGTCCGAGGTCAAACTTCGGTCCTCTTCTCCATGTCAAATGACTCAAACCCAAACTCAATCATGTAGAAAAACAAAAATAAAAGCAAAACAGAACAATAATACTTTACAGCTATGTCGGTGTTTTTTTTAAGAGTCCGTTTCAAAATTACTTATTTAATCAACTTTATACCTTACCCTTTTTTAGGTACTTCACATACTTTGTCCTTTTTTTTTTTTTTTTTGAGAGACACATACTTTATGTCTTTACCTCTATGTTGGTGTTTCTTTTAAGTGTCCGTTTTTAAATTACTTATTTTTAATAATTTATTTGCTGAGACAAAAAGTTAAAAGCTAAATATAAAAAACCTAAAAAAAGTCAAAAGCAAACTTATTTTTGAAATGCTACAACTTAAATTATTTGGAATAAAATTTGAGACAAAAGTAATGTCAAACTTATAAGAGCATTCTAGAATGCTAAATATTTTAGCATTTATCACTTCAAAATCTTACTTTATCAATTTTAAAGTACCATTTTACAATCCACTAAGTATCAAACAATCTTTTTTTTTTTTACAACTTTATTTAAATAATATTATTTTTATTTTACCACTTTCTCTCTTTCCACCGCTTTCTTCTCAACGGCTAGCCACTGTCAGCCACCACCACCATAAACCATCAACATTCCATAGTAAACCCAGACCCATGGCCAACCCATTGCCACCACAATTAGCATCCATCCAAAAAATCAACCCCATAGCCAAAAAAAAAAAAAACTAAACTTGAGAGAGAGAAGCCCCACCGTGAGAGGAAGAGAGGGAGGTGGAGGATAGAAAAACCCATCAAACCCAAGACCCACGCCTCAGCCACAACAACCCACCTCCACCACCACCACCACCCACCCACCCACCCACCCACCTTGTTCTCAACCCTAACCAAAACCCACCACCCCGATCTCAACCCCAGCCAAAACTGTCTCCGAGCACCACCGATACCCACCAAACATTATAGTCACAGCTCCGGTCACAACAAAAAACCACCACCACAAGAACCACAAGACACCGGCCACAACAACCACAAGAAAACACACAACACGCCGATCTCCACACAGGTTTCCACGTCGATCTCCTTCAAGCTTGTCTCATGCCATCATGCCATTCTCCTCGCCACCAAGCTGATCTTAAACGTACAAACTTGTTGTGAGGGAGTGATGAAATGAGAGAGAGAGAAAGAGAGAGGAAGTGAGGAAATGAGAGAGACGTGGGAGATGGAGAGAGAACCAGAGAAAGAGAGAGATGTGGGAGACAGCCGGAGAGAGAGAATAAGTAAATTAATAAAATATTATACAATACTGCTACAGTGTGCTCTAAAAAATGAGAGTGCACTGTAGCAGTACTGCAAATTTTATAACATTTTTCGGGTTTGATGGAGTGGATTTTTGGGTTTAAAATGCTAAAAAATAGCATTTATAGCATATAGCTTGATAAGAATGCTCTAAACAATAAATAATTTAAACAAAAGCTAACTTTTAATCGGCAACCAAATTTACACCGTCTACATGGTTCTCATGCAGCTTTATTAATCATATTTAATCATTAATTACAACCTTTAAGTAAAAGCCAACCAAATAATAGGATGTTGTTCCCTTTCAAAAGAAAAAAAAAAAAAGGATGTTGTATATTACACACTCTTATACGCAACCATATACACCATTTTTGCACAAAAATTATGGTTTTTTAAGTTAAAAATAATGACTTCAAGTCATTTAAAAAGTGAATGTGCGTACGGTTGTGTGTTAATGTGAGACTATCCTTTAAGTGTATTGATTTGAGGAGTTGTTTTAGTGTATGTTTTTGAGAGTTTGTGAGCATGGGTATACTGTAATCCTTATTATTGATAATAGACTTTTTTGTGGACTTTTCCTAATGATGCAAGTATAGAGTTTGTTGAACTATACAATTTTCCATTTGGTGTAGCCTAGATTTTATTATTATGCGTGTTTGTCACCAAACTTGAAATAAGGAGTTAACTTGTCACGTTAAAAAAAAAAATCGAAATGAAATAAATAATTGTAACAACCAAAACACATGCTGCCAATATCTTTAATAACTAATGTTGGGTCTACAGTTTACGTTGGCAAACTGTGAACAAATTGTTCAAGATTGAAGCAATATCAAGAATCAAGATCAGGGTGTTGAAGTTGCTTTCCAAAATATCAGTGTTGCGTACTTAAAATTGTGGACGGGAAGTTTGCGTGTATCAGATTCCATAGCTGAAGAGTCTATGGATTAAAAGTTACATGGAATGTTGATAAAAAAAAAAAGTTACATGGAATGATTTACAGATACAACTTCTAGACACATCTTGTATAATCTCCTTGGCCACACTGGATCAATCAGGGATCGTTTGGTTTGGCTATGATTCAGCTTTCATAACTCAATACTCATAACTCAAATTCAAAATTCGTAACTTATAACTCAAACCTCACTTTATCTCAAAAACTCCAAAATTCTTGTTTGGTCACATTACTCACATTTTGCCACCATAACTTATACTTCAGAAACTGAAAATACCAAAATTATGTTTTCATTTTGGCAAAAATGCAAAACTAACCTTCTAACTTTCACATTTTTTCATTTTAATCCTCTAATTTTCAATTTTTGTCAATTCAAGGCTCCGTTACAAACCTGTTACTGCTGCCAAAATGATGCCGTTTTGCATGTGGGTTTTTTTTTTTTTTTTTTTTTTTTTTTTTTTTTTTTTTTTTTAAATTCGGAATTAAAAGAAAAAAAGAAAAAGAAAAGAAAAGATGAAGGGGAACGACGTCGCTGTTCGCCATGTACCACCACCACCCTCGCTGCTCTGCCTTGACTGAATCGATGATGGAGTTCTGAATCAGTGATGGGTGTGCCATGAAGACTGTGAGGGCAGAGGGGGTTATGACTTTGTATAAGGGTTTCATTCCAACTATCTCAAGGCAAGGTCCATTCACTATGGTGCTATTTGTCACACTTGAACAGGTCCGGAAGCTATTCATGGATTTGTGATCATGGCAGAGTTCAAACATTCTTATTAGATTATGTGTTTAAGCAATTTGAAGAAGAAAAGCATAAATTTGGCGAATTTAAGGAAAATTAGTGGAAATTTGGTTATCGCTTGATAATGTTAGGGATTTGATTCTTGAATCCTTTTTTTTTTTTTTTGTGATTCAGTGCCCTTCATGTTTGTTTTTTTTTCCCAGATTTTTCTTTTAATTTCGAATTAAAAAAAAAAAAAAAAAAACCCACATGCAAAACGGTGTCGTTTTGGCAGCAGTAACAGATTTGTAACGGAGCCTTGAATTGACAAAAATTGAAAGTAAGAGAACTGAATTGACAAAACTGAAAATTAGAAGATTGAAATGAAAAAAGGTGAAAGTTAGAGGGTCAGTCTTGCATTTTTGCCTTTCATTTTCTATCATCCATCACTCAAATTTTTGAGTTTTGAGTGATGGAAACATCATCCAAAAACCAAGCCCAATTTTTTTTTTTGGTAGGACTCATGCGTTTTGGAAACTCAGAGATGAAAACTGAGTGATATCACTCAAAATCATGGTGATCCAAACAAGCCCTCAATGACATAGTTTTTCATCCTAGTGAACCTAATGTTGGATCTTGCAATTAATAATGATAAACATATTTATTTTGGGGATATTTGAGAATCAAATTTGAAGAAATTACACCTCAGTCACCTTTTTTTTTTTATATAATTTTTATAGCAAATTGTTGGCCCTTCAAGTGCTCTTAAAAGACTTTAAAAAGCTGTATCTCTATTGAAGTTTTTCAAGTGGAATGTTGGCATCTTTACTGGCAGTATAGAAGATTATGTTGCATTTTGGAATATTGCCGTTACATGTATTTTAGCATTTGCAAATGCATCTAGGGTTATATGCGCCCTCGATCAAACACGTTCTTAGTATCACTCACTAATTAAATGACATGATGGCCATGCTTTCAAACCTGAATACTTAAAAAAAAGGTGAATGATCTTATGTGATCGATGGAAATATGAGGATTATGGTAATATATTATGCTCCATAGTTGATGGCATGAGTTGAGTACTTGAAGTATTGCCCTACTTAACCAAATATGGATTTTATTTCCTTTAATTCTTATGCTCGCTAGAAACAAATCGGTACACCAGTAGCAAATCGGTGCAATACATGGAAACGTATCAATCTATATGTATATATAAAGAATTTCTTTTGAATGTAGACATTGTGATATTCAATTGTAGAAATTTTATTGATTTCTTAAATGATGAGCAACATAGTTATGTGTTAGCTTTTAATTTGTTCTCAATAACCTATTGATCTAGATACTCTGTACGTATTTATTTCATGGATGCTGTAAAAATTTGAAATGTTATTCAAATATGTATTCTCAAGCCATACGGTGATACAACTGCCTTCAATTATTTCTAATTTTTTACTAGTTTTCAATTTTCATTTGCAAAATAAATTTATAAATGATAAAAAAAGAAGAAGGAAAGAAAGTGCCTACAAACACCTAGCATCGATTGATATTAAAGTACTTTCAATAACCATTAAAAATTTAAAATCCGAAAGCTATCTAGTTCTAAACTTCTAATATATTGTATTGCTATGAAAAATGGAATCACCGATTTGTTAGCTTCCAAAATTCCTAAAAGAATCTTAGCCAAATAAAAATAAATGATTACAAAATGATGCTTCAATTTTAATTTGGATTGATCGATGTTAGTATTTTCGGACAACAAATTCAAACCTTAAGCCCATCACTCCAGCCCACTAGCCTTGAGAGTAATTAGTGGAAACTGTTTTGTCCGGGCTGACAAATTAACCCCTAAGGCCCATAAATTTTACTAGTTAAAAGAACCCAGGTTTGAGCACATACATATTCCACTGACGTTGTCACGTGTGAGTCGAAGTGCACAAGAATGTGACAGCTAAAATTAAATCCCAGGGAACCAGCTAGCAAGGCCGATGAACTTGGGCTTATTCAGTATACAAGAAAAGCCTAAGAAAAGCCCTACGATTGCTAAGTGCCAAAGACTAGGAATGGCAACGGGTAGGGTTTGAGCCGGGTTTTTGTATACTCGGGCCTGACCCGCGGGCCAAGACCCAGAATCCAGACCTGGCCCGATTATTAATCGGGTTTTTTTCCCTGGGCCCATACCTGTCGGGCCCCGCGGACCCCGTTTATCTTCTTGGGCCCAAATCTAGCCCAAAAAAAAAAATTGAAGCCCATTAAATTTTTTTTCCTAGATTCAAACCCATTCAAGCCATTTAGGGAGTTAGGGTTACAAATCTCAAATGCTCAATGATATATATATATATATATATATATATATATATAATAAGGGGGGGTTAGTAATTTAACATAACTGGGTTTTTATCCGGGGCGGGTTTCAGATTTTTTTATAAAACCCAGACCCGACCCGAACCCGCTTCGGGTTTTTAAAAAAAAAAACCCATACCCGACCCTATTCTTTATCGGGCTGGGTAAAATTTGGCCCATTAGGGTCGGGCCGGGTATCCGCGGAGCGGATCTAAATTGCCATCCCTACCAAAGACACTGCTAAGAGCATCTCTAATAGATTAGCCAAAATCATTTTTGGGAGAGCAAACTCAGAAAATTAGCTCCAATATATTCTCTAAAAGCAAAACTTTTCCAAATTTTTTTGTGAAGTTGCTACAGTAGTTCTCTTGATATAGAGAACACTGTGGCAACTCCAAACCATTTTTCTCACTTAAAATAATCATATGGTTGAATAAAAAAAAGATTTTTCTTTCCTCACTTTCTCTTTCTTCCTCACTCTCTTTCTCTCTTCTTTATCTCAACGGCTACAAAATGCAGAACACAATCCAAACAAAAAAACAATTTTTTCTCATAAACCAAATGAAATCAGAACAAAAAAAAAAAGAAAGAAGGAAAACAGAGAGACCCATTTGGTTTTGTTCTCCACTAGCTCTCTCTCTCTCTCTCTCTCTCTCTCTCAAATGAGATTTTCATATCATGAACTTTGGTCTGTGATGGTCTGTGGAGTTGTAAAATTATGTAAGAGGTATGTGATGAGAAGTTAACTATGTACTGTCAGGAGTAAAAGAAGTAGAAAAACAAGAACAAAAGTGAAGATAGAGTGAGGAGAAAGAGAGAGAAAGAGTAGGGTGTTCTGGAGTGAGGTAGAAAAACAAAAACATAAGTGAAAAAAGTGAACATAAAGAGAGGAGTGGGTATACGACTATACGTATGTGGAGGAGAAAAAACATGAGAAAAAAAAAAGAAAAAAGAAAGAAAGAAAAGACACATGGATGAAAAAAATAAAGAGAAAAAGGAAAAATAAAATAAAGAAATAAGAAATTAAAATTGAAAAATGCTACCACAATATTTTCGTAATAAATTTTAAGTGAAAAATTGTTCTTACCTAATATTGGCAAGTAAAAAATAATTTCAGTGATGGATTCAAATTAAAACTAATAACAACTTATCACATATGATTTTTTTGTGAAAATATTGAAAAAATGTTGTTAACGTAATCTTACAACTCACTTTATCGTGGTAACAAGTGCTCAATGATATTTGTTAAAAAAAAAACATTATTGGAAAATTCAAAAATATTATCGTTGGAAGATTAAAAAATATAGATGTTGAGAATTTGAAAAATATAACCATTATGTGTGTGTTTGGCTAACTTATTTTTGCCAACTTATTTTACTATTCAGCTTATTTTTTGTGCTATTCATGAGTCCTACTATACTATTTCAACTAACATTTATCTTTATCTACAATACTTTCAATTTCAGAAAAAAAAAAAAAAAAAAAAGATAGAGAATGTGTTGGAAAATGTATTTGAAAAAGTAAGTAAAAGGTAAAAATCACTGTTCATTCTCTAAACAGTACAAAAATTTGGAGAAATTGCTAGAGATGCTCTAAGACCCACAAACTGCTATTTTTGCAAGATTTCATGGTTGCTGCCCTTTCACACTCGCTAGTGCAAATCTTTCAGACTTGACCTTTTTGCACGTGCCTTACGTTTATTTCTGCGAAGAGAGAAATACATGTTACTTGCAACCAAGATAAATTTTTATATATCTTACTCTCTTTATATATTATTACTACATATCTTATATAATATTGCTTAATATATATATATATATGTAAGCACTCAAAAATTAATGGTCTAAGCCCACTAAGAACAGTGATGCATTGTTCTTCAAACCAAGCCCAAATAATAGAATTTCTATAGAGAGTGGAAAAATAGTTCAAGTGCAATTCAAAATTAAGCTTAAGTCTATGGCCAAAGAACTCATAGTATTATAGAGGTGCAATTCAAGTAGTTGCTAAGAATAGTGCTCTCCTCGGGTTTTTCCGAGGATTGGTTTCTTATACACGAATATTCTAGGTTTTACACAATCTCTCACACTATTCCCTTTACTCTATCTTCAAGGAGAAAATGTTCAACCCCTTATTTGGGAGGTTCCCCTCCTTTATATAGCCTTCCTCCTTGCATCCTAACTCTTCATTTATATACTTCAAGGCTTTTTTCAGGATACTTGTCTCACCAAAATTCTATTGAAGGTGGTAGAAGGGGCTATTAGCTGTGAAATCATTGCTTAGGTGTCATTTTCTCATTAATGCAGCTAATAAGGTTGTTGCAGGTCATTCAATGCGGAGGGGGGAGGTATACCTTTCCAGGAAGCTTCCTCCCACCATCTTTGCCCCCCACATGGTCCTTCCTCTTCTCCACATGCTTTCATGAGACACTATCTTGTATCCACCCCCATCCTCTGGTTGGCAAATTCCTCGGAATTGATATACTTCTTTGGGCGGGATTATGTGAGATACTTCGTGTTCTAATCCTCTTCGGTCCTCAGACCTCCTACGATATATATATTAACATGGGTTAATGTTGAATATAATAATTTGGGCATTTGACAAACATATATTTATGAAATCTTGCTAAATATATTTGTTTAGCCTTGCTATACATATTTAATTACCTCAACTTTATATGTTGCGTAGCCTAATACATTTCCTTCAATTTATTTATGTGTCATGGCATGTATTATTTACATATGAGAAAACTATTGGCTCATTAATTTATTATCTTGATCACTCATTATGTTATTTTAAGCATGGGAAAAAGCGTAACGGTAGCGGCCAAAGAACAACCCATTGGCACGAGTATCAAACTGGACTATGCCAAAGAACTTGAGTCTAGCCGTTGACCTATCAAAACACGACATATGTCATGGCCACTAACAATGGATTCCAAATGATCCTTATTTTAAATAAGCACTATTCAAGTTTTTTTTTTTTTAATAAAATTATAATAATTACAAGAAAAATTAACTAAAATAACAAAAACAAACAAACAATGAAATAAGAAAATCCGGGGGGGGGGGGGGGGGAGAACCTCTCATAATGACAATAACTATTTTAAAATAATACCAAAAGGTTAAGAACTAAACTAACACATTTGAAACATTAGTAACTAAATTGATATATCTAGAACTTGAAGCAATAGTTACTAAATAAAATAATGGTTCAATTTTAATTTGGATGGATGGATATTGCAATTGACCCTTATTTTTAATAAGCTTTATCCATGTTAAAAAATTATAATCCTAGTTACAAAAAAAATGAACTAAAATAGCCAAAATTACAAACAATGAATTAAGGAAATTATGGAAAAATGAAAAAAAAAAATCCATCAGGATTATTTTGATACAATACTAAAAGGTTGGGAATTAAATTGACACATTTAAAACGTCAAAGACCAAATTGACACAACATAGTATAAATGTTAGAAACCAAAATGATAATTTACTTGATTAAAAAAGAAAATAAAAATGAATTTAGAAAAAATAATAATAAAGCTTTGTTCACATTCTGATTGAAATCATCACACAGACGAAATTTAGAGAATGGATCAAATTGAGCCCAAATTTAGACCAATGTAGAATATATGGGTGATTTATATTGCCAATTTATTTAAGTTTGACATTCTATTCTTCCAAATTAGTAAGGTGTGATATTGAGAAATGATTTATCACTTGCTCCGCGACACTAACTGCCGCATGCAGTTTTGGTGTTCGCGTGTGAGTGTATTCTCTTATCTCATCCATTTTCCCTTATATATAGGTGTGTGTGTGTTTCTCAAATAAAAAAAGAACTCAGTATTGTCGAGTCATCCCACATCGATAAGGTGTGATATTGAGAAGGGGTTTGTCACTTGTTCCGCGACACTAACTGCCGCATGCAGTTTTGGTGTTGGCATGTGAGTGTATTTTCTTATCTCATCTCCCTTCCCTTATATATAGGTGTGTGTGTGTTTCTCAAATAAAAAAAGAATTCAGTGTTGTGGAGTCATTCCACATCGGTAAGGTGCGACACTAATTGTCTCATGCAGTTTTGATGTTGGCGTGTGAGTGTATTCCCTTATTTCATCTCCTTCCCTTATATATAGGTGTGTGTGTTTCTCAAAAAAAAAAAAAAAAAAACCTTCTACCCGTTACAAACCCATTTTTTAAAAATTTTAAAACTAAAATCGTGTTTTCAACTCACTATTTTAGAAAAAAAAATGTATGTATAATAGTGTGTGTAACAAAAATTACAAAAAAAAAAAAAAAAAAAACCCCATAAACTAAAAGAAGAGAGTAAAGCCTAGTTTGTTATCTGTTCTACTTTTTTGCAGTTTGGTTCTTTTCTTTTATCTTGTTTATCCGTGACTTTATGATGTGTCAGGGAAAAAAAAAAAAAATTCTAGCTAAAATAGGTTGTAGTCATGATAATCAGTTAAATCTATCTCATTGTTTAACTTAGGTGGCTAATTTCTTTAGTTTTTATCTCAGGATTTACACCTTAAAGATCAGATTTATCACTGATTAGAGAAAGCGGAATGCCTTGTCTACTGTCGGTCCATGGCCAATGGAATGGTGTACTGTCCGTCTGTCCCATTTAGTGCTCTTCAAGCATCTGGGTCTCATGACAAATTTTTTTTTTGTGTGGAATGTGCATGGGGTTGCAAGAATTTCATGGTTTTAAAAGGGCACAAGAATGCATTTTTGGATCTTCATTGGACCACTGATGGATCACAGTTATTATCAGCCAGCCCTGACAAAACACGTACTGAGGGCATGGGAGATGTTGAAAGTAACAGGAAAACAAAGCAAGAAAAAGGCAGAACACTCCTCGTTTGTGAATTCATGCTTCCTTCTCCAAGAGGGCCACCAACACAATTTTGAGATGAACTTGTTGAAGTGTAGCTGGTCATCTGATGGAAGCAAAGTCACAGCGGGGAGTTCAGATTGGACGGTTTACATTTGGCATAATACTTCTACGCGCATCTTTCATAAGCACCCTGGACGTACTAGTTCAGTCAATGAGTGTGTTTTCCATCCTGGTGAATCTATTATTGGATCTTGCAGTAGTGATAAATAGATTTATCTGGGGGAGACGTAAGAATCAAAACCTGAAGTACTTGCAACTTAATGAATATTTTTGGGCCAACAGTTTGCTCTTTAAGTGCCCTTCAAAGACTTTGAAAAGGTTGTGTCTCTACAGTACAGTTCCCCAAGTTGAATTTGGTATCTTTATTGGCAATGTAGAAGATTGTGTTCCATTTGGGAATGTTGTTGCTACATGTATTTTGGCATCTGTAAATACATCTAGGGTTCTATGATCACCCCCTACGTTCCTTCCTTTTTCAAATCAAAACCTGAAATTGGGAGGAATTTTTGTTAATCCTTGGTAACCACAAGTGGTGTTGTCTTACTCACTAATTAAATGATAGGATGTCCATACTTTAAAACCTGAATACTAGGGGCTCAACAATAATTTCATGTGAGTTTGTTTGCCAAGAGCATTTTTATTTAGCTTTTAGCTTATTAGTTTATATACATCATTTTAAAAGTTCATTTTTCAAACACAAGTATACTTAGTATCCGTTTGAATACTGACTTTTACGTTTGTGTTTCACGTTTGACCTTTTTTTTTTTCTTTTTCGGAAGCGCGTTTTTGTTTTTTTCAGTGGGTCTCATGCACTATTCACGGAACTCATAAACATCTTTTTTCACCAAAACTTTCATTAAAGATGGGTCTCATAGCACTATTCACACATTTAAAAATTATTTTGCTACAATATTTTTAGTTTTCAATTTTCAGCAAAATAAGCGGTATCCCCTTAGTGTGCGTTTGGATACTGCGTATTTTGCTGGAAGCTGAAAACTTATTGCTGAAAACATTGTAGTAAAATATTTTTTATTGCTCAAATTTATTGTTCGCCTGCAATTTGCACTTGGCTGGTCCATGAACAGTGCTGTGGATTAGCCAAAAAACGCAACTTAGGAAAACGCAATTGCAATAAGCCTTACACAAACGCACCCTTAGTCTATGTTCAACAAAAAACAGTCAGTAAAAAGCCAAATAAGTTGAAGCCAATAGACATTAGCATGGTACTTCATAATTTCTCCTCTGTAATCGGTTAAAAGATAAAATCAATAGTTGGTGGCTTTTGTTTTTTAGGTAGTTGACCTCAATTGGAGGACGGGAAGCATTTCCCTGCTATGATAACATTATATATTGAATTTACTTTGATAATTATTATTTCTAGTGCATCAGCCTTTCCATTAAATTTGGATTAAGATTGCTTACTATGACCCCTCCTATAGACTTTGCAAGAATGAGAGTTTTGTGTATTGGGTACAATCTATTTCAATTATTCTTACTAGTGCATATCATTACAATGTACGGAAAAGTATCAATCTATGTATATGTATAAAGATGTATGGAAAAGTATCAATCTATATGTATGTATCAAGAATTTAATTGAGATACTCAATTGTAAAAATTATAAGGTACTATATTAGCTATTAATTTGTTCTCAATCCTAGATACTTTGGACATATATTGCATAGATGCTGTAAAAAATTGTAACGTTATTCAAAACATATATATGCTGTTATAGATAACAGAATTCTGTAAAAGTTGTTGACCAAAAACTAACCTTGTCCCACGTCACAAAATATCTCCACCTTGGCTTGAATTTGGTTAAGCCTCACAAACGAAACTTCTATGTTGTCTCCACCAAAGCCTCTAAGGGTTATTTCAAATTGCAAACGCCAATCAACTCAAAGGAGAACTTGCACTTGACCAAAGGAACCGACTTAGTCATCCTGTTAATTGGATTTTTTGCAATCCCAATCTTCTGAAGAATTATTCTCCCTCATCAATAATTTCATGAGTAAAGTAGAAGTGAAAATCAAAGTGCTTAGTTAAAGAGTAATAGACTTGGTTCTTTGCTAAATAAATGGAGCACCCTGACTATCACAAGATACACAAATGTGTTGCTGACGATCCCAAAGTCTTCAATCAAATAGCCTCCTTGATTGCTTCGGTCATAGCCATGTGTTCAACCCCCAACAGTTGACAATGCAATAGTTGACTTAACTGCGGTGTGGACCTCCAACTCACTAGTGTTTTAGCAAATGTAAATAACTATCTTGTAGTAGAACAATGCTAATCTAGATCACTGGCATAGTCTGAATCAACATATCTTGCTAATTGTCTTCCAGCATATTTATCTGTTAAACTTCAAACCCAAGTCACCGGTTCCCAAAATATATCTCAAGATTGACTTTACAACTTGAAAACCACTGTGTTGGTGCCGGTGGTCCAACAAAGAGGCGGTCCCCTAATTTCCCTGGATATTGCACGTAAGGACTAACCATATTAACAGCTTCAGAAATGTCGAGCTAGCCAAGTAGATACCATTGCATATATGAGGCTGCCAACCAAACTGGAATTAGAGCTACCGCTGTCACAACAATAACAGCACAAGGTACACGAAAACACACAAAAGAAATTCCTTTGAATTTCAATGTCAATGGTTTATCTGAATGACAAAAAAAAAAAAAAAAAAAACAATGACAATAAATAATACTAGTAGTTCTTTAACGAGTAAACCATGACAATGAAAAAACTGTAACAATGACAAGAGGTATACCTTTAGTATCTAAGTGAGGTTTTAGAGAACGCAATTTATTCTCCAGATTGGAGTCTTATATACATGCAGCAATGATTTCTGCTCTAACCACCTCACTTCAAATTCAGATGCAATTTCCATAAGCTTTTGATGTTGTCCAAGACACCAGCCCAAATAATAGAAGAACAGAATGGCACTAAAGAGTGAGTATCCAACTCTTTCAACTACTCTCATCAGCAACAGAAGTTTATATTTACCTGGGATTCTAGCAAATCTGTCAACTTCAATACCTGTATAAGTATAACCAAATATTCAACATAAATTTAACCACAGGAAGAATATAATTAAATATGCTAGTGGGTATTTTGGGTTACAAGATAAAGTAACACAGTTAGTAATATTAAAGCTTAAAGCTCAAAATATGGACTAGGCATAAAGTTGCTCAGCCTTGATTAGAAATTAGCAATTATTTCTGCTTCTTTTTTAGCATTCATACTTGTATATTCTATTTTTTTCAAGAATACTGCATACTGTATCTTGTTTTAACTCAGCACTTTTAACGAGGCTTTAGAGTAGTAACCACAACTGAAATTGGATAAAAGCATAGTAAGATATTTTAGTCATGGCTGACTTCATTGATAATTTGATAGAAAGTTTAAGTCATATTTCTGAGTAATAAAATTAATTTCTATATTGAATGGTACTAATTGAATAATTGAAAGTAAAATTCAGTGTACAACAACATAATGCATCCTATATATATATATATATATATACATACAAAAGTCAGCTTACAAAAAAATATGTTCATTGCCTTACCCACGCAGCGTAGGCTAGTATCATTTGAAGTTTTGTATGAACTGGAGCACCCAAAAAATATGGCCTCTTAGTTAAGACAACAAGATTGACAAGAATAGAAGTCTGGAACAGACAACCAGATAATCTGTACGTTTTTAGACCCCTTAACACAAGTTGTTTAACCTAGTTATTTAGCCAAATGATTACTTAGATAAATTATTCAGATCTAGATTAAAACAATAACAATCATATCATGTAAATAATGTGGAAATATAAAGAACACATGATATGATAGCTTAGGAAAACCAAACTGGTAAAAAACTTGAAGATGATTTAACCTAGCTATACTCAAGGTAAAACAAATTCACTATAAAAGAATTGAAATTTGTACAATAAGACTTAAACCACTAACAACCTATTGCTACCACATGTAGAACTTACCGACACGACCATGTGCAAACTCCGAATCCACGGACTTTTTCTCTATTAGGCCTTTGCAACACAAGCACCCACACTTGTGATAAAAAACACAAACTCTCCTGTTTGTGACTTTAAGACCACCCTTGAAGGTTTAAATTATCAGCATCTTTGATGACTAGAGAAGGCAGCAACTTCTACAATATCGGATCTTGAGATTCTTCAAGGAATAACACCGGTAGAAGACATTAGAGATCTTTTGGGTACAAAACCCTAGATATAAAAGAGGCACACTCTTCTCTCTTTGAAAAGCCTTATAAAAACGTGCTTATGGTTTCCTTTATATATTAGTAGTATTTTACTTGAAACTTAATACGTTTAAGTAGAGTTTGGGCTGAAATAGAATTCTGCAGATTCGTGTTTCGATAAGTCAAGCTTGTCTTTCGATTGATCGAACTAGACAGATTTTGAATTCTTCTTTCTGCAGCTTATATATTCTTGAGTCTTGACTTGTATCACCCTGAGCATTTTCTAATAATACCTATAGACTCTAAGATCTATATCTAGACAAATTTATGTTCACGATTTGTCAATTGTATTAAACTTTTAGAATCTAACATAATCTATTAAATGAAGCTAGTATTATTGACTACTCTAACATGAGTTCGGTTTTTACTTTGCCATTTAGGAAGCCGAGTCAGTATTATTTTAAAGAGGTGTCCTTTTATTATTGGTTGGGACTAAATGGGAGGACTAGCTTAGCTGTTTTCCTGGAGGTGCTAATAATTTATCCTTCTAAAGGTCTTAGGTCCCTGTTCCCTTCTTCTTCACATCTACACTCAATTTTATATTTCTAACTTCTTGTAGTGTGTTTGGTTGGGTGGGGAGGAAGAAAAATAAATAGTGGGAGCTAAGTGTTTTATCCCCAGATCCACTAAAAGTTTTCTCCCCAAAATGGAGAGAAAATTGAAGGGAGAAAATGGGCTGCTTAATGGACAAAAATATCCTTGTGCACTTGCACATGAGTTTTGTATGTACATTGCTCTTCACTTTTTTTTTTCTTATGGTGTTGCCTCCTCCTCCTCCTCCTCCTCTTCTTCTTCTTCTATATTCTAGATGTTGCCTCCTTTTTTTCCCCCTGGACTACCTCTTCTTTCCTTTTTATTTTATTTACTGGGTAGGCTTCGTCCAATGTAAGTTGCTCATATTTTTTTTTCTTTTACTTTCTTTTGTGTTTTTTTTTTTGGTTGTTTGTCACTTTTTTTTTATAATTGGGCATCATTTTTAATGAGAGTACATGAGTAAATTTATACAAACTTACTTTTTCTATCCCTCCACTTTTTTACTTCCAACCAAACAAAAATGAGGGAAATTAAAATCTTTTCTATCCTCTTATCATTTTCTATCCTCCAATTTTTCCATTATTCCAACCTAACGGACCCTTAATTCTTTGTTTCATCTATAATACGGCCTACTTTGCACGACCATGCCCAATAACATAAGCACATTAACATTTGGAAGAGCATATTACTTCTCTTTAGTTAGTAAAGTCTTATGTTGTAGTACATAATGTTTAGGATTGAAACTATATATTACTAAAAGCTGAAGCGTAGCGTTTAATGCTATTGCGCTCACGTTGAGCCACATCAGCATTCACGTCATTATCTTTTTTCTTTCCATTTTCTTGTAATTATTTTTAATATTTTTTTATTTCATATTTACACTTCTCCAACCTTTCTTCTTCTCTTACCTTTTCATCTCCCTACTACTTCTCCAACCTTTCTCCTTCCCTCACCTTCTCATCTCCCCACTACCCTCTACATTAATATCATTCTTCATCTTTCCCTTCATCTTTCTCTATTTTTGTCTCTTCTTATTCACACTCTCTTATTAAAATTTGTCACTATTTCTTTCATTCTATGCATAGTTTTTCCTTACAAAAAAAAGTTCTCTCTCTCTCTCTCTCTCTCTCTCACACACACACACACACACACACACAATTTATGGGTGGATTTTTATTTTTTTATTTTTCTTGCATCTTCACTTTAGGTTAATAATTTTTTATATTCTTTAATCTACTTTAGGTTAATGCGATTCAGTTTTTTTATTTTATTTTAATTGTTGTGTTTATTTTTTCTCTCTTTGATTGTTAAATTTTATCCTATATCGCGTTATAAAAGATTAAATATAAAAATATAATATTCTACTACATAGCATGGTTTGGATAATTTAATTTGATAGTTATTGTGATTTGATAGCATGATTTTTATAATGCTCAATTTAGATGTTAAACTATCAGACTTTAATAATTTTTGTTTATTTTTTAATCATTTGTGGTGGACAAAGTACTTTTAGTAATTGTATTAGAAGTACTCTATAATGTCATTTATTTAGAGAAAATCAAAGATTGGCTAAACAAAAATTATTGGATGAGAGACAAATTTTATCTTTCGCAATTTTACTTTAAATATTATTATTATTATTATTATTATTATTATTATTATTATTATTATTATTATTATTATTATTATATAACAATCCATATATAGAAATTTAATTCTTAGATTTTGGTCATAATTGTTTATTTGATAATATGTTTTGGGTGGACGAAATTACAATTTCTACAAAGAAAATAACCTTAGTAGATTATAAACAAATTGTTTTCCTAATTGGTCCAATTAATCATAGTTAAGTTTTATTAATTTTTTTAGTTACTTTTTTCAATGTTTTGGATTGTAGGTAGAAAAAATAGGTTTGAGAAAGTTTTTTTAAAACTAAAAGATTAATTTCCAAATTTTATATTCTTTTTAATGATTCAAAAAATGTTATAAATAACTTTTATTAAAAAATAAACATTTTCGTTAACTTGCCTTTAGAATTTATGAGAAAAATTGCATTTTTTTCATTTTAGTACCACAAAAATTATTACATTTATGATTATTTCTATATTACATTTATGATTATTCTTATAATAAAATATAATTACAAAATATATTACTTTTTATTAAATTAGTTTAAATTGTATAAAAAAATTTATTAAAACCACCATAAAAATAATTCTCATGCGCAACGCGTAGGTTTTGCGGCTAGTTTTACTTAAACCAAAGCATGTGGATGGTAGGAAAGCAAATGGCTTCTTTTGGTGTTTTCTATAATAGACAAAATCTCAAGCTCATCTTAAAAGGACTATCCAATCTTCAAGGTAACAAAAGACATTCATAAAGTTACACCTCTTCTCACTACTTAGCTCTATATGATATATAGTTCATATTTAACATGAACATGTCCTATAAAGTATGAATTCATTAACATGTATCATAGTTTATATTATTTTTTATTTAGTAAAGTCGTCTGATTTTGACGTCATAGATTATTCAAATCACTTATACTCAAGGTAGAGGAGGGGAGGTTGTTTTAGTTGGTTCATATTTAAATTTAAGTAACGCTACAGCAACAAATAATTCAACAAACTATTTACAAATTGATAATATGGAATGGTAATACACGTATAAAAACTAAAATTTCATTACAGGTTTTATTTAAAAATAAAATAAAATAAACTCTCCCCCTTCATAAAATTTCTTCCACAAACCAGTTTTCATTTTTATATAGACTTAAGGGATATCAGGTTCAACTTTATACCAATTATTGCAGCACTTCACAGAAACTCCCAAAGCCAAACGAAATCTGCCTCTAAGTTTCAAAGAAAATGGCCTCTAGCCGCCGGATAACTTTTGGGCCCACCGACCCAAAACACCACCGTAGTAGTACGGTCCATAGCCTCACAAACCCAAACCTCAACCTCTCCAAAAAACATGATGATGCTATTAGAAACACAAAAAGCGAACGAAAATTGCAGAGAAGATGGGTGTGTAAGCCAACAAAAAAAAATTGTGGAATATTTGATAGGCAGTTGAATTTATAAATTATTTTTATTTTTATTTTACTCGATTTATAACAATCTTTGTTTTCTTTTTCTTAAAAATCTCTTTGGATTTTGGTGGCGTAGCTCTGTGATTCAACGTTAGGATTCACCTTCTTGTAATGAAAGTTGCGAAAACAGACAAGTAAAATCACTTAAAATCTCTTTGGATTTTAGTTTTGTATCTGATGTGTGTTTCATTTTTTTTTTTTTTTTAAGCTTTCGTGGAACTTTCCATACCAGCAGATTGTAAAAAGTTTGTAGAATTGTTTGTGGCTGCAGTATTAAAAATGAGGAAATTGTGAACAAAATTGGATTTTTGGTATATTTGGAGTCTGCTTGGCATTCCACTGAAATCTAGCTTAGGTCGAACAATTCTCTAAAACATCTTGAACATCAAAGAGTGTCAAAGAAAAAAAGATTAAAAAAGAGGTGAACAAGATTGTTTAAGATTAGAAAGACAACGAGAGTAAATCCATCTTCATGAAAAGATGCAAATGTTTGTCAGATTCGGCCAATTCCACATTGTTAATAATCATTTAAGGGCCTTGGTAATTAGGCCGAGCTAGAAAGGTCCTGGCAGACGTTTACCCAAAAAAAAAAGGTCCTGGCAAACAGCGATATAACAACATTATCTCCAACAAATGATTTTAAGAGCATAAAGGATGTGGCCCCCTATGTGATGCCTACTTAGTTCAAACCCTGACCAATTGACGAACCACAACATTCACAACTTAATGATGAGATCAAGATGGTGATTAGGTCACTTGAAATGCAAAATACATTTTGGTGACAACATATAGTCTTCCTTATAGCAAAATTGGTTTCCAGAGATAGAACAAAGCAGCCATCTTCTAGGGCAATATGGGTATTGAAGCCTGCATATTTCATTGCCTACACATGGTGGGCATAAGGATTAAACAAAAGATTGGAACAATATAGTGTGTAAGGAAGCTCTGATATAAAGGAAGGGAATGTTGAACAATAAATATAAAGACAAACACTAGATTCTGAAATGGTGATGATTGATGGTAAACTATTCTGTAGATATAGAAAATTATTTCACAAATAACTGATGTGGGAAAGGGCGTATAGCACTTTCATACAAGATTATAAAAACTGTTATGGGCTTAAAATCTCTGAACATGTAATAGGAATGAAAAAAAACCTAGAAGAAAACTGAACACTGTCGAGTTCGAGTCTTGATGGACTTGAAGCCATGTCCCTGTGACACAAAAAATCTTTTGATCAAAGCTCACAAACAAAATTTCTTCATTGTCTGCACCAAAGCCCCTAGTGATTGTTGCAAACTTCACACTAGGATTAAATCAAAGTAGTACTTGAACTTGTGCAAAGGTACTGGCTTAGTCATCATATTAGTTAAATTATCTGCAATCCTAATCTTCTGAAAAAGAATATCTTCCTTATCAACAACATGTTGAGTTCAAGAGTAACGGACTTGGTCTTTTTCTAAATGAATGGAACTCTTACTGTCACAAAATAGACAAATGTGCTTATGATGAATTTTCAAGTCTTTAATCAAACCATGTAGCCAAAGAGCCCCCTTTTGACTACAATGAAACCCATGTATGCAGCTGTAGTGGTTGCCAATGCAATATCCTACTGCAGTATCAACCTCCAACTCACCAATGCTTTAGCAAATGTAAGTAGCTCATAGTAGAATGGTGCTTATCTAGATCCTTGACATAGTCTGAATCAATGTGTCTTCTAAAAGATTCATCTCTCTCAAACTTCAAACCCAAATCATCTCAAGATCCATATAGCAGCTTGCCAATGACCCTTCCTTAGGTCATGCATATAACAACTAACCATGCTAATAGCCCGAGAAATGTCAGGCCGCATACATACCATTGCAAATATAAGGCTGCCAACCAAACTCGTATTAGAGCTTCCATTATCACAACAATAATAGCACAAGGTAAAAAAAAAAAAAAAACACAAAAAAGACATTTCTTTGTATTCTACAATGTCTATGGTCAAATAGAATGACAAAAGAGAAGACATTAAATAACATGAGTTTTTCATTTCTAGGTAACTATGACAATGAAAAAAGGTATACCTTTAATATCTAAGTCGGGATTTAGAGAACACATTCTATTGTTGTAGCAGATTAGGTCACCAATTTTCCAGATTGGGGTCTTTTATTTAGGTAGCAATGATTTCTCCGCTGACTACCACACCTCACATCCAGATGCAATTAGCTTTTAACGTCCTGCAAGATACCAGCCTAAGGAATTGAAGAACAGAATGACACTAAACAGCATACAACTCTTTCAGCTAGCGAAGTTTACATTTACCTGAGATTCTAGCAAATTTGTTAACTTCAGGTCCTGCACAAACAAATTTACAACATAAATTTAGCCATGGGAAGAATAAAAGTAAATTTGCTAGTGGGTTGTTTAGGCTACAAGATTAAGAAACAGAGTTAGTAATGGTAAAGCTTAAAATATTGACTAGGCATAAAGTTGTTCAGCCTAGATTAGCAATTAGCAATTATCACTGCTGCTTTTTGAGTAGACTGCAAAATTAGTTTATGTAAGCAATTTAGATTTAGCATTCATACGTGTATGTTTTTCCAGGAAAACTACATACTGTATCTTGCTTCAACTTATCATGGACAATATTGTTTTTGGTGTATGAACTACAACTTTTTTTTGGTAAGTAATAAGCTTGATTGAGACCAAAATGGAATCGCCCAAATTATTTAGGAAGTATACAGATGGGTACTAAAATTATATAATAGCATGGTAAGATATTTTTGTCATGGCTCAATTATAAATAGAAGTTTTTAAGTCATATATCTGAATAATAAAATTAATTTAAAAAACAAATGGTACTAATTGAATAATTGCAAATAAAAGTCAACATAGAGAGAGGCATATGTTCATTGCCCTATCCACTCACTGTAGGCTAGTATCCTTCAAACTTTTGTATGAATTGGAGTACCCAAACTGGTTGGCCTCTTAGGACAACAAGATTGACAAGAGGTGAAGGCTGTAACAGAGATGTAAAAATCTATTAACTGAAGCTAGTATTATTAAATTGCTCTGGCAGAGATACGTTGAAGCGATTTTTCTGTGAAGCTATTTGACAATCAATCAAGTATGCAAGATGGCTAACCATCAGATTTATACCTTAGCAATCATTGAAGTGTTGAAGTCACTGGAACAAAGGGCTCTAGCCTCTAGGTGAGGCCATGATAACAGATAAGATTTGATAGGTGGATGAACTGTCAGGAGTTCTGTTTAGTAAAAAGATCCCTTGTTTAGTACATATATAGGGCATGGAAGAAACCTGTGTAGCTAACTTTAATTAGCATCCTCCACAATCAATGTCAAGAAATCTAACCAACTTATTCACAAGAAACATATCTTACCAAAATGTAGAAATTCAAAAGACTTCTAAGAAGCCACAATACTCGTGAATATATATATTTTCTCAAGTGGCAAGTTCATTGTAATTGTCATGGTCCAATTGAAACAAGAATATGCCATCCTGCCACACTGTTGGAGTATGTCATGGGTCTTTCCCTCTTCTAATTGGTTAGAGGAGTCATCAAAATCTCTCGGCAGAGTGGCCATTCACTGTTTTTATATGCATAAAACTCATAAATGACTTAATGTGTAAAACTTTCAATCATTTCTATGAGAAACAAAATGAAATTCTAAACCAAAGAGTAATTTGAATAATAGCCAATAAAAGTTATATATGTTCATTACCTTATCTGCTTATTATAAAGAACTGTTCTTCCAACATGTGCATGAATTGTAGCATCCAAACCAAATGGGATTTTTGTTAAGGAATAGCTTATAAGAAGAGAAGAACAAAACTAACATTAATTGAAGCTAGAAAGATATGAAGAAGAAATTATTTTGGCAATCAATCAACATGTAAGATGGCTTTTCACCAGATACCTTAGAGTGCAGTAAAGTTCAGATGTTGCTGAAACAAAGGTTTCTAGGTTAGCTAACCATAACCAAAAAAAAAAAAAAAAAAGATCAAATATTTTGTAAAAAAGATCCATCGCTAAGTACGTAAGAGATAGCAGAAACCGTGATGTAAAAGCTTGAAAACTAAGACTCACCTGATATTTTGTTGGTTGATAAAGGTAGTGCTACCTGTAGAGTAAACTTGTAAACATTGCAGATATAGACACAATATTATTCCAATTGGCCAGCAACCAGAAATTTCACGCAGGTTAAGAAGAAGAAGAAGGAGAAGAAACCTAGAAAAATTAATATGACTTACAAAAAATTGTGTGAATTTGATATCAGATATAAAATGAGAAGAGGCTCTCTTTTGATTTAAATCTCATGTTGCTCTTCTTTCTTGGGGACATTAGACAGGTCATTTACAGATAAGTCAAAAATTTCACAGCGTTTTGCTCAAACCCTTTATCAGCTGGTTGAAGTTTGAAGGGAACGAAAAAGGTTGAGTGCCTGTAGATCAAATGTGACCTGTTATTGGAACATTGAAAAATAACTGGCATCCGTAATTTAACAATGCACTGCACCACATCCAGTGCTAGTACATGTTCTGGCTTCTTGCAACTGTTAATAGAGATGATGTATAAATAAAATGTTCCACAACTATAGAAGAAAAAAAAAATCCATTCTTTCTAATTTTGTGGTTTTAACTTTCAAATATTATGGCGCTGTGTGTTGAAGTTGATGAGGCAGAGGCTTGAGGTAAGTATAAAATCCCTACGCATTTAGCCTTGTCCAACAAAAATTGACCTTTAGTCCTAACATACTAGGCATTACACTACAATAGTGATGCTGGGGATTCACTGTCTAATGAAAGCAACAATACAACTGCACATAAAACAAAAAGTAGATATTAAACATTCATTACAGTTTACCCACTATCTATCATTGAGCTCATCTATAGTCTTAAAATGTGAAAGAGAAAATACCCAAGGTGCATAATTTCATTCCAATACATAGAAAATGCATAAGAGAAAGAAAAAAAAAGAGCAGCATAGAAAAAGATAGATTAATGAAACCTTTAAGAATCCAACTTCAATGACAATCATAATGTGTGCAGTGTCCTCAACCTCTGACTGACATCAATTTGCCTCAAAATTTGAACCTAACAAAGAAGAGTGAATTTAAGGTGGAATGTTAGAAGATAAAGGATGGTACCTGACTTATGAAGTTCAATTATCTTCACAACAGTCATTTTGTTCTATTGTATTTTAATCACAGTTTTTAAAATTCAAGAAATCTAGTAAGCACACGAAATAGAGAAATCTAAAGGTTATGTTTAGTTAAGAGGGATACATCAGAAGAGAAGAACATGAGATTGGAGAAAACTCACAGATTAACACCCTGGCATTACAAAAATCTTGGATTGTCTATGTCTGCTATTTAACCACTCTGGCAGCAAACAGTACGTAATATTCAGCTTTTTTTTGTAAAGCAAGCATCAGATGGTAGTAAATTCTAATAAATTTCCAACCACTTTGGCAGACCTTCCACTTAGCCAACAACAAAGAGTATCTCTATTGGCATGGATTGCACTTCTTCCATAATTTGCTCTAGAAATTAGCAATCTTGTTCCCTAAAATTCAGCTCTTCAGCAAAGGAAAATTTGCCCCACCACTCCAGCAAAGCTTTAAGATCATCAAAATAAGAAACCTTCAACTCAGAATGTTATTAGGTGTCAAAGTCTGACCAATTTGAAAACTATAGCTCAGGTCACTGCAAGAAGAATAGAAAATGCAGAGTACCACCCATGGATATATATATATCCTACGCATACTGCTTTCACAAGGTTTAGCTAGAAAGATGTTGTCTTTGTTATCCCTGTTTGTGTTTAGTATATAAATGTCTATTATTCAATACGACATAATTTTCACTAAAGGATCACCCATGCATATAAATGCCTTTGTTATCGCTTTTTCTATCTCAAACTTTTTTATCCGCGGCAGATGTTATAAATCTGGATTTTAAAGATTAGATATTATGAGTGTTGCTGGTATAGAATGCAATAGAAATAAAGACATAGGAACAGGTTACCTATCATTAACAGTCAAAGCGAATGAATCAAATCTCCCCAAGTAGGATTCAAACCTACAATCAATCAGTTAACAGCAACCACTTTACCATTGAGCTACTGTGGAACAACGATAGATTAGAAGCGTGATTGTGGTACGAAGTAATGCTCCCATTGGACCTGATAAGAGCATAATACAATGCTAAGACTGTGAATGTTATGTGAACTACAACTCTACAGCATTCTGTTATGTTGGAAAAGAAAAAAAAGAAAATGGAAAAAAAAAGAAATTGAAGTACCTGAACTTGTTTTGCACATGAATGCATTTCAGTTCTTTCCCCATTTGCATAACAACCACGGAATGACCTACAAGCACATCATTTTATATTTGGTTCCTTAAAAAAAAACGGTTTACTAGAACAGAAGAGAAAGAGATCAGGTTTAGACGGAATTACCTCATTGGAATACGGCCAACGTTGGGTTTCTCTGATTGGGGACGCTGAAAATTCACCGTCTTCATCTGTTATCATCCCTTGATTATCCTTTATTTGGGAAAGTGAAAAGAGGAATAAAGAAATTAGGATTAACCATGAATATATATAATTTGTTCGTTCAAAGGAGAGTATATGAGAAGAGGATTTGAGGTATCAGAAAACTTACATGTCTATCTTTGGAATGTGGGCAATCTTCAACCACTCAGCCCCGCTCCCCTCTACACATCTTTCCTTTAACTTGGAGCAACCCCAAATATGTAGTTCTTCTAATTTGATGAGGGGTGTTGTGGTTGTGGGCAGATACATCAGGTTATTGCACTTCCAAATATATAGTTTTTTAAGGGAAGAAAGGTTGCCTAACCACTCAGGTAAAGTTTCTATTCCATCATAACCAGAGTTTCAAGGGCAGTGAACTGTTGAATTTCGCTCGGGAGAGAGTTGAGTTTAGCCCACCCTTTCAATTCTAGATATTGGAGCGTCGTATGAGAGTGTTGGATGAAATTATTGAGACTGGGAAGAATGAAATATTAGAAGATAAAGGATGGTGCCTGACTTATTAAGTTCAATAATCTTCACGAACACAGTCCTTTTGTTCTATTGCATTGTAATCACAGTTTTTATAAATTCAAGAAATCTAGTAAGCACACAAAATAGAGAAATCTGAAGGTTATGTTTAGTTAAGAGGGATACATCAGAAGAGAAGAACATGAGATTGGAGGAAACTCACAAATTTTAATGAACTTCAACAAGATAGGAATCAAATCAAAACACTGGCATTACAAAATTCCTGGATTGTCTATGTCCATCATTTAACCACTCTGGCAGCAAACACTACGAAATATTCAGTTATTTTTTGTAAAGTGAGCATCTCTATTGGCATGGATTGCACTTCTTCCATAATTTGCTCCAGAAAGTAGCTCTTCAGGAAAGGAAAAGTTGTCCCACCAGTCCAGCAAAGCTTTAAGATCATCAAAGATTCAAAATATGATACCTTCAACTAAGAAATTGAAAATTATAGCTCAGGTCACTGCAAGAAGAATAGAAAATGCAGAGTACCACCCATGGATATATATATATATATCCAACGCTTACTGCTTTCACAAGGTTTAGCTAGAAAGATGATGTTTTTGTTATCCCTGTTTGCATTTAGTATATAAATGTCTATTATTCAATATGACATAATTTCCACCAAAAAAATCACCCATTTTCTTTAGCTTTCTTTTTCTCTCACAAATTTTTAAACTGTGGCAGATGTTATAAATCTTGATTTTAAAGATTAGATATTATGAGTGTTGCTGGTATAGAATGAAATAGAAACAAAGACATAGGAACAGGTTACCTATCAATAACGGTTAAAGCGAATGAATCAAATCTACCCAAGTAGGATTCGAACCTACAACCAATTAGTTAATGGCAACCACTGTACCATTGAGCTACTTTGGAACAACGATAGATTAGGAGCATGATGATGGCACAAAGTAATGCTCCCATTGGACCTGATAATAGCATGATACAATGCTAAGATCGTGAATGTTATGTGAACTACAACTCTACAGCATTCTGTTATGTGGAAAAGAAAAAAGAAAATGGAAAAAAAAAAAATTGAAGTACCATGAAATAACCTATATTTATATAAGGTTATGTTTAATAGAAAAGAAGAGAAAGAGATCGGGTTTAGATGGAATTACCACATTATTTCTGTATAATTGGAATACAGGCAATGTTGGGCCATTTTTCTGTGACTGAAGATGCTGAAAATTCAGTCGCTTCTCTAATCTCTTCATCGTCTATTTGGGAAAGTGAATAGAGGAATTAAAATGTATAATTTGCTCATTCAAAGGAGAGTATATGAGAAGAAGATTTGAGGTATCAGAAAACTTACATGATTATCTTTGGAATGTGGGCAATCTTCAACCACTCAGCCCCGCTTCCCATTGCACATCTTTCCTTTAACTTGGAGCAATCCCAAATATCTAGTTCTTCTAATTTGATGAGGCGTGTTGTGGTTGTGGGCAGATGCATCAGGTTACTGCACAACCAAATTTTGAGTTTTTTAAGGGAAGAAAGGTTGCCCAACCACTCAGGTAAAGTTTCTATTCCATCAAAACAACTGATAAGCAGAGTTTCAAGAGCAGTGAAATGCTGAATTTCGCCCGGGAGAGAGTTGAGTTTAGCCCACCCTTTCAATTCTAGATCTTCAAGCGTCGTATGAGAGTGTTGGATGAAATTGAGACTGGGAAAAACATCCAGCTCCTCACAATACCCATCAATCTCCAAACTCTTCAAGCATTTTAATGACCCCTCTGGCAGATGCGTGATGTTGCTGCAATTTTGAATTGCTAAACGGGTAAGAAAGCACAACTCTCCTAGATCTAGAATTGATTTGAGATTATGACACCCGAAGATCGCTAATTGTGCAAGAGAATGGAATTCGTGTAGACCTGGAAGTGATTTCAGATCAGGACAACCACCTATATACAATTCTGAGAGAGACGTATATAATTGTAGCTCAGTAGTTAGAACTTCAATACCACACCTTGATATACTCAAGCAGTGTAGACCTTGTATACTGAAAAACACTTCAGCTTAGGACAGTCATGTATTGTCAGCTCCTCGAGGGAAATGAGGGGTTGCGAGGTGTCCCATATATAACTCAGTTCCCCACAATTAGATGAGGCAGAGACTTGAGGTAAGCGTAAATCCCTAAGCATTTAGCCTTGTCCAACAGAAATCCTATGGTCCTAACAGACAAGGCATTATAATACAACAGTAATGTGGATTCACCATCTTATGAAAACAACAAAACAGCTGCACATAAACCAAAAGTAGATTAAAACATTCATCACAGTTTACCAAATTCAGCGGCTTCTCTAATATCTTGATTATCGTTTATTTGGAAAAGTGAAAAGAGGAATAAAGAAATTAGGGTTGACTATGAATAGCAATATATATAATTTGTTCATTCAAAGGAGAGTATATGAGAAGAGGATTTGAGCTATCAGAAAACTTACATTCTTATCTTTGGAATGTGGGCAATCTTCAACCACTCAGCCGCTTCCCTTTGCACATCTTTCCGTTAACTTGGACCAACCCAAAACTCAGTTTTGTTAACTGAGTTAACACACCCAAAAATCAGCCAAACAAACATTATACATGTGGGGCCCATGGTCTTTGGGATATGAGTTAACAAAACTCAGTTTTGTTAACTGAGTTTTGCAAAATCCAAGCAAGGCCCACTGCTAAGTACATTGGAGCTAGAAGAAACCATGGTGTAAAAGCTGGAAAACTTGGACTCACTTGATATTTTGTTGGTTGACAAAGGTAGTAGTGCTATCATGTACCGTAAACTTGTAAACATTTGCAGATATAGATGCAATATTAGTCCAATTGGCCAGCAACCAGAAATTTCACACAGGTTAAAACGAAGATGGCTTACCAAAATTTTGGAACTTGATATCAGACATAAAATGAAAAGATGCTCTCTTTTGACTTGAATCTCAAGTTGTTCCTCTTTCTTAGGGACATTAAACATGTCATTTACAGACAAGTCAAATGATAGAATTTCACAGCGCTTTGCTCAAATCCTTTGTCAGCTGTTTGAAGTTTGAAGGGAATGAAATAGATTGAGAGCCTGTTGATCAAATGTGACCTTTTATTGGAACATTGAAGAATAACTGGCAACTTTAAATTAACGAGGCATTCCACCACATCCAGTGCTGGTAGAAATTCTGGCTTCTTGCAACTGTAAACAAACAGATGATGTATAAATGAAAGGTTCCCCAAATACAGAATAAAAAAAATTCCATTCTTTCTAATTTGTGGTTTTAGCTATTAATTATTATGCTGCTGTGTGTTAAAGTAGATGAGGCAGAGACTTGAGGTAAGCATAAAATCCCTAAGCATTTAGCCTTGTCCAATAGAAATCCAATGTTCATTCCAATGCATAGATGATGCATAAGAAGAAATAAAAATGAGTAGCGTAGAAAAAGATAGATTAATAAAACCTTCAAGAATCCAACTTCAATGACTATCATAACATGTGCAGGGTCCTCAAGCTCTAACTGCCATCAATTTGCCACAAAAATTGAACCTAACAAAGAAGAATGAATTTAAGGTGGGCTATTAGAAGATAAAGTATGGTGCCTGACTTATTAAGTTCAATTATCTTCACAAACACAGCAATCTTGTTCTATTTCATTTGAATCACAGTTTTTATAAATTCAAGAAATCTAGTAAGCACACAAAATAGAGAAATCTGAAGGTTACCTTTACTTAATACGGACACCTCAGAAGAGAAGAATATGAGATTGGAGGAAACTCACAAATTTTAATTAACTTCAACAAGATAGGAATCAAATTAACATCCTGGCATTTCCAGCTATTTAACCACTCTGGCAGCAAACAGTACGAAATATTCAGCTTTTCTTGTAATGTGAGCATTAGACGGTAGTAAATTCTAATAAATTTCCACCCACTTTGGCAGACCTTCCACTTAGCTAACAACAGAGAGCATCTCTATTGGCATGGATTGCACTTCTTCCATAATTTGCTCCAGAAATCAGCCATCTTGTTCCCTAAAATTCAGCTCTTCATGAAACGAAGAGTTGCCCCACAAGTCCAGCAAAGCGTTTAGATCGTCCGAATATGATACCTTCACCTAGGAATATTATTAGGTGTCAAAGTTTTAATCAATTTGAATATTATTAGGTCTCTGCAAGAAGAATAGAGAATGCAGAGTACCACCAATGGATATATATATATACACACACACACACTACGCTTGCTACTTTCACAAGGTTTAGCTAGAAAGATGTTGTCTTTAGCTTTCTTTTTAACTCACAAATTTTTTTAACCGTCGCAGATGTTATAAATCTTGATTTTAAAGATTAGATATCATGTATAGAATGCAATAGAAACAAGGACACAGGAACAGGTTACCTATCAATAACGGTCAAAGCAGATGAATCAAATCTCCCCAAGTAGGATTCGAACCTACAACCAATCTGTTAACGGCGACCACTTTACCTCAACTTGTTTTTCACATTAACGCATTTCAGTTCTCTCCCCAGTTTATTAAAACCACGAAATAACCTACAAGCACGTAAATTTATATCTGGTTCATTAAAAAAAAATGTTTACTAGAAAAGAAGAGGAGATAAGGTTTAGATGGAATTACCCCATTAGTTCTGTATAATTGGAATACGGGCAATGTTGGGCCATTTTTTCTGTGATTGGGGATGCTGAAAACTTCAATCTCTTGATCATGGTCTACCTGGGAAAGTGAAATGAGGAATAAAGAAATTAGGGTTGACTATGAATAATAATATATATAATTTGTTCATTCAAAGGAGAGTATATGAGAAGAGGATTTGAGGTATCAGAAAACTTACATGTCTATCTCTGGAATGTGGGCAATCTTCAACCACTCAGCCCCGCTCCCCTCTACACATCTTTCCTTTAACTTGGAGCAATCCCAAATCTGTAGTTCTTCTAATTTGATGAGGCGTGTTGTGGTTGTGGGCAGATACATCAGGTTATTGCACTCCCAAATACCGAGTTCTTTAAGGGAAGAAAGGTTGCCCAACCACTCAGGTAAAGTTTCTATTCCTTCAAAATCTGCGATAGTCAGAGTTTCAAGGGCAGTGAACTGTTGTATTTCGCCCGGGAGAGAGTTGAGTTTAGCCCACCCTCTCAATTCTAGATGTTGGAGCGTCGTATGAGAGTGTTGGATGAAATTATTGAGACTGGGAAAAACATCCAGCTCCTCACAATACCCACCAATCTCCAAACTCTCCAAGCATTTTAACGACCCCTCTGGCAGACGCGTGATGTTGCGGCAATTTTGAATTGCTAAACGGGTAAGAAAGCACAACTCTCCTAGATCTGGAATTGATTTGAGATTATCACACCCGTAGATCTCTAAATCTGCAAGAGAATGGAATTCTTGTAGATCTGGAAGTGATTTCAGATCAGGACAAGCACCTATATACAATTCTGAGAGAGACGTACATAATTGTAGCTGAGTTAGAACTTCAAAACCACACTTGCCTATATCCAAGTAGCGTAGACCTTGTATACGTGGAAAACACCTCAGCTTAGGACAATTACGAATTGTCAGCTCCTCGAGGGAAATGAGGGGTTGCGAGGTGTCCCATATATAACTCAGTTCCCCATAATCAGATATGCAGAGTGATTGGATAGAGGTATAGAAAAGTTGCCCTGGCGCAAAAGTATGTCCTGACACTCTACAAATATCGGCGGACTTGAGCGTGGTAAGATTGCTGCTAATCCTTTCCAAAGCGGTGTTGTTGACGTCTTTAATATTTAATTTCTGTAGAAATGGAAAATGACATGGGGCACCCTTCAGTTGTTCACAACCTCCAATGGTCAACTCCTCAAGGCAAGGAAACACTACACGTGCTGATGTCACCTCCAGTGCATCCTTCCACTCCACTAGTTTCTTCATACCCCGAAAAGTGAGCGTTCTTAATGCCGGAAACAATACATCACTGCGCATGCCGTAAAACTCAACTCCAATACATGTCACGTCATCCATTCCCTTTATTTCAAGAGCCTTAAGGCAAGGTAGATGGCCGAGGGTGGGAACTTGTTCACAATTTTCGCAGTGTTCTAAATTTATCTGGATCAAATAGTCAAAATGCGACGACATCCATGAGGGGAATTTCTTTCCACTAAAACCATCAATTTTTAAGGATTTCAAATTTTGATGAGGACAGAGGCCTTCCAACACTTCTTCGTCATTACAATGGTTGACCTTTCTATTTGCATAAAGACTCCAGTAAAATCTTACCTGGTTCATTTTCGCCTTTATTGCTAAATTTGCACTTCTAGCTTCTTCTTGATCTCTCACATTCTCTAGACGCCTAATGTCTAATTCTCCACTAAGTTGATTCAAGCATCCCAATTCCTTGATCTGCTCACCTGCATCTTGACCCACAATGAAAAATGACAATGATCGTAGACATTTCAAATTCCCCATATCTTTTAGTTGTCGGTATTCATTACAACAATCAACATGCATATGCCTCAAGTTAACCAAATTTTTTAAATCTTTTGGAAGCTCTCTGAGACGATAGCAATATTCAAGTCTTAAAGTTTGCAAATTGTAGAGCTTGGTGATGGAGTTTGGTAATTCTTTCATTAGGGCCCATGAGATGTGGAGAAGCCTCAAGTGTACCAAGCAACCAATTGAGTCTGATAACTCTGATATCCGACAAAATAATTTTAGAACACGCAAGCATTTAAAATCTGACAATATGTTTCCAAACATAGCATTTTCTGAAACAAGTGTGCGCATCCTCTGAACATGGTCATTTGAAAGTGGAATTTTTGGTACTATTCCCCCATATTGGATTGATAAACGGCGTTCATGATTAATGTTATCTTGTACATGATTGATATTATCTTGTGAATCCTTCTTCAAAATCAAAGTATCAAATTTTGAAATTGAGAGGGCAAGATCATGTACCAAATCATGCATCTTACAGCTTTTAACATTATCATAATCATCCTTTTCCACATCTTGGAACAAGGAATTTGTTAACAAGATATTAAAATATCTGTTACCAATATCCTCCATCACCGAACTATTTTCCTGAGATGGTTGAAGGAACCCTTCAGCCATCCAAAGCTGGATCAATTCTTCCTTTTTAATCTTATAATCTTTAGGAAAAATTGAACAATATGCAAAGCATTGTTTAATAGATGGTGATGGAAGATGATAGAAGCTCATTTTTAATATTGATAGCATTTGGCTACCCTCTACAGAATTCCAAATTTCATTTTTTTGAATTTCTATCCATTTACTTTTCTCTTTTTCACAATACATCATCCCTCCTAAGACTTTTGCAGCTAATGGGACCCCTCCACATTTTTTGGCAATATCCCTTCCAATAGCCTCTAAATCTGGAGTTAGTGGAACTCCTTCATTAAAAGATACTTTTTTCTTGATTATGGACCAACATTCATCATTAGAAAGTTTTTCCAATTTACACTGGAAAAGTGTTGTCCCCATGATTGCTGCCACCATTTCCACCTTTTCACTACGGGTGGTTACAATAATGGTGTTTCCAATATTTGAAGTAATTCCCAACAAACAACTTCTTAAAGATTCCCATTTAAGTGAATCTTCACTCCATACATCATCAAGGACTAGAAGATATCTTCCACTCTCCAACTGTTCTTTAATTTTTTTAAGCAGTGCCTCATTTTTTTCTGATTGACATGAGTTACCTGTAAGTGATTCTAGAATGCCTCTTAAAATATTTTTTTCATCAAAATCATCGGAGACACATACCCATATTTTCTTATTGAAATGACTCTTTACTAGCTCATGATTGTAGACCAGTTTTGCTAAAGTTGTTTTCCCCAAACCCGCCATTCCTAATATGGGAATCACTGAGAGTTTTTCACTAGTTGAATTTGTCACTAACTCCACTATTTCTGAAACACGGTCTTCCCTTCCTACAACTTCTGAATTATCAATAAAGCTGTTTGTCTCTCGGTTTAGCATAGTATCAAGATTAGCATTTATTGGTTCGGCTCTAATAAGTCGAATTTCATTTATTGCTCGATCATAAATCTCTTTTAGTGAATCAGCAATAGTCTTAACTTTGTTGGCCATGGTTTGTGAAGAGAAGCATACCTTTCTCTTCCTTGGGTTTTGGATCTCTACCTTTCGCCGAAGAAGCTCGTAAGCATGCTCATCTAGCACGTCATCAGCATCATAAGCAACATCTTTAAGCCTCTGCAGCCAAAGCCTCACGCTCTCTTCTTCCACTTGCCTTTTCTCTGCATCAGCCAGCAAAGCTTGAACCATCTCTACTGAGTCACGAAGCCGTGTCAGCTCATCCTCGAAGCCCCAAGCAAGGCCAATCTGGTCAGTAACCAGTGTTATCAGATTTCCTAGCATTCCCTTAGCAAATTCAGTAACGATAGCCACTGCCATGTTTTCTTTGGTACTCAGGTAAGACACAAATATGCTGGAAGTATTTGGGAAGTAGAGAAGAATTGTGACGATAAAGAATAGCAGTAACTATTTACAGAGTATTTATATTTTTTCAAAAAGATAAAAAGCAAACTACTATTATTTTTAGTGGGCAACTTTTTTCTTTCTTATTTTTTAGTGGGGAACATTTTTTTTTCACACGTCTATCAGGTCCGTGTCTTTTTTCTAAAAGAATCTTTATGGGATGGGACATGACCATGTGCTGGACCTTGTACATCGTCCTTAAAGATTGGGTTAAATCTTGACATATACTCGTACATTTTTAAAATTATGTATTAAAATTTTCTCAAACTCAAAAGAAATATATACGTATTGAAAACAGAAATTTGGGTTAAAATGTGAAATCAAGAAATTTGGGTTCTTGTTCATTAAAAAAAATAATAATAAATTTTAGATAAAATTGTGAAATAATCTTAACTCAAATCTTAAGGACATTTTCAAAAAAGTGAGTATGCAACATGTGCAACAGTAAATATGTGATAATTATTACCGTTAAGATTTGAGATAAATATAGATATTTGATTATATTTAAGTAGACTCAAAAAGAATCTCTAAGCTGGTTTTTGATACATACATATATATATATATATATATATATATATATAATTAATGGATGTTCTTAGGGCATTTATTAATGAGCTTTTTTTTTTAATCCGAATTTGAGATTTATGTCTTAGTTCATTGAATTTTGTGTGTTTATTAATTACCAAAATAGCCAAGCATGAGATAAGACATAATTAAAAGAATGAACAACAAAATAGCATTGAAGTTATTAACCAGTGTGTGGGTGTTGGTTTATTCATTTTTTGGGCTAGGTCTTAGTTTAGCTTTTTTTTTAACCCTTATATTCCTTCATTCTCTCTTTCCAATCAAGAACAATTTGCAACAAAAAAAAAAAATTCTGCATTTGAGGCAATATACATTAATTTTGTGAAAATGCTCCAAAACTTTTTTTATTTTTTTCCCTTTATTGTCATTTACTACACGAATGTAGAACAGAAATGGATAAACCGGAAGAACAAAGATGCAAATTAACAGTAAATGGATATGTAATTTTGTAAAACCAAAATCCTAGCTGAGCCTAAATAGAAAAAAAAAAAAAAAAATTCCCACAATTGAAGCATTGATAGCGATTAGAGCCTCAACTTTTATATTTTAAGGATAAAAAGGATGATAGCATAAAGAGAACCAATATTGTGTTTGTAGAAAGTGTGATTTTTCTAGATAATGATGATTAACGTTTTGGATAGTTTTAACTTCTAAGAGTGACAAACTACTATAGAAGAGTAATGAAAAAAAAAATAAAGAAAAAATTACACATCTTCAAAAATATAGTAAAAAACGAATGATGAGGATGATTTGAAGTGGGAATGTTTTGATTTGGAGGCTTACATAAATAATGTTGTGACGTTTGCTTTATAAAAAACACCTGCAAAATAATTATTTTTGGCTATTTAATTGCACTTATTTATGTATTTCTCTTGGATTTATTTATTAACAATTTAATGTGATTTTGTCTTAAAATAAATGAATTGCCTATTTTTTTTTCCTTGTAGCAGTAATAATAGAGACTAGGCTAATTGTGTGCACTATATGTGTTTAGAAGCTTTTTTTTAGTCGAAAAATTCCATTCATCACAATTTGAAATTATGCCTTAATCCAAATAGTCTAGACTCCATAATGGGAACAGACAGTCCAAAAAATGAATAAAGCTACACCCACGCATTGGAAAATAACTTCTATGCTATTTTGTGGTCTATTTTTTAAATTATGTCTCATCTTAGGCTTGGCTATTTTGGTTATTAACAAACACTTAATTCTCATTGAACTAAGGCATAAACCTCAAATTGGGGGTAAATAAAAAAATTTGACATTAAAATAATAATTCTCTAAGATGGTTTTTTGATAAAATCAGTATATATATATGTGTGTGTGTGTATTTATACGTGAATTTTCAAATTATGATTTCAAAGGAATGAGTAAAGCGAGTGAGTCCAAGTCTTTATGCAAGGGCGAAGCCATAAATTTTTGTTTGAGGGGGCGATTTGTGTTGCTAATTTATTAGTCTATACAAACTTTAATATGCATACACAAACACATGCGTCTATACACATACACAAAAATTAGTATCTTTCATAATAAATCCTTAAAATTAAATGTTTTATAGAATTAATCTTTTACCGTCTTCCACAGTGAAATCCTTACAATTTTTATTTTCAATATAAGTTACCAAATTGCCTACAATTGTGAGTAAAAAAATTTCAATTGAATTAATGAAGAGTTCAAAGACATAAATGATCCAAAACTTTAAAAAATACGAGAACACATTTTACCATAAAAAATAAATTTAAAAAATAATACGTTTTCTATAACTACTAGACAAATTAAGTAATATATTTAAGAATATTATTGGACCAACTCAAATAATTGGGGTGAAGTTTTATTTTTGAAGGCTAATTATTAAAATATTAAATATTTAGGAGATAGCCCCCACCCTAACATGTAGCTCCGCACTTTATCAAGATCTACTCAAATCTTAATGACGATCTCCAAGACTACAAGCTCCAGCACATAAGGCTTCTTTTAGAAAAAAGACACGTACGTGATAAATGTATGAAAAAAGATGTTCCCCATTGAAAAAAACGAAAGAAAGAAAATATTGGTTGCTTTTTATCTTTCTTTTTTTATATAAATAATAGTAAGATTTTGCTCACGTGTGTTCTAAAGGTACATAATAATTAATTATGTTTTAAAATATTTTATCAAGAATTAAAAAAATATTGACTACTTTTTTAATTTTCGAAAAAATATTTCTAAAAATCGATAGTTTAATATGTGCTCTAAGAACACAAACTAATCAAACCCATAATAATATAATTAATACTAATAGTTGCCCGCTTGGTAGTATTTCAAGGTAAACATAAATTTTTTACAATGTAATATCTATAAATCTCACTTAATTTATCGGTAAGGTTTGAGATTTTATTTTTATTTTATTTATTTATTTCCTTTCATTTTTTTTTTAACATTTATGCATTGTACGTTCAAATTCTAAACTTATCTCGTCCTCTATATATATATGTGTGTATTTCTCAAAAAAAAAAAAAAATCTAAAACTAATCACAATTATTAAAAATTGAAAAGAAAAATTACATCTCACTTGGTCTAAACCATTGTTCTCCATTCTTCATCAATGAATCTTCCATGAAATTTCTTGTTTAGCAAGCTCCTCCTCCTGGATGTCATTACTCTAAAGAAATCTAATATTCAAATTCCCTTCCATTATTGTAAAAATTAAATTATTAAAATTATCCTCTCATATTTTTATGGTAATTGATTGAATCAATTGATCTAAACAGTTATAAACTGTATTATCTTGTGATTGTTAGACTAATGGTTAAGAGCCTGTTTGAATGAGTGGGTTTTTGGATCATATCACTCAGTTTTCATAACTGAGTTCTCAAAACATGTGGGTTCTACAAAAAAATTTGTGTTTGACTTAGTTTTCAACACTTGTTTCCATTACTTAAAACTCAAAAATTTGAGTTAGAGTGATGAAAACAAGAAACATCAAATGGATGTTTTCAAAAACTGAAAACTGAGTTATGAGTTTTGAAAATTAAGTTATGAATACTGAGATATGAAAACTGAGCTATCTCTAAACCAGATGGGCCCTAAGTGATTAAATTTACTATTTCCTAAAAGTTTCAAAGCAGGAGATCTTGTATTCGATCCCTAACTTTACTCTACCTCCCATTTAAAATGTTAAATTCTCACTTGTTGAGCTCCTACTTATTAAGTGGAAGTTTAGGCCTACAAGTGAGAGGAAGTGTTAGACTAATAGTTAAGTGATTAAATTCATCATTTTCTAAAAGTTTAAGTTTTTAAGACAATTGGTAATTTAACGGTGATATCATATCTTAATTGATATATGGTTTTGTACATGGTTGATAGTTTTGTATTGATGTTCAATACTTGTGTGTATATAGTACTAGTAGGAATCGTATTGAATTACTGTGTTAATATGTGTATTGTCTCGTATTTCAAGTTTTATGGTAATTTGTTGAATTATTTGATTAAATAATTTGTAATATTTAGGATCAATTTAGATACAACTGAAAACAATGTAGTATAATAATTTTTAAATGTATAAATAATACTGTGAGAATTATTTTTAATAAAAAGGTAGCTGAGAAGTGAGATTTATAGGTCCTACAAACAATGCACCTTTAAAAGTAGAATGATAATAAAATTTTGAATGATTGAATGCACCACTTTTATATCTACAAATGTTGCTTAAAAACTCTTATAGGTTAACCCGAATTTACTTTGATTTTTCATACATCTAAAACAAACAGTAAATTCAGATACTTTTGATCCGAAACCGATCAGTTTCTCATGTTCACATTCACGCTTCAATAATTTTCACCTCAATTATTACAAATTCTGATCACTTTTGTCTTTTTAAGTCAAATATTACAAATTCTGATAACTTCTGAACATTTCAGGTTGGGCACTTTACAGTTCACATGCAATTGTCTTCAACGAATTTCAAAATCTCTTTTGATAGTACAAAGTGCATAGTCACTTTCTGCCTTATCTCTTCACATCTTCCGAGAAATCATGTTGTGCTCGTTTGGCGGGACTCCTCTGAGTGCCACTCCCTTGTCAACAATATTTAACCTTTTGACCATTATTATATAATATTAATTAAACGATTAGTTTACCTTCAATGTTTAAGAAAAAAAAAATTATAGGATGATTATTATGGGTGGTAAAATTTCACACAATTTATAAATTTGATATGACTAATTTATTTATAAATAAGTTATAAGTTGATATTAAATGAGTTCGGGTCATATTTAGGTTGACATGGTTAACCTGTTTGACTCATTTAACTTATGAAGTTATTAGTTATTTTGATATTATTACTTAATTTATGATTATTTTTAAATATTTATTACTATATTTATAGTTATAATTGTATTTTAATTTTTTTAGAGAATTGTATTTTAATTTTACATATATGAGAATTGATATAAATTATATAGAATAGGTATGACCTATTAATCAAATAGATTATTAAACAGGTTATATATATTTACTTTTACATAATTTGTTAATTAAACAAGTTAAACGTGTCGGGTTAGGTCAACCTGTTTAATAAACAGGTTGTATTCGAGTTGAGGATTTCTAATTCGTTTACTAAACAGGTTGGGTTCCATTTAACCCATAGCTTGACATAACACAAACCCGACTCGTGAACTAGAATTGCCATCCTAATTTTGATCTTAAATAAACTCCTATTTTCATTGTCTAAAAGTAGTTTGATTAGGGTAGATTCAATCCAATCTTGACCCTAATCAATTTTGGGTGAAACCCAAACCCAATTGTGTAGGGAGGAAAAAAAAAAAATCAAATCCTACCCGAGGTCTAAATTTTGGTCCACTTTTTCGAGAATCGTGTCAAATCCAAACTCAGTATTAAAAAAAATAAAATAAAATAAAATGTTACCCAAGTCAATTTTTTTTTTTTTTTTGGTTGAGTAACACCCCAAGTCAAATTTTAGTAGCTGCTCTTTGTGTAGGGTCCGTTGTAGTTTTTTTTTCCTGCGCTTGGAGTGGTTGTTTTCCTTGGCTAACTGCCTGTAATTAAGCCTGGGATTTATACTTTTTTTTTTTTTGGGTTTCTTTGTTTTTGCTTTTCTAGTTCGTTTTTAATGAAAGTTTCTAATCAGTTCTCAAAAAAGAAAAAAGAAAAAAAAAGTTGGTCATCGTCGCCAACACACCATCCACTTGAATAATTTTCACCCCTAGGGGTGAAAATTTGGCGACGATGACCAATATTTAGGTTTTTTTTTTTTAAAAAAAAAGACTCTAATATGTTCACCCAAACTTACTTTTATTTTTCGTAGTTTTAAAACAAACAGCAAAAAGAAAGAACCGATCAGTTTCTCATGTTCACATTCACGCTTCAATAATTTTCACCTCATTTATTACAATTCTGATCACTTTTGTCTTTTTAAGTCAATTATTACAAATTCTGATCATTTCTGAACACTTCTGCTTGGCTACCTCACACTTCACATGCAATTGTCTTCCACCAATTTCAAAAGCTCTTTTGATAGTACAAAGTGCATGAGTCACTTTCTGCCTTATCTCTTCACATCTCCCAAGAAATTACATTGTGCTAGTTTGACCATTCTTGTTATTATTCAATCAACCTTTTATACTTTACCTTCTTCTTTTGACGCACTTCACGTATACTTGTCTACAGTGTGGTTCTTTCTTTATTTTTTTTCTTGGGTGTACGTATTGAATTGCTTTTTTTAAAAAATAAAATAAAATAACGCTAACTTCCGCCAACAATTTTATAATAAACCAAAATATTATTTTGTTGTCTACATTTTGAGTTATAATTAATTTAGTCTTTGTGTTTTTGTAACAATTAATTTAATTTTTATTATTTTTAAGTTGTAATTAATTTGATATATGATAGGAAATATTTATATGGCAAATGGTGTGAGCAATTGACATACTTGAGACTGACGTAGCATTAAAATAGTAATAAAAAATGTCCTATTAGCATTTGAATAAATAAAAATAAAATTATATATCTTAATGAAATAAGAAAATTAAAAAATTAAAAACCAAAAACATGAGCCAGATGATTTTGAACGTGAACCTAGATTTGGAAATACACATCTCCATCAACTAAACCCAGGTCTTATCCACACAAAAAAAAAAAAAAAAAAAAAAAAAAAAAAAAACCAAACTCAAATATCTCTTTTCGTTCCCTCACAACTTTTTGTTCCACTCCACAGAGCCCAAAACCATAGCCACAAAGCCGAAACCCCAAACTCACAAAATATCTCTGCTCACTTTCTCAATGCTACAGCAAAACTCTTCATCAACTTCAATTCATTACCGAAAAGATAAAGTTTCATAAACGAAAAAACGCAAAAAAAAAAAAAAAAAAAAAAATCCTTGAATATTTTCTATCACTTTCCTTTTCATGTTCCTAACTTTGTCCCTGGAATCATTTACACATTGAGAAAAAATCGTACTGGAAAATTTTTGTTAGATTTTGTGAGAAAATCTCAAAGGTTCTATGTATTTGAATGGTTTTTGCTAAATTTCAGAGTGGTTTTGTGGATGGTTGAGATTTGAATAGGTTCTATATCTAGGTTCATGTTCAAAATCATCTAGGTTCATGTTTTTAGTTTTTGGGTTTTTTTTTCTATAATTTCATTAAAATTGATAAATTAATTTTTTTTATTCAAATGCTAGAGCATTTTTTATTATTATTTTAATGACACATCAGCGTCAAGTATATCAGCTGTTCACATCATTTGTCATGTAGATATTTTTCGTTAGTGAGTTAACATCTAAGACCAAATTGATTGCTACAAAAATGTATGGACCAAATTGATTGTAGCTCTAAAATGTAAGGACTAAAATGATGTTTTTGCCTTTATAGATATTTTTATAAACTATTGTAATAGTAAATTATTATTAGTTCTCGTTTAGGTTAGTATTAACATTTTTTTACTTATTAATAATTACTCACTATGTTTGTAGTTTGTCAAATAATTTTTAACTCTAGTACTTTTTTTTAAAATTTTTAGTAGCTTATTTGCAGGGTGCGAAAGAAAAAATTAGATAAATTAATACCGAGAAAATATATCATATTAACTATAAAACCAATATCAATATTCCACCAAAATATATAAGGAAAAATATCGAAGTGTACCAACCTGTAATGTATTTTGAGCATTCGGCTGATACAATAAAATTTTTTAAAGAAAAATGTTACAAATTTGATTTTTTTTTAAATTAAAAAACATGTTATTTTAAATTAATAAATTGGTTCATGTATTTAGGCTTATAAATAGGTGGATTTTAAACTTTTTGTTGATAAACATAAAAAGTAAAAAATTCATATTTATATAGATAAATACAAACACGCACTCCTCCACCCGCGTGCACACAAGCATATTAATCTGTATCAAAATATTTTTGTTCTTCTAGTGAAACCGAAATGACCTCTTTTACGAAATTGACTCTCTTGACAAAAATATTTTTGGTTCATTTTCCACTTTGATCCCTGTATCTTTTGACCTCATATTTTGGTCCATAAAATTTGAAGATCGTTTTCAATTTAGTCTTTATGAGATGAAATTTAGTCTTTATCGCCATCTCGACGGAAATAGAATATGTAACACACTGAGTGTAGCTAGTGAGTTCAAATCTTCTGTCCCACTTGTTCTGCTCCACTCTATATTCTACCAATAAGAACTTGCCACGTGTTTACTTAATTAATTAAATACTATCATTATTGGCTTATTAATGCTACTATTATTAATTAATAGTAGTATTTAATTAATTAAATAAACACGTGACAAGTTTTTATTGGTGAAATATAAAGTGGAGCAGAAAAAATGAGACAGAAAATTTGGACTCATAGATATTATGTTAGATGCTAATAATAATAATAAATGCCACGTCCACATAATTATATAATTAAAAATAATTTATCAATTTTTACAAAATAAAAAAATAAATTAAAAAACAAAACACACATGAATTAAGATCTTGGTTCATCTTGAACATCCACACACAAGAACACAAACCCACAAAATTCAAGAAGAACCTCCAGAACACAACAAAAACATAACCCCAAAAACACAACAAAAACATAAACCCAAAAACACAACAAGAACCTCCAGAAAACACAATAATACCACCTTAGCATTTAAATGAAAAAGTTCAAATAACAAAAATAAATGAAAATTCAAAATATCATCTTCTTTTTCTTCTCTCACTTTCTGAGCAACCAACCACTAATAAACACAAAGAAAATACGGATACACTACAACAAACATCAACAAAATCCACATCTTGCTCCCATTTTCTATAACGTTTTTGACAACCCACCCCCTCCCCCTTCTATTCTTTATGTTTGTCCCCATTGAAATGTCTCTTTCTCTCATTTCACCTCTCTATCTCTCATTCCACCTTCTCTCTCTTCGTACCCTCCACAAACTTGAGAGAAAGAAGATGAAGAAATCGAGTCCACTACTAGAAATAGGATCAAGGCTGCGACTTGCGAGGTCTATCTTTTAACCCCATTGCTAGAGATCGGTTAGGTTGCTTGGATTCCTAGTTTACTTTCTCTCCTTTATTTTTGCGTTGTTTTTTGTTTATGGCCTAAGCTCCTTGCTTATTTGGTTAAAACTGATAAATTAATTTTGTTTTTATTTTGTTTAAATTAAATTTTTTTTATAAAAAAATTGGATTTTGATGTGATGCTGACATAACTTTTTTATTTTATTTTATTACCCAACTGTCAACTGTACACTTTGTGCGCCACGTATATTATTTTTGTTAGTAAAATGGCGATAAAGACTAAGGGTTCGTTTGGATAGTAATAATTATTACTGAAAATTGAAAACTGAAAACACTGTAGCAAAATAATTTTAAAATGTGTGAATAGTACCGCGGAACTCATTTTTAATGAAAAAGTTGCTGAAAAGTGAAATTTGTGGGTCCGTAAACAGTGCACGAATGCACTGTTCACAGAAGATTGGGTCAACAACTGCGGCTGAAAAAAAAAAAAAAAACTGAAAACGCAGACGCAGCTTCAGTGGAATCCAAACGCCACCTAAATTGAAAACAAGTTTTGAATTATAGGGACCATGATAGGAGCTGAAATAATGTGGGGGATCAAAGTGAAAAATGGCCCAAAATGTAAGATCAATAAAGGTATTTTTGCCTAATATAAAACAACTGTAGGCGAGTTGTGCATAAAATTATGCACAATGTGACACCAGAACCACTCGGTGCAATAACCTAGCAATTGCACAATCCAAAAATCTCACCTTCATTATTTCAAATTTTGACCACTGATGGTTTACAGTTTTACACTCCTTTTTAGGTACTTTACAGTTCACATGCAATTGTATTTCACCAGTTTCCAAGTCTCATTAATGGTACATTGTGCATAAGTCACTATCTGTTTCTCTTCTCATATTCCAAGAAATTGCTTGTTTGGTGGAGTTCTCTGAATACCACTTGGAGCAATATTGATCTTTCAACAATTATTATATTCTATTAATTAAATGATTAAATCTTTAATGTTTTAGAGAGGAAAAAAAAAAGCCTTATGAATTGATGATGATCTAAAGTAAACTCCAGTCATATGTATCTATGAGTAGTGACTCTTTTGATTAAGGTAATTCAATTCAATCTTGACCGAATCAATTTTAGGCGGAAACCTAAATTCAATCGTGTAGGGAGAAAAGAAAAATCAAATCTTGTCCGAGGTCAAACTTTGGTCCTCTTCTCCATGTCGAATGACTCAAACCCAAACTCAATCATGTAGAAAAACAAAAATAAAAAACAAAAATAAAAGCAAAACAGAGCAATAATACTTTACCCCTATGTCGGTGTTTTTTTTTAAGGGTCCGTTTCAAAATTACTTATTTAATCAACTTTATACTTTACCTTTTTTTAGGTACATCACATACTTTGTCTTTTTTTTTTTTTGAGAGACGCATACTTTATGTCTTTACCTCTATGTTGGTGTTTTTTTTAAGTGTCCGTTTTTAAATTCCTTATTTTTAAAAATTTATTTGCTGAGACAAAAAGTTAAAAGCTAAATATAAAAAACCTAATAAAAGTCAAAAACGAACTTATTTTTGAAATGCTACAACTTAAATTATTTGGAATAAAATTTGAGACAAAAGTAGTGTCAAACTTATAAGAGCATTCTCATCAAGAATGCTAAATATTTTGGCATTTATTACTTCAAAATCTTACTTTATCAATTTTAACATACCATTTTACAATCTACCAAATATCAAACATTCTATTTTTTTTTTATAATTTCATTTAAATAATATTATTTTTATTCTACCACTTTCTCTCTTTCCACTGCTTTCTTTTCAACGGCTAGCCACTATCAGCCGCCACCACCATAAACCATCAACATTCCACAGTAAATCCAGACCCATGGCCAACCCATTGCCACCACAATTAGCATCCATCCAAAAAATCAACCCCATAGCCAAAAAAAAAATAAAAAAAAATAAACTAAACTAAACTTGAGAGAGAGAAGCCTCACCGTGAGAGGAAGAGAGGGAGGCGGGGGATAGAAAAACCCATCAAACCCAAGACACACGCCTCAACCACAGCAACCCACCTCCACCACCACCACCCACCCACCCACCCACCCACCTCGTTCTCAACCCTAACCAAAACCCACCACCCCGATTTCAACCCCAACCAAAACCGTCTCTAAGCACCACCAATACCCACCAAATTTTACAGCCACAGCTCCGGTCACAACAAGAAACCACCACCACAAGAACCACAAAAAACCGCCACAAGAACCACAAGACACCAACCACAACAACCACAAGAAAACACACAACATGCTGATCTCCACACCGGTTTCCCCGTCAATCTCCTACAAGCCGATCTCATGCCATCATGCCGTTCTCCATGAGAGAGATGTGGGAGACAGAGAGAGAACCAGAGAGAGAGAGATGTGGGAGACAGAGCTGGAGAGAGAGAATAAGTAAATTAATAAAATATTATACAATACTGCTATAGTGCGCTCTCAAAAATGAGAGTGTACTGTAGCAGTATTGCAAATTTTATAACATTTTTCGGGTTTGATGGAGTTGATTTTTGGGTTTAAAATGCTAAAAAATAGCATTGATAGCATATACAAAGCTTGATAAGAATGCTCTAAACAATAAATAATTTAAACAAAAACTAACTTTTAATTGGTAACCAAATTTACACAGTCTACATGGTTCTCATGCAGCTTTATTAATCATATTTTATCATTAATTAACCTTTAAGTAAAAGCCAACCAAATAATAGGATGTTGTTCCCTTTCAAAAAAAAAAAAAAAAAGGATGTTGTATATTACACACTCTTATACGCAACCATATATACACCATTTTGCACAAAAATTATGGTTTTTTAAGTCAAAAATAATGACTTCAAGTCATTCAAAAAGTGAATGTGCGTACGGTTGTGTGTTAATGTGAGACTATCCTTTAAGTGTATTGATTTGAGAAGTTGTTTTAGTGTATGTTTTTGAGAGTTTGTGAGCATGGGTGTACTGTAATCCATATTATTGATAATAGACTTTTTTGTGGACTTTGCCTAATGATGCAAGTATAGAGTTTGTTGAACTATACAATTTCCCATTTGGTGTAGCCTAGATTTTATTATTATGCGTGTTTGTCACCAAACTTGAAGTAAGGAGTTAACTTGTCACGTTAAAAAAAAATAAAAAATCGAAATGAAATAAATAATTGTAACAACCAAAACACATGCTGCCAATATCTTTAATAACTAATGTTGGGTCTACAGTTTACGTTGGCAAACTGTGAACAAATTGTTCAAGATTGAAGCAATATCAAGAATCAAGATCAGGGTGTTGAAGTTGCTTTCCAAAATATCAGTGTTGCGTACTTAAAAGTTGTGGACAGGAAGTTTGCGTGTATCAGATTCCATAGCTGAAGAGTCTATGGATTAAAAGTTACATGGAATGTTAATAAAAAAAAAAAGTTACATGGAATGGTTTACATATGGGATACAACTTCTAGACACATCTTGTATAATCTCCTTGGCCACACTGGATCAATCAGGGATCGTTTGGTTTGGCTATGATTCAGCTTTCATAACTCAATACTCATAACTCAAATTCAAAATTCGTAACTCATAACCCAAACATCACTTTATCTCAAAAACTCCAAAATTCTTGTTTGGTCACATTACTCACATTTTGCTACCATAACTTATATTTCAGAAACTGAAAACACCAAAATTCTGTTTTCATCTTGGCAAAAATGCAAAACTGACCCTCTAACTTTCACATTTTTTCATTTCAGTCCTCTAACTTTCAGTTTTGTCAATTTAGTCCTCTAACTTTCAATTTTTGTCAATTCAAGGCTCCGTTACAAATCTATTACTGTTGCCAAAATGACGCCGTTTTGCATGTGGGTTTTTTTTTTTTTAATTTTAAATTCGGAACTAAAAGAAAAAAAGAAAATAAAAGAAAACATGAAGGGGAATAATGACGTCATTGAATCAAAAAAACAAAAGGATTCAAGAATCAAATCCCTAACTTTGAGAGAGAGAGAGAGCCGGTTTGAGAGAGAGAGAGAGAGAGAGAGAGAGACTGAGTTCACTAGCGGTGAGGAACCTCACCGCCCCTACTCGCCGTGTAAACCACCTCGCTGCTTTGCCTTGACTGAACGTAGCTCCTCCTTGCCACCCTTGCTCGCCGTATGAACCTCACCGCCCTTGTTCGTCGTGTACCACTAACACCCTCACTGCTTTGCCTTGACTAAATCGGTGATGGAGTTCTGAATCAGTGATGGGTGTGCCATGAAGACTGTGAGGACAGAGGGGGTTATGACTTTGTATAAGGGTTTCATTCCAACTATCTCAAGGCAAGGTCCATTCACTGTGGTGTTATTTGTCACACTTGAACAGGTCCGGAAGCTATTCATGGATTTGTGATCAGGGCAGAGTTGAAACATTCTTATTAGATTATGTGTTTAAGCAATTTGAAGAAGAAAAGCATAAATTTGGCGAATTTAAGGAAAATTAGTGAAAATTTGGTTATCGCTTGATAATGTTAGGGATTTGATTCTTGAATCCATTTTTTTTTTGATTCAGTGCCCTTCATGTTTTTTTTTTTCTTTTCTTTTCTTCCAGATTTTTCTTTTAATGCCGAATTAAAAAAAAAAAAAACCCTACATGCAAAATGGCGTCGTTTTGGCAGCAGTAACAGATTTGTAATGGAGCCTTGAATTGACAAAAATTGAAAGTTAGAAGACTGAATTGACAAAACTGAAAGTTAGAGGACTGAAATGGAAAAATGTGAAAGTTAGAGGGTCAGTTTCGCATTTTTACCTTTCATTTTCTATCATCCATCACTCAAATTTTTGAGTTTTGAGTGATGGAAACATCACCCAAAAACCAAGCCCAAATTTTTTTTTTTGTGGTAAGACTCATGCGTTTTGGAAACTCAGAGATGAAAACTGAGTGATATTACTCAAAATCATGGTGATCCAAATAAGCCCTCAATGACATAGTTTTTCATCCTAGTGAACCTAATGTTGGATCTTGCAATTAATAATGATAAATATATTTATTTTGGGGATATTTGAGAATCAAATTTGAAGAAATTACACTTCAGTCACCTTTTTTTTTTAATTTCTTTTATTTTTTATTTTTAATAGCAAATTGTTGGCCCTTCAAGTGCTCTTCAAAGACTTTAAAAAGCTGTATCTCTATTGAAGTTTTTCAAGTAGAATGTTGGCATCTTTACTGGCAGTATAGAAGATTATGTTGCATTTTGGAATATTGCCGTTACATGTATTTTAGCATTTGCAAATGCATCTAGGGTTATATGCGCCCTCGATCAAACACGTTCTTAGTATCACTCACTAATTAAATGACATGATGGCCATTGCTTTCAAACCTGAATACTTAAAAAAAGGTGAATGATCTTATGTGATCGATGGAAATATGAGGATTATGGTAATATATTATGCTCAATAGTTGACGGCATGAGTTGAGTACTTGAAGTATTGCCCTACTTAACGAAATATGGATTTTATTTCCTTTAATTCTTATGCTCGTTAGAAACAAATCGGTACACCAGTAGCAAATCGGTGCAATGCATGGAAACGTATCAATCTATATGTATATATAAAAAATTTCTTTTGAATGTAGACATTGTGATATTCAATTGTAGAAATTTTATTGATTTCTTAAATGATGAGCAACATAGTTATATGTTAGCTTTTAATTTGTTCTCAATAACCTATTGATCTAGATACTCTGTACGTATTTATTTCATGGATGCTGTAAAAATTTGAAATGTTATTCAAATATGTATTCTCAAGCCATACGGTGATACAACTGCCTTCAATTATTTCTAATTTTTTACTAGTTTTCAATTTTCATTTGCAAAATAAATTTATAAATGATAAAAAAAAGAAGAAGGAAAGAAAGTGCCTACAAACACCTAGCATCGATTGATATTAAAGTACTTTCAATAACCATTAAAATCCGAAAGCTATCTAGTTCTAAACTTCTAATATATTGTATTGCTATGAAAAATGGAATCACCGATTTGTTAGCTTCCAAAATTCCTAAAAGAATCTTAGCCAAATAAAAATAAAGATTACAAAATGATGCTTCAATTTTAATTTGGATTGATCGATGTTAGTATTTTCGGACAACAAATTCAAACCTTAAGCCCATCACTCCAGCCCACTAGCCTTGAGAGTAATTAGTGGAAACTGTTTTGTCCGGGCTGACAAATTAACCCCTAAGGCCCATAAATTTTACTAGTTAAAAGAACCCAGGTTTGAGCACATACGTATTCCACTGACGTTGTCAAGTGTGAGTCGAAGTGCACAAGAATGTGACAGCTAAAATTAAATCCCAGGGAACCAGCTAGCAAGGCTGATGAACTTGGGCTTATTCAGTATACAAGAAAAGCCTAAGAAAAGCCCTACGATTGCTAAGTGCCAAAGACTAGGAATGACAACGGGTCGGGTTCGGCCCGGGTTTTTGTATACTCGGGCCTGACCCGCGGGCCAAGACCTGGAACCCAGACCCAGTCTGACTATTAATCGGGTTTTTTTCCTGGGGCCCATACCTGCCGGGCCCCGCGGGCCCCGTTTATCTTCTTGGGCCCAAATCTAGCCCAACAAAAAAAAAATTTGAAGGCCATTAAATTTTTTCCCTAGATTCAAGCCCATTCAAGCCATTTAGGGAGTTAGGGTTACAAATCTCAAATGCTCAATGATATATATATATAAGGGGGGTTAGTAATTTAACATAACTGGGTTTTTATCCGGGGCGGGTTTCGGAATTTTTTATAAAACCCGGACCCGATTCGGGTTAAAAAAAAAAAAACCCATACCCGACCCTATTCTTTATCGGGTCGGGTAAAATTCGGTCCATTAGGGTCGGGCCGGGTATCCGCGGGACGGATCTAAATTGCCATCCCTACCAAAGACACTGCTAAGAGCATCTCCAATAGATTAGCCAAAATCATTTTTGGGAGAGCAAACTCAGAAAATCAGCTCCAATATATTCTCTAAAAGCAAAACTTTTCCAAATTTTTTTTTGAAGTTGCTATAGTAGTTCTCTTGATATAGAGAACACTGTGGCAACTCCAAACCATTTTTCTCACTTAAAATAATCATATGGTTGAATAAAAAAAAGATTTTTCTTTCCTCACTTTCTCTTTCTTCCTCACTCTCTTTCTCTCTTCTTTATCTCAACGGCTACAAAATGCAGAACACAATCCAAACAAAAAAACAATTTTTTCTCATAAACCAAATGAAATCAGAACAATAAAAAAAAAAAAAAGGAAAACAGAGAGAGACCCATTTGGTTTTTGTTCTCCACTGGCTCTTTCTCTCTCTCTCTCTCTCTCTCAAATGAGATTTTCATATCATGAACTTTGGTCTGTGATGGTCTGCGGAGTTGTAAAATTATGTAAGAGGTATGTGATGAGAAATTAACTATGTACTGTCAGGAGTAAAAGAAGTAGAAAAACAAGAACAAAAGTGAAGATAGAGTGAGGAGAAAGAGAGAGAAAGAGTTGGGTGTTCTGGAGTGAGGTAGAAAAACAAAATCATAAGTGAAAAAAGTGAACATAAAGAGAGGAGTGGGTATACGACTATACGTATGTGGAGGAGAAAAAACATGAGAAAGAAAAAAGAAAGAAATAACAAACACATGGATGAAAAAAGTAAAGAGAAAAAGGAAAAATAAAATAAAGAAATAAGAAATTAAAATTGAAAAATGCTACCACAATATTTTCGTAATAAATTTTAAGTGAAAAATTGTTCTTACCTAATATTGGCAAGTAAAAAATAATTTCAATGATGGATTCAAATTAAAACTAATAACAACTTATCACATATGATTTTTTTGTGAAAATATTGAAAAAATGTTGTTAACGTAATCTTACAACTCACTTTATCGTTGTAACAAATGCTCAATGATATTTGTTAAAAAAAAACATTATTGGAAAATTCAAAAATATTATCGTTGGAAGATTAAAAAATATAGATGTTGAGAATTTGAAAAATATAACCATTATGTGTGTGTTTGGCTAACTTATTTTTTGCCAACTTATTTTACTATTCAGCTTATTTTTGGTGCTACTCATGAGTCCTACTATACTATTTCAACTAGCATTTATCTTTATCTACAATACTTTCAATTTCAGAAAAAAAAAAAGATAGAGAATGTGTTGGAAAATGTATTTGAAAAAGTAAGTAAAAGGTAAAAATCACTGTTCATTCTCTAAACAGTACAAAAATTTGGAGAAATTGCTAGAGATGCTCTAAGACCCACAAACTGCTATTTTTGCAAGATTTCATGGTTGCTGCCCTTTCACACTCGCTAGTGCAAATCTTTCAGACTTGACCTTTTTGCACGTGCCTTACGTTTATTTCTGTGAAGAGAGAAATACATGTTACTTGCAACCAAGATAAACTTTTATATATCTTACTCTCTCTATATATTATTACTACATATCTTATATAATATTGCTTAATATATATATATTTATATATATATATATATATGTGTGTGTGTGTGTGTGTGTGTGTAAGCACTCAAAAATTAATGGTCTAAGCCCACTAAGAACAGTGATGCATTGTTCTTCAAACCAAGCCCAAATAATAGAATTTCTATAGAGAGTGGAAAAATAGTTCAAGTGCAATTCAAAATTAAGCTTAAGTCTATGGCCGAAGAACTCATAGTATTATAGAGGTGCAATTCAAGTAGTTGCTAAGAATAGTGCTCTCCTCAGGTTTTTCCGAGGATTGGTTTCTTATACACGAATATTCTAGGTTTTACACAATCTCTCACACTATTCCCTTTACTCTATCTTCAAGGAGAAAATGTTCAACCCCTTATTTGGGAGGTTCCCCTCCTTTATATAGCCTTCCTCCTTGCATCCTAACCCTCCATCTATATACTTCAAGGCTTTTTTCAGGATACTTGTCTCACCAAAGTTCTATTGAAAGTGGTAGAAGGGGCTACTAGCCGTGAAATCATTGCTTAGGTGTCATTTTCTCATTAATGCAGCTAATAAGGTTGTTGCAGGTCATTCAATGCGGAGGGGGGAGGTATACCTTTCCAGGAAGCTTCCTCCCACCATCTTTGCCCCCCACATGGTCCTTCCTCTTCTCCACATGCTTTCATGAGACACTATCTTGTATCCACCCCCATCCTCTGGTTGGCGAATTCCTCGGAATTGATATATTTCTTTGGGCGGGATTATATGAGATACTCCGTGTTCTAATCCTCTTCGGTCCTCGGACCTCCTACAATATATATATTAACATGGGTTAATGTTGAATATAATAATTTGGGCATTTGACAAACATATATTTATGAAATCTTGCTAAATATATTTGTTTAGCCTTGCTATACATATTTAATTACCTCAACTTTATATGTTGCGTAGCCTAATACATTTCCTTCAATTTATTTATGCGTCATGGCATGTATTATTTACATATGAGAAAACTATTGGCTCATTAATTTATTATCTTGATCACTCATTATGTTATTTTACGCATAGGAAAAACCGTAACGGTAGCGGCCAAAGAACAACCCATTGGCACGAGTATCAAACTGGACTATGCCAAAGAACTTGAGTCTAGCCGTTGACCTATCAAAACACGACATATGTGATATGTCATGGCCAGTAACAATGAATTCCAAATGATCCTTATTTTAAATAAGCACTATTCAAGTTTTCTTTTAATAAAATTATAATAATTACAAGAAAAATTAACTAAAATAACAAAAATAAACAAACAATGAAATAAGAAAATCGGGGGGGGGGGGGGGGAACCTCTCATAATGACAATAACTATTTTAAAATAATACCAAAAGGTTAAGAACTAAACTAACATATTTGAAACATTAGTAACTAAATTGATATATCTAGAACTTGAAGCAATAGTTACTAAATAAAATGATGGTTCAATTTTAATTTGGATTGATGGATATTGCAATTGACCCTTATTTTTAATAAGCTTTATTCATGTTAAAAAATTATAATCATAGTTACAAAAAAAAAGAACTAAAATAGCCAAAATCACAAACAATGAATTAAGGAAATTATGGAAAAATGAAAAAAAAAAATCCATCAGGATTATTTTGATACAATATTAAAAGGTTGGGAATTAAATTGACACATTTAAAACGTCAAAGACCAAATTGACACATAGTATAAATGTTAGAAACCAAAATGATAATTTACTTGATTAAAAAAGAAAATAAAAATGAATTTAGAAAAAATAATAATAAAGCTTTGTTCACATTCTGATTGAAATCATTACACGGACAAAATTTAGAGAATGGACCAAATTGAGCCCAAATTTAGACCAATGTAGAATATATGGGTGATTTATATTGCCAATTTATTTAAGTTTGACATTCTATTCTTCCAAATTAGTAAGGTGTGATATTGAGAAAGGATTTATCACTTGCTCCGCGACACTAACTGCCGCATGCAGTTTTGGTGTTCGCGTGTGAGTGTATTCTCTTATCTCATCCTTCTTCCCTTATATATAGGTGTGTGTGTGTTTCTCAAATAAAAAAAGAACTCAGTATTGTCTAGTCATCCCACATCAATAAGGTGTGATATTGAGAAGGGGTTTATCACTTGTTCCGCGACACTAACTGCCGCATGCAGTTTTGGTGTTGGCATGTGAGTGTATTTTCTTATCTCATCTCCCTTCCCTTATATATAGGTGTGTGTGTGTTTCTCAAATAAAAAAAGAATTCAGTGTTGTGGAGTCATTCCACATCGGTAAGGTGCGACACTAACTGTCGCATGCAGTTTTGATGTTGACGTGTGAGTGTATTTCCTTATTTCATCCCCTTTCCTTATATATAGGCGTGTGTGTTTCTCAAAAAAAAAAAAAAAAAACCTTCTACCCGTTACAAACCCATTTTTTTAAAATTTCAAAACTAAAATCGTGTTTTCAACTCACTATTTTAGTAAAAAAAATGTATGTATAATAGAGTGTGTAACAAAAATTACAAAAAAAAAAAAAAAAAAAAAAAAAAAAACCCCATAAACTAAAAGAAGAGAGTAAAGCCTAGTTTGTTATCTGTTCTACTTTTTTGCAGTTTGGTTCTTTCTTTTATCTTGTTTATCCGTGACTTTATGATGTATCAGGGGAAAAAAAAAAAAAATTCTAGCTAAAATAGGTTGTAGTCATGATAATCAGTTAAATCTATCTCACTCTGTTTTGTTTAACTTAGGTGGCTAATTTCTTTAGTTTTTATCTCAGGATTTACACCTTAAAGATCAGATTTATCACTGATTAGAGAAAGCAGAATGCCTTGTCTACTGTCGGTCCATGGTCAATGGAATGGTGTACTGTCCGTCTGTCCCATTTAGTGCTCTTCAAGCATCTGGGTCTCATGACAAAATTTTTTTTGTGTGGAATGTGCATGGGGGTTGCAAGAATTTCATGGTTTTAAAAGGGCACAAGAATGCATTTTTGGATCTTCATTCGACCACTGATGGATCATAGTTATTATCAGCCAGCCCTGACAAAACACGTACAGAGGGCATGGGAGATGTTGAAAGTAACAGGAAAACAAAGCAAGAAAAAGGCAGAACACTCCTCGTTTGTGAATTCATGCTGTCCTTCTCCAAGAGGGCCACCAACACAATTTTCAGAAGAACTTGTTGAAGTGTAGCTGGTCATCTGATGGAAGCAAAGCCACAGCGGGGAGTTCAGATTGGACGGTTTACATTTGGCATAATACTTCTACGCGCATCTTTCATAAGCACCCTGGACGTACTAGTTCAGTCAATGAGTGTGTTTTCCATCCTGGTGAATCTATTATTGGATCTTTCAGTAGTGATAAATAGATTTATCTGGGGGAGACGTAAGAATCAAAACCTGAAGTACTTGCAACTTAATGAATATTTTTGGGCCAACAGTTTGCTCTTTAAGTGCCCTTCAAAGACTTTGAAAAGGTTGTATCTCTACAGTACAGTTCCCCAAGTTGAATTTGGTATCTTTATTGGCAATGTAGAAGATTGTGTTCCATTTGGGAATGTTGTTGCTACATGTATTTGGCATCTGTAAATACATCTAGGGTTCAATGATCACCCCCTACATTCCTTCCTTTTTCAAATCAAAACCTGAAATTGGGAGGAATTTTTGTAGATAATCCTTGGTAACCACAAGTGGTGTTGTCTTACTCACTAATTAAATGATAGGATGTCCATACTTTAAAACCTGAATACTAGGGGCTCAACAATAATTTCATGTGAGTTTGTTTGCCAAGAGCATTTTTATTTAGCTTTTAGCTTATTAGTTTTTATACATCATTTTAAAAGCTCATTTTTCAAACACAAGTATACTTAGGTGGCGTTTGGATAGCGTTTAAAGAGAGCGTTTTGCGTTTGGCGTTTGTATATCCGTGGGACCCACTGCTACAGTTGCTTCCAATTAAACGCAAGACTGAGCTGAAAACGCGTAGCGTTTTTTTCCTTCAACGCACCGTGCGTTCTTCGTGTTCTTCATCAAAACCCAAAACTTCAAACCCAAAACCAAAAGCAGCAAACCCAGCAAACCCAAAACTTCATCGAAACCCAGCAAACCCGTTCAACGATCAAACCCAAAACTTCATCGAAACCCAGCTTTGTGATTCTCAAACCCAGAACATGATGAACCCAGCAAACCCGTTCTTAGTGTTCTTCACCGATCAAACCCAGAACTTCACGAACCCAGCAAACCATTCTCAAACCCAAAACATAATCAACCCAGCAAACCCATTCTTCATGTTCTTCACCGATCAAACCCAGCAAACCCATTCTCAAACCCAGAACATGATGAACCCAGCAAACCCATTCTTCGTGTTCGTCACCGATCAAACCCAGAATTTCATCGAACCCAGCAAATCCATCAAAACAGAAGATCAAAATAGTGAAACCAAAACCATATGAATAAAAATCATGTGAAAAAAAAAAATCAAACCCATGTGAAAAAAAAAAAAAAAATCAAACCCATCAAACCGGTCAAACCCAGCAAACACAACCGATCAAATGGATCTACCCAGAAAACCCATCAAATCCACCGCCGATCAAACGCATCCACCACCACCGAGGGACCCGATCTTCGCCGGCGTCAGACTGGGTTGCTTTCCTTGTGGATTTACATTCTGAGCTCTTCGCCGGCGTTAGACCGATGTAGTTCTTCCTCTCTTCCTTTCTCTGGCAGGCGTGGAACTCTATTCTCGAAGACGCAAGCGTTAGGTAGTGTGGGTGAGGACTGAGAAGTTAATAGAAGGAAGGAAAAAAAAAAGAAAAAAAAGAAAAAGAAAAAGAAAAAGTAAAAATGCGTTTTCAGCTGAGCTACAGTGCTCGGACCAAAAATAATCACCCCGCGTTTTTCAATTATTTGCTACAGTATTTTCAGTTTTCAGTTTTCAGTTTTCAGCAAAATAAGCTGTATCCAAACGGACCCTTAGTATCCATTTGGATACTGACTTTCATGTCTGTGTTTCGCGTTTGGCTTTTTTTTTTTTTTAGAAGCGTGTTTCTGTCTTTTTCAGTGGGTCCCATGCACTATTCATGAGACCCATAAACATCTTTTTTCACCAAAACTTTCATTAAAGATGGGTCTCATAGCACTATTTACACATTCAAAAATTATTTTGCTGCAGTACTTTTAGTTTTCAATTTTCAGCAAAATAAGCGGTATCCAAACACACCCTTAGTGTGCGTTTGGATACTGCGTATTTTGCTGGAAGCTAAAAACTTATTGCTGAAAACATTGTAGCAAAATATTTTTTATTGCTCAAATTTTTGCACTTGGCTAGTTCATGAACAGTGCTGTGGATCAGCCAAAAAACGCAACTTAGGAAAACGCAAACGCAATAAGCTTTAAACAAACGCACCCTTAGTCTATGTTAACAAAAAACAATTAGTAAAAAGCCAAATAAGTTGAAGCCAATAGACAATAGCATGGTACTTCATAATTTCTCCTCTGTAATCGGTTAAAAGATAAAATCAATGGTTGGTGGCTTTTGTTTTTTAGGTAGTTGATGACCTCAATTGGAGGACGGGAAGCATTTCCCTGCTATGATAGCATTATAGATTGAATTTACTTTGATAATTATTATTTCTAGTGCATCAGCCTTTACATTAAATTTTGATTAAGATTACTATGATCCCTCCTATAGACTTTGCAAGAATGAGAGTTTTGTGTATTGGGTACCATCTATTTCAATTATTCTTATTAGTGCATATCATTACAATGTACGGAAAAGTATCAATCTATGTATATGTAGAAAGATGTATGGAAAAGTATCAATCTATATGTATGTATAAAGAATTTAACTGAGATACCTCTCAATTGTAAAAATTATAAGGTACTATATTAGCTATTAATTTGTTCTCAATCCTAGATACTTTGGACATATATTGCATAGATGCTGTAAAAATATTGTAACGTTATTCAAAACATATATATGCTGTTATAGATAACAGAATTCTGTAAAAGTTGTTGACCAAAAATTAACCTTGTCCCACGTCACAAAATATCTCCACCTTGGCTTGAATTTGGTTAAGCCTCACAAACGAAACTTCTATGTTGTCTCCACCAAAGCCTCTAAGGGTTATTTCAAATTGCAAACGCCAATCAACTCAAAGCAGAACTTGCACTTGACCAAAGGAACCGACTTAGTCATCCTGTTAATTGGATTTTTTGCAATCCCAATCTTCTGAAGGATTATTCTCCCTCATCAATAATTTCATGAGTAAAGTAGAAGTGAAAATCAAAGTGCTTAGTTAAAGAGTAATAGACTTGGTTCTTTGCTAAATAAATGGAGCACCCTGACCATCACAAGATACACAAATGTGTTGCTGACGATCCCAAAGTCTTCAATCAAATAGCCTCCTTGATTGCTTCAGTCATAGCCATGTGTTCAACCCCAACAGTTGACAATGCAATAATTGACTTGACTGCGGGGTGGACCTCCAACTCACTAGTGTTTTAGCAAATGTAAATAACTATCTTGTAGTAGAGCAATACTTATCTAGATCACTGGCATAGTCTGAATCAACGTATCTTGCTAAGTGTCTTCCAGCATATTTATCTGTTAAACTTCAAACCCAAGTCACCGGTTCCCAAAATATATCTCAACATTGACTTTACAACTTGACAACCACTGTGTTCGTGCCGGTGGTCCAACAAAGAGGCGGTCCCCTAATTTCCCTGGATATTGCACATAAGGCCTAACCATATTGACAGCTTCAGAAATGTCGAGCTAGCCAAGTAGATACCATTGCATATATGAGGCTGCCAACCAAACTGGAATTAGAGCTACCGCTGTCACAACAATAACAGCACAAGGTACACGAAAACACACAAAAGACATTCCTTTGAATTTCAATGTCAATGGTTTATCTGAATGACAAAAAAAAAAAAAAAAAAAAAAAAACAATGACAATAAATAATACTAGTAGTTCTTTAACAAGTAAACCATGACAATGAAAAAACTGTAACAATGACAAGAGGTATACCTTTAGTATCTAAGTGAGGTTTTAGAGAACGCAATTTATTCTCCAGATTGGAGTCTTATATACATGCAGCAATGATTTCTGCTCTAACCACCTCACTTCAAATTCAGATGCAATTTCCATAAGCTTTTGATGTTGTCCAAGACACCAGCCCAAATAATAGAAGAACAGAATGGCACTAAAGAGTGAGTATCCAACTCTTTCAACTACTCTCATCAGCAACAGAAGTTTATATTTACCTGGGATTCTAGCAAATCTGTCCACTTCAATACCTGTATAAGTATAACCAAATATTCAACATAAATTCGACCACAGGAAGAATATAATTAAATATACTAGTGGGTATTTTGGGTTACAAGATAAAGTAACACAGTTAGTAATATTAAAGCTTAAAGCTCAAAATATGGACTAGCCATAAAGTTGCTCAGCCTTGATTAGAAATTAGCAATTATTTCTGCTTCTTTTTTAGCATTCATACTTGTATATTCTATTTTTTTCAAGAATACTACATACTGTATCTTGTTTCAACTCATCACTTTTAACGAGGCTTTAGAGTAGTAACTACAACTGAAATTGGATAAAAGCATAGTAAGATATTTTAGTCATGGCTGACTTCATTGATAATTTGATAGAAAGTTTAAGTCATATTTCTGAGTAATAAAATTAATTTCTATATTGAATGTTACTAATTGAATAATTGAAAGTAAAATTCAGTGTACAACAACATAATGCATCCTATATATATATATATACACACACACATATACAAAAGTCAGCTTACAAAAAAATATGTTCATTGCCTTACCCACGCAGCGTAGGCTAGTATCATTTGAAGTTTTGTATGAACTGGAGCACCCAAAAAATATGGCCTCTTAGTTAAGACAACAAGATTGACAAGAATAGAAGACTGTAATAGACAACCAGATAATCTGTATGTTTTTAGACCTCTTAACACAAGTTGTTTAGCCTAGTTATTTAGCCAAGTGATTACTTAGATAAATTATTCAGATCTAGATAAAAACAATAACAATCATATCATGTAAATAATGCGAAAATATAAAGAACACACGATATGATAGCTTAGGAAAACTAAACTGGTAAAAACCTTGAGATGATTTAACTTAGCTATACTCAAGGTAAAACAAAATCACTATAAAAGAATTAAAATTTGTACAATAAGACTTAAACCACTAACATCCTATTGCTACCACATGTAGAACTTACCGACACGACCATGTGCAAGCTCCAAATCTACGGACTCCTTCTCTATTAGGCCTTTGCAACACAAGCACTCACACTTGTGATAAAAAACACAAACTCTCCTGTTTGTGACTTTAAGACCACCCTTGAAGGTTTAAATTATCAGCACCTTTGATGACTAGAGAAGGCAGCAACTTCTACAACACTGGATTTTGAGATTCTTCAAGGAATAACACCGGTAGAAGACATGAGAGAGCTTTTGGGTACAAAACCCTAGATACAAAAGAGACACACTCTTCTCTCTTGAAAAGCCTTATAAAAACGTGCTTCTGGTTTCCTTTATATATTAGTAGTGTTTTACTTGAAACTCAATACGTTTAAGTAGAGTTTGGGCTGAAATAGAATTCTGCAGATTCGTGTTTCGATAAGTCAAGCCTGTCTTTTGATCGATTGAACCAGACAGATTTCGAATTCTTCTTTCTGCAGCTTATATATTCTTGAGTCTTGACTTGTATCACCCTGAGCATTTTCTAATAATACCTATAGACTCTAAGATCTATATCTAGACAAATTTATGTTCACGATTTGTCAATTGTTCTAAACTTTTAGAATTTAACATAATCCATTAAATGAAGCTAGTATTATTGACTGCTCTAACACGAGTTTGGTTTTTACTTTGCCATTTAGGAAGCCGAGTCAGTATTATTTTAAATAGGTGTCCTTTTATTATTGGTTGGGACTAAATGGGAGGACTAGCTCAGCTGTTTTCCTAAAGGTGCTAATAATTTATCCTTCTAAAGGTCTTAGGTCCTCGTTCCCTTCTTCTTCACATCTACACTCAATTTTATATTTCTAATTTCTTGTAGTGTGTTTGGTTGGGTGGGGAAGAAGAAAAATAAATGGTGGGACCTAAGTGTTTTATCCCCAGATCCACTAAAAGTTTTCTCCCCAAAATGGAGAGAAAATTGAAAGGAGAAAATGGGTTGCTTAATGGACAAAAATACCCCTTGTGCACTTGCACATGAGTTTTGTCTGTACATTGCTCTTCTTCACTTTTTTTTTTTCTTATGGCGTTGCCTCCTCCTCCTCCTCCTCCTCTTCTTCTATGTTCTAGATGTTGCCTCCTTTTTTTTTTTTTTCCTTGGACTGCCTCTTCTTTCCTTTTTATTTTATTTACTGGGCAGGCTTCGTCCAATGTACGTTGCTCATATTCTTTTTTTTTTCTTTTACTTTTTTTTCTGTTTTTTTTTGGTTGTTTGTCACATTTTTTTTTTAATTGGGCATCATTTTTAACAAGGGTACATGAGTAAATTTATACAAACTTACTTTTTCTATCCCTCCACTTTTTTACTTCCAACCAAACAAAAATGAGAGAAATTAAAATCTTTTCTATCCTGTTATTTTTCCATTCTCTTATCATTTTCTATCCTCCAATTTTTCCATTATTCCAACCTAACGGACCCTTAATTCTTTGTTTCATCTATAATACGGCCTACTTTGCACGACCATGCCCAATAACATTTGGAAGAGCATATTACTTCTCTTTAGTTAGTAAAGTCTTATGTTGTAGTACATAATGTTTAGGATCGAATCTATATATTACTAAAAGCTAAAGCGTAGCGTTTAATGCTACTGCGCTCACGTTGAGCCACATCAGCGTCCACGTTATTATCTTTTTTCTTTCCATATTCTTGTAATTATTTTTAATATTTTTTTATTTCATTTTTACACTTCTCCAACCTTTCTCCCTCTCTTACCTTTTCATCTCTCTACTACTTCTCCAACCTTTCTCCTTCCCTCACCTTCTCATCTCCCCACTACCCTCTACATTAATATCATTCTTCATCTTTCTCTTCATCTTTCTTTATTTTTGTTTCTTTTTATTCACACCCTCTTATTATAAATTTGTCACTTTTCTTTCATTCTATGCATAGTTTTCCCTTACAAAAAAGGTTTTTTTTTTTTCTCTCTCTCTCTCTCTCTCTCTCTCTCACACACACACACACACAATTTTTGGGTGGATTTTTTTTTTATTTTTTTATTTTTCTTGCATCTTTGCTTTAGGTTAATAATTTTTTATATTCTTTAATCTACTTTAGGTTAATGCGATTCAGTTTTGTTTTTAATTGTTGTGTTTATTTTTTCTCTCTTTGATTGCTAAATATTATCCTATATCGCGTTATAAAAGATTAAATATAAAAATATAATATTCTACTACATAGCATGGTTTTGATAATTTAATTTGGTAGTTATTGTGATTTGATAGCATGATTTTTATAATGCTCAATTTAGCTGTTAAACTATGAGACTTTAATCATTTTTGTTTATTTTTTAAACCTTTGTGGTGGACAAAGTACTTTTAGTAATTGTATTAGAAGTACTCTATAATGTCATTTATTTAGAGAAAATCAAAGGTTGGCTAAACAAAAATTATTGGATGAGAGACAAATTTTATCTTTCGCAATTTTACTTTAAATATTATTATTATTATTATTATTATTATTATTATTATTTTATAACAATCCATATATAGAAATTTAATTCTTAGATTTTGCTCATAATTTTTTATTTGATAATATGTTTTGGGTGGACGAAATTACAATTTCTACAAAGAAAATAACCTTAGTAGATTATAAACAAATTGTTTTCCTAATTGGTTCAATTAATCATAGTTAAGTTTTATTAATTTTTTTAGTTACTTTTTTCAATGTTTCGGATTGTAGGTAGAAAAAATAGGTTTGAGAAAGTTTTTTTAAAACTAAAAGATTAATTTCCAAATTTTATATTCTTTTTAATGATTCACAAAATGTTATAAATAACTTTTATTAAAAAATAAACATTTTCGTTAACTTACCTTTTGAATTTATGAGAAAAATTGCATTTTTTTCATTTTAGTACGACAAAAATTATTAAATTTATGATTATTCCTATATTACATTTATGATTATTCTTATAATAAAATATAATTACAAAATATATTACTCTTTATTAAATTAGTTTAAATTGTATAAAAAAATTTATTAAAACCACCATAAAAATAATTCTCATGCGTAACGCGTAGGTTTGCGGCTAGTTTTATTTAAACCAAAGCATGTGGATGATAGGAAAGCAAATGGCTTCCTTTGGTGTTTTCTATAATAGACAAAATCTCAAGCTCATCTTAAAAGGAGTATCCAATCTTCAAGGTAACAAAAGATATTCATAAAGTTACACCTCTTCTCACTACTTAGCTCTATATGGCATATAGTTTATATTTAACATGAACATGTCCTATAAATTATAAATTCATTAACATGTATCATAGTTTATATTATTTTTTATTTAGTAGTCTTATGATTTTGATGTCATAGATTATTCAAATCACTTCTACTCAAGGGAGAGGAGGGGAGGTTGTTTTAGTTGGTTCATATTTAAATTTAAGTAATGCTACGGTCACAAATAATTCAACAAACTATTTACAAATTGATAATATGGAATGGTAATACACGTATAAAAACTAAAATTTCACTGCATGTTTTATTTAAAAATAAAATAAAATAAACTCTCTCCCTTCATAAAATTTCTTCCACAAACCAGTTTTCATTTTTATATAGACTTAAGGGATATCAGGTTCAACTTTATACCAATTATTGCAGCACTTCACAGAAACTCCCAAAGCCAAACGAAATCTGTCTCTAAGTTTCAAAGAAAATGGCCTCTAGCCGCCGGGTAGCTTCTGGGCCCACCGACCCAAAACACCACCGTAGTAGTACAGTCCATAGTCTCACAAACCCAAACCTCAACCTCTTCGAAAAACATGATGATGCTATTAGAAACACAAAAAGCGAATGAAAATTGCTGATGATGGGTTTGGGTGGTTAAGTCACCGGAGATGCAGAGAGAGGGAAGGGGAAGATGGGTGTGTAAGCCAACAAAAAAAAAATTGTGGAATATTTGATAGGCAGTTGAATTTATAAATTATTTTTATTTTTATTTTACTCGATTTATAACAATCTTTGTTTTCTTTTTCTTAAAAATCTCTTTGGATTTTGGTGGCGTAGCTCTGTGATTCAACGTTAGGATTCACCTTCTTGTAATGAAAGTTGCGAAAAAAGACAAGTAAAATCACTTAAAATCTCTTTGGATTTTAGTTCTTGTAATGAAAGCTTTCGTGGAACTTTCCATACCAGCAGATTGTAAAAAGTTTGTAGAATTGTTTGTGGCTGCAGTATTAAAAATGAGGAAATTGTAAACAAAATTGGATTTTTGGTATATTTGGAGTCTGCTTGGCATTCCACTAAAATCTAGCTTAGGTCGAACAATTCTCTAAAACATCTTGAACATCAAAGAGTGTCAAAGAAAAAAAGATTAAAAAAGAGGTGAAAGATTGTTTAAGATTAGAAAGACAACGAGAGTAAATCCATCTTCATGAAAAGATGCAAATGTTTTTCAGATTTGGCCAATTCCACATTGTTAATAATCATTTAAGGGCCTTGGTAATTAGGCCAAGCTAGAAAGGTCCTGGCAGACGTTTACCAAAAAAAAAAAAAGGTCCTGGCAGACAGCGATATAACAATATTATCTCCAACAAATGATTTTAAGAGCATAAAGGATGCCTACTTAGTTCAAACCCTGACCAACTGAGGAACCACAACATTCACAACTTAATGATGAGATCCAGATGGTGATTAGGTCACTTGAAATGCAAAATACATTTTGGTGACAACATATAGTCTTCCTTATAGCAAAATTGGTTTCCAGAGATAGAACAAAGCAGCCATCTTCTAGGGCAATATGGGTATTGAAGCCTGCATATTTCATTGCCTACACATGGTGGGCATAAGGATTAAACAAAAGATTGAGGAACAATATAGTGTGTAAGGAAGCTCTGATATAAAGGAAGGGAATGTTGAACAATAAATATAAGGACAAACACTTGATTCTGAAATGGTGATGATTGATGGTAAACTATTCTGTAGATATAGAAAATTATTTCACAAGTAACTGATGTGGGAAAGGGCATATAGCACTTTCATACCAGATTATAAAAACTGTTATGGGCTTAAAATCTCTGAACATGTAATAGGAATGAAAAAAACCTAGAAGAAAACTGAACACTGTCGAGTTCGAGTCTTGATGGACTTGAAGCCATGTCCCTATGACACAACAAATCTCTTGATCAAAGCTCACAAACAAAATTTCTTCGTTGTCTCCACCAAAGCCCCTAGTGATTGTTGCAAACTTCACACTAGGATTAAATCAAAGTAGTACTTGAACTTGTGCAAAGGTACTGGCTTAGTCATCATATTAGCTAAATTATCTGCAATCCTAATCTTCTGAAAAAGAATATCTTCCTTATCAACAACATGCTGAGTTCAAGAGTAACGAACTTGGTCTTTTTCTAAATGAATGGAACTTTGCTTATGATGAATTTTCAAGTCTTCAATCAAACCATGTAGCCAAAGACCCCCTTGTTGACTACAATCAAACCCATGTATTCAGCTGTAGTGGTTGCCAATGCAATACCCTACTGCAGTATCAACCTCTAACTCACCAATGCTTTAGCAAATGTAAGTAGCATGTACTAGAATGGTCCTTTATCTAGATCCTTGACATATTCTGAATCAAATATGAGGCTGCCAACCAAACTGGTATTAGAGCTTCAATTATCACAACAATAACAGCACAAGGGACACAAAAACACACAAAAGACATTTCTTTGTTTTCTACAATGTCAATGGTTAAATAGAATGACAAAGGAGAAGACATCAAATAACATGAGTTGTTCTTTTCTAAGAAACTATGACAATGAAAAAAGTAATACCTTTAGTATCTAAGTCGGGATTTAGAGAACACATTCTACTATTGCAGCAGATTATGTCACCAATTTTCCACATTGGAGTGTTTTATTTAGGTAGCAATGATTTCTCCACTGACTACCACACTTTACACATCCAGATGCAATTAGCTTTTAATGTCCTGCAAGATACCAGCCTTAGGAATTGAAGAACAGAATGACACTAAAGAGTATCCAACTCTTTCAGCTAGTGAAGTTTACTTTTACCCAAGATTCTAGCAAATTTGTCAACTTCAGGACCTGCACAAACAAATATACAACATATATTTAGCCATGGGAAGAATAAAAGTAAATTTGCTAGTGGGTTGTTTAGGCTACAAGATTAAGTAACAGAGTAATAGTAAAGCTTAAAATACTGACTAGGCATATAATGGTGTACGAACTACCATGGAAAATATAGTTTTTGGTGTACGAACTACAACTTTTTTTTGATAAGTAATAAGCTATTGAGACAAAAATTGAATCACCCAAATTAGACAGAAAGTATACAGATGGGTACTAAAATTATATAATAGCACAGTAAGATATTTTTGTCATGACTGAATTAATTAATAGAAGTTTTCAAGTCATATTTCTGAATAATACAATTAATTTAAAAACCAAATGGTACTAATTGAATAATTGCAAATAAAAGTCAACATAAAGAGAGGCATATGTTCATCGCTATATCCACTCACTGTAGGATAGTATCCTTCAAACTTCTTTATGAATTGGAGCACCCAAACTGGTTGGCCTCTTAGGACAACAAGATTGACAAGAGGAGAAGGCTGTAAGAGACATGTAAAAATATATTAACTGAAGCTAGTATTATTAAAGTTCTCTGGCAAAGATATGTTCTGCGAAACTATTTGACAATTAATAACAACTATGCAAGGAGGCTAACCATCAGATTCATACCTTAGCAAGCATTGAACTGTTGAAGTCACTGGAACAAAGGGCTCTAGCCTCTAGGTGAGCCCATGATAGCATATAAGATTTGATAGGTGGATGAACTGTTAGGAGTTCTGTTTAGTAAAAAGATCCCTTCTTACGTATATATATTGGGCATGGAAGAAACCTGTGTAGCTAATTTTGGTTAGCATCCTCCACAATCAATGTCAAGAAATCTAACCAACTTATTCACCAGAAATATATCTTACCAAAATGTAGAAATTCAAAAAGCTGCCATACTTGTGAATATATGTAGCTTCTCAAGTGGCAAGTTCATTGTAATTGTCACTGCCCAATTGAAACAAGAATATGCCATCCTGCCACACTGTTGGATAGAGGAGTCATCAAAATCTCTTGGCAGAGTGGTCATTCACTATTTTTATATCCATAAAATCATAAATGACTTAATGTGTATAACTTTCAAATCATTTCTATGAGACACAAAATAAAATTCTAAACCAAATGGTGGCTTAGAGCTTCAATTATCACAACAATAACAGCACAAGTTACAAAAAAACGCAGAAAAGACATTTCTTTGTATTCTACATTGTCAATGGTTAAATACAATGACAAAAAAGAAGACATTAAAAAACATGAGTTGTTCTTTTTTAAGTTACTATGACAGTGAAACAAAGGCATACCTTTAATATCTAAGACGGGACTGAGAGAACACATTCTATTATTCCAACAGATGAGGTCACCAATTTTCCAGATTGGAGTCTTTTATGTAGGTAGCAATGATTTCTCCACTGACTACCACACTTCAAATTTAGATGCATTTAGCTTATAATGTTCTGTAAGATACTAGCTCAAGGATATGAAGACCAGAATGGCAATAAAGAGTATCCAACTCTTTCAACCACTCTTATCAGCTAGTGAAGTTTACATTTACCCGAGATTCTAGCAAGTTTGTTAACTTCAGGACCTGTATAAACAAATATTCGACACAAATTTAGCCATGGGAAGAATAAAATTAATTTTGCCAGTGGGTTGTTTAGGCTACAAGATTAAGTAACAGAGTTAGTAATAGTAAAGCTTAAAATATTGACTAGGCATAAAGTTGTTCAGCCTTGATTTGCAATAGGCAACTATCACTGCTACTTTCTGAGTAGACTACAAAATTAATTTATGTAAACACTTTAGATTTAGCATTCGTACATATATGTTTCTCCCGGAAAACTACATTAATATGGTTTTAGTGTATGAACTACCACTTTTTTTTTTTAAGAGTAGTAAACTTGATTGAGACCAAAATAGAATCACCCAAACTCTAATGCAAGACCAAAATGAATTCAAATTAAATTCAAATTTGAATTTGAATTCAAAATTTATAATTAACTCTCGATAAGTATTGAGAGAAAATTCCAAATCAAAGACCATTGCGTTGCCTATAAATAGAGGCCTCTCATATGAGAAAAAGGGGACGGTGCCAAGATAGAGTCATATCTAAGTTCAAAAAAGTACTTCTTTTCTCATTCAAAACCAAGGCCAATTCCTATTTCTTCAAATCAAAGTAGGGACTTTCCTTCAACTTCCTTTTGATTTAGTTTGGGATTAAGCCAACAACCCTCAACATCAAATCAAATACATCCAATCACACATCCAACTTGGAGACATCAAGATCAAGCTTCATAGCCCTTCGAATCGTAAACCTACTTGGATATTGAATCAGAGGAGTTTATTGTATTCTTTCATTGTAAAGAGTCATACAAAAATTGTATATATATATGTAAATCAATACAAATTGATCATTCGTTACACTATTTCATGACCATGTGATTTATCTTTACGAAATTTGTGTACAAAGGGTCAAAGTGAAACCCTTTCAAATCAAATCTCCCCGAGTAGAATCCGAAACTAGGACCAGTCAATTAACAGCTAACCACTGTACCACTGAGCTACTGAGGAAAACAGGAAATTAGAAGCATCATGAATGGGTTCGAGATGGATAAGGGTACAAAGTAATGCTCTTGTTGGACCTGAGAATTCCATAATTGAATGCTAACTCTGTGAATGTTAACAAGAGCTCTAAAGCTAGACTTTTAAAAACTTGAATGTTGGTTGAAGCTCTTCAATAATAGAATGCTAATATTAATCTTGTTCCAGTGAATTATTACTTTATTGTGATGCATTAGCATACATAGTTTTATTACCTATTGAGAAAGAATTTCCCTTGCCTTCTGTTATGTTGCAAAAGAAAAAAGAAACATCTTGGGGAGAGAAATTGACGTACCTGAACTTGTTTGCACATTAATGCATTTCAGTTCATTCATAGCAGGACATGGTTGAATTCAGTATATTCTTTGATGTGCCAAAATTTGAGACTAAGAGGGCGTTTGGATTCGCCGTTTGTGCGTCTACGTTTTTGCTTTTTTTTTTTTTTTTTACCCAGCAGCTTATTTTGACTTTTCAGCCATGAACAGTGCACAAATGCACTGTTCATGGGTCCCCCAAATTTCATTTTTTAACAACTTTTTCATTAAAAATGGGTCCCGCGGTACTATTCACACATTTTAAAATTATTTTGCTACAGTGTTTTCAGTTTTCAGTTTTCAGTTTTCAGCAATAAGTTCTATTCAAACGGACCCTAAGTGGAACCTGTGTTGCTAATTTTGGTGAGCATCCTCAATAATAAATGTCATGGAATCTAACCAATTCATTCACAAGAAACAGAGCAACCAAAATTTACAAATTCAAAAAGCTTCAAGGAAGCCACCATACTCATGAATATTGTGTAGCTTCTCAAGTGGCAAGTTCCTTGTAATTGTAACGGCCCAATTGAAACAAGAATATGCCATCCTGCCACACTGTTGGAGTATGTCATGCATCTTTCCTTCTTCTAATTGGTTAGGGGAGTAATCAAAATCTCTTGGCAGAGTTGCCATTCATACAGTATAAAACTTTCAAATCATATCTATGAATAATAAAACCAAATTTTAAACCAAATGGTAATTTGAATAATAGCCAATAAATATTATATATGTCCACTACCTTATAATAAGGTAGTGCAGAAATTGCAGCATCCAAACCAATTGGCCTTTTTGTTAAAGCAAACCCTAAAAAAAAGAGAAGAATAAAGCTGACATTAAATGAAGCAAGGAAAATATGGAGAAGAACTTATTTCTGAAATTATTTTAACAATCAATCAACATTTAAGATGGCTTTTCACCTGATAAACACCTTAGAGTTCAGTAAAGTTCAGATGTTGCTGAAACAAAGAGCTCTAGGTTAGCCAACCATAACAACAACAAAAAAGTTAAAGAGATTTAATAGGGGGATGACTGATTAGAATTTGGTTTATTAGAAAAGATCCATTGCTAAGAACATAGGAGATGGAAGAAACCATGATGTAAAAGCTGGAAAACTTAAAGTCACCTGCTATTTTGTTGGTCAACAAAGGCAGTGCTACCATGTAGAGTAAACTTGTAAACATTTGCAGATATAGACGCAATATTATTCCAATTGGCCAGCAACCAGAAATTTCACACAGGTTAAAAAGAAGAAGAAGAAGAAAAAGTAATATGGCTTACCAAAAACTGCGCAAACTTGATATCAGACGTAAAATGAAAAGACTTATCTTTTGATTTGAATCTCGAGTTGCTCTTCTTTCTTGGGGACATTATAGACAAGTCAAATGAAGAAATATCAGTTTTTTTTGCTCAAACCCTTTGTCAGCGCTTGATGTTTGAAGGGAATGCAACAGGTTGAGAGCCTGTTGATCAAATGTGACCTTTTATTGGAACATTCAAAAATAACTAGCACCCGTAATTTAATGAGGCACTGCACCATATCCAGTATTGGTAGATATTCCAGCATCTTGCAACTGTTAACAGACAGATGATGTGTAAATGAAAGAGTCCCCAACTACAGAAGAAAAAAATTCCATTCTTTCTAATTTTGTGGTTTTAGCAATTAAATATTATGGTGCTGTGTGTTGAAGTAGATGAGGCAGAGGCTTGATGTGTGCATAAAATCCCTATGCATTTAGCCTTGTCCAACAAAAAATGATCTTTGGTCCTAACACACTAGGCATTATGCTATAATAGCGATGCTTGGGATTCACTGTCTAATGAAAACAACAATACAACTGCAAATAAACCAAAAGTAGAAATAAAGCATTCATTACAATTTACCAAATATCTATCATTGAGCTCATCTATAGTCTTAAAGTGTGAAAGAGAAAATCTCAAAGGTGCATAATTTCATTCCAATACATTGAAAATACATAAGAACAAATAAAAAAAATGAGCAGCATAGAAAAAGATAGATTAATACTAACCTTCAAGAATCCAACTTCAATGAAAATTATAACATTGCACAGGGTCCTCAACCTCTGACTGCCATCAATTTGCCACTAAATTTGAACCTAACAAAGAAGAATGAATTTAAGGTAGAATATTAGAAGATAAAGGATGGTGCCTGACATGTGAAACCAAGACCTACGACCTCACCTTTTATATTTTAGAAATCATGGAATTCGGTAAAAGAATAAAGAACCACCCTATTGCAGTTTGAGTTTGGTCAGCAGAGCTCTGACAAGTATAATTATATATTTTTCAACATGATATATTATTCACTAAGATCACCCCTTTTATTTTATATTTATTTTTCTTTCACAAAATGTTTGGCAGATGTTATAAATCTTGATTTTTTAGAATCAGATATAATGTGTGTTTTTGGTAAGATATCAATCATGATGAAGGGGTTCAAGATGGAGCAGACTTTAAAGTACTATATAATTGCATAATACAATGCTAAGACTGTGAATGTGAACCACGACTCTAAAACCTAGCAGAATGCATAGGCATACATAGTTTTATTTAACTATTGAGAGTGAATTTCCCTTGCATTCCGTTATGTTGGAAACAAAATATAAGAAATGCCTTGGGAGAGGAATTGAAGTACCTAAACTTTTTTGTTCATTAATGCATTTCAGTTCTTTTCCTTCTTGCATAGCACCCACGATATAACCTACACGCATAACATTTGTTATATGGTTCCTTAGAAAAAAGAAGAAGAAGGAAATGAAGTTTACGGTAAAAGAAGAGGAGATCAGGTTTAGATGGACTTACCGCATAATTTCTGTATAATTGGAATATGGAAAAATCGGCGTTGAATATTGTTTGCAATTATCGAAAGAGATAACTCCATTTTTTTTCTTCTTCTAAAACAAAATAAAGAATAAATTAAATAAATTAAAAAGATTAGGGAAAAGTGAATAGAGGAACACTGAAATTAGGGGTAACATACCGCCCATCTGTTTTGGAATAATTTGCACAGCTACCGTTTGATATATTCATCATCGATGAAGAGATGTCGGATGTCGGAAATTTTGGACAACTCTGCACCGCTCCCCTTTGCGCATCTTTCTTTTAATTTGGGGCAATCATTAATCTCTAACTGGATGAGGTGTTGCATAGCTTGCTTTGTTGGCAGATACACCAAGTTTTTGCAACGGTAAAGTTGCAACCCTCGAAGAGAAGAAATGTTGCCCAACCATTCAGGCAAAGTTTCCATTCCATCAAATTCCTTTATGGACAACTGGACAATAGCAGTGAAGTTTTGAATTTCGTCCGGGATAGAGTCGAGTTGAGTCCATCCATATAAACATAGCCGTTTAAGGGACGCATGGAGGGAAGTCATGGAACTGAGAATGGAGAAAGCATCCAGTTCTTCGCAAAACCCACCAATCGACAAACTATTCAAGCGGCAATCCCATAACCACTGTGGTAGACGTGTCAACTTTTGGCATTTGAAAATATCTACTTGGGTAAGAGAACGCACTTCTCCTATATCTGGAATAATCTTCAGGTTGGGGCATCCGGAAATTTCTAATTGAGTAAGAGATCGAAACTCTCGTAGATCTGGAATCAATATCAGATTAGGACAATCATTTATGCTCAAATCTTGAACAGACGTACAGAATTGCAACCCAGTTGGGAGAACTTCATCGCCACATGATATCGCCAAGTGTCGAAGAAGGGATGCGGCAGCTTGTATACTTGGAAAAGACATCAACTTAGGACAACCCTTTACCTCCAACATCTCAAGGGAACTGAGGTTGCGCAAGGCCTCCGGAATTTGACTCAGTTCCCCACATTTTTCTATCTTAAGTGAACGTAGAGAGGTACAAATAATCTGCTTTGGCAGAAAAGCAAGTTCTGACACCGAAGAAATATCAAGGGATGTGCGTGTTGTGAGCTTACTGCAAATCTTTTCAAATATTGTGCTGCAAACTCCACCAATCTTTAATTTATTAAGAGATTGAAAATGGCATGGAGCGCTCATCAGTTGAGGACAGTCTTTAATGGTCAACTCTTCAAGGCAAGGAAACACGACACGCGCTGCTGTCACTTCCATAACATCCTGCCACTCCACTAGGCAGTTCATGTTCTTCAATTTGAGTTTTCTTAATGCCGGGAACAATGCATTTCTGTAACTGTCATCACTGTACATGGTGTAAAACTTAACTCCTATGCAGGTCACTTTATCCATTCCCTCTATAACAAGAAACTTAAGGCAGGATAGATGTCCGAGGGTGGGAACTTCTTCACATTCTGTGCAACCGGAAAAATTTATTTCAATCAAATTGTCAAAAAGCGACAAAGCATCCTTTGCATTACAACTTCTCAACATCCATGATGGGAATTTCTTTCCACCGAAGTTTTCAATACGCAAGTATTTCAAATTTTGATGAGGCTGGAGGCCTTCCAACACGTCTTCTTCATTATGGTAATTGACTTCTTTTCTAGTTCTACTATAATCCCAGCAAAAACTTAACCCGTCTATTTTGGCCTTTTCAGCTAAATTTGCACCTCTAGCTTCTTCTTTATCTCTCACATTCTCTAGATCCATGATGCCCAATACTCCACGAAGTTGATTCAACTGCCCCAATTCTCCGATTCGATGACCTGCTTCTTGTTGGACAAAGAAAGATGGAAACGTTTGTAGACATTTCAACTGCCCAATATCTTTCAGTGAACTCCACATTCTAACAGAATAATTAACACAAATAGATCTCAAGTTAACCAAATTTTTTAGATCTTTTGGAAGCTCATTGACACTATAGCAACCCAAAATATTTAAAGTTTGCAAATTGTAGAGCTTGGTGATGGACTTTGGCAATGCTTTGATGTAAGGACATGAGATGTGGAGAAACCTCAAGTGTATTAACCGACCAATTGATTCTGATAACTCTATTATGCTAAACCCTGACAATTTCAGAACACGCAAGGATTAAAGTTTGATAACATGTTGCCAAACACATCAGCATTTGAAACAAGTGTGCGCAATCTCCTAACACTGACTTTTGAAAAAGAAATTCTTGGTATTATTTCTCCTTCAGATTGGATAGATAAACGTCGTACATGACTAATATCATCCATCGAATCTCCCTTTACAATCAAGGTTTCCAATTTTGAAATTGAGAGGGTAAGATCATGTACCAAATCATGCATTTTACAACTCACAATATTATCATATTTATCTTTTACCGCATCTTGCAATAAGGAATTTGCTACCAAGATATCAAAATACATAATACCAATATCCTCCATCACCAAATCACTTCCTTGAGATGGTTGAAGGAACCCTTCAGCCATCCAATATTGAATTAATTCTTCTTTCTCCATAACATAATCTTTAGGAAAAATTGAACAATATGCAAAACATTGTTTTAAAGATGGTGATGAAAGATAATCAAAGCTTAATTTTAATATTGGTAACATGTCATTGCTATCATGTAGGCTACTCCAAACTTCACTATTTTGTATTGTCAACCATTGACTTTTAACCTTTTTTAGTGACATTGTCCCTCCCAAAACATTTGCTGCTAATGGAACCCCTCTACATTTTTTAGCAATGTCTCTTCCAATAGCCTCTAAATCTGGAGTTAATGGAATTGTAGACAACCTTTTCTGCATTATGGATCAACATTCATCATCATCTAGTTTTTCTAATTGATGTCGAGGAAGTGTTTCCATAATTTCTGCCACCTTATGACTACGGGTTGTTACAATAATATTGTTTCCAAAATTTGAATTAATTCCTAACAAACAACCCCTTAATGCATTCCATTTTAGAAAATCTTCATTCCAAACATCATCAAGAATGAGAAGATATCTTTTTCCTTGCAACTCTTTTTGAAGGTTTTGAAGTATTGCATCCTTAATTTCTAATTGACTTGGGATACCAGTAAGGGATTCAAGAATCCCTCTTAAAATCCTTTTATCATCAAAATCATCAGAGACACATACCCATATTTTCTTATCAAAATAATTCTTTACTAGCTCATGATTGTATACTAGTTTTGCTAAAGTTGTTTTTCCCAGACCTGCCATTCCTACTGTGGGAATGACTGAGAGTTGTTGACCAGTTGTACTAGTCACTAACTTCACTATTCCGGAAACACTATCTTTCCTTCCTACAACTTCTGAATGGTCAAGAAATGAATCTGTCTCTCGGTTTGGTATAGTCTCAGGATTAGCATTTATTGATTCGGCTCTAATAAGTCCAAATCTAATTGCTTCATCATTAACCCTTTTCAGTGAATCAGCAATAGTCTTGACTTTGTTGGCCATCTTGAAACGGAATGCAATGGGATTTGAAAATGAAAAGAAGAAGCATACCTTTCTCTTCATTTGGTTTCGGATCTCTACCTTTCGCCGAAGACGCTCGTAAGCAAGCTCATCTAGCAGGTCATCAGCATCATAAGCAACTTTTTCAAGCCTCCGCAGCCAAAGCCTCACGCTCTCTTCTCTCACTTGCCTTTTCTCTGCATCAGCCAGCACAGCTTGAATCATCTCTACTGACTCACGAAGTTGTATCAGCTCCTCCTCGAAACCCCAAGCAAGGCCGATTTGCTCAGTAGCAAGTGAAATCAGTTTGCCTAGTATTTCCTCGGCAACAACATTAAGGACAGTCTCAGCCATCTTTGGTTCGGTAAGTCAGATATGAGGTGAAAGTATTGGGACGCAACAGAATTGTGATGTTAGAAGACTAACAGCAACTTGCATACATGTGTTTTTTACATTTATATGAAGCCTAATGGGATGCGAACAGAACCATATTCGTTTTCATTATTTTTTGGTCGAAACTATCCTTGCTTTTAGAAGAGGAGGTTTACCTTTTCAAAAATATATATATAATAATAAAAAGATGAGGTTTACCCAAAAAAAAAAAAAAAAAAAAAACGAAGAGGAGAACCTTTTTTTTATTTCTTTTTTCTTAAGTGTGGAACATCTTCCATCACGCGTCTATTTTTTGATATAAATGGATCCTTATGGGATGGGACATGTTATAACCGTGTGCCGCAACTTGTACATCATCATTAAGATTTGGTTAAATCTTGTGGATTAGATTAGGATCCGTGCAATATTTTGAGTATTATAGCCAAGGAAGTCAATACTGTACCGGAGGCTGTACCGGTTTGGCCACCGGTACGATATATTTCGGATACCGGTCAATACCGATGTACCGTTTCGGGTTTACCGCTATTATATATATATATATACACACACACACACACCAAAATCTTTAGAATTATGTTTATAAACATATAATATTTCACTTATATTATAGTAAATATAAAAGTTTATTATAAAACATTATCTCAATTCAGAAAAAATTATTCATAGTTTTAGACTTTAGTATCAAATAAAAGAAAAAAAAAACACAATATAAAAAATAGAAAGCTTAGTTGTTCATTGCATACTAAGAAAACAAATAATACTAAGAAGTTAATGTAAATAAGTTACCATTATGCCTTTACAAAAATTTAAAAATTACAAAACTATAAAAAATAAAAAATAAAAAGCTTTTTTTTGTACCGGCCGGTACCGCCCGGTATTGCCCGAAATTGGCCGGTATGGCCGGTACGCGGCCGGTACGGCCGGTATTTTTTCCGGTACAATATAGAAGTGTACTGGTACCGGTGCACTAGCTGGTACGGTACGTATCGGCCGGTACGGCCGGTACCGGTACGGTATCGGCCACACTGATTATAGCAGATGCAATTTCCTAGCTTCCACTCACATTTTTTTTTACTATTTTTTTTTTAATTTTTTCTCACTTTATTTTTTTTAATGATTTAAATTGAAGATTACCTTTTTTAACTTTCAATCTTAGAACTATTTTTTCACATATGGAATCTCAATCCAAATTTTGTTATATAGATTCCACACACATTCTTTTTGAAATTGTGTTTTGAATCCCCAATTTGAATTAAATTTGTGAAAATATGATTTCATAATTTTAACTAAAATTGTGTTTTTAAAAAATGGATTTACTGAAATTGTGTTTTGAATCCATAATTTGAATTAAATTTGTGAAAATACAATTTCATAATTTTAACTAATTTTTTTTTTAAATGGATTTACTAACGTGTGCCTTTAGGGCACACATTAGTAAACCATTTTAGAAAATTTTTTATGGAAAAACGAAAAAATAATTAACTGTTTTGATAGCTTTTTCAATTTTCCATAAGAATTTTCCCAAAATGGATTATTAATGTGAGCTCTAAAGACACACATTAACTAGACCCTTTTAAAAAAAAAACATTTTAAAGGAGTGTGCATAAGGAATTAAGGATACCAATTTTGCCCCACCCCACAAAGGTGGTTGGGGTGAGATTTTTGTCCCGTACCCTGAGGCGAGACGGGGCAATGATAGGTTTAAGCTATTTATCCCCCGCACCACACTATGATGGGAAAAAAAGTAGAAATTATTTTTGAAGATCTAAGCAATGTGTATTTTGTTATGTATTAAGACTTTCCCCAAAATTGGGAGGATTTAGACTGATATGAATTAATTTTTTTGAATTTTTTAATAAAATTCTCAAAATATCCCTATATATTTAGCCATTTATTATAAAATATAGGTCTAATAGTAATATTTTCATACAATGATTTCATTCATTTCATTTTATGTTACCCCCAAACAAGGTTACTTACCTTCTATTCATTTACATTCATTTATTTTAAAACATCCAAATAAAATAACTTAATTTTATTCTATTCATTTCTTTTCCATTCATTTTTCTTACTTAAATACATTTAATTCCATTCCATTCCTTTGTAAACCTCCAAATGAAGGCTTTAAGATTTGTGACTATGCATATATTTGTTCAAATTTTGTGTCAATCGGATATTATTTACTATGTGATCTATAAACTTATATTTTATGCATAATTTTAAACTACAAAAAATTGCAATTTAAAAAATTTATTGATGAGATATCTATTGATCTTTAATTTTCTAGAAATTTTGCAAGCATGGAGGATATAAGAAGAAGATATAATCCAATGATGGATTTGTCAAAATTCACCTTTAATAAAAAGATATTAAGTATGATTGTAGCCTAAGATTACAACCAATTTTGTAGCTAAACTTTGTCCCTCAATTATCAATAAAATACAGAGTTTTCTACAATGTTTCTCTAATAGATTCTAGGTTATCACCTCATGGATTCGAGGTTTACTACCCAGAAATTAACAGTTTAATTTTTGTTCATCAAAGAGAGTATCGTGCGTGCTTTCTTTAGGCTTCTGCGACGTCAATATGCCAGGATGCAATTAAAATTAGTTACAATTATATATGTATGGTGTTTCAAAATTTTCTACCTAAATTTAGTATTAATCTGTTCATTCTTTAAAAACTTTGCTAATTTTTATAGAAAAGCCTTAGAAGGGTATATTAATACGCAAATTGTTCCACTTTAATCATTTAATTGCGATTTGTTGAACTACTAATATATTTAGTTTTTAACTTTCTTCTTTGTTGCTATACAATGAATTTTGTTAATTATTATTATATTTTTTCGAATAAGCTAAAAAAAAATTATTATAAAAATCTACTGAAAACATAGTTGTCAAAATCGCGATCTGGATTGTAGGATCGCACAATTTTACAATCCCACCTCACCAAAACGTTTAGGATCGCACTAGGATTGTACGTAGGATCGTATAAGATTGTAAGATCGTATGGGATCCTACCGATCCTACAAAAACATAAATTTTTGCTTTTTTTTTTGTTTGTTTTGGGATAAGTTTTTTATTTTGATGAAGTTTTAAGGGTTTTTTTTTTCATGTTGTGATAGTATGACTTTTTATTTTATTTTATTAAAATTATGTTAACCTAAGAAAATGTTTTCTAGTTTTTAGTTCACTTGTTTTCAAAATGAAGAAATACTTTATCATTTCTAATTGAAGAATTTGATGTTGGCTTTGCTATTTTTTAAGCTATAATATTATTAGATTTGTTTGATCAATATACTAATTTGTGTTCTAATATTATTAAAATATTTTTTATATATAATTTTATCAGTTATGCTTAAATTTGTATATTGATTGATTGATTTTTTTTAAGTATGCTCTTTAACTGTTATTGAGTGGTATAATTTGAATAGTTGAGTGTGAAATTGTATTTTGATGTCTTTTGCAACTCTAGTGTACAAATATATAATGTATACATAGATGATGAAATGGATGATGATGATTATAAATTTAGGATGGTGGTTATAAGAACCTTAGAATGGGAATAATTAAATTTTCACTTTACCTTAATATTCATCTTACTTTGGAACTTCATATTGTAGTTAGCTAGTTTTCATTTGCTAACTTATTTTGGATTTCAAACATGGAACCTAAAATTTGAAAAATATTTTCCATATGTTTGATAAATATTTTGGTATTTGGTTGCTAATTAAACATTTATTGAACTTTTTAGATACATTGGATCAAAACTTAAATATATTTGTTTCGTTAGTATAAACAGCGATGTATGACATGCAAATTACATCATATGATGCAAATCTTAGTTTTTTTATGGATGAATTTATAATTTACGTGATTATTCAACATACAGAGTCATTATCAATGTGTTTTTTGCTTTAAATCTAAAAAAATGTAAGATTTTTTGATTCACGATCCGATCCTACGATCTATGATCTCACCTACCTTTAACGATCCTACGTAGGATCCCGATTTTGACAATCTTGACTGAAAATATATAATCCATTTAGTATAATAAAACTTTCATTGAAATTTATATTTGAGTTACAACTATAAATTTTAGAAAAAATATTTTAAATTAGTTTAAGAGAGTCAAAGTACTTTTAAATATACTTACAATTTAAAATTGAAGAGAAACTTGGTAGAGAATTAGGGTAGAATTGAAGTCAAACTTAGGAGACTTGACACATATATACAAAATTAGAATAAATTAGCTTAATCCTTAAGTGAACTTTCATAATATATATATATATATATATCTAAAAGTTTAAGCATAGTATTTATTGTTCCTATGCTCTTATTAAGTTACATCAGTAGCCACATCACTATTTTATTTTACTCTTTTCGTTTTTCATCTTTATTGATTGTCTATTGCAAAATTAATTTTTTGTGATCAAATGTGATGCATACACGCCATCATAAATTGTAACTGTCTATTGTATATATTGAAAGCTCCTTTCAATATTAAGTGTCATTTTATTTTCATCTTTACACACACATGCGCGCGTGCGCACACACACACACAACACAACACAATAAATTTTGCTACTCAATCATTGAGCTATATTATCCACTTATTTTTTTACCTTTTTTTTTAACTTTTCTTCTCACTACTCCAACAAAAAAAAAAAAAGTTCATCTCCCTATTAGTCCTCACCAACAGTTACACTTAACTTTTCCCTTTCCTTTTTACCTTTTTACCTCCCCCACTACTCTCTACTTTACCATTACACTTCTTTCATCATTTTCTTTTTCTTTTAACTTGAATCTTCTTCTTCCTATTTTATTTGTACAAATTTGATATCATTCCTCTTATTCAATCCATATTTTTCTCACAAAAAAAAACTGAGTACTATCTCTCTCTCTCTCTACTTTTTTTTTGTTGAATTTTTGTTCTTTTAATAACTCTGATTAAGGTTGATATCATTCCTCTCATTCAGTCCATATTTTTCTCACAAAAAAAAACTATGAGTACTCTCTCTCTCTCTCTCTCTCTCTCTCCCAACTATGATTAAGGTTGATGTTTTTTGAAAAAAAAAATGTTTTGGTATTATGTTTTTTTAATTTCCCATCTAAAAGTCTGTTCTCTCCCTTTTATAACTTTGGTTGAATTTTGGTTTGGGTTAATACTTAGTTTTTTATTTTTGGAAATAGGGATTTGAGTTTATATCAAAACACATTTTACATGGTTATGAATTTGAATATGCCAACCAATTATTTGAATAATAAATCTATATATATTTAATAGTTGAAGCGTAGCATTTATTATTGTTACGCTTCTGTTAAGCCACATCACTATTTTATTTTACTTTTTTGGTTTTCTATCTTTATTGATTGTCTATTACAAAATTAATTCTTTGTGGTCAAATGTGATGCACTACATGCAATCATAAATTGTAATTGTCTATTGTATATATTGAAAGCTCCTTTCAACATTAAGTGTCATTTTATTTTCATCCTTATTGATAGACCAAGAATGTATTGACCCATTTGATAACTTAATCAATTAATTAGCCAAGTGAAATTAATTTGATTCAATTACATGCAATAAGCATGGTAGCACAAACAAATCACAAACTAAGTTATATGCAGCGGAAAATAAATTTAACACAGGTGATTTGTTTACGAAAGGAGAAAACCACCGAGGCAAAACCCCACCGGGTGAATTTAAGGTCACCACTCCCGAGAATCCATTATTATCAAAACAAGCGGTAACAAGTAAAAGGAGTCCCAGTACCTAATACCAATCTACAGTTGAACCTTTACCCCAATACCCAATTGGACTTGTGATGTAGTGACAATCTATCATTTCAATGCACAGCTCCGATACGTAACTAATCAATTGATGCACGAATTCAAGTACGTGACTAACACACCAACTTGAGGAAAATGTTGGCTGCAAAGTTCTTTAGTTCATCCAATGATAAAGATCAAGAAGCTCATTGGTTACAAAACCCTTAACGCAAAGACGCTACAGTTTCTATAAGGAATATGATAAACTAGGGCAAATTCTGTCTCCAGTCATAATTTGCATGCACAATCAATTTGCATTGAGTTGTATCACTTAAGATGGTCCTTAAAATAATCCTTATATATGTCTAGGGTTGTGAAAAAAGAAACTATACACAAATACACTTGGACATGCTTGAAATCAGATCTGAAAATCTCGATTTCATAATTCTCGACAGATACAGCTTCTGTCAAGCTGCTGTTGATAACCATAATTAAACCTCGATGGATATGACTTTGTCAAGCTATCTGTTAAGCTTTAATTATCGGCACTTCCTCACTTGTTTCTTTGATAGATTTACATGGCTTCAATACTAAACTTGAACTCTTATTCCTTGAAGTACTAAATCCATCTTAGATCTACCCAATTACAAGTAAAGTGCGTTTTATCAAAGGATTAGCCAATTTACATAACATATGTCTCTAACAATATCCACATATGTCCTAACAATCTCCCCCTTTGGCGATCTGTGACAAAACCACAATAAATAAATGAAGTATGAGAGAAGTCTTAAATCACTTAACTCATAATTACTTGTTAAATACAATAAAATCTAATCTTAACACAAGCTCTTGAAAAACTTTGCAAGAAGAGAGTTCATGGCATGATAGATTTTCACAGCTTATCTTTCTGAAACACTTTAAGTAAAACTTATTAAGGCATCTTAGTGTGAAACATAAATAAAGGACTGCATGCATAAAGAAACATGTGTATAAAGATAGAAAATAAACAACACATGGAGAGATAGGTGAATAGCAACATACATGATCATATATATAAATGAGAAATAAATACAATGTATGTCATAAATAAATGGTCACAAGACTGATGTACAAGAGGATAATGTAACTACAGAGAAAGAAAAGAAAAGAAATTAAAATACTCATTACATTCCTCAAAAAATATAGACACTCCCCCTAACAAAAATGTCTTATGCTAGCTCTCCCCTTGATACAAGACTACTCTCTTCATCCTGAAACTACTTCCCCTTTTTGTCAAGACAAAGGGTAAGTCATTGAGATGTTGTCATCTCCTCATCACTGGAAAAGCTAGCATCATCATCACTGGAAGAGCTAGCATCCTCATCCTCATCCTCATCCTCATCATCGTCACCATTAGCAGCATCTTCATCCTCAGAAGCCTCTAGAGAAGGAGATGGAAAAGCAACGAAGCCACCAAGGTGAGCCTGTCATAGTGCGATACGATTAACATGGGTGTTCACCTGACATAACTCATCACTGAGAGTGTCAAGGTGAGCATCCATGCGTTGAAGCTATGCCATGATCGCCTCAAGAGTTACACCACCCGTCGAAAAAGAAAGAGCAGAGGTGGAAGGAATAGTGGGGGCTAGAGGATCCATCGTCTTGGTCCACGGCCGCTTCGGTCAACGCTGGGCCTTGCTCTACTAAACAAAAGCTGCGTTGATGTCACCCATGACAGTATAGAGAGGAGAATCAAGGATAGGGATAGAAAGATGGCGAAGGATCCGCATGATAGTTAAAGGAAAGATGAGCTTATCACGGGTCGTCGTATCCCTGTAGACATCTATGATGGAAGCGATAAAGTGAGAAGGAAAGTCTATAGAGAGGTCCTCTAATAGGGATAACAAAAATCGAATACGAGGCTCTGTGATGGAGTTATAGTGAGACAGTGGATGGAGAATGAATGCCATCACCATATTTAGGAATCTTGGACCTTTAGCAAAGCCTAAGCATAGGGTGTTTTGGCACTCACCCCATATGGAGGGTGTCTCACAGAAGTGAGACAGAAACCTGTCCTTGGAAATAGTCCTCAAACGCTGATAAGTGGGGTAGTCAGGATGCGCTTCCCATAGGACATGTTGTATCTCGGATACAAGATCCGGAGTGACTATGATGCGTGTACCTCTGATATGCGTAGCAAACTGAGGTACAAAGATATTGATACCATGCACGTTGGAGTAAAACTCTTGTATGATCACGATGGGACACCTTAAGGGTATCTTACGAAGAGATTCCCATCCTTAAGTGTGAATGACAATGGGTAGAGGAGTGTCGGCAAAGTCCGATGAAATCACATGGCGCTCTGGATTAAAGCCACGTTTAGAAAAGTTCTCAGAGAATTCTTGATCGGCCTTCTCATCACCGAACCGAACTTGAAGAGGGGGAAGATAAGAAGAAGATGATAACCCAGAATAAAAAGGAATCTGAGTTGGAGTAGATTTGTGCTTGGGTACCATGCGTAGTCTATCCAAGAGAGAGAGAGAGAGAGAGAGAGAGAGAGAGGACAGAACACACAATCACAAAAGAGTACAAAAAAGGAAAAGAAATGGTACGTATGTATGAAATATACATGAACATGTGACGTGCTAAAAATAATTGCATCATGGGTTGAAACCCAATCCAAACCTATTAGCACACAATTTCCAATATACAAGCACACATCTAAATGCATGAAACATTGTGAAAATGTTAATGGAATGCACTGCATGATCATATAGCATTAAATAAACAACACACAACCCAAAACTTTCACAAATATCTCAAAAACCCCAAAAGTTTCAAAGAAAAACCCAAAAACCTAGGTCTAATGCGTGAAATGCATGAGAAAAGAGGGATTTGAAGTTCATATCACAAGATTGAAGCTTGATTAGGCCGGAAACTTGAAAGGAGTGGAGATTAGAGTGAGAGGAGAGTGTTTGAAGGGAGAGAAATGATTTTCTATTGAGAGAGGTGAGAAAAAATGAAACCTGACTTTGTGTTGAACATATATATAGAAATCGCAGCTGGATGGATCAAGGAGCTGTTGAGATCTATTGAGCACTAAATCTCGATAGATATGAATCTGTTGAAGAGCTGTTGAGAATCGGTAGAGTGCAAAATCACCTTGATGGAAAGAGATTCTATCGAGAATCTATTAACCAAATAGAAAGTTTCTCGATGGATCAAGAAGCTATCGAAACAAATTCCAGAAAGCTCAATGGATCAAATATACGATAAGATCTGTTGAGAAAAAAAAAGTCCAAGGGGCTCGATAGATAGGAAGTTTTCGAGGATCTGTCAAGAAGCTGTTGAGTTTGATAAAAAAGAGTTCTTTAAAGAGAGGAAAAAGACAAAGAGATGAATGCAATAAGCAAGCTACTCAAACATAGATCCAATCAACGTGTTAAGCTCTCAAAAACATCTCTCAACAAGAAAAATGCAAAGCATTCAAGATCCAAAACACACACACAAACTAAACAGGTCTAACCAATTTTATATTTCAAAAACAAGTTAAGATAGTTTAGTGAGTACAAATTAACACATGTATTCCTTGTGATGACCAAATCACATTGTACCTGCATATGTATCAAAAGTAGTAAAGAATATGCATGTTGTGTGTGAAAACATAGCAAGAGTACATGTGTCTCATATTATGACAATTTGAGATATGAAAGAATCAATATTATTCACACACAATCATAACTGCTTGATGGAGACTATCACCTTCGAGGTACATCCTATAAAATTCACATCTCCTAGAAACACGCTTGTAATCATATTTAAAAACTTTTTGATTCTTTTTGCTTTTGATATTCTTTGCATATATTTTTTTTCTTTTGAGCATATCATACATGGGCATATAAGAGAAAGAATAAATACCCAATTATGTTAATCCAAAAACATCACAAATTTGCTATGTCGAAACACACAGATGTTAAACATAGTTGGCGGGCTTTAGTGGTGAGATGGTTATTTATGCCTTTCTCTTAAGATTTTTTTAGTCATTCCCATCAAAAAGAATGATATGAGTGTTAAGTATAAGAAATTACTTAATCGTACTCATCACAAACTCGAGCCACAAAGCTCACTTGCTTAGTTGTGCATTGAGATACTCATCTAAGCTATAAATGATACAAAGTTTAAAAAATTTTGTTTCAATGGCCATTCAAGGTACACAAGTACCAATGTACACAAAAAACACATTGTTTTTGTATTTTTTTTTTCAAATTCTTTTTTATGAAAAACAAAATAAAGCAAAACTGAAAACAAACAAACAAAAACATGTTAAACAAAGCAAAACATAAAACTAGACTGACTCAAAAACAAGAAAGAAAAACACACAAGTAATGCAAAAACCATTAGGGAAGAGAGAGAAAAAGCGACTAAATCACTTTGAACCTTTTTCCGTCCACACCTTTAAAAAACCTTTCCTTTGAGCGAACTTTGATCCATTGGTGAGGGGAAGAATTGAAACCATTCAAATTTGAAAGGAACATAAGGGCTTTAAGAAGATCTCCATGAGGAGCAAAAGAGGATGAGAACTGATTCTGGTTTCCGGATGAGATCATATTGTTGCTTTGTTGAGTGGCTAAGCATTTGTAGCAATTTGGACGAGTATGCCCTGAAGTTCTATAGTGATGACAGAGATGCGGCTTATTTGGTTGAGAATTTTTGTTATTAACCTTCTTAGTCCTAGGGTTTCTAGTCTCTTTATTTTCAAGCTTAAGGGGTGCTCGTAGAATCGATTTGCCTTTGTCTACATTCTTACTAGCTATATTAGTTTTACATTCATTGTCCTCAAAATTAACTTTATTAGCAGGTGAGATAAACAAAGTAGTACTAGAAGAGGCAATATTAGAAGAAGAGAAATCATACCCCAATTCGGTTCTATCAGAAGCAGATTTTTGAAAGCTAAGTATCTCATTGAGTTTTGCACTAGAAGTCCTCTCCAATTGAGCTTTGACCTAGAACAACTCCGCTTTAAGCTTCTTTGTCCTTTTAGCCAAGAAGTTATTCTCGAACCGCAAAGCTCCAATGGTCTGATTTGCTTCATTTACCTTTGTGGAGAGCTCTTCTCAATCAAGTTCCACTTCGCTCAACTTCTTGGTGGCCAGCCTATACAGTTTCTTATACTTTTCAAAAACCTTGTACAACTTTGCATAGGCTTTATGGATGTCATCTAGTTCATCCATTTTCTCAAACTTAGACTCTACCAAGTCCTCTTCTTCATCTACTTCTTCGACAGTCCCCTCAGTAGGATTCACTATGACAATGAAGGCATACAAGATTCCCTCGTCATCATTGTTATTTGACTCATCCTCAGGCTCGGTGTCACTCAAGGTAGCAGCAAGGGCCTTGTTTTTCCCAATAGTTTTGAGATATGTTGGACATTCTTGTTTCATATGTCCAAGACCTTGACATTCGTAACACTCTGGTCCGAAGGGAACAGTGTACTGACTGCTAACTTTAGCATCCTTCTTTCCTCTGTCTTGGCTCTTGAATTAAGAAGAACTGGATTGCTTTCAATCTTTATCAAATCCTTTCGCATTGACATTCTTCATAAACTTCTTGAATTTCCTAGTGATGTAGGATTTCATCTTCGAATCTTCATCATTAGAATACTTATCAGTCTCATTTCTTTTGACTTCATCATCAGAATACTTATCGGTCTTATTGCTTTTGACCTTCAGTGCCATGCTCTTACTTTTGCTCAGTTTTTCGATCCTAGTCAAATCTAATTCATAAGTCTCCAAGTTGCCAACCAGCTCTGTCAAAAAAATTTTGTCAATGTCCTTTGATTCTTCAATGCGGTGATCTTGGCATGGAATCTCTTCGGTAGAGACCTTAGCACCTTTCTTACAACCTTGGGTTCAGGAATAACTTCCCCAAAATTAAAGGCAGAGTTGACTATGTCCTTCAGCTTGGCATAGAACTCATCAAACGACTCATCCTCCTCCATCTTAATCTCTTCAAAGCTTGTAGTAAGCCTTTGAAGTTTTGGATTCTTAACAACCTTAGTCCTTTCATAGGTTGTTTAGAGGATAGTCCATGCTTCCTTAGCGGTTTCAGTTGAGGATATCTTCTTGAACTCCTCATTGGTGACTGCACTGAATAAAGCATTCAATGCTCTACTGTTGAAGTTTATCACTTTGATCTTGGCATCATCCCAATTAGCGGGTGCTTCCTTTGGCTTAGTCCAGCCAATCTCTATAACTTGTCACACCTTCTCATCTAAGGACTGTAAGAAAGCTCTCATGCGTACTTTCTAGTATAAATAGTTAGTGCCATTAAATAAATGAGGTATAACTAGAGATTGTCCTCTATCCATGACAAACAGGGGTCAATGGATCACACAGCAAAGATTAACTCTAATCAAAGTGTACCCGCTCTGATACCACTTGATAAGCCAAGAATGTATTGACCCCTTTGGTAACTTAATCAATTAATTAGCTAGGTGAAATTAATTTGATTCAATTACATGCAATAAGCATGGTAGCACAAAAAAATCACCAACTAAGTTAAATGCAGTGAAAAATAAATTTGACACAGATGATTTGTTTACGAATAGGAAAAACCACCGAGGCAAAACCTCACCGGGTGAATTTAAGGTCACCACTCCCGAGAATCTACTATTATCAAAACAAGTAGTTACAAGTAAAAGGAATCCTAGTATCTAATATCAACCTACAGTTGAACCCTTACCCCAATACCCAATTGGACTTGCGGTGTAGTGACAATCTCTTCTTTCTATGCATGGCTCCTAGTACGTGACTAACCAATTGATGCATGGATCCAAGTATGAGACTAACACACCAACATAAGGAAGATGTTGGCTACAAAATTCTTCAGTTCATCCAACAATGAAGATCAAGAAGCTTATTGGTTACAAAACCTTTGGCTCAAAGACGTAGCAACTTCTACAAGAAATATGATGAATTAGGGAAAATTTGTCTCCGGTCACAATTTGCATGCATAATCAATTTGCATTAAGTTGCATCACTTAAGACGGCTCTTAAAATAATCTTTATATATGTCTAGGATTATGAGAAAAGAAACCTTACACAAATACACATGGCTATGTGTGAAATTAGATTTGAAAATCTGAATTTTGTAATTCTTGACAGATACCACTTCTGTCGAGATGCTGTCGAGAACCATCATTAAACCTCGATGGATATGAATCTGTTGAATTATCTGTCGAGCTTTAACGATCAACACTTCTTCAGTTGTTTCTTAGACAGATTTGCATGACTTCAATACTAAACTTGAACTCTTGTTCCTTGAAGTACTAAACCCATCCTAAATCTACCCAATTACAAGTAAAGTGCGTTTTATCAAAAGATCAGCCAATTTACATAACATATGTCTCTAACAATATCCACATATGACTCACGAAAAAAATATTATAATTAAGAAAAATAAAAAAAGACTTGAAATTTACAACTCGTGTTTCACCGCTAAATTTGGTGCATGGGCATTGGGTTTTTATGGAGGAGTGTATGAAAGGATAGTTGAGGCAATTTCCATGAGGGTGACCATCAATTGGAGAGTGTTTCCTCTCTTGACCTTTCGAATAGATGTATTCACAATTTGATCAATAAGCGGTTCAGGCAGTACTTCCTTCACATGATTCTTCTTTGTTTATATGCTTTATTTTATCAACAAATATTAAGTAGATAACATGAAATCGAGCTAACAATTCAATTAAAAGTTCTAGACTTTTATGGAGATTCTAATATGGGCTTTGTTTTTAGGGAGAAGGAGAGTGTTTTTTTTTTTTAATTTCTAATCAAAACACATTAGCCGCATATTCAACAAGACATAAATTCAGGTAATACATTTTTTTTCTCTTTTTATTTATATTTAATTCCCACAAACTAGGCTACAATAAAGTTCCTCATGTTATAAATATAAATATGATGAGTTAGGTAGTCAGACCAGGGTTTGATCAAGTAAAGAACTTTATTATTTTTATTTTTTTTATTATAACTATTTTTTAATGCGAAAGTTAAAAAAGTTTGTTTGGTTGTATAGGAATAAGAAATAGTGAAAAAAAGAGTTTTGAAGAACTTTTGTATCAATCTAAACATTAAAGTTAAAAAAAAAATTCTTTCATTCGTAATCCTTATAGTTATTAATTGTGATTTTTTATTTAACTTTTTTTTAACTACATAACGCACGTTTGTTTTTCAAGTTGTTCATACTAGCCACACTTCTCCTTCTCGAGCTATGGTTTCAGCCGTTCATACCTCCTTCTTTAACACTCCTCTGGTTGCTACATTTTAGAAATCAAATCAAGGTTATGCCTTTTCTATTTGCTAAAATTTTCTGTTTGGATATAATATATTCAATCAAAACTCTGTCTCCCAATTGTATCCTTTTATGAGGATATAACCAAGTGTGTTGTTTATAAATTACTGTTGTTTTTTCTTTCTTTCTTTCTTTTTTATTTATTTTTAATGTTAAAATAGTCTTAAATTTGTGGTTGAAATTAGTTTTTCTTTTTTCTTCTTCTAATCTGTGTGGGAGTATCTTCAGAGGGTGGATTTCCTTAAAAGCTAGCCCGGTTCTTAAAAACCAATTGATTATACTAAATTTTAAAAAAATAACGTTCTGATTCCATGGGTAGTTATAATTTTTTCCTATTTGCAAAAAAACTAAAAACCCCTAAAATTAATTTGGGGTTTAGGCTCTTATTGAAAATTTGAAATTTGATTTCCTTAAAGCTCATATTCCATGTTAATTATAATTTAGAGGTGCATGATGTTTAAGAAGTAGTCACTCAATTGTCCTATTTTTGATACTAGAAATATATGTGAAAAATTTAACTGTCCCGTGCATTGCATGGGTTAGCGACTAGTTAAAAAAAAAAGTGAAAGATTTTATGTGATCAATGAAAATATGAGGATTAAGGTAATATATTATGCTCAATAGTTGATGGTCTGAGTTGAATGAAGTATTGCTCTACGTAACCAAATATGGATTGTATTTTCTTTGATATAATTATGCTCACAAGAAACTGTAAAGGCTATATTTTTAGGTTGGCAACCATGAACAAATTGTTACTTTTAAAACTTAAGGGTCTATTTGGGATCCACTTATTTTATTGAAACTAAAAACTTATTGCTAAAAGTACTGTAAATAAAAGTAAAAGTTAACTAAAATAGTATGGTGAGACCCATGAATAGTACTAAAAAGTGCAGTGAGATTCATGAATAGTAACAAAAATAAGCTGGATAGTAAAATAAGTTGGCAAAAATAATTTTTGCCAAACACACACTTAGGCTTGGTTTGGATAGTTGAACGTGTCTAGCGTTTAGCGTTTCCAGCTCCTTTTTTTTTTTTTTTTTCCTTTGTACACAGGTTTCAACCAGGCGACAAGCAGCACTATTCATCACTGTTCATGCACTGTTCATGCACTGTTCATGCACTGTTCATGAACAGTGCACGCACTTTAGTTTTTTTTTTTTTTTATAAATGGGACCCGTGATACTATTCACACATTTAAAAATTATTTTGCTACAGTGTTTTCAGTTTTCAGCTGTATCCAAATGGACCCTTAGTGTGCATTTAGCTCTAAATTAAAAAGCCAGCTTATTTTACTATTTAACTTATTTTTGGTACTATTCATGGGTCCCATTATACTATTTCAGCTAACTTTTACCTTTATCTACAGTATTAGCAAAAAGTTTTCAGTTCAGCAAAATAAGTGGGCCCCAAAATAGTTTGTCTACTTGTTTAGTCTAGAAATAATCAGTTAAAGAAGAAAAATGAAGTCCAGCACAGTTGAAAACTCAAGAATAAGAAAAAGCAAAATGCAGATAAGACTCACTTATCTCGATTGGTCAAGATTCGTGCAGTTTTCAGATCTTGCTTTTTCTCACAGCTGTTTGATCTAGGAATTTGATGGAACTTAAGGATATTTAAATAAAAACACTAGAGCACTTTTTTACCTATAACAAGAGGGTAGTGTTCTGTACATAGAATTGGAGATTTTCCATACTCTTTTGGAGCTACAACTAGAGACCTTGAGCAAACAATAGCTAGTTATAAAGTAAAGTTACTACATCAAGTCAACCACAGTTATCTAAATCTTTGAATGGAGATCTCAAAGTCATAAACTAAAGAGTTTGTGTGCAATATATAGTTTCATAGCAGAAAAGTTCATGGATTTGGAGCCGCGTGTGGTCACGTGAGTAAGTCTTACCTGAGGTAGCAGTAGATTTAGAATTAAGTGTATTGTACAAACTTCTATTCTAATAGTGAAATATTGCCTTGAGGATTGTTTAGACTAAGTCCTTCCCAAGTTTTTTTTTTCTTTTTTTTTTTTACTTTGAAACCACAATTTCAAAAGTTTTCTTGGGTCATCATTCTTGGTGTTCATGTGATCTATGATTGTTTGATGTTTGTAGATTCAGATCTATTGTAGAATTAATCTAATTAATTATTTGGCTAAAGATTTGATAAAATTTGACTCAATTGGGGTCTAAAACCCTAACAGAAACAAATCAGTACACTAGTAGCAAATTGTTGCAATACACGGAAAAGTATCAATCTATATGTTTATATAAAAAATTTCTTTATAATGTAGAACTAAAAACAATTTAAGTTTATAAGTCATATATATATATATATATATATATATATATATATATATATATATAATAATAATAATAGGTAAAGCAGAGAGAAAATTCAATTAAATTTCAAAATTGGAATTCAATTAGAGTCTAATTTTGTGCCATGAGTCTCATTTAATCTAAATTTTAGAATTTTGTGCCAAGTGAGTTAATTAAATGTAAAAATTGAATTTCAATTAGAGTTTAATTTTGTGCCACATGTCCTATCTAATTTAAAATTTTAAATTTTTGTATCAAATTAGTTAATTTAGTGTAGAAAACGAGGAGTCCAATTTAATAAACTATAAAAAACATAATCATATAACTAAAAAAAAATTCAAATTTATAAGTCATTTATATATATATATATATATATATATATATTAATAGGTAAAGTTTAGGAAAAATTGAATTAGAATTTGAAATTATAATCCAATTTTGCACCATGTGTCTAAATTTATGTGGAAATTAGACCATAATTATCCACTTAAGTTTGTGCCATGTGTCTACTTCAATTTTTTAATATTTGTGTCAAGTGAGTTAGTGAGTGTAACTTACTAAGAATCTAATATTAATGAACTATAAAGTTAAAAAAAAAAAAAAAAAACAATTGCATATACTCAAATAAATATCACCACATGTTTCTCAAAAAATAAATAAGATAAAAATCACCACACGTTTTATCTTATTAAAAATTAAAAAAAAATGATCATAAGTAGTATTGAATTTAGGTAAGAATTTTAATATGTAACTAATTACGTTTACTTTTTTTAAAAAAAATTGACTAATTATCTATATTTTATGATAAAAATTGTGTTTAATTTTAAATGTATCTATATGTATGCATGAATGCATGTGTTACAAGCTTAAAAAAATTGACTTATTATTTATATTTTTATAATAAAAATTATGCTTAATTTTAAATACATCCATGCATTTGCATGGAGTTACATACTAGTTTTATATAGTGTTAGATATATGATTATGTTTTTTTTTTTTTTTTCTGATTTATTTATATTTGACTTGTCGTTTTCTACTCTAAATTAACTCATTTGGCACAAAAATTGAAAAACTTTGATTAGATGGAAGACGTGTTGTAAAATTAAACACTTATTGAAATCAAATTTTTACACTAAACTAACTAACTTGGTTCAAAAATTTAAATTTTTTTATTAGATGGGACATGTGACGCAAAATTAGACTCTAATAGAATTTCAATTTAAAATCTAATTGGATTTTTTTTTTGGCTTTACTTATTAATATATACTAGCATGTAACTCCATTCAAACGCATAGATGTATTTAAAATTAAACAAAACTTTTATTATAAAAATATAAATAATTAATCAAATTAAAAATTTTAAAGCATGTAACACATGCATTCATGCATACATATAGATATATTTAAAATTAAACACAATTTTTATCATAAAATATAGATAATTAGTCAAATTATTATTTTTAAAGTAAATGTAATTAGTCATGTGGGGAGTAAAAGGACCCAAGTAGGTATTTGGGCCTTTTGGGCTCTGACAAGAAGGGTCAATCCGTTCTTGATTAAAATCCTGTTAGTACTGCAAATCGGCCCATACGCCGAGGGGCCGAGGATACGTCCAAAAATGAATTTCTCCTCGGACATACCGAGGAGAACTCAGAGATTCGCTATAAAGATCAAGGCAGAGTTCCACAAAGACTGATGGTTAAAAGGGGGATCCCTGTACCCTCTAGATGCACTGGTGTTAGAGATATATCTTAGAAAAAGGTTGCCACCTCCACGTTAAAGACCCTGCACCTACCTTCCTGACCGCATTAATGGGGAAGTGACCCCTAAACAGTGGAACTAAATCTTCTGGCTACTACTTAAAACACTTGAAGAAGGTAGTGTCAGAGGGGGAGAAGATTTGTGCAACACGTGGATAAAGCACCAAGAGAAAAAGTATTTAAGGAGGGGAAATGCCAAAGAAAGGGGGATCGGTCAGTTACCAAGAAAGAAACTAAGAATTGTAACCTTCAAGAAAGAAAGAGAAATAATATAGAAGTTTTCCTCGGCTTATGTCCGAGGAGGCTCCTTTGCAATAATCATTTACTATTCGCCAGTATTTTTACACCTTAGCCTGTTTATCAAGTTTTCAGCACCTCTAAACTCAATTTCAAACCCACACTCTACAAATTTCATTGTTTAAGGCTCATTGGGCCTGAGCCCACAGTTGTCTTTGGGTCCAGGTACAATTGTGTGCTTACAATTGGCGCCGTCTGTGGGAAATCTAGTCTTGAAGGAGCTGGAATACTATGGCAGGCTTAGGCTCACACCATGCAGAGTCTCAAGGATCACAACCTGAGGATCTTTTTAAGCGTCTTGAGTGTCTGAGGGATCGAGAGGGAAGCGTTCACACTGAATACCCTAGAGCGAGCCATACTTATGGCGGAGGCAGCACCACCCATGAGGATGGTGCTAAGGCCATGCAAAATGAGATTAGTCATCTTAAAAGGAAACTGCGCCGCGTAAGACGGAAGCGTTCACCATCCTCATCTAATCTTTCTTCATGGTCGCCCCCTAGCGCAACGTCCTCTTGTGAGGAGGACGACCCACCAGCTCATAGGCACAAGAAGCTTCCTTCTAGGGGCTTGGGGAACGATGCTATGAGCCAGGCGTTGCATCAGCTCTCTAAATCGCCATTCTTACGGAGGATTGAGAAGGGGAGGCTCCCTAGGAGGTTTACCCAACCTACCTTCACCATCTACAATGGCCGGACTGATCCGGTGGAGCATGTGAGTCACTTTAACCAGAGGATGGCGGTGCATTTTCATAATGAGACCCTGATGTGTAAAGTCTTCCCCTCTAGCTTGGGACCCGTCGCTATGAGGTGGTTCAACGGCCTTAAATCGGGGTCTGTAGGTTCGTTTGGGGAGCTTACTAGAACATTTGCGTCGCGGTTTATCACATGTAGCAGAGTTCCTCGACCATTGGACTCACTGTTATCTATGACCATGAGGGAGGGTGAAACATTGAAGGCATACTCCGACCGGTATTGGGAGATGTTTAATGAGATAGATGGGGACTTTGATGAGGTGGCAATTAATACCTTTAAGGTAGGCCTTCCTACTGATCACGACTTGAGGAAGTTCCTGACCAAAAAGCCCGTTCGCAGCGTACATCGCCTCATGGATCGCATTGATGAATACAAAAGAGTAGAGGAAGACCAACAGTAAGGAAAGGGTAAGGTGAAGGTTATCCCGCAGGAGAGAAGGGATTTCAGGTCGGACAGATATCACAACAATAAGCCGAGAAGAGATTACGCCGGGCAGTCTGGCTCGGCAGCACCTCAAACTGTAAATACTGTGTTCCGAGAACCAGTACACCAGCTACTAGAGAAGGTCCGTAAGGAGCCCTACTTTAGGTGGCCTAGTAAGATGGCAGGGGACCCTGCGAAGAGGAATCAGAATCTCTTTTGTCAGCACCATCAAAACGTGGGTTATACTACTGAGAAGTGTCGGACCCTCTGGAACCACTTGGAGCAGCTTGTTAGTGAAGGAAAACTGAAACAGCACCTTTATCAACCTAACGGGCAGGGCAATCAGTTCGGCTCAAATAATCAGAAGAATAATCCATCTCTGCTGGCATTGGGAACAATTAACGTTATCTTCGCTGCACCTAGCAGGACCGACTCATGTCCCACCAGGGTGATGGCAGTTTCGCATTCTCAGGCCGAAGAGGCAGGGTGCAGGCCGAAGAGGTTGAAGGTAAATTTACCCATCTTGGGATTTTCAAAGGAGGATAAGGTTGGGACCATCCAACCCCATAACGATGCTCTTGTGGTCACTCTTAGGATAGGAAATTATGACGTAAAAATGGTGATGATTGATCAGGGCAACGGTGCAGATATCATGTACCTTGATTTATTCAAAGGGCTAAGGTTGAAGTTGGAGGATCTTACTCCTTATGACTCGCCACTCATAAGCTTTAAAGGTAAAGCCGTTGTACCGAAAGGACAGATTTTTTTGCTCGTTGATGTGGATTTCATTGTGGTTGACGCATATTCCCCATATACAGCCATCATTGCCAGGCCATGGCTGTACGCTTTGGGTGCTGTCTCCTCTACCTTGCATGTTAAGGTTAAATTCTCATCGGGGGAATATCTTGAAGAGATCCTCGGCAGCCAATCGGTGGCCAAGCAATGCATATCGGCTACAGTGCTACATCAGACAGAAGCCGAGTCCTCTGCTTTGATCATCAAAGACTTATAGCAATTAGCAGCTCCAGATGCGCCCGATGCGGTGACAGGAGAGGAAGCCCTATGTGAGGGTTTGGAGAAATTTTTGACAGCAGATGACCCTGAAAGATTCTTTCAAGTTGGCATACGTTTGCCACATCAGGAGAAGATGGATTTGTTGGAATTTCTAAAAGACAACATTGATGTTTTTGCGTGGGATCCTTATGAGGCTCCGGGCATAGACCCAAGTTTCATTTGTCATCATTTGAATGTCAACCCCGCCTTTGTTCCGAGAAGGCAGCCACCTCGGCGTTCCTCCAAGGAACACTTCGAGGCTATCAAAGAGGAAATGCTCAAGCTCAAGAGGGCTGGGGCTATTAAGGAAGTTTTCTACCCCGAATGGTTGACACATACGGTTGTGGTAAAAAAGAAGAATGGAATATGGAGAGTATGTATGGACTTCACGGATTTGAACAAGGTCTGCCCAAAGGATTCGTTCCCAATGCCACGTATCGATCAGCTTGTGGACGCTACTGTCGGACATCCTTGTATGAGTTTTCTGGATGCCTTCCAGGGTTACCACCAGATTCCATTGGCATTGGAGGATCAAGAGAAGACTGCTTTCATTACTCCAACAAGGAACTATCACTATAAGGTCATGCTGTTTGGGTTGAAGAATGCTGGGGCTACCTATCAAAGAATGATGACCAGAATGTTCGAACTACAACTTAGGAAGACCATTGAGGTATACGTGGATGATATGGTGGTGAAGAGTAAAACAATACCTTCGCACGTTAAAGATCTGGACGACACCTTTCAAGTGCTTAGGAAGTACAAGCTACGCCTTAACGCCTCAAAGTGTTCTTTTAGTGTGGGTTCTGGAAAGTTCCTAGGTTATACGATTACTCATAGAGGGATAGAGGTAAACTCGGCACAGGTCGAAGCTATTCAGGACTTACAACCGCCTTGGAATCCAAAAGAAGTCTAGAGGTTGACCGGAATGATCGCTGCTCTCAGCAGATTTATCTCTCGGTCAGCTGACCGATGCCGTCCCTTCTTCCAATTGTTGAATAAATGGAAAAGGTTTCATTGGACCAAGGACTGCGTTGTGGCCTTCCAATAGCTTAAGCAATATCTTTCTCGGCCACCCATTTTGTCTCGGCCCGAAGTGGACGAGGTCCTGTTTGCGTATCTGGCAGTGGCCGTCCACGCAGTCAGCCTGGTCCTCATAAGGGACGAAGGTGGGGTGCAGAGACCGGTATACTACATCAGTAAGTCCTTGAATGAGGCCGATGTGCGCTATCTACTTTTGGAGAAAGCACTGCTAGCCGTAGTTCATGCCACGCGGAAGCTTCCTCACTATTTCCAGTCCCACGCTGTGGTGGTTCTGACCCAACTGCCTCTCAAGTCAGTGTTACGCAGTGCCGATTACTCCGGGAGGGTGGCTAAATGGGGAGCCATTTTGAAAGCCTTTGATATCAAATATATGCCACGCACCTTGGTGAAAGGTCAGGTCCTTGCAGATTTGGTAGCAGAGTTTGCCGAACCATTGTTAGAAGAAGCTTTGAAGGAATCATACATGGATGAATAATCAGTTGGTGTGATTATAGGAGCAGCACCTCCGACTTGGAAAGTGTCTGTTGATGGGGCAGTTAATCAGAGAGGGTCTGGCGTCGGACTTGTCCTGATATCCCCTGAGGGAATTGTCTTCGAAAAATCTCTGAGATTGGCGTTCTCGGCTACTAATAATGAGGCTGAGTACGAAGCAGTCTTGGTGGGCATGAGCATGGTACATAGGATGGGCGGAAAGGAAGTTCATATGTTCTCGGATTCTCAGTTAGTGGTCGGCCAGGTCACGAGGACCATGGAGGCTAGGGATCCAAGAATGCAAGAGTACTTGGCCCAAGTCAAACGTCATCAAGCTAAATTTGATTCTTTCGTCTTATCTCATGTTTCTAGAAGTGGAAACACTCATGCAGATTCTTTGGCCACATTAGCAACGTCCTCGGCTCAGTGTTTGCCCAGAATTATCCTTGTAGAGGATTTGCTAGACCCAACTTTTACCACTGTCAATTCAGCCCGTATCCATCTGATAAGGCCTGGACCTAGTTGGATTGACCCGGTGATATCTTTTTTGAAAAACGACATCCTTCCTAAGGACAAGTCTGAAGCAGATAAGATTTGTCGAAAGGCGCTGCGTTTCTGGTTGTCTGAGGATCATAAACTGTATAAACGATCCTTCTCAGGACCATACTTATTATGTGTGCACCCTAAATCAACGAAGACGCTTTTAGAAGAATTGCATGAAGAGATTTGTGGGAGCCACACTGGGGGGAGGTCCTTAGCCCATAGAGCCCTGACTCAGGGATATTGGTGGCCCAATATACAGAAGGAAGCTCAGGACTATGCAAGAAAATGTGATCAGTGCCAGAGGTTCGCCCCTAACATCCATCAACCTGGGGGGGGGGGTTCTCAATCCTCTCTCCAGTCCTTGGCCTTTCGCGCAATGGGAATTGGACATAATGGGGTCATTTCCGAGGGCTACAGGAAACAAAAGATGACTGCTCGTGGGGACTAACTACTTCACTAAATGGATCGAGGCTGAGCCCTTAGCGAATATTAGGGGTGTCGATTCCAAGAAGTTTATCTGGAAAAACATCGTTACCAGATTTGGTGTACCACACACACTTATTTTTGATAATGACGTTCAATTCGACAGCAAGGCTTTTAGGAAATATTGTGGTGATATGGGCATTATAAATAGATACTCCACTCCAGCTTATCCTCAGGAAAATGGGCAAGCAGAGGCGGTTAACAAGGTCATAGTCAGTGGGCTCAAGAAAAGGTTGGACGATGCGAAAGGCAGATGGGTAGAAGAACTACCATATGTTTTATGGATGTATCGAACTACGCCGCGCAGGTCCACTGGAGAAACTCCGTTCTCTATGAATTAAGGGTCCGAGGCAGTGATACCTCTTGAATCCGGTTTCTCCACCCTAAGGACGAGTTCTTTTAGCCTCGAAAACAACAACGACCTCTTGGAGAAAGACCTGGATTTAGTTGAGAAACGACGCGAGGCAGCTATGATCCAAATAGCTTATTATCAACAGAAGCTTAAGCAGGGGTATGACGCTCATGTAAAGCTAAGGCCACTCGCGCCTGGGGATCTTGTACTAAGAAAGGTTGTGGGCACTGCTAAGAACCCAGCTTGGGGTAAGCTAGGACTAAACTGGGAAGGACCCTATCGCATTGTTTCAGTAGCAGGCATAGGGTCGTATCGATTAGCTGACCTAGATGAAAGAATTGTACAATGCCCATGGAATGTAAATAACCTTTGAATGTATTATTATTAATAAAAGGTGCTTTTGTTGATTAGCAGTTCAAAGTTATGAATACATTAGGGGCTTACAAGTACTATTCCTAAGTGTCAAACAGAAACTTGGTCAAGTATGGTCCTCGAACCACAAACCTTGTGGAAATTGATATCTTATCATTTGTTAAATAGAACCTTAGTTATGCCGGGTCCTCGGGCCTTCTACTTTGGAAAAATTAACATCTGAAGTTACTATTCCTAAGTGTCAAACAGAAACTTGGTTAAGTATGGTCCTCGAACCACAAACCTTGTGAAAATTGATATCTTATCATTTGTTAAACAGAACCTTAGTTATGCCGGGTCCTTGGGCCTTCTACTTTGGGGAAATTAACATCTGAAGTTACTATTCCTAAGTGTCAAACAGAAACTTGATTAAGTATGGTCCTCGGACCACAAACCTTGTGGAAATTGATATCTTATCATTTGTTAAACAGAACCTTAGTTATGCCGGGTTCTCGGGCCTTCTACTTTGGGGAAATTAACATCTGAAGTTACTATTCCTAAGTGTCAAACAGAAACTTGGTTAAGTATGGTCCTCAGACCACAAACCTTGTGGAAATTGATATCTTATCATTTGTTAAATAGAACCTTAGTTATGCCGGGTCCTCGGACCTTCTACTTTGGAAAAATTAACATCTGAAGTTACTATTCCTAAGTGTCAAACAGAAACTTGGTTAAGTATGGTCCTCGGACCACAAACCTTGTGGAAATTGATATCTTATCATTTGTTAAACACAACCTTAGTTATGCCGGGTCCTCGGGCCTTCTACTTTGGGAAAATTAACATCTGAAGTTGCTATTCTTAAGTGTCAAACAGAAACTTGGTTAAGTATGGTCCTCGGACCACCAACCTTGTGGAAATTGATATCTTATCATTTGTTAAACAGAACCCTATTTGGGAAATTAACGTTTTAGTCACTGTTCTTATATATCAGACAGAAACTTGGTTAAGTATGGTCCTCGGACCACACACTTTGTGTAAATTGATATCTTACTATCTATTAAATTGAATCTTAAATTGTATATCTTTAAGTGTTAAGCAAAAATTTTGTAAGGTATGGTCCTCGGACCTTACACTTTACTAAAATTAGTGTCTCAGGTTATAAAGTTTAACTATCATATGGGTTTCCAAAGTAAGGCACCGTATACCATCTAAACTAAGTTAGTTTTTGTCAGGTTCTTGAATGTTTTACTTTGCACAGCAAGAATGTGCATGGCTGTTTAAAGTTGTAATTGTTCAACTGTTGAAGTTAGACTTATTTATTTCGTTCCTTCTTTAGCTATGTACTAGTGAGAACTTTCATGGCAAGTATAAAAAAATGACAAGGTAAAATAAACACAACTCAGATGAAAATCAAATAAAGCTGTTTTTCATTAATTGTCATGGAATACATCATTACATAGAAAATTGGGAGTACAGAGGGAAAGAAATCCTAAGCTTGGCCCTAAGCTTGTGGAGGGGGGTCTTGATGGGAAGTGCTGCCAGCCTCGGTGCTTTTCAACTCCAACTCAAAGGCAGACAAGACTTGTTTTCCTTCTTCTGTTGTAGTTGTTGGAGGAATGATGGGCTCCACACTCTGGCTTTGTTCCTTCTTGGCACCTCCACACCCATCCTTCTCTTTATTGGAACCTTCAGGTTCTGTAGGATTAGGGATGAATTTTGGCATCAAAGGAGGGAGAGCAGGAGAGGCAACAACAAGAGTCTCTTCTATCTCCTGTATGTCAAGGGGAAGCCAAACGTTCTCGGGCTTCCTCAGCTTGGAAGCTAGAGGAACCCCTGCTGCGTTCAAAGCTTCCCCCCAGACTTGCTGACAGTATTCTCGGCACAAGGTCGCGAAAGCTTCTGTCAGCTGGTCCTGTGTTGCAGCCACACCCTCTTGATAACTGGCCTGCTTTATAGCCTCCATTGAATGAAGGTGCGAGCTTCCTTCTTCATCCGCACAAGCTCCTTCTCCAAGTCAGAGCATTCCCGTTGGGCTTGGGAGAGCTCATCATCCTTTTGGTGAAGAAGTTTACGTTGGCCCTCCACTTGGTTCCTCATCGTTCTCAGGCTGGCTTCGGCACCGTCCTTTTCTCTTTTTAGATAGGCCAGCTGAGAGGTGAGTTTCCCATTTTTTGCTAGGGCCTGGCATAGGGACTTTTTTGTCTCTTGCCGTATCTCCTGTTCCATTCCAGCTCGCTTCCGAGAATCCTCCACAAACTTCTCGACAGCAAAAACTTCTTGGATGGCCTGTGATAAAGCGTCAGGGGGTTAAACATAATAAAATATTTACAAGTAACCCTATATTATAAGCACGAAGTGAAACTTACCAGAGCTAAGTCCCTTTTCAAAGAAAGGAACAGCTGAGGCTGGTTCATCTTTTCCAAGGCTTCCATATCCTTGGGCAGCAGAAGAGGACACTCCAATGCATCGGCCAGGTGAGGGCATGGCCTTGTTGGAACGCCCTGATGTTGGACTGGAGGGGAATTGGTGCTCCGTCCAGTCTCAGTTCAGGAGACCACATAGCCGAAGCTCGGCGCACCTCAGCCATGTCTCTAATTTCCCCACTTTCAACTGAACGGGCGCGCCCTTTGCCCTTATCCAGCTTCTGCTACTGAGCCTGCTGTGGCTGTTGTTTCAGCTTTTTCTATTTGTCGCCACCAGCCCCCTCGGCCTCTACCTTCCTTTTCTTCTTAGGCTCTTCAGCGGTAGGCTTGGGGTCGGCTGGAGGAGGGGGTGGTGGCAAGGACGGGGGAGCTTGAGAACCCCTTGCTCCTTTCTTGGCAACTCTCTCACCTCTCACAGTGAGAAGGCCCTTAAGCACGTCCATATCTTCTTCAATAGAGCTATCGTCTAGATGTGCAATCACTAGGCCGGCAATCCCAGAGGTCTCGGCGGCCTCTTCTTCCTTGTCGAAAAGCACCACAAACTGGCTTCCTCGAGGTCTTTGGACATCCTCAAGCTGAAACTGGTTTATCTCCTCGTCCAACGTGTTCGACGAGGACACTTGCTCCTCTGGGACAACGGTTGCCTGAGAGTACGTCGCGAGAGGGATCGCCGTGATGGGTTGCGTGTACAGGATGGTGTAGGGGTCGTCAGGAATGTCGTGGTCAGCTAGAAAGTGTGGTCTGGCTACGTTGATTCTCCTACTCCTCCAGCCACCCGCGACAATCGCGTTCTCTATCTCCTGGAAGTCCGAGGATATAAGGTCGTACCCTAGTATCAAGTGAGCAGCTCTAAGCTGTAAGTCTTCACTCACGAAAACTTCTGAGCGTAGCACTCGGTTTAAGTTAGCGACGTTGCAGTGGCTCAAGCGCGGGCGTACGTGTTGTTTATCTGCAAGAAAAGACACCAACAATAGACAAACATGGTCAGATTTGTAAGGCATGTGATAAATCAAAGTTAAACAGTTTGTAAAGGTAAAATGAACATTTCAAGATGTTTAGATGGAGTTACGGGGTGGGAGGTTAGATCCTAAGGAGTCACACCTGGATCTCCCCATTCGACTGGGCAGTGGGGGCCGTCGTGCCAGTTGCCTGAGGCAATGAGGTAGTCGTCCTTCATGCCTTTATTGGACTTGGGCAGACAGGAAATTAACCTAACTATACTAGATCGAGATTTAATATAGTATCCTACGCTTGTAAGCTTGTGGCATTCGTACATAAAGATGACGTCATGCCAGGTAAGGTTTAAGCCTATCTGCTCGTTTAGAGCGTCGACGCTTCCTAAGACCCTAAAGACATTGGGTGCGCATTGGTCAGGACACAACCGGTGGTTGCGAAGGTACTCCCTGGTTACACTTCTCATAGGGAGGGTCATCCCACCTTCTATGAAGGCAATCATGGGGATAATGACCTCTCCCGTTTTCCTAGACCCACCCATGGCTTCCGCCGGACAGTATCTTAAACCTACGTCACTGGGAATGCGGTATTTGGCCCTAAAACCTTCCATCCCAACGACGGTGTCAACTAAACACTTAAATCTACCCATCAGTAAGAAACGAAAGGGCGAGTTTTAAGAATGAGAGTGGTTAAGAAGGGAGCCGAGGATGGAATCCGAGGAGAAAGGAGTAAAGAAAAAATTAGGAACTTACGAGTTTGAAGTTATGCGAGTTTCCACGGGTTTCTGTAGAGAAAAGGCAGTGACTGATGTTTTGATATGATTAGGCTCTGAAGAAATAAATGAAGGCGCATGTTTCCAAGGCATTATGACGTGCGGGAAGCGGCCTCGAAATTGCATCCGTCCCGCCCAAATTTTCGGGGGACGACAAGAGCCGTTGGATGCTCATCTCACCGTTGAAACGTGGGGAACAAGGTGTAACTTATAGTTATAAATGCGCGCGTTTTGAAATTCAAAGCGCCAAATGGCATCTTCTGGGACACGAAACGATCTTCACACGCGTGGCGACTTACAAAACGTGTGGGGAAAGTCCTTGTCGGATCAAAACCCTATTTTTCCGCCTCGGATGCTGAAAAATAGAGTTTTGAGGGGCTATTGTGGGGAGTAAAAGGACCTGAGCAGGTATTTGGGCCTTTTGGGCTCTAACAAGAAGGGTCAATCCGTTCTTGATTAAAAGCCTGTTAGTACTGCAAATTGGCCCATACGCCGAGGGGCCGAGGATGCGTCCGAAAATGAATTTCTCCTCAGATATACCTAGGAGAACTCGGAGATTCGCTATAAAGATCAAGGTAGAGTTTTACAAAGACTGTTGGTTAAAAGGGGGATCCCTGTACCCTCTAGATGCACCGGTGTTAGAGAAATATCTTAGAAAAAGGCTGTCACCTAAAGACCCTGCACCTACCTCCCTGACCGCATTAATGGGGAAGTGACCCCTGAACAGCGAAACTAAATCTTCTGGCTACTACTTAAAACACTTGAAGAAGGTAGTGTCAAAGGGGGAGAAGATTTGTGCAACACGTGGATAAAGCACCAAGAGAAAAAGTATTTAAGGAGGGGAAAGGCCAAAGAAAGGGGGATCGGTCAGTTACCAAGAAAGAAACTAAGAATTGTAACCTTCAATAAAGAAAGAGAAATAATATAGAAGTTGTCCTCGGCTTATGTCTGAGGAGGCTCCTTTGCAATAATCATTTACTATTCGCCAGTATTTTTACACCTTAGCTTGTTTATCAAGTTTCCAGCACCTCTAAACTCGATTTCAAACCCGCACTCTACAAATTTCATTGTTTAAGGCTCATTGGGCCTGAGCCCACAGTTGTCTTTGGGTCCAGGTACAATTGTGCGCTTACAAGCCATATATTAAAATTCTTCCCTAAATTTAATAATACTTATGATCATTTTTTTAAAATTTTTTAATAAGATAGAACGTGTGGTGATTTTTGTTTTATTTATTTTTTGAGAAATTTGTGGTGATTTTTAATGAGTATATGTGATTGTTTTTTTTATTTTTTATTTTATAGTTCATTAATGTTAGATTCTTAGTATTTGCACTCATTAACTCACTTGACACAAAAATTTAAAAACTTAAATAGACATATGGCACAAGTTTTAGTGGATAATTATGGTGTAATTCCCACATAGATTTAGACACATGACGTCAAATTGGATTATAATTTCAAATTCTAATTCAATTTTTTCTAAGGTTTACCTATTAATATATATATATATATATATATATATATATATATATATATATAATTGACTTATAAATTTGAATTTTTTTTAGTTATATGATTATGTTTTTTATAGTTTATTATATTGGACTCCTCGTTTTCTATACTAAAAATTTAAATTAGATGGGACACATGACGCAAAATTAAACTCTAATTAAAATTCAATTTTTACATTTAATTAACTTACTTGGCACAAAATTCTAAAATTTAGATTAGATGAGACTCATGGCGGAAAATTAGATTCTAATTGAATTCTAATTTGAAATTTAATTGGATTTTCTCTATGCTTTATCTATTATTATCATTATTATTATTATTATTATAAACTTAAATTGTTTTTAGTTCTACAAAAAAAAAGGTCATAAATATAAATTCATTCAAAAATTATGTTTTTTATGGTTTACTTATATTAGACTCCTCGTTATTTATACTAAATTAATTTATTTGTTACAAAAATTAAAAAACTTAGATTAGATGGGACACGTGTCATAAAATTAAACTCTAATTTTTACATCAAATTAACTCACTTCGCAAAAAAAATTTAAAAATTTAGATTAGATGGGACACATAGCGTAAAATTATATTCTAATAGAATTCCAATTTATTGAAAAAAAAGATTTGGAAACTATGGAGATATCAGTATGCTAAAGACTAACATCAATAACTATATGCATAGGCGAAGCTTTGGGGGGGGTGGTGATGGGGGACACTAGGCCAGGGACGGAATAATTTTTTTTTTTAATATTAGTATATTAACATGTACTAATTTTAGCAATTTTGTTCAATAAAATTACAATTTGCCCTCTCTTAACAATGCTACCAATTCTTTTAAGAATAATGTTATAGTCATACACTTTTTTACAATATTTTTACAAACTATTGAAGTAGCAAATTCTTATTGGTTCGCACATTTGCGTTACTTTTTACTTATCAATAACCACTTACCATATTAGCAATTTGTAAAATTTTTGTAGTTTTAGCATTTTTAGCCTTTTAAAGGCCATAAAAATTGATAGATTAAGTCTAAAACAAAATATACAAGTCTAAAAAAATTAGCCCAACAACAAAAATTGTCAATAACAAAGCTAAAAAAATTAAACCCAATCAATCTATTTTATCCAAAATAAACAACTTGGCTATTTAAAAAGTTTTAAACAAAAATCCTTAGTGATAAAGTAGCAGAGTCAAAGGCCAGAGTTGCCACATACAGTTAGTAGTAGAGCCGCCCCCCTAACTCCAAGTTTTGGCTTCGTCCCTAGTTATGGCTCCCTAGCTTTTTGCAATTTGTACGTTTTAAGACCCCTTAACACAAGTTATTTAGCCTAGTTATTTAGCCAAGTAATTACTTAGATAAATTATTCAGTTCTAGGTTAACACAATAAAATCATATCATGTAAATAATGCAGAAATATAAAGAACATAACGATATGATAACCCCGAAAACCTAACCGATAAAAAATTTGGGGAGAATTTAACCTAGCTATCCTCAAAGTAAAAACAAATCCACTATGAAATAATTGAAGTTTGTACAATAAAACTTAGACCACTAACATCCTATTGCTATCCCTAGTAGAAAACTTACTACCATGATCACGTGATAACTCCGAGTCCACAAACAACTTCTTTCGTTGATCTGCAGCAACCACAAGTTTTCCTACTTGTGACTTTGAGACTCCACTCAAAGGTTTCAGATTTTCTTTAAAGTTCTTTATGCAGCAACTAAAGAGATTATAAAGTTCTTGACGTAAATCTTGATCTTGACAGTTCTATGTGTATGTATGAAGGTAAACACCTCTAGATCTCATAGAAGATTCAACACACAACTCTTAAAAGACTTATAAAACATAGCTAGGGTTTAATTTTTCCTTTTATACTTGAAGTAAAACACTTAACCCTATACGTCATATGGGCTTAGGCTAAATTGGAAATTCTGCAGAAAATTAAATCTGCACGAGTTTCGATCAATCGAATCTAATTTTCGATCGATCGAGCCTTGCAGATTTTGTCCAACAACTTCTACAATCACTCAATTCCAAATTTACAATTAAACACACTTTGAGCAAGCCTAATCCTAGAGTCTAAGTTTTAATCATGGTTTGCCAACATATTACAAATTGAATTTCTAATACATTAGTTCTTAAAGTCTTAGAACCTAACACAATTTTCAACTATATATATAGTATTCAAATAATAAAAAACACAAATTATAGAAAAATTGTAGTTATTACCCCCAAAAAATGTTAGAATTTAGGCTTTAACTCCCCCATCTTTTTGAATTAATTTTGAACACAAGTTTAATATATTGTGTAATTGAGTTTTGAATAGCTCCTAAATAATTTTCTTATATTTAGCTTGACTCAGCTGATCATGAAAAACTTTTTTGGGTCTGCCACTGACTATATGGTCAATGAAGTAATATATAATACAGGAATAGCTGGCCACCATTTTCATGTGAGTTGCGCATCAACATCTCTAACTTCTATATGTAATTTGTCCAAGGGCAACGGGATATATGGATTTACATTGTGACAGAATCAATACTAAATATTCAATCAAGACGGCTGACGTATAATATAGAATAGCATTCCACCATCTACCTGTGCACTTTTGCGTCAACATCAATGTAACTTTTTGTTTAATGGCCCATGCACAAATATATATGAAGAGATAACATTGCTCACACAGTCACACACAAAACATTATAGCTTTTTTGTTTAATGGCCACCATTACGCAATTTGCACAACTTAATTAAGTTAGTCGGTTTGTCTCTTTTATGTAGATGGATATCCTTTTAGAATATGGGCATTCAGCAGGTATGCGTTTCACATTTTTTATAGACTCATGTTCTTATGAACAAAATAATATACTATATATATATAGCTGGCACCATTCAACAATGCTTATCTTCTTATTTTATGTGAATTGTCCAAGGCTGATTCAAATAAACATTCATTAATTTGTATTTAATTTGACAGCAGAATCAATAGTTGGTGAACAGCCAAAAGTACTACAGACGCCGAGTGTTTTCACATAAATATTCTCAGACTAGCTCACTTCACTAAGACTCAGAGACGGAGGCATATATGGACTTGTGGTGGCAAGCCACCCCCAATTTTTTTTTTAATATTAGTATATAAATAAGAACTAATTTCAACAATTTTATTCTATAAAATGATACTTTACTCTCCTTAAAAATATCATTGATTTTTTTAAGAGTAATACTATAGTTACAAACTTTTCTACAACATTTTTACAAATTTTTGAGGTAGTAAATTCTTATTTGTTCACATCTGGGCTCATTACTTATATAACTTTTTTACTCACTAATAACTACTAATCAGATCCACAACTTGTAAAAAAAAGAAATTTAACCCTAGCATTTTCCTCATTTTAAAGGCCATAAAAAAATTATAAATCTATATCTAAAAAAAATAAAATACAAGTCCAAAAAAATTAGCCCAATAAAAAAAGTTACTCATAGTAAAGTTAAAAAGAATTTCTCTTAATCAACCTATTTTACCAAAAACAAACAAACCGGCCTTTTAAAAAAATTTAAAACAAAATAATTTTGTCCTTTTCTAGCTGTAGATGCATGCAACAAAGTGACAAAAAAAAAAAACTTTCAAAGGTTAAGTAGCAAAGTCAGAGGCTAGAGCCGTTGTAGTTACTAGTAGCAGAACTGCCCCTAATTCCAACTCCTGACTCTGTCCCTATTGAGACTTGCTACGACACAAAATTATAGAACGAATGTGAAGATTTCAATAACAAAATCAGTTTCTTTAGACTTTTACTGTGAATGAGTAATGGAAATAAGCCATCCCAATGTGGTTTTAAAAGCAATCTTGTTTATGTTTTCTGTCATTATTACATGATTACTCTCTATGAATTTATTTGGATAAGGTGTTTTTAAAACTGCATTTTATAAAAATAACGTTTTTAAAATTACATTTTGAAAACATGGTTTTGAAAGCCACAATTAAATGTTTGGTAATACTTGGAAAAATTGTAGTTTGAAAACTCTAAAATTTTTGAAAGTCACAATTAACTGTATTTTTCTATTTAAAAAAAAGAAAGAAAAAAAAAAGAGGCCAAACCCGTGTTTTTTTTTTTTTTTTTTTTTTTTTAGAAACAAACACATACACACAAAAGAGAGGCCAAACGGCTCAAACCTTAGAAGGGTATATTAGTATGCAAATTATTTATTTGTAATTATTCCAATTTAATCATTTAGTTGTGATTTGTTGAACTATTAATATATTTTATTTTTAAATTTTTTTTATTGCAATACAATGAATATTGTTAGTGTTTATTTTTTAAATAAGCTAAAAAGATTATTATAAAAATCTACTGAAAATGCATAAGTATAGTAAAATTTTCGTTGAAATTTATATTTGATTTAACAATGAATTTTAGAAAAAATATTTTAAATTAGTTTGAAAGAGTCAGAGTACTTTTAAATATACTTATGACAATTGAAGAGAAACTCGGTAGAACATTAGGGTAGAATTGAAGCCTAACTTATGACAATTGACACAAACGAAATTAGAATAAATTAGCTTAATCCTTAGGTGAAATTTCATGGAGTATTAATTATACTTTAAAATTTATCGCATGGAATGCGCGAGAATCACCTATTATTGTACATAAACCCAATTTTATCAAGACCAACCGATCAAAAGCAAAAATAAAATGGACAAGACCCAAGCATCACCTAAAATCTGAAGGCATGGGATGTTGAATCAAGAAAACATTTAAACAAATCAAGAAAAGGCAGAACACTCCTCATTTGTGAATTCTTGCTGTCCTTCACGGAGAGGGCCACCAACACAATTTTGAGAACTTTTTGAAGTGTAGCTGGTCATCTGATGGAAGCAAAGTCACTGCCGGGAGTTCAGATTGGATGGTTTACATTTGGGATACAACTTGTTGGATCTTGTAGTAGTGATAAACAGATTTATTTGGGTTAGATCTGAGAATTGAAAGAACTTGCACCTTAGTGACTGCTTGTTCAACCAACAGTTGGCTCTTTCTAAGTGTCCTTCAAAGACTTCGAAAATTTTGTATCTCTACTGTAGTTCCCCAAGTTGAATTTTGGTATCTTTATTGGCAATGTAGAAGATTATTTCCCATTTTGGAGTATTGGTTCTCCATGTATTTTGGCATCAGTATGTACATCTAGGGTTCTATCATCACCCCCTCATACTTTTTTCCAATCAAAACCTGAAATTGAGAGGAATTTTGTAGAAAATCCTTGGTATTTACAAGGGGTTTTGTGTCACTCACTAATTAAATGACAGGATATTAGGATGGCCATGCTTTTGAACTGAATCTTGAGGGTCTAAGTAACTATAATATCGTTTAAAAATTGGTAAAAAATCTTGCATGGTACATAATGTTTTCCTCCAGTGTGATCGGTGAAAAGATAAGATCAATATTTGATGGCCTCATTTTATTTATTTTTATTTTTTGTGGTAGTTGATGCCTGATGGCCTCAGTTGGAGGACTGGAAATATTTCCCTATATATGATAACTGCATATGGATTGTATTTGCTTTGATAACTATGCTCACTAGTCACACCAAGGCATATGGATACAATATCGTTACTGCCTTCAATTATTCCTTACATTCAAAAATATATTTAACAAGAAACTTTACCAGTTAAGTTAACTGGAACCTACATCAAATTCTAATTTAGTTGTGCTAGTTACCAAGGATGAAGAATGTGGTCTCAACTTTCATGTTTCAGCTCCTGCTGCTCTCTCTTTCCCCCTTCTAGAACATCGAAAAGCAAATAAGACTGTTTCAGATTGGAGAGACAAAGTGGATCAATCCATCTTTAATGAAAAGATGCCAATACATTTCAGATTTGGCCAGTTCCCAAAGGTTCACAACTTGCAAGTATAAATTCTTATCTAGATCAGCTGCGATTGACTCCCATTGGTAATTAGGTCCAGCCAAAATGGACCTGGCCGGATGGTGATATAATAACACTAACTCCAGCACATATGATTTTATCAAGAACATAAGGATGTATCCCTCTATGTGATCCTATGTAGTTTAAACCTTGACCAATTGATGGAGCACATCATCCAGAATTGAAGGATGGGATCTAGATGGTTATTAGTTTGTAACTAGAATACAAAACACATTGACCATAGTGGCAACAAATTGTCTTCCCTTTTGCAGAATTGGTTTGCAGTTAGAACAAAGCAACCACCTTCGAGGTTAACATGGCTCATTGAAGCCTGCCATATCTCCCCTGCTTTGGCTGTAGGTCCAAAATCTACTTCAATGCCTACATACGGTGGCATAAGGATTAAACAAAATATTGAAGAACTATAAATTATAAGAAAGCTCTTGAATATAAAGTAAGGGAATATTGAACAATAACCCACATTAGACTGTAAGAGAAATACTCGATTGTGAGAATGGTGATGGTTGCTAATTAATTATTCTACAGATATAGCAAATTATTTCACAAATAACTGTTGGGGGAAAAAACCTCTAGATAGCACTCCCTCATAGGATTGATTGTGGATACTAGTATGAGTTAAGGTATACCTTTAGTATCTAAGTCATACCTTTAGTATGAGTTAAGGTATACCTCTACAAGTAAAATATGACAATGAAAAAACTGTAACAATGACATAAGGTATACCTTTGGTATCTAAGTCAGGTCTTAGAGAACTCATTCTATTGTCGCAGCAGATGAGGTCACCTATTTTCCAGATTGAAGTCTTAAATATATGCACCAATGATTTCTCAACTGACCACTGCAGTTCACATCCAGATTGAAGTTTTAAGTCATATTTCTGAGTAATACAATCAATTTTTAAACCAAATGGTACTAATTGAATAATTGCAAATAAAATCCAGCTTACAGAGACAAATGTTCATTGCCTTACCCAGGCAAATAAAACTCAGTTGCCCTTATTGTATGGGTGTGAAAATTTTGGGGACAAAATCAGTGTCCCCAAAATTTTTCCGTTTAAAAGCATCATCTCTTTCTTCATTTCTTTTTTTCTTGGCCGCGAAAAAAATAAATAAATAAATACCGATGGCTTCAGATTTCTTCAGACTTCTCACCTCCAATCTCGAAAATTATTGCTTCAGTAAAATCGACAATCCGTCGAGTTGTTTTCGTAATTATGAAACGTTTTGATTTCACTTTTCAATCGGAAGGAAAGAGATTTAGAAGCCAAATTTCTTCTCGACAGCGAGATGAGATGTGGCGAGAGATATGAAACTATTGGGGTTTGACGCCGTTATATTATTATTATTTGTCACTACACATGGTATATTTTAATATAAAAAATCATACTTTGTTGAACTTTTTTTTTTTAATTGTAATACAACATTGTTGGTGTTTATTATATTTCGCAAATAAACGATAAAAAAAGTCATTTATTATGAAAATCTACTGAAAATGCATAATCAATTTTCTAAAGTATTAAAATAATTTCTAATTAAATTTTATATTTGTGTTAACTATAAGTTTTGGAAAAAGAATTTAAATTAGTTTCAAATGAATTGGAAATAATCTTCAATGGTTTTGATGTACTTTTAAATAAACTTAAAATAGTTTTAGATTGAAGAGAAACTCGGCACAAATTTAGAGTAGAATTGAAATCTAACCTTCGACAGTTAATACAAAATTATAATAAAAGTAGTTTAATCCTTTGTTGAACTCTCATCTTAATATATATATATATATATATATATATATATATATATATATATATATATATATTTAAATTTTATGCTTTGAAATTTTGGAATTTAAATTTTATTTCATAAAGTTGTATTCCGCCTATATTAGTAATCTTTTGTCACATCAACTTGACATGCTCGTTTTGTTTGTTCAATAAAATGTTGCCACATCATTTTTGCAATATATAAAATTAAAAATAATTAAAAATGATATGACATAATAAAAATGACGCGACATTATTTTATTAGATGAATTAAACACGTGTAACAAGCTTGTGTGACACTTAACGAAAAATATGAATGGAGGAGTTGCTGATGCAAATGAAATACTTTTTTTTTTAAGGGTAAATTCTAAATTCTAAAATTTTAGGATGTTAAAATCTAAACACCTCAAAATTTTAGAGATATAATTTACAATTTAGCCAAAAAAAAAATTACATATAGGTATAGTATAATTTGAAACCTATATCTGAGTAAGTTGGATTGAATCCATGTAGATGATACCATATTTTATTATTATTGGAGGTGTCATCATTTGGTGTAATTGGATAATGGACCCAATCCAAGTGCTTAGACTATATAGTATATAATGATTGATTTTTTAATATTATATCAAAACATGAATTAAACCTGGACGATGAATTGTATTCTTTATTCTAAGCATACCATTAAGAATCTCATAAAGTTTTATAGAGATGATACATCACATAGAATCTGAGGCACGAAATGTTGAAAGAGGAAAACAAATCAAGAAAATGGTAGAACACTCCTCATTTGTGAATTCATGCTGTCCTTCTAGAAGAGGGCCACCACTTGTTGTCAGTGGATTTGATGATGGAACTGCCAAACTGTTGGATATGTGTCAGAGGGACGCCATTTAGACATTTCCAGATAAAATACTTGTTAACATACACTCATATGTGGGCTTGGCCCATCTAGATCACTTACTTGTAGAGCACACATTGTACTACTTGTACTGCACTCATATTTACTTGAACAGCACTCATATGCCTCCTATATAAAGGCATTCATGTATATTATTTTAGTGAGAAATACAATACTATTCAATTCAGTATTTCTAACATGGTATCAGAGCCACTGCTCTGACCTTTTCTTCGCAGTCTTGTCTTTATTGGTGTAACTCCATTCTTAATATTGCTTCCGCTGTCACAACAACTGCCACAGCCTTTCGCCGTTGAACCTTCGAGTCTTCCAGAAATCGTCCTCAGGTTTCGGACCTGTAGCAGCCGTCGTTGAGGAGTTCGAACACTGCAAAGACCACTGCCTTTTCCGGCACTGCCGTGAATATTGCTCTGAAAAATTTTTCGAAGGTACCACGAAGATCGTCTTGCTCCGATCTACCTATTCGTGAAAACCTCACAGTAATCGGAGTCTCCACGCGCCCTCACGCGCTGCCTAAAGGTTCTGCACTGCAGGTCACACGCCCACGCGCTTCCACGCACCAAACCGAGCCGCCACGCGCCGAAACTCCTGCTCACGCGCCTCTACACGCTAGATTGATCCTGCTAACGTCAGCCCTAGCCACATCAGTCTGCCACGTCAGCTTGCCACGTCATCGCTGACGTTACCTTCCAGCACGTTGCTGACGTCACCGTCACGTCACCTCTGGCCGTTGGCCGTTGACCGTTGACTTTGACTGTTGACCGTTTACTTTTTTGGAGTTGACTTTTTGCAATCCAGATTCTCCTTACTCAGTTTTTCGCGTAGATTTCATTTTTTGCAGTCTGTTTTTGCATATTGTGTCTCTAAATGGATAAAAATGATGTTTTTCTTCCTTGCCCCATCAATACTGTATTGGAGGGGACTAGGAATTACTTATCTTGGTCTCAAGCTATGCACAGTTTCCTTAAGGGTCGCATGCTCTGGCATTATTGCACTGGTGCAATCACTATTCTTGTGAAGGGGGCAAGTGAAGAAGATGCTGCTTTTCTCAATAGCATGATTGAATGGGATATTCACAATCACATGATCCTCACATGGATTCGAAATACTTCCATTCCCTCCATCTCCAATTTGCTGGGCAGCTTTGATGATGCGAAATCAACACGGGATATGTTGGCCAAAAGATACTCTACCACTCACGGATCCATGAAATATCAGTTAGTGGTTGAATTGCATCAACTTAGGCAAGAACTGGGGCAGTCCATCAATGACTACTATGATCAGCTTCGCTTCATTTGGGACCAAATTGACCTTTCTGATCCAACTTGGGTATGCTCAAAAGATGCCCAACAATATGCTGCTATTAGAGATGAATTTCGTCTCTATGAGTTCCTGATGTCACTCCACAAGGACTATGAGCCCATTCGAGGCCAGCTTCTGAATCGTTGTCCTCCTCCCTCTCTTGATACTCCTATGAATGAGTTAGTCAGAGAAGAAGCTTGCCTTGCAACTCTTCAAGCCCAAGATAAGTTTAATGTTCTGGCCCTTACTCCTTCCATAGAGCAACCTCAGCACTCAGGTGATCCTTCTGGCTCTAGCAATTGTCGCAGACAGACCAATAAAAAGTTCTGCAACTATTGCAAGCACCCTGGCCACACTATTGAGACTTGTTACCGTCGCAACAAATCTACTGTTACAGTTGCTAACACTGAGTCTACTCCGTCAATGCCTCCCATTTCAGCTGAGTCCCAGTCTTCTGGATCCACTATCAACCTCTCACCCACTGACCTACAAGAGATCATAACTCAAGCTATTCGTATGGCTGGTAATGCATCTCTTTCCATTACTCTCTCAGTTTTACCTGGTAAGTCTCAAACTTGCCTTTTTGATTCTGCCTGTTGCAATCACATGACACCTCACTCGTCCTTATTCTCCAAACTTGACCCTGCTCCACATCCCCTCAATATTCACATAGCTGATGGTTCCACCATGCATGGGAATAGTCTTGGTTTTGTTTCAACCTCCAACCTCTCTGTTCCTAGGGTCTACCATGTTCCTGACCTATCCTATAATTTGTGTTCTGTGGGACAATTAGCTGAACTAGGTTATCGCCTTATTTTTTACTATTCTGGGTGTATTGTGCAGGATCCGAGGACGGGGCAAGAGCTTGGGACCGGCCCTAGAGTTGGGCGTATGTTTCTAGTGAACAATCTTCATCTTCCACCTGTTGCTCCGGTGTTTGTTGCTGCTGCGGTGTCTTCCTTACCCTCTCTCTCACTTTGGCACTCTCGTCTTGGTCATGCACCTTCTTCTCGGGTACAATAGTTAGCTTCTAAGGGTCTGTTAGGTTCTGTGTCCAAAGACACTTTTGATTGTACTTCATGCAAGTTAGGAAAACAACCAGCTTTACCTTTTAATAATAGTGATTCTATTTCTAATAGTATTTTTGAGTTAATTCATTCTAATGTTTGGGGACCTTCTCTTGTTGCTAGTATTGGTGGATCTCAATATTTTGTTGTTTTCATCGATGATTATTCTCGTTACAGTTGGATATTTCCTATGAAATCTCGTTCTGAAATTTTGCCAATATACAGTAACTTTGCAAAAATGGTTGAAACCTAATTCTCCAAAAGAATCAAAATATTTCGTTCTGATAATGCTCTTGAATACACTCAATATGCTTTTCAAACTATGTTACACTCCTACGGCACTGTACATCATCTAACTTGTCCAGGTACCTCTCAACAAAATGGTCGAGCTGAACGTAAATTTCGTCATATTCTTGACACTGTTCGTACTCTTTTTCTTTCTACCAAGGTTCCTCCTCCATTCTGGGGTGAAGCTGCTCTTCATGCTGTTCACACCATCAACCGCATTCCAAGCACTGTCATCCATAATCAAACTCCGTATGAGCGCCTCTTTGGGTCACCCCCTGACTATCATCATCTTCGCTCTTTTGGATCTGCTTGTTTCGTTCTTCTTCAGTCTCATGAGCACAACAAACTTGAGCCTCGATCTAGACTTTGCTGTTTCCTTGGTTATGGAGAAACACAAAAAGGGTATCGCTATTATGATCTTGTCTCTCATTGCCTTCGTGTTTCTCGTAATGTTGTCTTCTGGGAACACCGCTTGTTTGTTGAACTCTCTCATTTTCGTTCTTCCCTCACTACCTCATCTGTACTTGAAGTTTTTCCAGAGGAGTCTCATGTTCCTTCTCCAACTCCACTTGATCCTCCTTTAGACTTCTCTATACAAACACCCGTTCCTTTTAATGTCTCTTCTGGACAGGTCGAAGATGAACAAATTGATGACGAGCTACCCCAACTGGAGCCTGGGTCCCCCGCTCCTGCTCCGCCTGAAGATCCTCCACAAGAGCTTCCACCTCCACAAGACATTCCACCTCATCACTCAACCCGGGTAAGATCCATTCCTACACATTTACTTGATTACCATTGTTACACTGCACTTGCTACATTCCACGAGCCTCAAACCTATCGTGAGGCCTCCACTGACCCTTTATGGCAGATTGCAATGAAAGAAGAAATTGATGCATTAACCAAAAATCATACTTAAGACTTAGTTACTCTCCCTCCTAGACAGTCTGTGGTCGGTTGCAAGTGGATCTACAAGATTAAGACTCGCTCAGATGGGTCCATTAAGCGCTATAAGGCTCGCCTTGTTGCAAAAGGTTTTACACAGGAGTATGGGATTGATTATGAAGAGACCTTTGCTCTAGTTGCCCGCATCTTATCTGTTCGTGCCCTCTTGGCTATTGCTGCTGCTAGCAAATGGGATCTTTTTCAGATGGATGTTAAAAATGCATTCCTTAATGGGGACTTGAGTGAAGAAGTTTACATGCAATCTCCTCCAGGTCTCTCCATTGACTCCAACAAGGTTTGCCGCCTTCGCCGAGTATTGTATGGTCTTAAACAAGCTCCTCGAGCCTGGTTTGTAAAATTTAGCTCTACTATTTTTCGCTTGGGTTACACTGCCAGTCCTTCTAATGTTGCCTTATTTCCTCGTCGTACTGATAAAGGCACCATTCTACTTCTCTTCTATGTGGATGATATGATCATAACTGGTCATGACCTTAGTGGCATACAAGAGCTCAAGGATTTTCTTAGTCAGCAGTTTGAGATGAAAGATCATAGACATCTTAGCTATTTCTTGGGTCTTGAAATCCCTCTTTCCTCAGATGGTCTTTATATTACTCAAGCCAAGTATGCTTCTGATCTTTTGTCTCGTGCTGGACTCACTAACAGCAAGACTGTTGATACCCCAGTTGAACTTAATGCGCATCTGACTCCCTCGGGGGGAAAACCATTGTCTAATCCTTCTCTTTATAGAAGATTAGTTGCTAGCCTAGTTTATCTCATAGTTACTCGTCCAAACATTTCTTATGCTGTTCATCAGGTCAGCCAGTATTTATCTGCTTCACGGTCGACTCACTATGCTGCTGTTCTGCGTATTCTTCGATACTTGAAGGGCACTATCTTCTATGGCCTTTTCTACTCAGCTCAATCTCCTCTTATACTCCGTGCATTCTCTGATGCTGATTGGGCAGGAGATCCCACTGATCGTAGGTCCACAACTGGCTATTGTTTTCTACTTGGCTCTTCCTTGATTTCTTGGCGAAGTAAGAAACAAACCTTTGTGGCCTGCTCCAGTATTGAAACAGAATATCGTGCTCTTGCTGATACCACATCTGAGCTTCTTTGGTTACGATGGCTTCTTACAGACTTAGGTGTGTCTACATCCTCTGCTATACCTCTTTATTGTGATAATCAGAATGCCATTCACATTGCTCACAATGATGTCTTCCATGAACGGACTAAACATATTGAGATTAATTGTCATTTTATTCGTTATCATCTTGTTCATAGTGCTCTCAAGCTCTTCTCCGTCTCCTCCAAAGATCAACTTGCAGACATCTTCACCAAGTCCCATCCTAAGGGACGCCTTCGAGATTTGGTTGACAACCTCAAGTTGGTCTCACATCCACCTTGAGTTTGAGGGGGGCTGTTAACGTACACTCATATGTGGGCTTGGCCCATCTAGATCACTTACTTGTAGAGCACACATTGTACTACTTGAACTGCACTTATATTTACTTGTACAGCACTTATATGCCTCCTATATAAAGGCACTCATATATATTATTTTAGTGAGAAATACAATACTATTCAATTCAGTATTTCTAACAATACCAAATCACAGCAGTTAGTTTCTAGGATGAATCTGATAAGATCTTCACAAGTGGTATTGACAATGAAGTAAAGGTATGGGACTAGCACAAAGGTGAAGTTACAATGACACTTAAAGGCCATCAAGATATGATAGCAGGCATGCAGTTGAGTCCTGATGGCTCTTATCTCCTTACAAATGGTATGGATTGTAAACTTTGCATATGGGATATGCGTCCATATGCACCACAAAATCGGTGTGTAAAGGTAACGGAAGGGCACCAACACAACTTTGAAAAGAACTTGTTGAGGTGTAGCTGGTCACCTAATGGAAGCAAAGTCACTGCCGGGAGTTCAGATCGGATGGTTTACATTTGGGATACTACATCTAGACGCATCTTGTATAAGCTCCCTGGCCACACTGGTTCTGTCAATGAGTGTGTCTTCCATCCCAGTGAACCTATTGTTGGATCTTGCAGTAGTGATAAACAGATTTATTTGGGGGAGATCTGAGAATCGCAACTTGAAGAACTTACACCTTAGTGACCGTTATTTCAGCTAATTGTTGGCTCTGTAAGGGCCCTTCAAAGACTTTCGAAAGGTTGTATTCGTATCTCTACTGTAGTTCCCCAAGTTGACTTTTGTTATCTTTATTGGCATTGTTGGAAGATTATGTTCCATTTTGGAAAATTGATTCTACATGTATTTTGGCATCTGTGAATACATCTAGGTTCTATGATCACCTCCCACATTCCTTTAGTCCAATCAAAACCTTATTGAGAGGAATTTTCGTAGAAAATCCTTGGCAATTTTAAGGGGAGTTGTCACTCACAAATTGAAGGCCATAAAAAAAAAAACACCTGATAGTGAGGGTCTAACTATAATCTCATCCAAAAAAAGGAAAAAGATCTTGCATGGTACTCTCAATATTATCTTCTAGTGTGATTGGTGAAAAGATTATATATATATATATATATATATATATATATATATATATATATATATATATATATATAAAATTATTTATTGACAAAGTTTCTCCAAACTTGTTTGGAGCCCTATGCTTTAACCCCTAATAGGAAGATGATGTGTGTTATTGTCGACTTATTTAACAACACTCAATTCAACCAACCAAGTGAGTGTTCTTAAATTCTTTAATAGGGATGATACCACAGCTTGAAAGAATATATTGTGTTCTTGGCATCGTACACAATTTAGCCTGTTCATATTTATTAGTACAAGGCTATATGTAATGTATACAATGTTTTGTCTACATATTTAAGTTCATCACTCCAACTTCAAAAATTACACAATATTAATTTTTATTTTTTTTATTATTTTTTTGGGTTTGATTTCTTGCAATGTTTTTGACAAATTGTGGCCACTATCCGACCTCTGTACATCCTCTAAACTTTAGAAAATAAAATACAAAGCCTAAATTAGCTGTTTAGTAAGAAGACAACTAAGACAAGTAAATTCTAGAATTCCATTTATTTACACAGCTAATTCATCATTACAGCTCATCAAGAACTTCTACTTTCACTACAATTGTAAACAAAATTGGATTGAGTATATTTAGAGTCTGCTTGACAAAGTTTAGTCCCACTTGATGCCCAATACCACTAAAATCTAGCTTTGCTTGTACAATTCTCTTAAAGATCTGGAATATCAAAGAGTGAATAAGATTGTTTCAACTTTGAGAGACAACATGGATCAATCCATCTTTCATGACAAAATGCCTATACTTTTCAGATTTGGCCAATTCCCAACTGTTAACAATCATGCAAAGTATAAATTCTTACCTGGATAAGCTAAGATGGCCTCTCCTTAGTATGAGGTCTGGCTAGAATGGACTTGGTCAGATGGTGATATATTAACACTACCTCCAGTGTATATGATGTTATCAAGAGCATAAAGGATGTACCACATCATGGACCACATCATTTAGAACTAAATGATGGATCTAGATGGTGATTAATTTATAATTGAAATATAAAGTACATTATAGTGACAGTAGATAGTCTTCCCTTCCTATGCAGAATTGGTTTGCAATTAGAACAAAGCAGCCACCTTCGTGGTTAACATAGGTTATTAAAGCTTGCCGTATCTCCCTTGCTTTGCCTGTAGGTCCGAAATATATTTCAATGCCAACATATGGTGGCATACTAAAGAACTATAATTATAACTTATAAGGAAGCTCTAGGATATTAAGGAAGGGAATACTATACAATAACCCACATTAGATCGTAGAGAAATTTGGATTGTGAAAATGGTGATAATTGATGATAAATTATTCTATAGATATAGCAAATTATTTCGCAAATTACTATTGTGGGAAACATCCTCTAAATAGCACTTCCGTACAAAATCAATTGTGAAAACTAGTTTGGATTTTAGAAAGATCTCCAAACAAATAATAGAAATTAAAAAACAAAAAAAAAAAGACCTAAAAGAAAAATAAACATTCACAGAGAAACAAGGATTTACGTAGTTCAGCAATAGCCTACATGGGTGATGGTGTGGAGAAAATTTCACTAATCAAATATGGAGATCACAAAATAGGCAAAAAGTCACTTTCACAAAATTCAAACCCCAAATACACACAAAAAACTCTCCAATATACAGAGTTTAAGGATTCAGCTAAAGAGAAGCTTTTCTACTCTGTAATCATTGCACAGCACTGCAGCCTCTCTTTAGTTAAAGCAACATATATATAAAAGTTGTCAAAGTCAAATAGAACTCCTAGCTATGTTGAATTTTCAAGATCATGCTCCAGATGATTCCCAAAGACTTCAATCAAACCGTGTGGCCAAATAACCTCCTAGATAGCTTCAATCATAGCCATGTATTCCACTTCACTGGTTAATCTGGTTAATAATACAATAGTACACTGCAGTATCAACCTCCAACTCACTGGAGGTCAACCTCTAGCTTCAGAGTAGAACAAAGATTATCCAGATCTTCTCCAGCATAGTCTGAATCAACATATCCAGCTAAATGTCTTCCAACAGATTCATCTCTCAAACTTCAAACCCAAATCAGCATTCCCAAAATACATCTCAAGATCCATTAACTTGTGAATGACCACTATCCTAATCTTGCACATAGCAACTAGGTTCCACGTTGACAGCTTGAGAAATGTTGGGCCGAGACGATGAGTGCATACTACTGCATATGCAAGGCTGCCAACCAAGCCAACCAAATCTGTATTAGAGCTTCTGCTATCACAACAATAACATCACAAGGTACGCAAACACACACAAAAGACATTTGTTTATGTTCTACAATTCAATGGTTAAACCGAATGACAAAGGATAAGGCATTAAATAACACTAGTTATTCTTTTACAAGTAAAATATGACGTAAAAACAGTAACAATGACAGAAGGTATACCTTTAGTATCTAAGTCAGGTCTTAGAGAACTCATTCTGTTGTTGCGGCAGATGAGGTTACCTATTTTCCAGATTGGAGGCTTATATACATGCAGCAATGATTCCTCTACTGACCAATACACTTTAAATTCAGATGCAATTTCCATTAACTTTTGATGTTTTCCAAGATATCAGCCCAATGAATTGAAAAGCAGAACAGCACTAATGAATGAGTATCAGCAATTGACATCAGCTTTCGACAAGTGAAGTTTAAATTTAGTTGAGATTGTAGCAAATCAGACAACTTCGGGACCTGTATAAACAAATATTCAACATAAATTTAATCAGGAGAAGAATATAATAAGATGTGCTAGTGCATGCTTTGGGTTACAAGATACAGTAACACAGTTATTAATAGCAAAGCTTAAAGCTCAAAATGTTGACTAGGCATAAGGTTGTTCGGTCTTGTTTAGAAATTAGCAGCTATCACAGCTTCATTTTGGGGTAGACTGTAAAATTAGTAATGTAAGTCATTTTAGATTTAGCATTCATGCTAAATCTAAAATGCTCTATCCTTTTCCAAGAAAACTGCATATTGACGTGTTAAAAAAAAAAAAACAAAATGAAAACTGTATACTGTATCATGTTTCAACTTATCACTGACAGTGAGGCTTTTAGTGTAGGAGCTACAACTGAAATTGGATTAAAACACAGTAAGATATTTTAGTCATGACTGACGTCATTGATGGAAATTTTAAGTCATATTTCTGAGTAATACAATCAATTCTAAACCTAATGGTACTAATTGAATAATTGCAAATAAGAGTCAGATTACAGAGATATATGTTCATTGCCTTACCCACGAAGTGTAGGCTAGTTATTTTAGAACTTTTGAATGAACTAGATCGCCCAAGCAGCATATCCTCTTAGTTAAGACAGCAAGACCGATGAGAAGAGAAGACTGTAACAGACAAGTGAAACTCAATTAAGAGAAGCTAGTATTATAAAATGTAATATGGCTTACCAAAAATTGTGTGAACTTGATATCAGACATAAAATTAAATTTGCTAGTGGGTTGTTTAGGCTACAAGATAAAGTAACAGAGTTATTAATAGTAAAGCTTAAGTCTCAATATATTGACCAGGCATAAAGTTGTTCAGCCTTGATTAGCACTTAGCAACTATCACTGCAAAATTAGTTTATGTAAGCAATTTAGATTTAGCTTTCATACATGTATGTTCTATCTTTTTCCAGGAAAACTACATACTGTATCTTGCTTCAACTATTCATTGACAATAAGGTTTTTAGGGTAGGAACTACAACTTTTTTTTTTTTTAATAAGTAATAAACTTTATTGAGACCAAAATAGAATCACCTGAAGTATACAATTCGTTATTAAAATTATATAATAGCACAGTAAGATATTTTTGTCATGACTGACTTAATTAATAGAGGTTTTGAGCTCATAATTCTGAGTAATACAATTAATTAATTTTTTTTAAATGGTACTAATTGATTGCAAATAAGAGTCAACTTACAAAAACATATGTTCATTACCATATCCAGTCACTGTAGGCTAGTATCCTTCAAACTCTTGTATGAATTGGAGCACCCAAACGGGTTGGCCACTCAGTTAAGATAACAAGATTGACAAGAACAGAAGGCTGTAATAGACATGTAAAAATTCATAAATGAAGCTAGTATGTTAAATTTCTCTGGCAAAGATATGTAGAAGTGATTTTCTGTGGAACAATTTTGACAATCAATCAAGCTTGCAAGATGGCTAACCATCAAATTCATACCTTAGCAACCGTTGAAGTGTTGTAGTCACTAGAACAAAGGGCTCTAAGTGAGGCCATAATAACAGAATAAGATTTGATAGGTGGATGAACTGCTAGGAATCTGTGTAGCTAATTTTGGTTAGAATTGTCCACAATCAATTTCAAGGAATCTAACCAACTTATTCACAAGGAACATAGCTTACCAAAATGCAGAAATTTAAAAAGCTTTTAAGAAGCCACCATAGTCAGGAATATGTGTAGCTTTTCAAGTGGCAAGTTCATTGTAATTGTACCAGCCCAATTGAAACAAGAATATGCCATCCTGCCACATTGTTGGAGTATGTCATGGATCTTGCCCTCTTCTAATTGGTTAGGGGAGTCATCAAAATCTTTTGGGAGAGTGGCCATTCACTGTTTTTATATCCATAATCATACATGACTTAATGTGTAAAACTTTCAGATCATTTCTGAGTAACAAAATGAAATTTTAAAGCAAATGGTAATTTTTGAATAATAGCCAATAAAAGTTATATATGTCCATTACCTTATCTGCTTACTATTAAGAACTGTTCTTCCAACACGTTCATGAATTGAAGCATCCAAACCAATTGGCCCTTTTGTTAAGGAAAAGCTTACAAGAAGAGAAGAACAAAACTGACATTAATTAAAGCTAGAAAGATATGAAGAAGCTCGTTACTTATCAAAAAAAAAAAAAAAAAGATATGAAGAAGAAATTATTTGGGCAGATATATACCTTAGAGTGCAGTAAAGTTCAGATTTTGATGAAAAAAGAGGTCCCTGGGTTAACCAACCATAACCCAGAAAAAAAAAAAAGATTCAATGGGTGGATGACATACTGGAATTCAGTTTATTAGAAAAGGTCCACTGCTAAGTACATAGGAGATAGAAGAAACCATGGTGTAAAAGCTGGAAAACTTGGACTCACTTGATATTTTGTTGGTTGACAAAGGTAGTAGTGCTATCATGTACAGTAAACTTGTAAACATTTGCAGATATAGATGCAATATTAGTCCCATTGGCCAGCAACCAGAAATTTCACACAGGTTAAAACGAAGATGGCTTACCAAAAATTTGGAACTTGATATCAAAATGAAAAGATGCTCTCTTTTGACTTGAATCTCAAGTTGTTCCTCTTTCTTGGGGACATTAAACATGTCATTTACAAACAAGTCAAATGATAGAATTTCACAGCGCTTTGCTCAAATCCTTTGTCAGCTGTTTGAAGTTTGAAGGGAATGAAATAGATTGAGAGCCTGTTGATCAAATGTGACCTTTTATTGGAACATTGAAAAATAACTGGCAACTTTAAATTAACGAGGCATTCCACCACATCTAGTGCTGGTAGAAATTCTGGCTTCTTGCAACTGTAAACAAACAGATGATGTATAAATGAAAGGTTCCCCAAATACAGAAGAAAAAAGTTCCATTCTTTCTAATTTGTGGTTTTTAGCTATTAATTATTATGCTGCTGTGTGTTAAAGTAGATGAGGCAGAGACTTGAGGTAAGCATAAAATCCCTAAGCATTTAGCCTTGTCCAACAGAAATCCTATGTTCATTCCAATGCATAGATGATGCATAAGAAGAAATAAAAATGAGCAGTGTAGAAAAAGATAGATTAATAAAACCTTCAAGAATCCAACTTCAATGACAATCATAACATGTGCAGGGTCCTCAAGCTCTAACTGCCATCAATTTGCCACAAAAATTGAACCTAACAAAGAAGAATGAATTTAAGGTGGGCTATTAGAAGATAAAGTATGGTGCCCGACTTATTAAGTTCAATTATCTTCACAAACAAAGCCATCTTGTTCTATTTCATTTGAATCACAGTTTTTACAAATTCAAGAAATCTAGTAAGCACACAAAATAGAGAAATCTGAAGGTTACCTTTAGTTAATACGGACACCTCAGAAGAGAAGAATATGGGACTGGAGGAAACTCACAAATTTTAATTAACTTCAACAAGATAGGAATCAAATTAACACCCTGGCATTACAAAATCCAGCTATTTAACCACTCTGGCACCAAACAGTACGAAATATTCAGCTTTTCTTGTAAAGTGAGCATTAGATGGTAGTAAATTCTAATAAATTTCCACCCACTTTGGCAGACCTTCCACTTAGCTAACAACAGAGAGCATCTCTATTGGCATGGATTGCACTTCTTCCATAATTTGCTCCAGAAATCAGCCATCTTGTTCCCTAAAATTCAGCTCTACATGAAAGGAAGAGTTGCTCCACAAGTCCAGCAAAGCGTTAAGATCGTCCGAATATGATACCTTCACCAATGGATATATATATTATTAGGTGTCAAAATTTTAATCAATTTGAATATTATTAGGTCTCTGCAAGAAGAATAGAGAATGCAGAGTACCACCAATGGATATATATATACACACGCTACGCTTGCTGCTTTCACAAGGTTTAGCTAGAAAGATGTTGTCTTTAGCTTTCTTTTTCACTCACAAATTTTTTTAACCGTCCCAGATGTTATAAATCTTGATTTTAAAGATTAGATATCATGTATAGAATGCAATAGAAACAAAGACACAGCAACAGATTACCTATCAATAACCGTCAAAAGCAGATGAATCAAATCTCCCCAAGTAGGATTCGAACCTACAACCAATCTGTTAACGGCGACCACTTTACCTGAACTTGTTTTTCACATTAACGCATTTCAGTTCTCTCCCCAGTTTATTAAAACCACGAAATAACCTACAACCACATAAATTTTACATCTGGTTCGTTAAAAAAAAAAATGTTTACTAGAAAATAAGAGGAGATAAGGTTTAGATGGAATTACCCCATTAGTTCTGTATAATTGGAATACGGGCAATGTTGGGCCATTTTTTCTGTGATTGGGGATGCTGAAAACTTTAGTCTCTTGATCATTCTCTATTTGGGAAAGTGAAAAGAGGAATAAAGAAATTAGGGTTGACTATGAATTATAATATATATAATTTGTTCGTTCAAAGGAGAGTATATGAGAAGAGGATTTGAGGTATCAGAAAACTTACATGACTATCTCTGGAATGTGGGCAATCTTCAACCACTCTTCCCCGCTTCCCTCTGCACATCTTTCCTCTAACTTGGAGCAACGATAAATATTTAGTTCTTTTAATTTGATGAGGCGTGTTGTGGTTGTGGGCAGATACATCAGGTTATTGCACTGTAAAATACAGAGTTCTTTAAGGGAAGAAAGGTTGCCCAACCACTCAGGTAAAGTTTCTATTCCATCAAAACCTTCGATAACCAGAGTTTCAAGGGCAGTGAACTGTTGAATTTCGCCCGGGAGAGAGTTGAGTTTAGCCCACCCTTCCAAGCGTAAATCTTCAAGCGTCGTATGAGAGTGTTGGATGAAATTGAGACTGGGAAAAACATCCAGCTCCTCACAATACCCACCAATCTCCAAACTCTTCAAGCATTTTAATGACCCCTCTGGCAGACGCGTGATGTTGCTGCAACCTAGAATTGCTAATTCCGTAAGAAAGCACAACTCTCCTAGATCTGGAATTGATTCGAGATTATGACACCTGTAGATATTTAATTGTGCAAGAGAATGGAATTCTTGTAGATCTGGAAGTGATTTCAGATCAGGACAAAAATTTATAGACAATTCTGAGAGAGACGTACATAATTGTAGCTGAGTTAGAACTTCAAAACCACACTCGTATATATCCAAGCAGCGTAGACCTTGTATACGTGGAAAACACCTCAGCTTAGGACAATACGCTATTTTCAGCTCCTCGAGGGAAATGAGGGGTTGCGAGGTGTCCCATATATAACTCAGTTCCCCACAATCAAATATCCGGACTGATTGGATAGAGGTACAGAAAAGTTGCCCTGGCGCAAAAGTATGTCCTGACACTCTATAAATATCGGCGGACTTGAGCGTGGTAAGATTGCTGCTAATGCTTTCCAAAGCGGTGTTGTTGACGTCTTTAATATTTAATCTCTGTAGAAATGGAAAATGACATGGGGCACCCTTCAGTTGTTCACAATATTTAATGGTCAACTCCTCAAGGCAAGGAAACACTTCACGTGCTGATGTCACCTCCAGTGCATCCTTCCACTCCACTAGTTTCTTCATACGCCAAAAAGTGAGTGTTCTTAATGCCGGAAACAATACATCACTGCGCATGCCGTAAAACTCAACTCCAATACATGTCACGTCATCCATTCCCTCCATTTCAAGAGCCTTAAGGCAAGGTAGATGGCCGAGGGTGGGAACTTGTTCACAATTTTTGCAGTGTACTAAATTTATCTGGATCAAATAGTCAAAATGCGACGAAATCCATGAGGGGAATTTCTTTCCACTAAAACCATCAATTTTTAAGGATTTCAAATTTTTATGAGGACAGAGGCCTTCCAACACTTCTTCGTCATTACAATGGTTGACCTTTCTATCTGCATTAAGACTCCAGTAAAATCTTACCTGGTTCATTTTCGCCTTTATTGCTAAATTTGCACTTCTAGCTTCTTCTTGATCTCTCACATTCTCTAGATGCCAAATGCCTAATTCTCCACTAAGTTGATTCAAGCATCCCAATTCCTTGATCTGCTCACCTGCATCTTGACCCACAATGAAAAATGGCAATGTTCGTAGACATTTCAAATTCCCCATGTCTTTTAGTGGTCGGTATTCATTACAACGAGCAACATGCATATGCCTCAAGTTAACCAAATTTTTTAAATCTTTTGGAAGCTCTCTGAGAAGATTGCAATATTCAAGTCTTAAAGTTTGCAAATTGTAGAGCTTGGTGATGGAGTTTGGTAATGCTTTGATGTCAGCCTGTGAGATGTGGAGAAGCCTCAAGTGTACCAAGCAACCAATTGAGTTTGATAACTCTGTTATGATATACCCATGTAATTTTAGAACACGCAAACATTTAAAATCTGATAATATATTTTCACACATAGCATTTTTTGAAACAAGTGTGCGCAATCTCCGAAAACGATCATTTGAAAGTGGAATTTTTGATACTGTTTCATTATCATATTGGATTAATAAACGCAGTACGTGATTGATTTCATCTCGTGAATCCTCCTTCAAAATCGAAGTTTCGAATTTTGAAATTGAGAGGGCAAGATCATGTACCAAATCATGCATCTTACAACTTATAATATTATCATACACATCTTTTTCCGCATCCTGGAATAAGGAGTTTGCTAACAAAGTATCAAAATGCATGTTACCAATATCCTCCATCACCAAACTACTTCCTTGAGATGGTTGAAGGAACCCTTCGGCCATCCAAAGCTGAATTAATTCTTCCTTTTTAATCTCATGATCTTTAGGAAAAATTGAACAATATGCAAAACATTGTTTAAGAGATGGTGATGGAAGATAATTGAAGCTCAATTTTAATATTTGTAGCATTTCATTGCTACCATATTCGGAATTCCAAATTTCATTATCTCGAATGGCTAACCATTCACTTTTCTCTTTTTTACAACACATTATCCCTCCTAAGACTTTTGCAGCTAATGGAACCCCTCCACATTTTTTGGCAATATCCCTTCCAATAGCCTCCAAATCTAGAGTTAGTGGAACTCTTTCATTAGGAGATACTTTTTTCTTGATTATGGACCAACATTCATTATCTGAAAGCTTTTCCAAGTGACATTGGGGAAGTGTCCCCGTGATATTCGCCACATTGTCTTTACGAGTCGTTACAATAATGTTGTTTCCAATATTTGAAGTAATTCCCAACAAACAACTTCTTAAAGATTCCCATTTAAGAAAATCTTCATTCCATACATCATCAAGGACTACAAGATATCTTCCACTCCCCAACTTTTCTTTAATTTGTTTAAGCATTGCCTCATTGTTATCTGATTGACATGAGTTACCTGTAAGTGATCCTAGAACGCCTCTTAAAATATTTTTTTCATCAAAATCATCGGAGACACATACCCATATTTTCTTATTGAAATGACTCTCTACTAGCTCATGATTGTAGACCAGTTTTGCTAAAGTTGTTTTCCCCAAACCCGCCATTCCTACTATGGGAATCACTGAGAGTTTTTCACTAGTTGAATTTGTCACTAACTCCACTATTTCTGAAACACGGTCTTCCCTTCCTACAACTTCTGAATTATCAATAAAGCTGTTTGTCTCTCGGTTTAGCATAGTATCAAGATTAGCATTTATTGATTCGGCTCTAATAAGTCCAAATCTAATTGCTTCATCATTAACCCTTTTCAGTGAATCAGCAATAGTCTTAACTTTGTTGGCCATCTTGAAACGGAATGCAATGGGATTTGAAAATGAAAAGAAGAAGCATACCTTTCTCTTCATTTGGTTTCGGATCTCTACCTTTCGCCGAAGAAGCTCGTAAGCAAGCTCATCTAGCACGTCATCAGCATCATAAGCAACTTTTTCAAGCCTCTGCAGCCAAAGCCTCACGCTCTCTTCTCCCACTTGCCTTTTCTCTGCATCAGCTAGCACAGCTTGAACCATCTCTACTGAGTCACGAAGCCGTGTCAGCTCATCCTTGAAGCCCCAAGCAAGGCCAATGTGGTCAGTAACCAGTGTTATCAGATTTCCTAGTATTCCCTTAGCAAATCCAGTAACGATAGCCTCAGCCATGTCTTCTTTGGTACTCAGGTAAGTCACAAATATGCTGGAAGTATTTGGGAAGTAGAGAAGAATTGTGACGATAAAGAATAGCAGTAATTATTTACAGAGTATTTATATTTTTTCAAAAAGATAAAAAGCAAACTACTATTATTTTTAGTGGGCAACTTTTTTCTTTCTTATTTTTTAGTGGGGAACATTTTTTTTTTTTTCACACGTCTATCAGGTCCTGGGATGGGATATGACCATGTGCTGGACCTTGTACATCATCCTTAAAGATTAGGTTAAATCTTGACATATACTCATACATTTTTAAAATTATGTATTAAAATTTTCTCAAACTCAAAAGAAATATATATGTATTGAAAACACAAATTTGGGTTAAAATGTGAAATCAAGAAATTTGGGTTCTTGTTCATAAAAAAAAAAAAATCAATAAATTTTAGATAAAATTGTGAAATTATCTTAAATCAAATCTTAAGGACACTTTCAAAAAAGTGAGTATGCAACATGTGCAACAGTAAATATGTGATAATTATTACCGTTCAGATTTGAGATAAATATAGATATTTGATTATATTTAAGTAGACTGAAAAAGAATTTCTAAGCTGGTTTTTGATATATATATATATATATATATATAATTAATGGATGTTCTTAGGACATTTATTAATGGACTTTTTTTTTAAATCTGAATTTGAGATTTATGTCTTAGTTCATTGAGATTTGTGTGTTTATTAATCACCAAAATAGCCAAGCATGAGATAAGACATAATTAAAAGAATGAACAACAAAATAGCATTGAAGTTTGTAAGGACCAAAAATCGCAAACTAGACTAGAGTATCACAATCTATTTTCCGATTCAAGATCTAAATACAATATATTTGTAGAGAGGGTCCAACAACAAAAGTCCCCCCTCTATGTCTTTCCTTTCCTATTTATATCCTTTGCCCTTATCATCTCAGCCCTACATCTTTCCATCTACTCAGTTTCTTTCCCCGACACCTGTCCGTCGGTAATGGAGAAAAGCTCTAACTTAATGTTCTATACTGTTCAGGTCACGTCCACATTAATGCACCGGACAAAGTCGATGCTTCCTAATTAATGCGGCCAGAATGGTTGGTACAGGATATTTAATGCAACCCTCGAAGTTATCCAACCACATTCAAATATTTACAATATGTCCCCTACGTCATCAATCTCTTTATTCGCCCATGCTACTTCATCGTCGGGTATGTTTCCTCATTTCTTCACTCTCCTCAGCTTTCAGTATATCTCCGGGTCTTCGGCTCTTCGGATCCTCAGGTCTTTGGGTCTTCGGTACCTCACAAAGTTATTAACCAGTGTGCGAGTGTTGGTTTATTCATTTTTTGGGCTAGGTCTTAGTTTACCTTTTTTTTTAACCCTTATATTCCTTCATTCTCTCTTTCCAATCAAGAACAATTTGCAAAAACAAATTTTGCATTTGAGGCAATATACATTAATTTTGTGAAAATGCTCCAAAATTTTTTTTTCCCTTTATCATCATTTACTACATGAATGTAGAACAGAAATGGATAAACTGGAAGAACAAAGATGCAAATTAACAATAAATGGATATGTAATTTTGTAAAACCAAAATCCCAGCTGAGCCTAAATAGAAAAAAAAAATCCCACAATTGAAGCATTGATAGTGATTAAGGCCTCAAATTTTATATTTTAAGGATAAAAAGGATGATAGCATAAAAAGAACCGATATTGTGTTTGTAGAAAGTGTGATTTTTCTAGATAATGATGATTAACGTTTTGGATAGTTTTAACTTTTAAGAGTGACAAGCTACTATAGAAGAGTAATGAAAAAAAAATAAAGAAAAAATTACACATCTTAAAAAATATAGTAAAAAACGAATGATGAGGATGATTTGAAGTGGGAATGTTTTGATTTGGAGGCTTACATAAATAATGTTGTGACATTTGCTTTATAAAAAACACCTGCAAAATAATTATTTTTGGCTATTTAATTTCACTTATTTATGTATTTCTCTTGGATTTATTTATTAACAATTTAATGTGATTTTGTCTTAAAATAAATGAATTGCCTTGTTTTTTTTTTTTCCCTTGTAGCAGTAATAATAGAGACTAGGCTAATTGTGTGCACTATATGTCTTTAGAAGCTTTTTTTTAGTCGAAAAATTCCATTCATCACAATTTGAAATTATGCCTTACTCCAAATAGTCTAGACTCCATAATGGGAAATGTACACGCACGCATTGGATAATAACTTCTATGCTATTTTGTTGTCTATTTTTAAAATTATGTCTCATCTTAGGCTTGGCTATTTTGGTTATTAACAAACACTTAATTCTCATTGAACTAAGGCATAAACCTCAAATTGGGGGTAAATAAAAAATTTTGACATTAAAATAATAATTCTCTAAGATGGTTTTTGATAAAAAAAATCAGTATATATATATATATATATGTGTGTGTGTGTGTGTGTTTGTATGTATGTATGCATATATTTGTACGTGAATTTTCAAATTATGATTAAAAGGAATGAGTAAAGCCAGTGAGTCCAAGTCTTTATCCAAGGGCGAAGCCAAAAATTTTTGTTTGAGGGGGCCAATTTGTGTTGCTAATTTATTAGTCTATACAAACTTTAATATGCATACACAAACACATGCATATATACACATACACAAAAATTAGTATCTTTCATAATAAATCCTTAAAATTAAATGTTTTATAGAATTAATCTTTTACCGTCTTCCATAGTGAAATCCTTACAATTTTCATTTTCAATATAAGTTACCAAATTGCCTACAATTATGAGTAAAAAAATTTCAATTGAATTAATGAAGAGTTCAAAGACATGAATGATCCAAAACTTTAAAAAATACAAGAACACATTTTACCATAAAAAATAAATTTGAAAAACAATACATTCTTTATAACTACTAGATAAATTGGGTAATATATTTAAGAACATTATTGGACCAACTCAAATAATTGGAGGCCAAGTTTCATTTTTGAGGGTTAATTATTAAAATATTAAATATTTAGGAATAGGCTCCCACCCTAACATGTAGCTCCGCACTTTATCAAGATCTACCCAAATCTTAATGACGATCTCCAAGACTACAAGCTCCAGCACATAAGGCTCCTTTTAGAAAAAAGACACGTACGTGATAAACGTGTGAAAAAAGATGTTCCCCATTGAAAAAAAGAAAAAAAGAAAATATTTGTTGCTTTTTATCTTTTTTTTTATAAATAATAGTAGGATTTTGTTAATGTGTGCCTTAAAAGTAGATAATAATTAATTATTTTTTAAAATATTTTATTGAAAATTGAAAAATTATTGACAACTTTTTTAATTTTCAAAAAAATATTTCTAAAAATCGATAGTTTAATATGTGCTTTAAGAGCATACATTAACCGGACCCATAATAATATAATTAATACTAGTAGTTGCCGCTTGGTAGTATTTCAAGGTAAACATAATTTTTTTTTTTAATAAATTTTTTACAATGTAATATCTATAAATCTCACTCAATTTATCAGTAAGCTTTGAGATTTTATTTTTATTTTATTTATTTATCTCCTTTCATTTTTATTTTATTTACATTTATGCATTTGTACATTCGAATTCTAAACTTATCTCATCCCCTATATATATGTGTGTGTGTGTGTGTGTGTATTTCTCAACAAAAAAAAAAAATCTAAAACTAATCACAATTATTAAAAATTGAAAAGAAAAATTACATCTCACTTGGTCTAAACCATTGTTCTCCATTCTTCATCAATGAATCTTCCATGAAATTTCTTGTTTGGCAGGCTCCTCCTCCTAGATGTCATTACTCTAAAGAAATCTAATATTCAAATTCCCTTCCATTATTGTAACAATTAAATTATTAAAATTATCTTCTCATATTTTTATGGTAATTGATTGAATCAATTGATCTAAACAGTTATAAACTGTATTATCTTGTGATTGTTAGACTAATGGTTAAGAGCCTGCTTGAATGAGTGGGTTTTTGGATCATATCACTCAGTTTTCATAATTGAGTTCTCAAAACATGTGGCACCTACAAAAAAATTTGTGTTTGGCTTAGTTTTCAACACTTGTTTCCATTACTCAAAACTCAAAAATTTGAGTTAGAGTGATGAAAACAAGAAACAACAAATGGATGTTTTTAAAAATTGAAAACTGAGTTATGAGTTTTGAAAATTAAGTTATGAAAACTGAGTTTTCTCTAAACCAAATGGGCCCTAAGTGATTAAGTTTACTATTTCCTAAAAGTTTTGGAGCAGGAGATCCTGTATTTGATTCCTAACTTTACTTTACCTCCCATTTAAAATGTTAAATTCCCACTTGTTGAGCCCCTACTTATTAAAGGGAAGTTTAAGCCCACAAGTAAGGGGGAGTGTTAGACTAATGGTTAAGTAATTAAATTCATCATTTTCTAAAAGTTTAAGTTTTTAGGACAACTGATAATTTAACGGTGATATCATATCTTAATTGATATATGGTTTTGTACATGGTTGATAGTTTTGTAGTGATGTTCAATACTTGTGTGTATATAGTACTAGTAGGAATCGTATTGAATTGCTATGTTAATATGTGTATTGTCTCGTATTTCTGGTTTTATGGTAATTTGTTGAATTAATTGATTAAATAATTTGTAATATTTTGGATCCATTTGGATAGTTTTAACTTTTAGTATAATAATTTTTAAATGTATAAATAATATCGTGAAACCTATTTTTAATGAAAAGGTCATTGAGAAGTGAGATTTTTAAGTCCTATAAACAATACACAGATCCACTGGTGTGTACTATTCACACAAAAAAACCAAACTAAAAAAACGCAAATGCTAGACGTGGGAAGTGCGTCCAAACGCTTCCTTAGGTTTTTTTTAAAAAAAAGACTCCTATAGGTTAACCCGAACTTTGATTTTTCATAGATCTAAAACAAACAGTAAATTCAGATACTTTTGATCCGAAACCGATCAGTTTCTCATGTTCACATTCACGCTTCAATAATTTTCACCTCAATTATTACAAATTCTGATCACTTTTGGCTTTTTAATTCAAATATTACAAATTCTGATCAGTTCTGAACATTTCAAGTTAGGCACTTTACAGTTCACATGCAATTGTCTTCAACCAATTTCAAAATCTCTTTTGCTAGTACAAAGTGCATAGTCACTTTCTGCCTTATCTCTTCACATCTTCCGAGAAATCATGTTGTGCTCATTTGGCGGGACTCCTCTGAGTGCCACTCCCTTGGCAACAATATTTGACCTCTCGACCATTATTATATAATATTAATTAAACGATTAGTTTACCTTCAATGTTTAAGAAAAATAAACTTAGAGGATGATTATTATAGGTGGTAAAATCTCACACAATTCACAAATTTGATATGACTAATTTATTTATAAATAGGTTATGAGTTGATATTAAATGAGTTTGGGTTATATTTAGATTGACATGGCTAATCCGTTTGACTCATTTGACCCATTTAGTTTATAAAGTTATTAGTTATTTTGATATTATTGCTTAATTTATGATTATTTTTAAATGTTTATTATTATATTTATAGTTATAATTGTATTTTAATTTTTTTTTAGAGTCAATTGTATTTTAATTTTACATATATGAGAATTGATAAAAAAAATTATATAGAATAGGTATGACCTATTAATCAAATAGATTATTAAACGGGTCATATGTATTGACTTTTACATGACTTGTTAATTAAACGAGTTAAACATGTTGAGTTAGGTCAACCTATTTAATAAACAGATTGTATTTGAGTTGAGGATTTTTAACACGTTTACTAAACAGGTTGGGTTCTATTTAACTTATATAATTCAATACTTATAGCACGATATAACACAAACCCGTGAACTAGAATCGCCATCCTAATTTTGATCTTAACTAAACTCCTGTTTTCATTGTCTAAAAGTTGTTTGATTAGGATAGATTCAATCCAATCTTGACCCTAATCAATTTTGGGTGAAACCCAAACTCAATCGTGTAAGGAGGGGAAAAAAAGTCAAATCCTACCCGAGGTCTAAATTTTGGTCCTCTTTTTCGAGAATTGTGTCAAATCCAAACTCAGTATTAAAAAATAATAATAATAATAATAAATAAAATCTTACCCCAAGTCAATTTTTTTTTTTTTTTTTGGGTTGAACACCCCAAGTCAAATTTTAGTAGCTGCTCTTTGTGCAGGGTCTGGTTGTAGTTTTTTTTTCCTGCACTTGGAGTAGTTGTTTTCCTTGGCTAACTGCCTGTAATTAAGCCTGGGATTTATACTTTTTTTTTTTTTTTTTGGGTTTCTTTGTTTTTGCTCTTTTGGTTCGTTTTTAATGAAAGTTTCTAATCAGTTCTCAAAAAAAAAAAAAAATTGGTCATCGTCGCCAACACACCATCTACTTGAATAATTTTCACCCCTAAGGGTGAAAATTTGGCGATGATGACCAATATTTAGGTTTCTTTTTTTAAAAAAGACTCCAATATGTTCGCCCAAACTTACTTTGATTTTTCGTAGTTTTAAAACAAAATGCAAATTCAGATACTTTTGATCGGAAACCGATCAGTTTCTCATGTTCACATTCACGCTTCAATAAGTTTTACCTCAATTATTACAAATTCTGATCACTTTTGTCATTTTAAGTCAATTATTACAAATTCTGATCATTTCTGAACACTTCTGGTTAGGTACCTCACGCTTCACATACAATTGTCTTCCACCAATTTCAAAAGCTCTTTTGATAGTACAAAGTGCATGAGTCACTTTCTGCCTTATCTTTTCACATCTTCCAAGAAATTATATTGTGCTTGTTTGACCATTCTTCTTATTATTCAATCAACCCTTTATACTTTACCTTTTTCTTTTTTTGAATCAACTATACTTTACCTTCTTCTTTTGAGGCACTTCACATATACTTGTCTACATTGGTTCTTTCTTTCTTTTTTATTCTCGGGTGTACATATTGAATTGCTTTTTTTTTTTTTTTTTCTTTTTTTTAAGTAACGCTAACTTCCGCCAACAATTTTATAATAAACCAAAATATTATTTTGTTGTCTACATTTTGAGTTATAATTAATTTAGTCTTTGTATTTTTATAACAATTAATTTGATTTTTATTATTTTTAACTTGTAATTAATTTGATATCTGATAGAAAATATTTACATGGCAAATGGTGTGAGCAATTGACATACTTGAGACTGATGTGGCTTTAAAATAGTAATAAAAAATGTCCTATCAGCACTTGAATAAATAAAAATTAAATTATCTATTTTAATGAAATAAGAAAATTAAAAACCAAAAACCAAAAACATGAGCCCAGATGATTTTGAACGTGAACCTAGATCTGGAAATACACATCTCCATAAACAAAACCCAGATCTTATCCACAAAAAAATAAAATAAAAACCAAACTCAAATATCTCTATTCGTTCCCTCATAACTTTTTGTTCCATTCCACGGAGCCCAAAACCATAGCCACAAAGCCAAAACCCCAAACTCACAATATCTCTGCTCACTTTCTCAATGCTACAGCAAAACTCTTCATCAACTTCAATTCATTACCGAAAAGCGAAAATTTCATAAAGGAAAAAACGCAAAAAAAAGAAAAAAAAAATCCCTTGAATATTTTCTATCACTTTCCTTTTCATGTTCCTAACTTTGTCCCTAGAATCATTTACACATTAAGAGAAAATCGTACTGGAAAATTTTTGTTAGATTTTGTTTTTCCGTCAGTTTCGGGAGGAAATCTCAAAGGTTCTATGTATTTGAATGGTTTTCGCTAAATTTCAAAGTGGTTTTGTGGATGGTTGAGATTTGAATAGGTTCTATATCTAGGTTCATGTTCAAAATCATTTGGGTTCATGTTTTTAGTTTTTGGTTATTTTTTTTTTCATTAAATTTGATAAATTAATTTTTTTTATTCAAATGCTAGAGCATTTATTATTATTATTTTAATGACACATCAGCACCAAGTATACCAGCTGTTCACATCATTTGTATTTTTCGTTAGTGAGTTAACATCTGAAACCAAATTAATTACAAGTTAAAAATAATAGGGACTAAATTGATTGTTACAAAAATGTAGAGACCAAATTGACTGTAGCTCCAAAATGTAGAGACTAAAATGGTGTTTTTGCCTTTATAGATATTTTTATAAACTATTGTAATGGTAAATTATTATTAGTTCTCGCTTAGGTCAGTATTAACATTTTTTTTTACTTATCAATAATTACTCACTATGTTTGTAGTTTGTAAAATAATTTGTAACTCTGGTACTTTTTAAAAAAAAATTTAGTAGCTTATTTGCAAAGCGTGAAGGAAAAAATTAGATAAATTAATACCGAGAAAATATATCATACTAACTATTAAACCAATATCAATGCTCCACCAAAATATATAAGGAAAAATATCAAATTGTACCAACCAGTAATGTATTTTGAGTGTTTCGGTTGATACAATAAAATTGTTTTAAGAAAAATGTTACAAATTTGACTTTTTTAAATCTAAAAACATGTTATTTTAAATTAATAAATTAGTTAATGTATTTAGGCTTATAAATATGTGGATATGTGGATTTTAAACTTTTTGTTGATAAACATAAAAAGTAAAAAATTCATACTTATATAGATAAATACAAACACACACTCCTCCACCCGCGTGCACACAAGCATATTAATCGGTATCAAAATATTTTGTTCTCCTAATGAAACCGAAATGACCTCTTTTACGAAATTGACTCTCTTGACAAAAATACTTTTGGTTCATTTTTCCACTTTGATCCCCATATCTTTTGAGCTCATATTCTGGTCCATAAAATTTGAAGATCGTTTTCAATTTAGTCTTTATGAGATGAAATTTAGTCTTTATTGTCATCTCATCGACGGAACTAGAATATGTAACACATTGAATGCACAGCTAGTATGTTAGATGCTAATAATAATAATAAATGTCACGTCCACATCATTTTATAATTAAAAATAATAATTTATCAATTTTTATAAAATAAAAAAATTAATTAAAAAACAAAACACACATGAATTAAGATCTTGGTCCATCTTGAACATCCACACACAAGAACACAAACCCACAAAATTCAGCAAGAACCTCCAGAACACAACAAAAACATAACCCCAAAAACACAACAAAAACATAAACCCAAAAACACAACAAGAACCTCCAGAAAACATAATAATACCACCTTAGCATTTAAATGAAAAAGTTCAAATAACAAAAATAAATGAAAATTCAAAATATCATCTTCTTTTTCTTCTCTCACTTTCTGAGCAACCAACCACTAATAAACACAAAGAAAATAGGAATACACTACAACAAACATCAACAAAATCCACATCCTGCTCCCATTTTCTATAACGTTTTTGACAACCCACCCCCCCCCTCTTCTATTCTTTATGTTCGTCCCCACTGAAGTGAGTATACAATGTGTACAATAGTAAATATGTAATAATTATTATTGTTAAAATTTGAGATAAATATAGATATTCGATTACATTTAGGTAGACTCAAAAAGAATCTCTAAGCTGGTTTTTGATATATATATATAATTAATGGATGTTCTTAGGACATTTATTAATGAATTTTTTTTTAATCCCAATTTGAGATTTATGTCTTAGTTCATTGAGATTTGTGTGTTTGTTAATCACCAAAATAACCAAGCATGGGATAAGACATAATTAAAAAAATGAACAACAAAATTGCATTGATGTTATTAACCGGTATGTGGGTGTGGGTTCATTCATTTTTTGGGCTAGGTCTTAATTTAGTTGTTTTTTAACCCTTAAATTCCTTCATTCTCTCTTTCCAATCAAGAACAATTTGCAAAAATATTTCTGCATTTGAGGCAATATACATTAATTTTGTGAAAATGCTCCAAAACTTTTTTTTTTTTCCTTTCTCATCATTTACTACATGAATGTAGAACAAAAATGGATAAACTAGAAGAACAAAGATGCAAATTAACAGTAAAAGGATATGTAATTTTGTAAAACCAAAATCCTAGCGGAGCCTAAATAGAAAAAAAAATCCCACAATTGCAGCATTGATAGTGATTAGGGCCTCTAATTTTAAGGATAAAAAGGATGATAGCATAAAGAGAACCAATACCGTCTTTGTAGAAAGTGTGATTTTTCTAGATAATGACGATTAACGTTTTGAATAGTTTTAACTTTTAAGAGTGACAAACTACTATAGAAGAGTAATGAAAAAAAAAAACAAAATTACACATCTTAAAAAATATAATAAAAGATGAAGGATGAGAATGATTTGAAGTGAAAATATTTTGCTTTGGAGGCTTACATAAATAATGTTGTGACATTTGCTTTAAACAAAACACTTGCAAAATAATTATCTTTGGCTATTTAATTTCATCGTTACGAGGAATATAAAAAAATAAAAGGAAATAAATAAAATAAAATCTCAAAGCTTACCGATAAATTAAGTGTGATTTATAGATAATACATTGTAAAAAATTTATTTTAAAAAAAATTGATGTTTACCTTGAAATACTACCAGCAAGGCAGCAACTACTAGTATTAATTATACTATTATTTATCCAAAAAGATAAAAAGCAACAAATTTTTTTTTCTTTCTTTTTTCAATGGGGAACATCTTTTTCACCCGTTTATCAGGTCCGTGTCTTTTTTCTAAAAGGAGCCTTATGGGATGGGACATTACCATGTGCTGGAGCTTGTAGTCTTGTAGATACTAGGTCGTCATTAAGATTTGGTTAGATTTTGATAGACTTGGAGACACTCGCTTTACTCATTCCTTTGAAATCATAATTTGAAAATTCACGTATAAATAAATACATGATATATATATATATACTGACTTCATCAAAAACCATCTTAGAGAATTTTTATTTTAATGTCAAAATTTTTTATTTACCTCCAATTTGAGGTTTATGCCTTAGTTCAATGAGATTTATGTGTTTGTTAATAACCAAAATAGCCAAACGTAAGATGAGACATAATTTTAAAAAAAGACAACAAAATAGCATAGAAGTTATTATCCAATGCGTGGGTGTAGATTTATTCATTTTTTGGACTGTCTGATCCCATTATGGAGTCTAAACTATTTGGATTAAGGCATAATTTCAAATTGTGATGAATGGAATTTTGCAACTAAAAAAAGCTCCTAAACACATACAGTGCACACAATTAGCTTAGTGTCTATTACTACTACTATAGCTTAGTCTCTATTACTACTACTATAGGAGGGAAAAACAAGGCAATCCATTTATTTTAAGACAAAATCACATTAAATTGTTAATAAATAAATCCAAGAGAAATACATAATAAGTGATCTTTTTATATATAAAAAAAAATTATTCATTTGTACATTCAAATTCTAAAACTAATCACAATTATTAAAAATTGAAAAGAAAAGTTACATCTCACTTGGTCTAAACCATTGTTCTCCATTCTTCATCAAAGAATTTTCAATCCAAAAAAGGGCCCTTCCTTCTCAAAAGTGAAAATGCTGACCATAACACACCACTTCTTCTATATGTTCCTTGAGACACCAAGCAAGGCTGATTTAATTAGTAACAAGCAAGATTGTCAAAATCGGGATCCTACGTAGAATCGTGGAAAGTAGGTATAATCGTGGATAGTAAGATCCTACATATTTTCAAATTTTCAGCAAAAAACCTATTGATAGTGACTTTGTATGTTATATAATCACTTAAAATATAAATCCATCCACTAAAAAAAATTGCATCATAAAATGTAATTTGCACACACTACATTGTTCTTATGTCATTCTAACGTAACAAAATATATTTAACTTTTGACATAATGTATCTAAAAAGTTTAGTATATGTTTAATTAGCAACTAAGTACCAAAATATTATTTACATATATGTAAAATGTTTTCAAAATTCTAAGTTCCAAATCCAAAATAAGTTAGGCTAGTTAGCATATAAAAGCTAGTAAACTACAAATTTACAATATGTAATCCAAAAGAGAATTCTCAATCTAAGGTAAACTAGCTAATTATAAATATGAAATCCAAAAGAGAATTCTCATTCTAAGGTTCTTTTAATCTAATCACTGTCATTGTTATATTCCATTTCATCATCTATATCCTTCCTAGTATCAACATCCAAAACGTTAAACTTAAGTACTATTGTTTTTTTTTTTTTTGAGATTTTATGTTGACATAGGGGTAAATTTGGGACTTTAATTCATTATTGGGCTTCTGATAACCCATTGGATTTGTGGGTTTAGGTGGATTATCTTACCCAAATGGATCCCATTTAAAAAAAAAAAAATCAAGCCAAATGGTAGGATCGGTAGGATCCTCTACGATCCTATACCACCTACATGATCCTACATACGATCCTACTATTTTTGCGATCCTGCTACGATTTTAAACCTTTTGGTGAGGTAGAATCGTAAAATCGTGCGATTTTACGATCTGAATCGCGATTTTGACAACCATGATAACAAGTGATATTAGCTTGCCTAGTATTTCCTCAACAACAACATTAAGGATAGTCTCAGCCAATTTTACTTTGTTTCTCTAATAAGACACAGATATGGTAAGTATTTGGAAAGTAGAGAAGAATTATGATGTTAAATATTTTTTTTTTTAAATCTAAATGGAGCCTTGTAGGACCCAAGCCATAGTCACTATCTTCTTTAATTTTTCATGTTCACATTCATGCTTAAAAATTCTTTACCTTTTTTTTTTTTTTTTGAGACAGAAAAATGTCACCTTCCTTATTACAAATTGTCTTCACCGATTTCAATGTCTCTTAGATAGTACACTACGCATGATTCACGTTCTGCTTTATCTCTTCTCATCTTCAAATAAATTGTTCTTTTGGGAACTCCTTTGAATGGCAATGCCACACTTTCGAATAGTATTTCACCCTTTTAAACATTTTTGAATGGAAAAAAAAATTAATGAATTCTCTAAAAATATTGATTTATGAATTATTTTTAGAAATTTGATTCATTTATCATTAATGTTTAAGAGAAAAATACAACTTATGGGTTAATGTTGATCTAAACTAAACTTGTATCATTCATGTTTAAAAGTAGTGACTTCTTTTGATTGAGGTAGTTTTAATTCAATATAATCTTGGCCCTAATCAATTTTAGGTGAAACACAAATTCAATCACGTAGGAAGAAAAAAAAAAATGAAATCTTACCATTGTCTAAATTTTGGTCCTCTTCACCATGTCAAACCCAAACTTAATCATGTAAAAAATAAATAAAACAAAATAAAACAAAAAAACAAAACCAAAATAAAGAATCTTACTCGAAGTCTAAATTTTGGTCAACATCAATCGTCACCATCATGATTGTCTAAATCATTATCTGAATTGTAAGATTACATGATTTTACGGTTCCCTCACCAAAACATTTAGGATCACACTAAGATCATAAAAATACTAGGATAGTACGTAAGATTGTATATGATCGTAAGATTATATGGGATCCTACCGATCTTACAATTCCTATGAAAACATAATTTTTTTTGTTTTTTTTATGAGATAAATTTTTAGATTTGACCAAGTTGTAAGAGTTTTTATTTTTCCATGTTGTGATGGAATAAATTTTAGCTTTTTTTGGAAATTTAAATTATGTTAACGGATAGGGAAATGCTTTCTAGTTTATAGTGTTTTATGTTCATATTCAAGCATTGAAAATTTTTCAATATTATTATTATTTTTTGGAGACAAAAAAAAAACTTTACCTTCATCACTGTTATCTTACACCACAGGATTAGGATTTGGTGCAATAGTTAGGGCTATTGCATCATGTAATACCTCTTACATCATTTTCACATTTTCAAAATTTTTAACTTTTTTTAAACTCTCAACTTTTTTAACTTTTTAACTTCCTTGATTCAATGGTTAGTATTAAAAATTAACTTTTTAAATTTTAATTTGAACCATTGAGAAGGTATTGCATGGTACAATAGCTAGCCAAATCTCAATCCAACCTTTTCAAGTACTTAATAGTTCACATGCAATTATCTTCTACCGATTTCATTGTCTTGATAGTACAATGTGCATGCTTGCATGCGATACTTTTTGCTTTATTTCTTCTGATCTTCCATGAAATTTCTTGTTTGGCAGGCTCCTCTTGGATGCCATTACTCTGAAGAAATCTAATATTCAAATCCCTTCCATTATTGTAACAATTAAACTATTAAAATTATCTTCTCATATTTTTATGGTAATTGATTGAATCAATTGATTTAAATAGTTATAAATTGTATCATCTTGTGATATCATATGTTACTTGAGATATCGTTTTGTGTAGGGGTGTCCACGGGTCGGTCCAGGTAGGGTTTGTGCCCAACTCGGACCCGACCAAGTCGGGTTCTAAATTTTCAAACCCCCGTCGCCGACCAGTCACAAAATCGGATCGGATCGGATGGATCTTGCCAGAAAGTGCTTGGGTCAGAATTTGGCTAAGAAAATATGAAAAAGGCAGAATTCGGCGAGAAAATTTTGAAAAACGTTAGAAATTCGGCAAGATCTCTCCAGATCCAGTGAGATCATGGCCATTTTTGGCAAGATCTTGGCTAGATCTAGCGAAATCTCATCGAATCTAGCTTAAATCTTCCCAAGAAATCTCAAAACTCGTCGGATCTACCCAAAAAAAAAATCTTAAAACTCGCTGGAAAAATGGTGGGTCGGTCGGATCGGGTTTCACGGATTTGAGAGGAGGAGATCCGATCTCCTACCAATTGATCTCGGATTTTGGAGAATCAAATCCATTGCCGACTGCCGGAGCAGTCGGTCCGATCGTCGGCGGCATCGGGTGGGTCGGTTCCTGCGGGTCTCTAGACAGCCCTAGTTTTGTGCATGGTTGATTGTTTTGTATTGGTGTTCAATACTTGTGTGTATATAGTACTAGTAAGAATTGTATTGAATTACTGTAACTTACTTTGATTTTTCATACATCTAAAACAAACAGTATACTGAGATACATTTGATCTGAAACAGATTAGTTTCTCATGTTCACATTCACGCTTCAATAATTTTCACCTCAATTATTACAAATTCTGATCACTTTTGTCTTTTTAAGTCAATTATTTCAAATTCTAATCACTTCTGGTTAGGTACTTCACATTTCACATGCAATTGTCTTCCACCGATTTCAAAGTCTCTTTCGATAATACAAAGTGCATGAGTCACTTTCTGCCTTATCTCTTCACATCTTCCAAGAAATTATATTGTACTCGTTTGGCGGGACTCCTCTGAGTGCCACTCCTTGGGCAACGATATTTGACCTTTCGACCATACTATATAGTATTAATCAAACAATTAGTTTATCTTTAGGTAACGTTTGGATCCACGTTTCTGCGTCCACGTTTGCGCGTTTCCTCCTTCTTCTTTTTTTCTTCAACGCTTATGAATGGTAACCAGTATTGTTCATACACATGATTATACTATGCGGGAGACAAATTTATTGTTACGCACTGTTCACGCACTACTCATGGGATCCACAAGCACTTTATTCAAAAAAATATTAAAAATGGATCTCACAATACTATTCACACATTTAAAAATTATTTTGCTACAGTATTTTCAGTTTTCAACAATAAGTTTTATCCAAACAGACCCTTAATGTCTAAGGAAAAAAAAAAACTTAGAGGTTGAAGTTGATTATGGGTGGCAAAATTTGACACGAACTGCGAATTTGATATGACTAATTCATTTATAAATAGGTTATGTGTTGATGTTAAATGATTTGGGTCATATTCGGGTTGGCATGGCTAGCTCGTTTAATAAACAGGTTGTGTTAGTATTCAACATGCGAACCCGTCTGACTCATTTGACTCATTTGACTCATTTAACTTATAAAGTTATTAGTTATTTTGATATTATTGCTTAATTTATGATTATTTTTTATATGTTTATTATTATATTTATAATTATAATTATATTTTAATTTTAGATATATGAGAATTGAAAAAAATTATATAGGATAGGTATGAACTATTAATCAAATAAATTTTTTATTTTTATTTTATATATATATATATATACAAGATAGAATTTATACTCTTAGCCTAATCTAAGTGTATATGTGTGTGAAGCTCTCTCCTAGAGATTTGAACTCCGGTCCTTACCCGCCACACTCCACAAGCATTTATACTTATGAAGTGACCACCGCACCTAGAGTGCGCACAGCGCGGTGGTTCAAATAAATTATTAAACGGGTCATATGTATTGACCTTTATATGACTTGTTAATTAAACGAGTTAAACATGTCGGGTTAGGTCTACTTGTTTAATAAACATGTCGTGTTTGGGTTAAGGATTCCTAACAAGTTTACTAAATAGGTCAGGTTCAGGTTAACATATATAACCGAATACTCATGGCTCGACACAACACTAACCCGACCCACAAACTGGAATTGCCACCCCTAATGTTTATCTTAACTAAACTCCTATTTTCATTGTATAACTCATTGTCTAAAAGTAGTTTGATTAAGGTAGATTCAATCCAATCTTGACCCTAATCAATTTTGGTGAAACCCAAACTCAATCATGTAGGGAGGAAAAAAAAAAATCAAATCTTACCCGAGATTTAAATTTTGGTCCTCTTTTTCAAGAATCGTGTCAAACCCAAACTCAGTCACATTAAAAAAAAAAAAAAAAAATCTTACCCCAAGTCAAATTTTGTTCATGTCACCAACTCACCATCCACTTGAATAATTTTCACCCCTGTATGATTATTGTAACTTTTGATCATTCTTGTTATTATTCTATCAACCCTTTATACCTTACCTTTTTCTTTTTTCTTTTTTTGAATCAACTTTATACTTTACCTTCTTCTTTTGAGGCACTTCACATGTACTTGTCTACATCGGTCCTTTCTTTTTTTTTTTTTTTTTTTGGTGTACGTATTGAATTTTTTAAGTAATGCTAACTTCCGTGAACAATTTTATAATAAGCGAAAATACTATTTTGATCTCTATACTTTAAAGTTACAGTTAATTTAGTCATTATATTTTTGTAATAATTAATTTGGTATCTGTTATTTTCAATTTGTATAAATTTGGTCCATATTATTAACTTAAATTTTTAACTTGTAATTAATTTGGTCCCTATCATTAACTCACTAATAGAAAATGCCTATGTGAAAATGGTGTGAGTAACTGACATACCTGAGGCTGATGTGGCATTAAAATAGTAATAAAAAAAATGCCCTATCAACATTTGAATAAACAAAAATTAAATTAACTATTTTAATGAAATAAAAAAAGAAAAAAATTAAAAACCAAAAACATGAACCCAGATGATTTTGAACGTGAACCTAGATCTGGAAATACACATCTCCGTAAACTAAACCCAGATCTTAATTAACCACATAAAAATAAAAATCAAACTCAAAATATCTCTATTCGTTCCCTCGCAACTTTCACTTCATTCCACGGAGCCCTAAACCATAGCCACAAAGCCAAAATCCCAAACTCACAATATTCCCACTCACTTTCTCAATGCTACAGCAAAACTCTTCGTCAACTTCAATTCATTACCGAAAATTTCCTAAAAAAAAAAAATGATGTTTTGCCTTTATAGATATTTTTATAAACTATTGTAATAGTAAATTATTATTAATTCTCGTTTAGGTCACTATTAACATCATTTTTTTTATTTACCAATAATCATTCACCATGTTTGTAATTTGTAAAATAATTTGTATATCTAGTATTTTTCTATTTTTTAGTCGCTTATTTGCATAATGTGAAGGAAAAAATCTAATAAATCAATATTGTACTGAGAAAATATCGTACTAACCATTAAACCAATATCGATACTCCACTAAAATGTACAAGGAAAAATATCAGATTGTACCAACCTGTACTGTGCATATTTTGATTGTTTCGGCTGATACAATAAATTTTTTTAAAAAAAATGTTACAAATTTGATTTTTTATTTATTAAAAAAGCATGTTATTTTAAATTAATATATTGGTTAATGTATTTAAACTTATAAAATATGTGGATTTTAAACTTTTTGTTGATAAACATAAAAAGTAATAAATTCATACTTACATAGATAAATATAAACACACACCCCACACATGAGTGCACACACATATTAAATTATTAATTGGTATCAAAATATTTTGTTCTCCTAATGAAACCGAAATGGCCTCTTCTACGAAATTGACTCCCTTGAAAAAAATACTTTTGGGTCATTTTCTACTTTGATCTCCATATCTTTTGAGCTCATATTCTGGTTCATAATATTTGAAAATCGTTTCAATCTAGTCTTTATCATCATCTTACTGATGGAAATAGTATATGTAACACAGAGAGTGCACAACTGGCATGTTAGATGCTAATAATAATAATAATAATAATAATAAATGTCATGTCAACCTCATTATTAAATTAAAAAATAATTTTTCAAGTTTTACAAAAAAAAAAAAAACACACACACACACGCACGAATTAAGATCTTGGTTCATCTTGAACATCAACACACAAGAACACGAACCCACAAAATTCAACAAGAATCTCCACAACGCAACAAAATCATAACCCCAAAAACACAACAAAAACATAAGCCCAAAAACATAACAAGAAACTCCAGTACACATAATAATACCACCTTGGCATTTAAATGAAAAAGTTCAAATAACAAAAATAAATTCAAATTCAAAATATCATCTTTTTGTTTTTTTCCTGAGCAACCAACCACTAATAAACACAAAGAAAATATAAATACACTACAACAAACATCAACAAAATCCACATCCTACTCCCATTTTCTATGAAGTTTTTGACAACCCACCCCCACCCCCTCCCTCTTCTATTCTTTATGTTTGTCCCCACTGAAAAGTCTCTTTCTCTCATTTCACCTTCTCTCTCTTCGTACCCTCCACGAATGAGCTCAAAGAGCTTCCTCCCACAAAAGAAAGAAGATGAAGAAATCGAGTCCACTATTAGAAATAGGATCAAGGCTGCTAGGTCCATCTTCTAACCCCACTGCTAGAGATCGGTTAGGTTGCTTGGATTCCTACTTTATTTTCTCTCCTTTATTTTTGCGTTGTTTTGTGTTTATGGCCTAAGCTCTTGCTTATTTTGTTTGGGTTGGTTATATTTGTGAATTGATTTGGGACTTTAAGGCTTTAAGATTTGATGATTTTGCTCGGATTTCAGAAAAATGGGGGTTATGGTTTTTTTTTTTTTTTTTTTTTGTTTAAATTGATAATTTTTTTTAAAAATAAAAAAAATTGGATGTTGATGTCACGCTGATATAACATTTTTTATTATTATTTTATTAGCCAACTGTCAACTATACACTCCGGATACCACGTAGGTTATTTTCGTTAGTAAGACAACGATAGAAACTAAATTGAAAATGATTTTTGAATTTTAGAGACCATGATAGGAGCTGAAATAATGTGGGGATCAAAGTGAAAAATGGTCCAAAATGTAGGGTCAATAAAGGTATTTTTGCCTAATATGAAACAAAATGTTAAAAATTAGTTTATTTTTAAAAAATTGAAACTTAAATTATTTGAAATAAAATTTAGACAAAAAGTAGTGTGAGATTTATAAAGATAATTAAAGTAAAAAGCTAACTTTCATTTAGTTGCCAAATACACGTGAATTTGTGTTTGATTGGGAATTATTTTTTTTATTTTTTTTTTGAAGTTATTGTAGATAAAAATTAAAAGTTAAATAAAATAAGTCAATTATATATATATATATATATATATATATATATATATATTTATTTACTTAAAATACTTTAGAAAAGTTGGAGTATTGTATAAGGTGGGACCCATGGGGACTAGTGAATTGAAATAAGTTAAATGTAACGTTTTATAGCAGGACCATGTAAACCATTTTTTTTAAGAGCAAAAAGCAAATAACCTCCCTATTTGTAGGTTTGAGGTCTCACCCACATCCATAGAAATGGAAATAAACATGCCTATCTGTTAGCAAAATATGTTCAAGCTTTTGGGTTCATCAAAACATATATATATATATATATATATATATTCAAGGTGTTGGGTAGTATGTTACCTGAATTGAAGAAAACTCTTTATTTTTAAAACATATTCTCTCGAAATATGTAATTTATTTTTTGTTCATTATAATAAAATTCCAGTTTGAGTGGGAATCATGTAAGGCTTGAAGGAATTGAGTTGTGTGGCATGCTAAAATAAGTTCTCTCTTTTGCTAAAAAACTGGGGACCCCTAAATAGTAAGGACGCCCACAAACAGTAGCTCAAAATAAGCAAATAATCAGCTCATCAGCTCATCCCAACAGTTATTATTTAGCTTAATGGTTGAGAGGATAAAAATAAGCAGGTTCTTATGAAGTTCTAATAATCAATATAATCCAAAATTAGAAATGTTTACCGTGATGCTGTTAAGTATTTGGAAAGTAGAGAAAGAATTGTGATGCTTTATAGTCTAGTAGCAACAAGCCAACAACCATTGTTATAAGTTTACATTTTTTTTTTTTTAAGAAATTACACTTTACCGCCCAGTGACGGCTACATGAATTTTTCTCAGAGTAGTCATTAAAACTTAAATTAAACAAAATTTAATAAAATAAAATTTGATTATATCGATATCACAAACAAGCACAAATACATAAATCTTTAAAATTTTATTCTACGAGTTTTCATATTTTAAAATTGATGTATGATAATTTCGTTATCAATTCTATCAACTGCATCATTTTCAATGTATACAATCAAACAAACATTAAACTACTAATATTCCATTCAATTACAAACATCTTGCCTAATAAGTAACAATATCAACAGAGTACATCATCTTTTTTTATGATCTATTCCAACCAATTTTTGTATTCTTTAAACTAATTAGTATTAAATCAACACAATGCTCCATTAATTTCTTTTTTAGGAAAATCATGGCCAAGAAGTTGACAAAAACTTCTTTGTAAATATGCTCTTCTTATTTCAACCTAATCATTAGGATAAAAAAAAAATGAGACATTTTCTCATAGCCTATGATCTGAAAGAAAATTATTAAAGTCAACACAGTTTTGCTTAGAATATTAATCTTGCAATAAAAGTGATTTCTTTATAAGGAATTTATTCATGGTGCAAAATAATAAAGGGTAAACTATAAGTTCATTCAATATACCCAATTTAGGCATTTAACTGTTATATTAATCATATTCAATAAGGTATTTAGACATTACTTAATTTAGTGCATATGCATATGTATAAAATATATCACATAAATTCAACACATTCAGCTAAAGATTAAAATAAACACTAATAGACTAGTCATTGAAAATGCATGTCTTTTGAAACACAATTTAAAAATCACAATTTAGATGAAATCTCTTCCCTCGCAAATAGGAGAGCAATCAAGTCAGCAAGACTAGAAACAGTAGCATTATAAATATTTCAATGTAAAATTGATGGGTAATGGAGAAGTCAGTAGGTGGTTGGGATAGATAATGAAATGAATTGGACTTTATCACTTGATTTTATTTTGGCTCAAGGCACAAAGCACATCCATACATAATACACGGTTCAAGGGAGGATGAAGTTTGTCCTCTTGAAACAACAATTTTATTATTATTTTTTCAATTTGTATTAAATTTTTTGATATAAAAGTATTAAAAACCTCATAGATTCACTTAAAAAAAAAAAAAAAAATTTGTTTGGTCACTTGATGTGATACTGATTACAAGTCTCTTGTAGTTTGTACTAAAATTATTGATACATTGTCAATAGCTTATTAGCATTATTTGAACAATAGGGACAAACTGGGATTCTTAAAACATTTTTCCTTCTTTCAATTATTACGTTCTGCATAGATATTAGAAGCGTTACTGTCCCATCAAAAAAAAAAAAAAAAAAAAAAAAGCAATACTTTGTCAAATGGATCCAAAACATTTTCTTAAAATAACCACAAAAAACAAAAGGGGTACTAACATTTGATTTGGGCTTTTGGGCTCAATTTGGACAATTTTTTAGAAGTGTTATGTTCTCAATATTTTCTCGAAAATTTTATAACAAATCCTAGATGGGTAGTTTTTACTAGTTCTAATTTGAACTTACCATAGAATCGCTTTTTGTCTACCAATAACAACTTACTACTTAAGATTTATTTGTGAAACTATTGTAAAAATGTTGTATAAATTGCATTTTTTGAAATTCTTTGGTTTAACCTTCAATGGACCAAAATTTTGGAAAGCTCAAATTTTATTTTGAATGGACTCAAAATTTTTATTTAGGGTATTCAAGTTTTTTTTCGAGGAGGTCAACAACCCATATTAATTTAAAATTAAAAAATTTTAAGGTATTAAAAAAAATCAATTCAAGGTGGTCATCTGACCACCCTGAGTAACATGTAGAGCTGTCATTCTTACCACCTCAATCTATATCTCATATTATACTTTGTACCATCAACTATTTAAATGTATATTTTGCATCATAAATTATGACCCTTATTATACTTTGCATCCTAATGACAAGTTTGCTGTTAATTTGGATGAAAATTCAAAGTTTAGGATATAAAGTATAATTAGGAATATAATTTAGGGCAATAAATATAATTTTTTTATTATAAAAGATTGAGAAGAAGGATAATTGAGTTTTTTGCATGATCTAATTTTTAATTTATTTTTCAACTGTTTTTATAGGAGAGAAAAAATCTTTAAGATATAGGGTATTGTACCTAATGTAATAAACGTAGTATTGGGTGCAATTAAAAGAAGTTAAAACAAATTTCACAAAAAAAGCTAGAAAATTAGAATTAAAAAGTAGAAGTAGTAAGGGTCTTTTTAGTATATGTGTTTAAAAATTGAAAATTATTGTTTAAAAATATTTGTAAAAATACAAATAGATAAAAAAAAATGTATAAACATACATAAAATATTGTTTAAAAACTGAAAATAATTGTTTGAAATTTTTTTTAACAACCAAACACCCCTAAAAGTCTTGAGGGCAAACTGTGCCGGATGCGATAACCTAGTAATTGCACACTATCCAAATTAGGGGTGTCCACGGGTCGGTCTAGGTCTGGTTTGTGCCCAACCCGAGACCGACCCAATAGAATCGGGTTGAACAAATACTGACCCGCCGCCGACTGGCGAGGGAGTCGGATCGGTGCGGTCGGTTTTGCACCGGAAGCACGGTCGGTTCGGTCGAAACCGTCCATGGTGAAAAATCCTGCCATAATTGTTGATTTCAGGCGAAAAAACGTCAAATTCGGCGGAGACTCACCGGATCTGGTGAGATCTCGCTAGAGCCAGTGAGATCTCACTAGATTTGGACAAAATATCACTCGATCTACTTGATAAGTCACCGAAACATGAAAATCTGGTGCCAAAATCTAAAAATTTGAAGTCGGGATCTGGAAATTTGAGGCCAGAATCTGGAAAATACCGCCAGATTCTGGAGAAAATCACCAGAATCTGGAAATAATTGCCGGAATGTGGAATTGTTTTCTAGAAATACCTAGTACATAGGTCGGATCGAGTTTTTTCAGGTTCTGGAGAGGAAAACCGAGACCGATCCACCACTGTCAGTTTTTGGAACAAAAGACCCGCCGCCGGCCGGTGACTTGATCGGGTCGGATGGTTTTCGGGTTGGATCCGGTTGGATCCTTCGGGTGGGTCGGATCTTCGGATTGGATGGACAACCCTAATCCAAATCCAAAAATCTCACCTTCATTATTACAAATTCTGACCATTGTTGGTTTTCAGTTTTACACTCCTTTTTAGGTACTTCACAATTCATTTGCAATTGTATTCCACCAGTTTCAAAGTCTCATTGATGGTACACTGTGCATAAGTCACTTTCTGTTTCTCTTCTCGTCTTCTAGGAAATTGCTTGTTTGGCTAAGTTCTTTGAATACCACTTGGAACAATATTGATCTTTTAAATTTTTTTATATTATATTAATTAAACATTTAATTTATCTTTAATGTTTTAGAGAGGGAAAAAAGGATGTGGTGTAAAAATACTTAAATATACACCTATGAACAATAACTGTGTATATATACACGATTATTGTTCATGTGTAAATGATTTTTTTATTTTTTATTTTTTCTCTCCTCTATCAAACTACTTCTCTTCCTAAACTTTTACAACAACCTAGCGCGCCAGAATAAGAAGGAAGAAGAAAATAACCACCAACCACCAAATCTAGCGCCACCACCAAACTCCGCATCCTAGCATAGAAAATTAACCAAAAATCAACAGAAAATTAACCAAAAATCAACGGAAAAGCAATTAGAAAATCCAACTTAAAATCAATCAAAACTCACCGGTAAACCCAAACCCAAAAACAGTTCAAACTTACTAGAAAACCTAGCCCAAGCCATACTCAACGGAAAACTCACGTGAAATGCCCAACGAAGCTAGATCTGCCGCTCCATCTGCTGCCATTGCTGCTGCCCAATTTGCTACCGTCGGGTCTTCTGTTGCTGCTGCTGGATCTTCCATTGCTGTTGTCAGTTTGGGGTGGAAGGCGAAGGGTCGGTGGTGGAGGAGAGAGGGAGGGGCAAAGGAAAGAGAGAGGCTAAATCGGTGGAGGGCTAAGCCAGCGAAATGGATAAAGTATTAACAAATAATAATAATAATAATAATAACAATAATAATAATAATAATAATAAACAATAAATAATATTATTTAATTAGAATAGATGTGTAAAATAGATAAACTGATGTGGGTGTTTTGGAATTATGATAGTGTAAAATAGAAAAAATAGGTTTTTAGTGTAAAATAGACGGAAATTTTCAAACGGACTGATGTGGTTGCTCTAATGAGTCGATGATGATCTAAACTAAATTTCTATCATATGTGTCTAAGAGTAATGACTTTTTTGATTAAGGTAATTCAATCCAATCTTGACCCTAATCAATTTTAGGCGGAAACCCAAATTCAATTGTGTAGGGAGAAAAAAAAATCAAATCTTATCTGAGGTGTAGTTTATTTGCATAATGTGAAATACAAAGTTAAAAGCTAAATATAAAAAAATCCAAAAAAAATTCAATTGTAGAAAATTGTTGGTATCTATGACCTGATATTGAGGGGAATTTTTGTAGAAAATTCTTGATATCTATAATGATAAGAGGATGTTAGGGCCTGTTTGGTTGGAGGTATGGAAAAGTGAAGGGATTGAAGATATTTTAGTTTTTCCTTACGGTGTTTGTTTGGGGGTAGAAAAATGCAGGGATAGAAAACTCTTTTATTTGGTTGAGAAGATAAATATGATGATAGGAAACAAAGTTTGTGTAAATTTACTATTATGTCCTTATTAGATAAAATAAAAAAGTAACTACGTTATATTTTTATTAAAATTTTGTGTATGAAATTCTATGAATGCGCACGTCATTTTTTTTATAAAATTTTATAAAAAAAGAAAACAAAAGAAATTCAAGACCCAAAACTGACAAGAAAAGTCACAAATGAGCACAGAAGAAGAGAGAAGAGAGAGAAAGAAAAAATGAGACAACATAAGAAAAAGACACGAAAAAGAAGAAGGAAAAGAGTTAAAAAAAAAAAAAATGAACATGCTGGGGGTAATATTGTCAGGAATAACAAAGAGCTTTTGTTCATTGTTTTTCATCCTATTTTCTTTCCAAATTAGAGAGATAGAGTTTAGTTGAGATGGGAGAGAAAATAATTGGGCCCCATCATTTTCTTTCTCCTTTTCCTCTCCAACCAAATACACATTTTATTTATTTTCTCTTCTCCATTTTCTATCCCTCCTTCACCCAAACCAAACACATTCTTAGTACCACTCACTAATTAAATGATGGCCATGCTTTCAAACCTGAATACTTAAAAAAAAGGTGAATGATCTTATGTGATCGGATGGAAATATGAGGATTATGGTAATATATTATGCTCAATAGTTGATGGCATGAGTTGAGTACTTGAAGTATTGCCCTACGTAACCAAATATGGATTTTATTTCCTTTAATTCTTATGCTCGCTAGAAACAAATCGGTACACCAGTAGCAAATTGGTGCAATGCATGCAAACGTATCAATCTATATGTATATATAAAGAATTTCTTTTAATTTGTTCTCAATAACCTATTTGGTCCTACCAAAAGCCTTGTAGATCAAATCTCTTTCCTCTGTCATAATTATCAATTATTTCTTATTTTTCACTAGTTTTCAATTTTCATTTGCAAAATAAATTTATAAATAAAAAAAAAAAAAAAGGAAAGAAAGTGCCTACAAACATCTAGCATCGAATGATATTAAAGTACTTTCAATAACAATTAAACTTCTAATATATTGTATTGCTATATTTTCTTCACTTCCTTTAAAACGCTGCACTCGTAACCAACTATGAAAAATGGAATCACCGATTTTCTAGCTTCCAAAATTCTTAAAAGAATCTTAGCTAAATAAAAATAAATGATTACAAAATGATGCTTCAATTTTAATTTGGATTGATGGATGTTAGTGGCAAATTTTCGGACAACAAATTCAACCTTAATAAGCCCATCACTCCAGCCCACTAGCCTTGAGAGTAATTAGGGGAAACTGTTTTGTCCGGACTGACAAATTAACTCCTAAGGCCCATAAATTTTACTAGTTAAAAGAACCCAGGTTTGAGCACATACATATTCAGCCCAGGCTTATTACACCCACTTGTGGGTAAAATGGTTCTAGAAAACCAGCCCATGGAAAGCCACTGACGATGTCACGAGTTAGTTGAAGTGCACAAGAATGTGATAGCTGACATTAAATCCCAAGGAACCAGCTAGCGAGGCCGATGAACTTGGGCTTATTCAGTATACGGGAAAAGCCTCAGACAAGCCCTACGAATGCTAAGTGCCAAAGCCCATCCAAATGGGCAGTAGGACCACAGGACACTGCTAAGAGCCTCTCCAATGGATTAGCCGAAGTCAAAAAATCAGCTCCGATAGATTCTCTAAAAACAAAACTTTTTCAATTGTTTTTTGAAATTGCTACAGTAGTTCTCTTGATATAGAGAATACTGTAGCAACTCCAAACCATTTTTCTCACTTAAAATAATCATTTGGTTGAATTAAAAAAGATTTTTTCCGCTTTCCTCACTTTCTCTTTCTTCCTCACTCTCTTTCTCTCTTTTTTATCTCAATGGCTACAAAATGCAGAACACAATCCAAACACGAAAACAATTTTTTTCTCATAAACCAAATGAAATCAGAACAATGAAAAAAAACAAAAGAAAAAGAGAGAGATCCATTTGGTTTTTCATATTATGAACTTTGGTCTATGATGATCCGTGGAGTTGTAAAATTATGCAAGAGTGAGAAATTAATTATGTACTGTCAAGAGTAAAAGAAGTAGAAAAACAAGAACAAAAGTGAAGATAGAGAGAGGAGAAAGAGAGAGAAAGAGCTGGGTGTTCTGGAGTGAGGTAGAAAGACAAAAACATAAGTGAAAAAAGTGAAGATAAAGAGAGGAGTGGGTATACGGGTGCGGAGGAGAAAAGGCAAGAGAAAAAAAAAAAGAAAAAAAGAAAGAAAGAAGAGACTTATGGAAGATAAAAATAAAGAGAAAAAGGAAAAATAAAATAAAGAAATAAGAAATTAAAATTGAGAAATGCTGCTACAAAATTTTCGCAATAATTTTTAAGTGAAAAATTGTTATTAACTAATATTGGCAAGTAAAAAAATAATTTCAGTGATAAATTTAAATTAAAATTAGTAACAACTTATCACATATGATTTTTTTGTGAAAATATTTGAAAAATGTTGTTACGTAAAACTTCTTAATAAAATTAGATTAATCTTACAACTCACTTTATCGTTGTAACAACTGCTCAATAATATTTGTAAAAAAAAACATTATTGGAAAATTTAAAAATATTATCGTTGGAAGATTAAAAAATATAAATATTGAGAATTTGAAAAATATAACCATTATGAATGAATGAATGAAGATTAAAAAAAAATTAAAGAAATAATGAAGAAATAATATTTTAATGGGATAAAAAAAGATAGACAATCTATTAGAAAATGTATTTGAAAAAGTAAGTAAGTAAAAGGTAAAAGTAACTGTTCATTTTCCACGCAAAACAAATTTTGAAAAATTTGTTGAAAATGCTCTAAGACCCACAAACTGCTATTTTTGCAAGATTTCATGGTTGTTGCCCTTTCACCCTCGCTAGTGCTAGTTTTTCGAACTTGACGTTTTTGCATGTGCCTCACGTTTATTTCCACAAAGAGAGAAATACATGTTGCTTGCAGCCGAGATAAATTTTTATATATCTTACTCTCTTTATATATTATTACTACATATCTTATATAATATTGCTTAATCTCGCTAAATATATTTGTTTATCCTTGATAGGCTATCATTGTAGGCACAACACATTTGTTGAAGCACCAATGTTCAAACCACTCAACTCTTGCCAAATATCATGTGAAATGATACGAGAACTCTTATCACATTAAGCCACCCCAACATGGTAAGCTCCTAATCAATATATTAATAGAGAAATAGTTAATAATCAATTAATCATGCATGTGATATGTATAACAGATTAACAGTGTATTGTACTACCAAATCTCTATGTACCCTCTTAAAGTTATAACTAATAAGACTTGTACTCCTACCTACCATCCCCTCTTCTAAAGCAGAAATTATTAGCACCCCCGGAGGACAGTTGAGTTGGTCCTCTCAAGTAGTCTCAACCAATAATAAAATGAGATCTGTTAAAACAATGCTAACTCAAATTATAATGTTTGAAGTTTGAACACTCAAATTCATTGTATTTTTGCCGCTCTATCCTTCTTCCCTCTTCCAAACTTTTTTTTTTTTTTTAAATTTTTTTAGAGACCCAGTAACTCCTCTCTACCTTCTCACAATACAAATTCTTCTAAGCGGCATCTTCTAATTTTGATCGTTTTGAACTAAAGTTTCACAATACAAATCATTCTCATCACAAATCATCTCATTACTTTGCTTTGTTGGACTGGTTGAGGTGGTTGTCCAGACTCCAAACACTACCATTGCAACTAAGCATGACTCATCAAGGTATGCTACAAAGGCTTTAAAATCTTTTTCTTCTTGTATTTTCCCTCTATCTAGTTATTCGTGTTATGTTTTTTCTCTATCTAGTTTATATGTTGGTGCCCTCTAGCTATTTGATAAAAGTCCATAATGAAAAATTAGTACAAGAAAGTCTTAGATATATGTGGATAAAAATCCCAAATGTGAAAACAAAAGTAGAAAATGAAATTAACTCTTAGATAGTTAGATACGGCGCTTTTGCCTTGCCCCGATTGTTAGCTTAGTGTTCTATAACTTTTGTTTAATGCATAGATTGAACCAACAAGAAATTCACCTTAATTAAGTGATCAATTAAAAAAAAAGAAAAAAGAGATGATAGCCACGTTGTATTGACTGATCAAATTTACTCATAACCTGTTATGTAACTGAGCACCTAGCCAAAACAAAGTTAGAAGAGATGGTGGCCATTTAAAATCTATACAGCAAGAGCATTGAACTTGTGCACCATCTGTTATAGGTATGAGGTTTTTGACATGATAACTTCCAAGAGTAATATGCCATAAATGTTGAGATGGGAGATGATGTTTGAAATTTTAAACTAGTTACGTTGTGATTGCCACTAGCATAGCTACAAATGTTGATTTCTTGGACATGCAATTATATACTGGCTTTCTGAGTAAAGCACTAGCGTGGTATTAGTGGTCAGTTAGTGTAACAAAATCCTTAGCATTATAATAAAAGAGTAAATATATGAATGTTTAACCTTGGGTGTCGTTATGACCATGTTTGTAATGTGCTGTCCTTTGTTAAATTTGATCTTATTAAATCTGTGTCTAATCTCCCTCAAGGACTCGTCATTCTATATCCAATGGTGTATAGATAAGTGGATTGTTGAATCAGTCCTACATATGTAATGCTAGACTTTGGTATATTCTACCCCTTATGTTTTATTGTGTATCTCAAATCCCAAATTGCTATTTACTCTCAATTATTATTTTTTGTATGCCTTTCTTCATTATTTTTGTTTGTTTATTTGTATCAATGGTTATTACTTTGTCAATAATAATTGAAAATGTCTTTCTAATTGTGCAGGATTCTAACTCAAATGGTTTTGGACAATTAAATCCTAAGCAAAAGTGATTCGATATCTGAAGATTTTTGAAAAGTATTCAAGTTAGAAGATTACTCAAGCATGGATTGACGATTGCCTTGAAAGTTACAAGGAATATTATTGTATTTGAAGGCAATGAAATGGAAGATTAATCAAGTTTGGATTGATGATTGGAGGAGTGAAAGTCTTTTCGTATTTTGAAGGCAATGAAAATAGGTCTATTTAGAATTTTGTGAAAGGAAATATTAGAATACATTCATTTTTCCACCTTTTATTTTGTTATGTTTTCTCATACTCTTATAAGATATTGTATTCTTTGACATTTTTCTCATTCAATTGTATAAAACCAATACTAATGAAAAGTATTTTCTCTTCAAATAATGCTTGTAAACAATTTTTTGTGAACTTGTATTGTGGTGGTTAATTGGGTAGGGTAAATTAATTTCTTTCACGAGTATTTTAATTTGAATCATGCCCATTATATAACAGGTTAGTGAAGTGAGTGTAATATCTGTAATGCCAAATCAATTCACTAGCCTTATTCTTTATGTATGACTTTAATGCTATGGTGTTTTCTTTGCTATAATAGTGTTTTTATTATAGTTATTTTTTAATATTTAAGATGAATGAGCATCTTATTCCATTGAATCCATCACAATAGGATAATTTACAGGAGCATATTCAGTTATAACACAAATTAGCTTTAATCCCTAGAACCCCTATTCAATACAATCCATTTTGAATATGGCTAAGCATATAACCAGGCACAACAAACTACCCTATTAAAAGCATTTTATAGGCAACACATACCATTGACAAACTTTTTCCTATTTATTTGGATAAAGGAGAAATTTTATTATTAAAAAAAAAATTACAATGACATCCAAATTCCAAACACCAAAACAAAATCAACCCCTAAAACACAAATCATTTGCAAATACTAACCTACTAAGTACTAACTTCCACAAATACCACCAACCTTCTGATAAACCAAAAACATTACAATTACAAATTAAAACAAATATTCCAAACCATAGAACTACATCACAATATCACATTAGAACCAATGTTCAAAGCTCACAGCAAACCCACAACCAAATATAACAATTAACAATCTTCGATTCAAAACTTTGACATCAATCTTTGCTATTAGACGATAGCTGATTCTACACGCACATCAATTAGTAGCCATTTCTTCAAAACGGTGAAAAGTAAATAAATTCAAAAGAAAGTCAACAGATAAATAATTATTTGAAAAAAAAAAACTATGGAATCAAATCTTGAAGGAGAAAGTACCCCACCCAACCATTTTGCTCTCAAAGAGTAGTCATTGTATGTGCTTCGTCAAAGAGTTCTGAAATGTAGCTGTTAGCTTGTGGTGTTTCTCGTTGGAGAGCCTTTGACTCACGGTGTTGCTTCTTTGACATCATCTTGTAGAACATTTGAGACTAAGAAAGCTAATCTAGAGTTTAGAGAGAGAACCTCTCTCTGCAGAGACAAATTTGGTCACTAAGCTTTTGGATTTCAAATTTATTTGTATAGGCTATTTAAAGTTTAAGCCTCAAATTTATTTCAAGTTTTGAATCTTGCTGGTTTAAATTTATTTGTGTTTTTCTGCTTAATTCTTTTATCTAGAGCTAAATTTAGGTGGTTAAATCCAACATGAATTTGGTTTTTACTTTGCCATTTAGGAAGCTGAGTCAGCATTATTTCAAATAGGTGTCCTTTTATTATTGGTTGGGACTACATGGGAGGACTAGCATAACTGTCCTCTTGGAGGTGCTAATAATTTTTCCTTCTAAAGGTCTTAGGTCCCCGTTCACTTCTTCTTCACATCTACGCTCAATTTTATATTTCTAACTTCCTCAGTGTCTCAATCATATGCTTCTCAAGGTAATACTTCTATTTATATTTGTTAACGGTAATATAGCTTTGCTTTAATAATGTCTGGTCTTTTCCCCCCCCTTAACTTTTCCTTTCAACTTTCTTCAAGTACAAAGCATGTGATCACTTAATTCTTTGTTTCATCTATAATACGGGCCTGCTTTGAAATCCTTGCATGTCGGCGAGCAGTGGAGTTTGCGTGGGAGTGTGGCTCTAGGGAGATGGTGGTTGAAGGAGACAATCAATCGGTCATGTCCGCATTGGAGCTGAAGAGGAGCCTGTCATCTCGGGTAGGCCATATTATACAAGATGTGCTTTGTTTGCTTAGTGGGTTCAGATGGTCACAAGTGCAATTTGCTAAAAGGAGTGCCAATACAGTAGCCCACTTACTAGCTAGGCATGCAAAAAATGAGTCACATGATGTAATCTGGATGGAGGAATATCCTCCACCTGTAGTGCAAGCTTTGTATCTTGATTCTATTTTTATTTAATGAATTATGAGGATGTCTTCCTCTTCAAAAAAAGAAGAAAAAAGAGGCCTGCTTTGCATGACCATGCCCAATAACATGAGCACATTAACATTTGGAAGAGCATGTTACTTCTCTTTAGTTAGTAAAGTCTTATGTTGTACTACATGATGTTTAGGATCGAATCTATATCTATATATTATTAAAAGCTGAAGTGTAGCGTTTAATGCTGCTATACTCACATTGAGCCACGTCAGCGTCCACATCATTATTATTTTTCTTTCCATTTTCTTATAATTTTTTTTATTTCATATTTACACTTCTCTAACCTTTCTACCTCCCTTACCTTTTCATCTCCCCACTACTTCTCCAATTTTTCTCCTTCCCTCACCTTCTCATCTCCCCACTACCCTCTACATTAATATCATTCTTCATCATTCCCTTCATCTTCCTCTATTTTTGTCTCTTCTTATTCAAACCCTTTTACTATAAATTTGTCACTATCTCTTACATTCTATGCAAAGTTTTCCCTTAAAAAAAATGTTCTCTCTCTCTCTCTCTCTCTCACACACACACAAACAATTTTTGGGTAGATTTTTATTTTTTATTTTTCTTGCATCTTCGCTTTATGTTGATTATTTTTTATATTCTTTAATCTACTTTAGGTTAATGAAATTTAGTTTTGTTTTTTTAATTGTTGTGTTTTTTTTTTTTCTCTATTTGATTGTTAAATGTTATCCAATTACGTTGTAAATGATTAAATATAGCATATAAAAATATAATATTATTTTACTCCATAGCATGATATTAAAAATTTAATTTGGTAGTTATTATAATTTGATAGCATGAGTTTTATAGTACTTAATTTAGATGTTAAACTATGAGACTTTAATCATTTTTGTTTATTTTTTAATCATTTGTGGTGGAAAAAGTATCTTAATAATTGTATTAGAATCTATATCTATATATTACTAAAAGCTGAAGCGTAGCGTTTAATGTTGCTGCGCTTACGTTAAGCCACGTCAGCGTCCACGTCATTATCTTTTTTCTTTCCATTTTCTTATAATTATTTTTATTTCATATTAACACTTCTCCAACCTTTCTCTCTCCCTTACCTTTTCATCTTTTCACTAATTCTCCAACCTTTTCCCTTCCCTCACATTTTCATCTTCCTACTACCCTCCACATTAATATCATTCTTCATCTTTCCCTTCATATTCTTCTATTTTTGTCTCTTTTTATTCACACCATCTTACTATAAATTTGTTACTATCTCTTTCATTCTATGCATAGTTTTCCCTTAATAAAAAAAGGTTTTCTCTCTCTCTCTCTGTCTCTCTCTCTCACACACACAATTTTTGGGTGGATTTTTATTTTTTATTTTTCTTACATATTTACTTTAGGTTGATAATTTTTATATTCTTTAATCTACTTTAGGTTAATGCGATTCAGTTTTTTTTTAATTGTTGTGTTTTTTTTTTCTTTTTTGATTGTTAAATGTTATCCTATTGCATTATAAAGGACTAAATATAGCATATTAAAATATAATATTATTTTACTACATAGCATGATTGGATAATTTAATTTGGTAGTTATTGTAATTTGATAGCATGATTTTAATAGTGCTCAATTTAAATGTTAAACTATGAGACTTTAATCATTTTTGTTTATTTTTTAATCATTTGTGGTGGACAAAGTACTCTTAATAATTGTATTAGAAGTACTCTATAATACAATTTATTTAGAGAAAAGTAAAGGTTGGCTAAACAAAAATTATTGGATGAGAAACAAATTTTAATTTTTTTAAATTTTACTTTAATTATTATTATTGTTATTTTATAACAATGCATATATAGAAATTTAATTCTTAAATTTTACTAATAATTTTTTATTTGATAATATGTTTAGGGTGGACGAAATTACAATTTCTGCAAAGAAAATAACCTTAGTAGATTATAAACAATAAATTGTTTTCCTAATTGGTCCAATTAATCATACTTTATTTTTATTAAATTTTTTTAGTTACTTTTTTCTGTGTTTTAGATTGTAGGCAGAAAAAATAAGTTTAAGAAAGTTTGTTTAAAATAATTTTCAAATTTTATATTCTTTTTAATGATTCACAAAATGTTATAAATAAATTTTATTAAAAAATAAACATTTTCATTACCTTGCCTTTTAAATTTCTGAGAAAAATTGTATTTTTTTCATTTTAGTACGACAAAAATTATTAAATTTATGATTTATAATTGTTCCTATATTACATTTATGATTATTCTTGTAATAAATAAAAATATAATTACAAAATACATTACCCTTTATTAAATTAGTTTAAATTGTATAATAAAATTTAATAAAATTATCATAAAAATGATTATCATGCGCACGCGCTGGTTCGCGGCTAGTTTTACTTAAACCAAAGCATGTGGATGATAAAAAAACAAATGGCTTCCTTCGGTTTTTTCTATAATAGACAGAATCTCAAGCTCATCTTAAAAGGAGTATCCAATCTTCAAGGTAACAAAAGACATTCATAAAGTTACAACTCTTCTCACCACTTAGCTCTATATGATATATAGTTCATATTTAACATGAACATGTCCTATAAATTATGAATTCATTAACATGTATCATAGTTTATATTATTTTTTATTTAGTAAAGTCGTCTGATTTTGATGTCATAGATTATTCAAATCACTTATACTCAAGGTAGAGGAGGAGAGGTTGTTTTAGTTGGTTCATATTTAAATTTAAGTAACGCTACAGTCACAAATAATTCAACAAACTATTTACAAATTGATAATATGGAATGGTAATACACGTATAAAAACTAAAATTTCATTACAGGTTTTATTTAAAAATAAAATAATATAAACTCTCTCCCTTCATAAAATTTCTTCCACAAGCCAGTTTTCAATATAGACTTAGGGTCCGTTTGGATATAGCTTATTGCTGAAAACTGAAAACACTGTAGCAAAATAATTTTTAAATGTGTGAATAGTACCGTGAGACCCATTTTTAATTAAAAAAATCTGTAAAGTGAAGTTTGTGGGTCTCGTGAACAGTACACGGGACCCACAAATATGCTGAAAAGTCAGCAAAATCGGCTATTGTTCATGCACTGTAGCATGAACAGTAGCCGATTCCCCTGACCCGTGCAGCAGCAGAGAAAAAAAAAAAAAAAAAAAAAAAAAAAAAAAAAAAACGCTGGACGCTGGCCGCAAAACGCCCAATCCAAACTCAGCCTTAAAGGGATATTAGGTTCAACTTTATACCAATTATTGCAGCACTTCACAGAAACTCCCAAAGCCAAACGAAATCTGTCTCTAAGTTTCAAAGAAAATGGCCTCTAGCCACCGGATAACTTCTGGGCCCACCGACCCAAAACACCACCGTAGTAGTATGGTCCATAGTCTCACAAACCCAAACCTCAACCTCTCCGAAAAACATGATGATGCTATTAGAAACACAAAAAGCGAACGAAAATTGCTGATGATGGGTTTGGGTGGATAAGTCAACAAAAAAAAAAAAAAAATTGTGGAATATTTGATAGGCAGTTGAATTTATAAATTATTTTTATTTTTATTTTACTCGATTTATAACAATCTTTGTTTTCTTTTTCTTAAAAAACTCTTTGGATTTTGGTGGCGTAGCTCTGTGATTCAACGCTAGGATTCACCTTCTTGTAATGAAAGTTGCGAAAACAGACAAGTAAAATCACTTAAAATCTCTTTGGATTTTAGTTCTATATCCGATGTGTGTTTCGTTTTTTTTTTTTTTTAAGCTTTCGTGGACCTTTCCATACCAGCAGATTGTAAAAAGTTTGTAGAATTGTTTGTGGCTGCAGTATTAAAAATGAGGAAATTGTGAACAAAATTGGATTTTTGGTATATTTGGAGTCTACTTGGCATTCCACTGAAATCTAGCTTAGGTCGAACAATTCTCTAAAACATCTTGAACATCAAAGAGTGTCAAAGAAAAAAAGATTAAAAAAGAGGTGAACAAGATTGTTTAAGATTAGAAAGACAACGAGAGTAAATCCATCTTCATGAAAAGATGCAAATGTTTTTCAAATTTGGCCAATTCCACATTGTTAATAATCATTTAAGGGCCTTGGTAATTAGGCCGAGCTAGAAAGGTCTTGGCAGACGTTTACCAAAAAAAATAAAGGTCCTAGCAGACAGCGATATAACAACATTATCTCCAACAAATGATTTTAAGAGCATAAAGGATGTGGCCCCCTATGTGATGCCTACTTAGTTCAAACCCTGACCAATTGACGAACCACAACATTCACAACTTAATGATGAGATCAAGATGGTGATTAGGTCACTTGAAATGCAAAATACATTTTGGTGACAACGTATAGTCTTCCTTACAGCAAAATTGGTTTCTAGAGATAGAACAAAGCAGCCATCTACTAGGGCAATATGGGTATTGAAGCCTGCATATTTCATTGCCTACACATGGTGGGCATAAGGATTAAACAAAAGATTGAGGAACAATATAGTGTGTAAGGAAGCTCTGATATAAAGGAAGGGAATGTTGAACAATAAATATAAAGACAAACACTTGATTCTGAAATGGTGATGATTGATGGTAAACTATTCTGTAGATATAGAAAATTATTTCACAAATAACTGATGTGGGAAAGGGCATATAGCACTTTCATACAAGATTATAAAAACTGTTATGGGCTTAAAATCTCTGAACATGAAATAGGAATGAAAACAACTTAGAAGAAAACTGAACACTGTCGAGTTCGAGTCTTGATGGACTTAAAGCCATGTCCCTGTGACACAAAAAATCTTTTGATCAAAGCTCACAAACAAAATTTCTTCGTTGTCTCCACCAAAGCCCCTAGTGATTGTTGCAAACTTCACACTAGGATTAAATCAAAGTAGTACTTGAACTTGTGCAAAGGTACTGGCTTAGTCATCATATTAGCTAAATTATCTGCAATCCTAATCTTCTGAAAAAGAATATCTTCCTTATCAACAACATGCTGAGTTCAAGAGTAACGGACTTGGTCTTTTTCTAAATGAATGGAACTCTAACCGTCACAAAATAGACAAATGTGCTTATGATGAATTCTCAAGTCTTTAATCAAACCATGTAGCCAAAGAGCCCCCTTTTGACTACAATCAAACCCATGTATGCAGCTGTAGTGGTTGCCAATGCAATATCCTACCTCACAATGCTTTAGCAAATGTAAGTAGCTCATAGTAGAATGGTGCTTATCTAGATCCTTGACATAGTCTGAATCAATGTGTCTTCTAAAAGATTCATCTCTCTCAAACTTCAAACCCAAATCATCTCAAGATCCATATAGCAGCTTGCCAATGACCCTTCCTTAGGTCATGCATATAACAACTGATAGTGACGTTTTATATGACGACGGCACTTTAAGATAGTGACGTAAGCATGATATCCGTCAGCCACCGTTCCTAATGCCTCCTTTTAACGCTCCAGGCCACATCCCTACATAGCGACGTTCGGTTAAGGGATCAAGACGACGAAGCCGAGGCTGACGGCCAAGGTGCTGAGTGTCCTCGGCTGACGTTATCCTTGAAGATGAATTTAGGTGACGGCGGTATAAGAATTGCACATCGGCTGACGACCCCGGCACGTAAAGGCTGAAGGAGTGATCCAACCTCCATTCTTGATCTGTCTTGGCCTCTGCATACGTGAATATAAGGAAAGTTCTTTCGCTACACGTCTGGTCTCAGTCAAAAAGATCCCTATAAGGAAAAGAGTTCTATGCGATATGCAAAGATCCGCAAATCACTCTTCTAAAAGGAAAGTACTTCCTCGCCAAGGCGCGTGTTTCGGCTCTACACCACTATATAAACCCCAGAAACCCTCATAACAAAAGGTACGCACAACTATCCCAACTCTGGCACTCTAGGGTTGTTTGAGACTCTAACTTGACCTTCGGAGGGTTTTTGGCCGGCACCACATCGGTGCTCTCCTTTAGGTCACTTTGTTTTCCCTTTGCAGGTGTTGATTCGAGCTGGAGAGTGCCCGCGACCTACTGGTGTTTTCTTCGGCATCATCAGTTGGCGCCGTCTGTGGGAAATTCGACGAGAGCGTAGAAAAGAATATCTAGCCCTTGCTCTACTCCTGAGACTAAAGGTTGCATGGTACTCACCAGATCGATGGCAACAATCAACAACCAAGGCGACGAACCGCACGTTACAGCGCTAGAAAGGCAAGTTCAGACGCTGGCTGCTGCCGTCGAACGACTTACCAAACAGAATCACGACTTAGAGGAGCAACTACGGCAGATGACCGCACAACAAAGTGCGCCAAGGGAGGACCAGGAAGTAGCAAGCCCGGAAGGGAGGAATGCCGTCAGGCCTGAAGGTAGCACCGCACCAACAAGGTTGGAGCGGCCAGAGACAAACCCGCCATCTGCCTCGGACTCCCTACCGCCTCACATTACGGCCGAGATGCAAGAAATGAGGGAACGCATGGATGCGATGATGAACGCCCTTAGAGGACGGGTGTCCAGCAACCTGGACGACCTGGTCCATAGAACGGATTCGCCCTTCACAGCGTTGGTAAATTCATGCCCCGTTCCTCCAAAGTTTCGCATGCCCCATATGGAGAACTACGACGGATCCAAAGACCCTTTGGACCACCTGGAGTCTTTTAGAACCCTAATGCATCTTCAGGGTGTACCCGATGAAATCATGTGCAGGGCTTTCCTCACCACCTTGAAGGGGCCTGCGAGGGATTGGTACACCAGGCTGACGCCTAATTTAATCGGCACTTTTAAGGAATTGGGTGCACAGTTCGTGTCACACTTTATTGGAAGTCATCGACGCAAGAGGTCTATTACGTGTATACTGGGCATCAAGCAGCGAGAGGGCGAAACATTAAGGTCCTATATAGCCCGCTTCAACAAGGAATCCCTCTCGATAGACGAAGCAGATGATAAGATACTCGTGGCAGCATTCACGAACGGGCTACGAGAGGGTAAGTTCTTGTTCTCTCTATGTAAGAATGACCCAAAGACTATGTCCGACGTATATTACAGGGCGACGAAGTACATTAACGCGGAGGATGCCTTGCTGGCCAGAGACGACTATAAACCAAGAAAATGGGAGAGACAGGAAGATACGAGACCCGACAACGGACGAAAAAGGGGGAGAACCAGAGAGGGACGAGATGATCGACGACCCAAGCCGCCTACAGGAAGGTACACGAACTTCACTCCCCTAAACGCACCCATCAACCAGGTGCTAATGCAAATCAGAGATGAGGAAACTTTAGCCTTTCCCGGCAAGCTGAAGGGAGATCCCAGCAAGAGACCAAGAGACAAATACTGCCGTTTTCATCAGGACCATGGCCATGACACCGCCGATTGCTACGATTTGAAACAGCAAATAGAGGCTCTCATTAGAAGAGGACGGCTGCAGAGGTTCGTCAACAAGGAGAGGGCAGACCTGCCGCAAAATCAAGCCCCTCGGCAAGATAACGAACGACCCAGGCAACCTGCCAGAGATATAAGAATGATCGTAGGAGGAACCACGACTGTTGGGTCATCCAAGAAAGCCCGAAAGACTTACCTCAGAATGGTTCAGAACGTCCATATGGCAAGTTCCGCGCTAGGAAGGTCACAAATCGACGATCCCGTCTTCGAATTTCCGGAAAGAGACGCCCGGCGCCTTCACCACCCCCATGACGACGCCCTCGTCGTCACCATACAATCAGGGGATTACAACATACACCGAGTCCTTGTAGACAACGGTAGTTCGGCGGACATCCTCTACTATCCCGCTTTCCAACAGATGGGAATTGGAAGAGAACGACTAGTTCCGACTGACGCCCCGCTCGTTGGTTTTGGAGGAGCAAGAATACTCCCACTTGGTACTGTTACTTTGACAGTAACCATTGGAGATTACCCACAGCAGGTCACTCGGAACGTGACATTCCTAGTAGTTGACTGTTCGTCGGCTTACAATGCCATCATAGGGCAACCCACCCTCAACTCATGGAAGGCGGTGACGTCAACATACCACCTAATGATGAAGTTTCCTACTGATCATGGAGTTGGAGAATTGAGAGGAGATCAGGTATCCGCATGCGAATGTTATGTGGCTATGATGGAGATGGACCACCACATCCTGGCCATAGAGGAGCGTCGGGTGGCGACGGAACCTGCCGAGAGACTTGAAGATGTCCTTCTCGACGAAGCCCGCCCGGAGCGAACAACCAAAATCGACACCCTAGCCAGCCCGACGGTACGTCTAGAACTTGCGATCTTCTTGAAAGAAAACAGGGATGTCTTCGCGTGGAGCCACGAAGACATGCCAGGGATCGATCCATCAGTCATGGTGCACAGATTGAACGTGTCGCCATCTTTCCCGCCTGTCCGACAGAAGAAAAGAACCTTCGCCCAAGAGAAGGATCAAGCAGCAGCAGAAGAGGTCCGTAAACTACAAGATGCGGGATTTATCAGGGAAGTGTACTACCCTGATTGGTTAGCAAATATCGTGATGGTCAAGAACAACAACGGGAAATGGAGGATGTGCGTCGACTTCACGGACTTGAACAAGGCATGTCCCAAGGATAGCTATCCCCTCCCGCGGGTCGACACCCTGGTGGATTCTACGGCCAAACATCAGTTACTTAGCTTCATGGATGCATTCTCCGGGTATAACCAGATTCGGATGGATGAAGCTGATCAAGAGAAAACTTCATTCGTAACAAGCCAAGGCCTCTTTTGTTACAAGGTCATGCCCTTCGGCCTGAAAAACGCTGGCGCAACCTATCAGAGGCTTATGAACAAGATGTTTGCACGACAGATTGGAAGGAACGTCCAGGTATATGTCGACGACATGCTGGTCGAAAGCCAAAGGGAAGAAGTCCATTTGGAGGATCTGAAGGAAACATTTGATACTCTTCGCTCCTACAACATGAAGCTCAACCCAAGCAAGTGTGCTTTTGGAGTGACGGCAGGAAAGTTCCTGGGGTACATGGTGTCCCAAAGAGGGATCGAGGCCAACCCAGACAAGATTCAGGCCATTATGGGAATGGCCCCTCCCAAAAATATTAAGGAAGTACAAAGCCTCAATGGTAGGGTTGCCGCGCTCAGCAGATTTGTGTCAAAAGCTGCAGACAGATGTCTACCTTTCTTCCGAACGTTGAAAAAATCCTTTGAATGGACTGCCGAGTGTCAACAAGCGTTCGAAGATTTAAAGGTCTACCTCTCTTCACCGCCATTACTAAGCCCTTCCCAACCAGGAGAAGAACTGTTCCTCTACCTGGCCATTTCCCCAGCAGCCGTCAGCGCGGCCTTAATTAGAGAAGACGATAAGGTCCAACGACCCGTGTACTACGCAAGCAAGGCGTTACACGGCGCAGAGGAGAGATATCCCCCCATGGAGAAGCTTGCCTTCGCTTTGGTTACAGCAGCCCGTAAGCTGAAGCCATATTTTCAAGCCCATACAATAGTCGTCCTCACTGACAAACCTTTGCGGCGAGCAATGGGCAGCCCTGCAGCCGCCGGACGAATGGCGTTATGGTCGGTAGAACTAAGCGAGTTCGATATACAATATCGCCCCCGCGTTGCCATCAAGGGGCAGGCGGTGGCCGACTTCATTGCTGAGTTCACTAGCGCGGAAGGCGAAGAGGAAAAGAATCCCCAATGGAGCATTTTCACTGACGGGTCGTCCAACAAAAAGGCTGGCGGGATAGGGGTCGTACTTAACTCCCTAAAAGGCGACGAGCTCAAATGTATGATTCGCCTCGATTTCCCTACAACTAACAATGAAGCTGAGTACGAAGCCCTGATAGCAGGTTTGGACCTTGCTCAAGTGGTAGGGGCCGCAAACGTGGTTGTTCATTGCGATTCCCAAGTCGTCACAAGCCAGGTAAACGGTGAATACGAATGCAAGGGTGAAAGAATGAAGAGGTACTGGGAGCAAGCAAAAAAGAGAATGGAGGGGCTGCAAGTAAAAATAGTCCAAGTTCCGAGAGAAGAAAATGAACATGCTAATCGACTTTCCAAAGCCGCGTCTGCGGACCCTATGGCCACCATTGACGAGGTACTCTCTTTTACTCAGTCTTCACCATTAATTGACGCTGTCTGCATACAGGAGATTGGTTCCGAAAACTATTGGACCACGCCCTTGATCTCCTACCTAAAAGATGGCACGTTGCCTGATGAAAAGGAGGCTGCCAGAAAGCTGAAGGTCCGGTCTGCACGTTTCGTCTTGATAAAGGATGTCCTCTACAAAAGGGGCTTTTCTCGGCCATACCTAAGGTGCGTGGGCCCTGAAGAAGCAAGCTATGTCATGAGAGAAGTACATGAGGGGATATGCGGCAACCACTCCGGATCACGGTCATTGGTACAGAAGTTGGTTCGGGCCGGGTACTATTGGCCGACGATGCAAAATGACGCCCAGGTTTATGTGAGAGCTTGCGACAAGTGTCAAAGATTCAGCAACATCATTCGACAACCGGCGGAGGGATTGACCCCCATAACTGCCCCGTGGCCATTCGCCCAATGGGGGTTGGATATCATGGGACCATTCCCGATGGCAGCACGACAGCTGAAATTCCTCGTCGTTGGCATCGATTACTTCACCAAATGGGTTGAAGCTGAAGCTCTAGCCACAATTACTGAGAAGAATATAAGGGGTTTTGTATGGAGAAACATTGTTTGCAGGTATGGGATTCCAAGAGTCTTAATTTCAGACAACGGCAAACAATTTGACAACGACTCCTTCCGAGCCTTCTGTTCAGAGTCAGGAATCAAGAACCACTATTCCTCCCCAGCCCATCCTCAGGCAAATGGGCAAGTGGAAGTAACCAACCGATCCTTGCTCCGAATCATCAAGACTCGGCTCGAGGGGGCAAAGGGCGTATGGCCCGAGATGCTACCGAGTGTGTTATGGGCATACAGAACGACGGTACGAACCCCTACAGGAGAAACCCCGTTCCAGCTGACATACGGAAGTGAAGCGGTCATTCCAGCCGAGATAGGGCTCACAAGTTATAGGGTGGCCAATCACGACGAGGGAAGAAATGATCAAGAGCTTCGTTTACAACTGGACCTAATTGACGAAGTAAGGGCGGTGGCCGAGCAGAGACTCGCGTCATACCAAGACCTCGTAAGCAAGCACTACAATTCCCGGGTCAAGCACCGAGACTTCAAAGTCAGAGATCTTGTTTTAAGGAAAGTGATAGGCGCAGCCAGAGATCCCACGCAAGGAAAGCTCGGCCCAAACTGGGAAGGACCCTACAAGGTCGTATCATGGCAAAGAAAGGGCACCTACCACCTGGAGACTCTTGACGGGCAGAAACTACGACACCCCTGGAACGCCGAGCACCTCAGAAAGTACTACCAATAGAAGATGACAAGCAGAACGTTACTCCTCACTGCCAGTTTATGATCCTTAATTTGTCTTAGCATTTCCTGTTTACAGTACATTTTAAAGTCCAAAGGGCTGAAAGTTAATCTTTCCTATTTTGACCAATATTTTATTTATGCATTTCATCACAATAAGAGGAGGTCCATTCAGAAACGACTAGTAAATTTCTTATGTCTTGAAGAAAATAGAAAGTTCTCTACAACTAAGTCCACAAGTTGGACGATCTAATGGCCAAACCCACAAAGTAGACGGCCTACTAAGTCCAAATTGACGGCTTACTTTTAAGTCCACAAAGTGGACGGACTACTTCAAGGTCCACAAAGTGGACGGCTTATTCCTAAGTCCACAAAGTGGACGGACTACTTCTAAGTCCACAAAGTGGACGGCTTATTCCTAAGTCCACAAAGTGGACGGACTACTTCTAAGTCCACAAAGTGGACGGCTTACTTATAAGTCCACAAAGTGGATGGACTACTTCTAAGTCCACAAAGTGGACGGCTTACTCCTAAACCCACAAAGTGGACGACCCCAGTCTAAGGACAGCGAGGTGACGATGTTAAGTCCAAATTGACGGCATAATAAGTTGACTGACGACGTTGTTCTTAGAAATGACAAGCGAATTGCGAAATGGATACATCAGACTAAATTAGCTGAAAGAAAAAAGCTGACGCCGTTATGAAACTAACAGGCATACAATTAAGTTGTCCAACAGCGTCAACCATGAAACTGACGACATGATAAAAAACGACCCTTAGCATTCATGGAAAAGAAACTGACGCTGTAATCAGTTCAAAAATTGAATCGAAGGAAAAACCCCGTCACCATTATGTTGACGAGCTCACTACGAACATAATTTTAACTTGCATTAAAAACACACATACTTGAAGCACGAAATGACATTAAAATTAAAATAGATGATGTCTTTACATAAGCCCAGAAAAATGGGCGACAAGTACAACAGCCCCGTCTACACTCAAAAAAATTAATAATAATAATAACATAAAAATAAAAGGGGGGGGGGGGCGTCAGTGTCCTCCATCGTCTTCAACATTAACAGGCTGGGCACAGGAGAGAGAAGGGCTGACGGCATTAGGGTCGCCATTATGAGGATCTGCCGGAGTTAGGGTGACGGAGTGGTCCGCAGCTGGCTGAGCTAGAACGACGCTGTTGTCTCTCTAGCTGTGGTCGTCAGCCTCTTCATGAACGGCCTCTCCTACAGGAGTTGACGGGATGGACTCATCCATTGAAATCCTTGACAAGTCCAAGTCAAGATAGGAAGATTTTACTTGCTTCATGCAGTCCTCGAACCCGTCACCATAGTAGGCAGCACATGCGTCAATGAAGGCCGACGAATCTTTGAACTCTGTCACAGCGTCACTCCTAGCCGTCTCCACCTGGACTAGGATGGACCTCAGCTCCTTTTCTGCCGCCACCTTGGCCTCCGTCTCCAGCTCCCTTAGGCGGGTCTCTTCCGTCAGCTTATCCTTATAACTCTTTAGCTCCTCACCCAAAATGCGGTTCGCATCCCTATACTGCATTTGGCCGTCAGTCAAATTCTTGACACGCTCCTGCAGACGGGTAATCACCCCCTCCTTAGCAGAGCACCTACGTGACAGGGCCTTCATGCGAACCATAGCCTGGAAGCAAAAAGGAGACAAGACAACGTCAGGGTACAAAAATGAGTCAGACACCAGAAGTGGAAAACGAAGCTTACCCTGGTAAGGTCAAAAAGGCCTGACGCCTTTATCTCGTCAACACCCTGCTCGGCAAGAGGGTCCATTTCATCGTCCTTCAAAATAGACTCCGTCACCTCTACAGCGTAGTCCTTGTGGGTCAACAGACGACGCACGGATCCTTGGACAATGGGCCCTGACGAGGTCATCGGACCCTTGCCTGCCCCATGAGCAGACCTGGGAGGCGACGGCCTTTGAGAAGACGTGTCCCCGGGAGTGGGGGCAACCTTCTTTCCCTGACGGTCATCCCTGCCGTCAGGTTTTCTCTTGGCTCCGGCCTTTCCAACGGGTCTGGGAGCTGACGGAGGAGTTGACTCGCCCCCAGTCCTCTCGAGCTGTTTCTTCTTAGCTGCCGCCGCAGCTCTGACCCTTTGCCTGGCTGACTCCATTTCTGCGAAGAACAAAGATTAGAAAGAAACCACGTCAGGTTAAAGACAAGAAGCTGAAGGATACTCACGACGGCGGGAATAGGCGTTCAGTCTGCAAGCTTCCTCCGTCGGCTCAGGTCCACCACAGTATAAGTGAAGAGTATCTAATGTGATTAGATCTCGACACTTCCTCTCGTCCAAGGGAATGGCCGTCACTCGACGAATGAAAGCCTCTTGTTCCACGGATATGCGTGGGCGGTTGTTAGCTGCAATAAAAAGTGACGGGTTAGGATAGCAAATAAGTAGACGAAGCGAGAAGGGCCGATGAGATTAACCTGAATCTCTAACATAAGCCCATGTATTGTCAAAACCATTGGGCATCGTCACCCACTCCTCTGGACGACATACCCAATTCGTCCCTTCTACAAAAAAGTATCTGCCCTTCCACTTCCTATTGGAGTCGGGCATGTCGGACACTAACTTCAACTCCTTGTCCCTCACCGCAAAATTGTACACTCCCTTTGACGAGGAAATGTGCTGAGGACGATAACAAAAAAAGAACTCGTCCAAAGTCAGCTGACGGTTCCCACCACTCAGACGACCCCACAAGATCTCAGCACCAATGAAGGTTCGCCAAGCATTGGGGGCAATCTGGCTGACGGATATCCCCAGGAAGTTAGCCAGCTGACGATGTAATGCCGTCAGCGGCAGCCTTAGCCCGGCCGCGAACATGGCGTCATACATGCCAACGTCCGCGGTTCGTCCGGAGTAGCACTTCTCACCTTCCTCTGGAAGGCGAATGGGAATGTCGTCTGGTATTTGATAACGGGACCGCAAACTTTTAAAAACATTTTCTGACATCGTGGGGAGAAAATTGTTGACGGACCACTCTGAGGGTAAGATGAAAGGACAATCATCACCAGAGGACCCTGAGGTGCTCTCTAAGGCTTCCTCGTCGCCGTCACTCTCACCCCCGTCACTGATACTTGCATTTTCGCGAAATCCCTGGCCTCCGTCGCCTATATCACCGCTCACCTCACTTCCCCTTGGGCTCTCTATATCACCGTCAGAAGGAGTCGACGATTCTCTTTCTGACGACCAGGATAGGCCCTCTGCGGGCTCACGACCAGACGGGAAAACTTCGTCGTAACCCGCTCCGTCGCGGATCGACGACTGGTCACTCGGCGTCTCCCTAGACATCTGACTACCTACAAATGACGGGTTTCTTTCTAAGATCCTAGGCCGACGACTTCACTAAAGGGCGACGCTATAAAAATAAAAAGTAGAGTAGCGATAACTTACGTGTAGGAGGACGGTCTCAATAAGCTGACGGCTGCGCGATTGACGATGTGACAAGGCTGGAAGTGACGGATTCGTTCTCTCAAGATGGACAAGGCGAAAAAGTGGGAAAAAGGTAAATAGTGAAGTACATATATAGGAGAGAGAAAGCTCGGAAGACGAAGCGACATACCCGTCAGACGCGGAGCCAATCAGCCTATGACACGTGTCCCACCATTTAATGAAGATGGCACAGACTACCACGCACGAGCCGTTTCCCAGTAACAGGAACTCCATTACCCGTCACTCCCACCTGATGGGAGAATGGAGTGGGGGGCAGCTGATAGTGACGTTTTATATGACGACGGCACTTTAAGATAGTGACGTAAGCATGATATCCGTCAGCCACCGTTCCTAACGCCTCCTTTTAACGCTCCAGGCCACATCCCTACATAGCGACGTTCGGTTAAGGGATCAAGATGACGAAGCCGAGGCTGACGGCCAAGGTGCTGAGTGTCCTCGGCTGACGTTATCCTTGAAGATGAATTTAGGTGACGGCGGTATAAGAATTGCACATCGGCTGACGACCCCGGCACGTAAAGGCTGAAGGAGTGATCCAACCTCCATTCTTGATCTGTCTTGGCCTCTGCATACGTGAATATAAGGAAAGTTCTTTTGCTACACGTCTGGTCTCAGTCAAAAAGATCCCTATAAGGAAAAGAGTTCTATGCGATATGCAAATATCCGCAAATCACTCTTCTAAAAGGAAAGTACTTCCTTGCCAAGGCGCGTGTTTCGGCTCTACACCACTATATAAACCCCAGAAACCCTCATAACAAAAGGTACGCACAACTATCCCAACTCTGGCACTCTAGGGTTGTTTGAGACTCTAACTTGACCTTCGGAGGGTTTTTGGCCGGCACCACACCGGTGCTCTCCTTTAGGTCACTTTGTTTTCCCTTTGCAGGTGTTGATTCGAGCTGGAGAGTGCCCGCGACCTACTGGTGTTTTCTTTGGCATCATCAACAACTAACCATGCTAATAGCCCGAGAAATGTCAGGCCGCATACATACCATTGCAAATATAAGGCTGCCAACCAAACTGGTATTAGAGCTTCAATTATCACAACAATAATAGCACAAGGTAAAAAAAAAACACACACACACACAAAAAAGACATTTCTTTGTATTCTACAATGTCTATGGTCAAATAGAGTGACAAAAGAGAAGACATTAAATAACATGAGTTTTTCATTTCTAGGTAACTATGACAATGAAAAAAGGTATACCTTTAATATCTAAGTTGGAATTTAGAGAACACATTCTATTGTTGTAGCAGATTAGGTCACCAATTTTCCAGATTGGGGTCTTTTATTTAGGTAGCAATGATTTCTCCACTGACTACCACACCTCACATCCAGATGCAATTAGCTTTTAATATCCTGCAAGATACCAGCCTAAGGAATTGAAGAACAGAATGACACTAAACAGTATACAACTCTTTCAGCTAGTGAAGTTTACATTTACCCGAGATTCTAGCAAATTTGTCAACTTCAGGTCCTGCACAAACAAATTTACAACATAAATTTAGCCATGGGAAGAATAAAAGTAAATTTGCTAGTGGGCTGTTTAGGCTACAAGATTAAGTAACAGAGTTAGTAATGGTAAAGCTTAAAATATTGACTAGGCATAAAGTTGTTCAGCCTAGATTACCAATTAGCAATTATCACTGCTGCTTTTTGAGTAGACTGCAATAAGTTTATGTAAGCAATTTAGATTTAGCATTCATACATGTATGTTTTTCCAGGAAAACTACACACTGTATCTTGCTTCAACTTATCATGGACAATATTGTTTTGGTGTACGAACTACAACTTTTTTTTGATAAGTAATAAGCTTGATTGAGACCAAAATGGAATCGCCCAAATTATTCAGGAAGTATACAGATGGGTATTAAAATTATATAATAGCATGGTAAGATATTTTTGTCATGGCTCATTAATTAATAGAAGTTTTTAAGTCATATATCTGAATAATAAAATTAATTTAAAAAACAAATGGTACTAATTGAATAATTGAAAATAAAAGTCAACATAGAGAGAGGCATAAGTTCATTGCCCTATCCACTCACTGTAGGCCAGTATCCTTCAAACTTTTGTATGAATTGGAGTACCCAAACTGGTTGGCCTCTTAGGACAACAAGATTGACAAGAGGTGAAGGCTGTAACAGACATGTAAAAATCTATTAACTGAAGCTAGTATTATTAAATTGCTCTGGCAGAGATATGTTGAAGCGATTTTTTTGTGAAGCTATTTGACAATCAATCAAGTGTGCAAGATGGCTAACCATCAGATTTATACCTTAGCAATCATTGAAGTGTTGAAGTCACTGGAACAAAGGGCTCTAGCCTCTAGGTGAGGCCATGATAACAGATAAGATTTGATAGGTGGATGAACTGCCAGGAGTTCTGTTTAGTAAAAGGATCCCTTGTTTAGTATATATATAGGGCATGGAAGAAACCTGTGTAGCTAACTTTAATTAGCATCCTCCACAATCAAGGTCAAGAAATCTAACCAACTTATTCACAAGAAACATATCTTACCAAAATGTAGAAATTCAAAAAACTTCTAAGAAGCCACCATACTCATGAATATATGTATTTTCTCAAGTGGCAAGTTCATTGTAATTGTCATGGTCCAATTGAAACAAGAATATGCCATCCTGCCACACTGTTGGAGTATGTCATGGGTCTTTCCCTCTTCTAATTGGTTAGAGGAGCCATCAAAATCTCTCGGCAGAGTGGTCATTCACTGTTTTTATATCCATAAAACTCATAAATGACTTAATGTGTAAAACTTTCAAATCATTCCTATGAGAAACAAAATGAAATTCTAAACCAAAGGGTAATTTGAATAATAGCCAATAAAAGTTATATATGTTCATTACCTTATCTGCTTATTATAAGGAACTGTTCTTCCAACATGTGCATGAATTGTAGCATCCAAACCAAATGGGCTTTTCGTTAAGGAATAGCTTATAAGAAGAGAAGAACAAAACTGACATTAATTGAAGCTAGAAAGATATGAAGAAGAAATTATTTTGGCAATCAATCAACATGTAAGATGGCTTTTCACCAAATACCTTAGAGTGCAATAAAGTTCAGATGTTACTGAAACAAAGGTTTCTAGGTTAGCTAACCATAACTAAAAACAAAAAAAAGATCAAATATTTTGTAAAAAAGATTCATTGCTAAGTACGTAAGAGATAGCAGAAACCATGATGTAAAAGCTGGAAAACTAAGACTCACCTGATATTTTGTTGGTTGATAAAGGTAGTGCTACCATGTAGAGTAAACTTGTAAACATTGCAGATATAGACACAATATTATTCCAATTGGCCAGCAACCAGAAATTTCACGCAGGTTAAAAAGAAGAAGGAGAAGAAACCTAGAAAAATTAATATGACTTACAAAAAATTGTGTGAATTTGATATCAGATATAAAATGAGAAGAGGCTCTCTTTTGATTTGAATCTCATGTTGCTCTTCTTTCTTGGGGACATTAGACAGGTCATTTACAGATAAGTCAAAAATTTCACAGCGTTTTGCTCAAACCCTTTGTCAGCTGGTTGAAGTTTGAAGGGAACGAAACAGGTTGAGTGCCTGTAGATCAAATGTGACCTTTTATTGGAACATTGAAAAATAACTGGCATCCGTAATTTAACAACGCACTGCACCACATCCAGTGCTAGTATATATTCTGGCTTCTTGCAACTGTTAATAGAGATGATGTATAAATAAAATGTTCCACAACTAGAGAAGAAAAAAAAAATCCATTCTTTCTAATTTTGTGGTTTTAACTTTCAAATATTATGGCGCTGTGTGTTGAAGTTGATGAGGCAGAGGCTTGAGGTAAGTATAAAATCCCTACGCATTTAGCCTTGTCCAACAAAAATTGACCTTTAGTCCTAACATACTAGGCATTACACTACAATAGTGATGCTGGGGATTCACTGTCTAATGAAAGCAACAATACAACTGCACATAAAACAAAAAGTAGATATTAAACATTCATTACAGTTTACCCACTATCTATCATTGAGCTCATCTATAGTCTTAAAATGTGAAAGAAATACCCAAGGTGCATAATTTCATTCCAATACATAGAAAATGCATAAGAAAAAGAAAAAAAAGAGCAGCATAAAAAAAGATAGATTGATGAAACCTTCAAGAATCCAACTACAATGACAATCATAATATGTGCAGTGTCCTCAACCTTTGACTGACATCAATTTGACACAAAATTTGAACCTAACAAAGAAGAATGAATTTAAGGTGGAATATTAGAAGATAAAGGATGCTACTTGACTTATTAATTTCAATTATCTTCACAACAGTCATTTTGTTCTATTGTATTTTAATCACAGTTTTTAAAATTCAAGAAATCTAGTAAGCACACGAAATAGAGAAATCTAAAGGTTATGTTTAGTTAAGAGGGATACATCAGAAGAGAAGAACATGAGATTGGAAAAAACTCACAGATTAACACCCTGGCATTACAAAAATCTTGGATTGTCTATGTCTGCTATTTAACCACTCTGGCAGCAAACAGTACGTAATATTCAGCTTTTTTTGTAAAGCGAGCATCAGATGGTAGTAAATTCTAATAAATTTCCAACCACTTTGGCAGACCTTCCACTTAGCCAACAACAAAGAGTATCTCTATTGGCATGGATCGCACTTCTTCCATAATTTGCTCTAGAAATTAGCAATCTTGTTCCCTAAAATTCAGCTCTTCAGCAAAGGAAAAGTTGCCCCACCACTCCAGCAAAGCTTTAAGGTCATCAAAATATGAAACCTTCAACTCAGAATGTTATTAGGTGTCAAAGTCTGACCAATTTGAAAACTATAGCTCAGGTCACTGCAAGAAGAATAGAAAATGCAGAGTACCATCCATGGATATATATATATATATATATATATATATATATATATATATCCTACGCATAGTGCTTTCACAAGGTTCAGCTAGAAAGATGTTGTCTTTGTTATCCCTGTTTGTGTTTAGTATATAAATGTCTATTATTCAATACGACATAATTTTCACTAAAGGATCACCCATGCATATAAATGCCTTTGTTATCCCTTTTTCTCTCTCAAACTCTTTTATCCGCGGCAGATGTTATAAATCTGGATTTTAAAGATTAGATATTATGAGTGTTGCTGGTATAGAATGCAATAGAAATAAAGACATAGGAAAAGGTTACCTATCATTAACAGTCAAAGCGAATGAATCAAATCTCCCCAAGTAGGATTCAAACCTACAACCAATCAGTTAACAACGACCACTTTACCATTGAGCTACTGTGGAACAATGATAGATTAGAAGCATGATGATGGTCAAACAATTCCACTAAAATCTAGCTTAGGTCGAACAATTCTCTAAAACATCGTGAACATCAAAGAGTGTTAAAGAAAAAAAGATTAAAAAAGAGGTGAAAGATTGTTTAAGATTAGAAAGACAACAAGAGTAAATCCATCTTCATGAAAAGATGCAAATGTTTTTCAGATTTGGCCAATTCCACATTGTTAATAATCATTTAAGGGCCTTGGTAATTAGGCCAAGCTAGAAAGGTCCTAGCAGACGTTTACCAAAAAAAAAAAAGTCCTGACAGACAGCGATATAACAACATTATCTCCAACAAATGATTTTAAGAGCATAAAGGATGTGGCCCCCTATGTGATGCCTACTTAGTTCAAACCCTGACCAATTGACGAACCACAACATTCACAACTTAATGATGAGATCAAGATGGTGATTAGGTCACTTGAAATGCAAAATACATTTTGGTGACAACATATAGTCTTCCTTATAGCAAAATTGGTTTCCAGAGATAGAACGAAGCAGCCATCTTCTAGGGCAATATGGGTATTGAAGCCTGCATATTTCATTGCCTACACATGGTGGCATAAGGATTAAACAAAAGATTAAGGAACAGTGTAGTGTGTAAGGAAGCTCTGATATAAAGGAAGAGAATGTTGAGCAATAGATATAAAGACAAACGCTTGATTTTGAAATGGTGATGATTGATGGTAAACTATTCTGTAGATATAGAAAATTATTTCACAAAGAACTGATGTGGGAATGGGCATATAGCACTTTCATACAAGATTATAAAAACTATTATGGGCTTAAAATCTCTGAACATGTAATAGGAATGAAAAAAACCTAGAAGAAAACTGAACACTGTCAAGTTCAAGTCTTCGCTGTCTCCACCAAAGCCCTTAGTGATTGTTGCAGACTTCACACTAGGATTAAATCAAAGTAGTGCTTGAACTTGTGCAAAGGTTCTGGCTTACTCATCATGATAGCTAAATTATCTGCAGTCCCAATTTTCTGAAGAAGAATACCTCCCTTATCAACAACATGCTGAGTTCAAGAGTAATGGACTTTGGTCATTTTCTAAATGAATGGAACTCTTGACTGTAACAAAATAGACAAATGTGCTTACAATGAATTTTCAATTCTTCAATCAAACCATGTAGCCAAAGAGCTCCCTTGTTGACTACAATCAAACCCGTGTATTCAGTTGTAGTGGTTGCCAATGCGATAGCCTACTGCAGTATCAACCTCCAACTCACCAATGCTTTAGCAAATGTAAGTAGCATGTAGTAGAATGGTGCTTTATCTAGATCCTTGACATATTCTGAATCAAATATGAGGCTGCCAACCAAATTGGTATTAGAGCTTCAATTATCACAATGATAACAACACAAGGGACATAAAAACACACAAAAGACATTTCTTTGTTTTCTACAATGTCAATGGTTAAATAGAATGACAAAAGAGAAGACATTAAATAACATGAGTTGTTCTTTTCTAAGTAACTATGACAATGAAAAAAAGTAATACCTTTAATATCTAAGTCGGGATTTAGAGAGCACATTCTACTATTGCAGCAGATTAGGTCACAAATTTTCCACATTGGAGTCTTTTATTTAGGTAGCAATGATTTCTCCACTGACTACCACACTTCACATCCAGATGCAATTAACTTTTAATGTCCTGCAAGATACCAGCCTTAGGAATTGAAGAACAGAATGACACTAAAGAGTATCCTACTCTTTCAGCTAGTGAAGTTTACTTTTACCCAAGATTCTAGCAAATTTGTCAACTTCAGGACCTGCACAAACAAATATACAACATATATTTAGCCATGGGAAGAATAAAAGTAGATTTGCTAGTGGGTTGTTTAGGCTACAAGATTAAGTAACAGAATTAGTAATATTAAAGCTTAAAATACGGACTAGGCATATAATTGTGTACGAACTACCATGGACAATATTGTTTTTGGTGTACGAACTACAACTTTTTTTTGATAATTAATAAGCTATTGAGTCCAAAATTGAATTACCCAAATTAGACAGGAAGTATACTGATGGGTACTAAAATTATATAATAGCACAGTAAGATATTTTTGCCATGGCTGAATTAATTAATAGAAGTTTTTAAGTCATATTTCTGAATAATACAATTAATTTAAAAACCAAATGGTACTAATCGAATAATTGCAAATAAAAGTCAACATAAAGAGAGGCATATGTTCATTGCCATATCCACTCATTGTAGGCTAGTATCCTTCAAACTTTTGTATGAATTGGAGCACCCAAACTGGTTGGCCTCTTAGGACAACAAGATTGACAAGAGGAGAAGGCTGTAAGAGACATGTAAAAATCTATTAACTGAAGCTAGTATTATTAAATTGCTCTGGCAGAGATATGTTGAAGCAATATTTATGTGAAACTATTTGACAATCAATAACAACTTTGCAAGATGGCTAACCATCAGATTCATACCTTAGCAAGCATTGAAGTGTTGAAGTCACTGGAACAAAGGGCTCTAGCCTCTAAGTGAGCCCATGATAGCATATAAGATTTAATAGGTGGAGGAACTGTTAGGAGTTCTGTTTAGTAAAAAGATCCCTTGTTTAGTATATATATTGGGCATGGAAGAAGCCTGTGTAGCTAATTTTGGTTAGCATCCTCCATAATCGATGTCAAGAAATCTAACCAACTTATTCACCAGAAATATATCTTACCAAAATGTAGAAATTCAAAAATCCGCCATACTCGTGAATATATGTAGCTTCTCAAGTGGCAAGTTCATTGTAATTGTCACTGCCCAATTGAAACAAGAATATGCCATCCTGCCACACTGTTGGATAGAGGAGTCATCAAAATCTCTTGGCAGAGTGGCCATTCACTATTTTATATCCATAAAAATCATAAATGACTTAATGTGTATAACTTTCAAATCATTTCTATGAGACACAAAATGAAATTCTAAACCACATGGTGGCTTAGAGCTTCAATTATCACAACAATAACAGCACAAGGTACAAAAAAACACAGAAAAGACATTTCTTTGTATTCTACATTTTCAATGGTTAAATACAATGACAAAAAAAAAAAAAGACATTAAAAAACATGAGTTGTTCTTTTTTAAGTTACTATGACAATGAAAAAAAGGCATACCTTTAATATCTAAGTCGGGACTTAGAGAACACATTCTATTGTTCCAACAGATGAGGTCACCAATTTTCCAGATTGGAGTCTTTTATTTAGGTAGCAATGATTTCTCTGTTGACTGCCACACTTCAAATTTAGATGCATTTAGCTTATAATGTTCTGTAAGATACTAGCTCAAGGAAATGAAGACCAGAATGGCAATAAAGAGTATCCAACTCTTTCAACAACTCTTATCAGCTAGCGAAGTTTACATTACCCGAGATTCTAGCAAGTTTGTTAACTTCAGGGCCTGTATAAACAAATATTCAACACAAATTTAGCCATGGGAAGAATAAAATTAAATTTGCCAATGGGTTGTTTAGGCTACAAGATTAAGTAACAGAGTTAGTAATAGTAAAGCTTAAAATCTTGACTAGGCATAAAGTTGTTCAGCCTTGATTTGCAATAGGAAACTATCACTGCTACTTTTTGAGTAGACTGCAAAATTAGTTTATGTAAACACCCTAAATTTAGCATTCATGCATATATGTTTCTCCCGGAAAACTACATTAATATGGTTTTAGTGTATGAACTACCACTTTTTTTTGAAGAGTAATAAATTTGATTGAGACCAAAATAGAATCCCCCAAACTCTAATGCAAGACCAAAATGAATTCAAATTAAATTCAAATTTGAATTTGAATTCAAAATTTATAATTAACTCTCAATAAGTATTGAGAGAAAATTCCAAATCAAAGACCATTGAATTACCTATAAATAGAGGCCTCTCATATGAGAAAAAGGGGATGGTGCAAAATAGAGAGTCATATCTAAGTTCAAAAAAGTACTTCTTTTCTCATTCAAAACCAAGGCCAACTCATACTTCTTCAAATCAAAGTAGGGATTTTCCTTCAAGTTCCTTTTGATTTAGGTCGGGATTAAGCCAACAACCCTCAACATCAAATCAAATACATCCAATCACACATCCAGATCAAGCTTCATAGCCCTTCGGATCGTAAAGCTACTTGGAGATCGAATCAGAGGAGTTTATTGTATTCTTTCATTGTAAAGAGTCATACAGAAATTGTATCCATATATGTAAATCAATACAAGTTGATCATTTGTTACGCTATTTCATGACCATGTGATTTATCTTTTATGAAATTTTTGTACAAAGGGTCAAAGTGAAACCCTTTCAAATCAAATCTCCCCGAGTAGAATCCAAAACTAGGACCAGTTAGTTAACAGCAGACCACTGTACCACTGAGCTACTGAGGAAAAATAGGAAATTAGAAGCATCATGAATGGGTTCGAGATGGATAAGGGTAGAAAGTAATGCTCTTGTTGGACCTGAGAATTCCATAATTGAATGCTAACTCTGAATGTTAACAAGAACTCCAAAGCTAGACTTTTAAAAACTTGAATGTTGGTTGAAGCTCTTCAATAATAGGATGCTAATATCAATCTTGTTTCAGTGAATTATTACTTTTTGTGATGCATTAGCATACGTAGTTTTATTAACTATTGAGAAAGAATTTCCGTTGCCTTCTGTTATGTTGCAAAAGAAAAAAGAAACATCTTGGGGAAAAAAATTGAAGTACCTGAACTTGTTTGCAAATTAATGCATTTAAGTTCTTTCATTGCAGGACATGGTTGAATTCAGTATATTCTTTGATGTGCCAAAATTTGAGACTAAGTGGAGCCTGTGTAGCTGATTTTGGTGAGCATCCTCAATAATAAATGTCATGGAATCTAACCAATTCATTCACAAGAAACAATGCAACCAAAATTTACAAATTCGAAAAGCTTCAAGGAAGCCACCATACTCATGAATATTGTGTAGCTTCTCAAGTGGCAAGTTCCTCGTAATTGTAACGGTCCAATTGAAACAAGAATATGCCATCCTGCCACACTGTTGGAGTATGTCATGCATCTTTCCCTCTTCTAATTGGTTAGGGGAGTCATCAAAATCTCTTGGCAGAGTTGCCATTCATATAGTATAAAACTTTCAAATCATATCTATGAACAATAAAACCAAATGGTAATTTGAATAATAGCCAATAAAAATTATATATGTCCACTACCTTATTTGCTTATGATAAGACTATTCTCTCAACATGTGCACAAATTGCAGCATCCAAACCAATTGGCCTTTTTGTTAAAACAAACCTAAAAAAAGAGAAGAATAAAACTGACATTACATGAAGCAAGGAAAATATGGAGAAGAACTTATTTCTGAAATTATTTTAACAATCAATCAACATTGAAGATGGCTTTTCACCTGATACACACCTTAGAGTTCAGTAAAGTTTAGATGTTGCTGAAACAAAGAGCTCTAGGTTAGCCAACCATAACAATAACAACAAAAAAGTAAAGAGATTTAATAAGGGGATGACTGATTAGAATTTGGTTTATTAGAAAAGATCCATTGCTAAGAACATAGGAGATAGAAGAAACCATGATGTAAAAGCTGGAAAACTTAGACTCACCTGCTATTTTGTTGGTCGAAAAAGGCAGTGCTACCATGTAGAGTAAACTTGTAAACATTTGCAGATATAAAGGCAATATCATTCCAATTGGCCAGCAACCAGAAATTTCACACAGGTTAAAAAGAAGAAGAAGAAGAAGAAGAAAAAGTAGCATGGCTTACCAAAAACTGCGCGAACTTGATATCAGACGTAAAATGAAAAGACCTGTCTTTTGATTTGAATCTCAAGTTGCTCTACTTTCTTGGGGACAAACCCTTTGTCAGCTGCTTGATGTTTGAAGGGAATGCAACAGATTGAGAGCCCGTTGATCAAATGTGACCTTTTTTTGGAACATTCAAAAATAACTGGCATCCGTAATTTAATGAGGCACTGCACCGTATCCAGTATTGGTAGATGTTCCCGCATCTTGCAACTGTTAACAGACAGATGATGTATAAATGAAAGAGTCCCCAACTATAGAAGGAAAAAAATTCCATTCTTTCTAATTCTGTGGTTTTAGCAATTCGAGGTACATCCTATAAAATTCATATCTCCTAGAAACACGCTTGTAATCATATTTAAAAACTTTTTGATTTTTTTTGCTTTTGATATTCTTTGCATATTTTTTTTTTATTTTGAGCAATCATACATGGGCATATAAGAGAAAGAATAAATACCCAATTATATTAATCCAAAAACATCACAAATTTGCTATGTCGAAACACACAGATGTTAAACATAATTGGCGGGCTTTAGTGGTGAGATGGTTATTTATGCCTTTCTCTTAAGATTTTTTTTAGTCATTCCCATCAAAAAGAATGATATTAGTGTTAAGTATAAGAGATCACTTAATCGTACTCATCACAAACTCGAGCCACAAAACTCACTTGCTTAGTTGTGCATTGAGATACTAATCTAAGCTATAAAGGATACAAAGTTTAAAAAATTTGTTTCAATGGCCATTCAAGGTACACAAGTACCAATGTACACAAAAAACACATTGTTTTTGTATTTTTTTTTTTTCAAATTCTTTTTTATGAAAAACAAAATAAAGCAAAACTAAAAACAAACAAACAAAAACATGTTAAACAAAGCAAAACATAAAACTAGACTGACTCAAAAACAAGAAAGAAAAACACACAAGTAATGCAAAAACCATTAGGGAAGAAAGAGAAAAAATGACTAAATCACTTTGAACCTTTTTCCTTCCACACCTTTAAAAAACCTTTCCTTTGAGCAAACTTTGATCCATTGGTGAGGGGGAAGAATTGAAACCATTCAAATTTGAAAGGAATATAAGGGCCTTAAGAAGATCTCCATGAGGAGCAAAAGAGGATGAGAACTGATTCTGGTTTCCGGATGAGATCATACTATTGCTTTGTTGAGTGGCTAAGCATTTGTATCAATTTGGACGAGTATGCCCTGAAGCTCCATAGTGATGACAGAGATGCGGCTTCTTTGGTTGAGAATTTTTTATATTAACCTTCTTAGTCCTAAGGTTTCTAGTCTCTTTATTTTCAAGCTTAAGGGGTGCTCGTAGAATCGATTTGCCTTTGTCTACATTCTCACTAGCTATATTAGTTTTACATTCGTTGTCCTCAAAATTAACTTTATTAGCAGGTGAGATAAACAAAGTAGTACTAGAAGAGGCAATATTAGGAGAAGAGAAATCATACCCCAATTCGGTTCTATCAGAAGCAGATTTTTGAAAGCTAAGCATCTCATTGAGTTTTGCACTAGAAGTCCTCTCCAATTGAGCGTTGACCTAGAACAACTCCGCTTTAAGCTTCTTTGTCCTTTTAGCCAGGAAGTTATTCTCAAACCGCAAAGCGCCAATGGTTTGATTTGCTTCATTTACCTTTGTGGAGAGCTCTTCTCAATCAAGTTCCACTTCGCTCAACTTCTTGGTGGCCAGCCTATACAGTTTCTTATACTTTTCAGAAACCTTGTATAATTTTGCATAGGCTTTATGGATGTCATCTTGTTCATCCATTTTCTGAAACTTAGACTCCACCAAGTCCTCTTCTTCATCTACTTCTTCGACAGTCCCCTCAAAAGAATTCACTATGACAATGAAGGCATACAAGATTCCCTCGTCATCATTATCATTTGACTCATCCTCAGGCTCGGTGTCACTCAAGGTAGTAGCAAGGGCCTTGCTTTTCCCAATAGTTTTGAGATATGTTGGACATTCTTGTTTCATATGTCCAAAACCTTGACATTCGTAACACTCTGGTCCGAAGTGAACAATGTACTGACTGCTAACTTTAGCATCCTTCTTTCCTCTGTCTTGGCTCTTGAATTAAGAAGAACTGGATTGCTTTCGGTCTTTATCAAATCCTTTCGCATTGACATTTTTCATAAACTTCTTGAATTTCCTAGTGATGTAGGATTTCATCTTCGAATCTTCATCATTAGAATACTTATCGGTCTCATTGCTTTTGACTTCATCATCAGAATACTTATCGGTCTTATTGCTTTTGACCTTCAGTGCCATGCTCTTACTTTTGCTCAGTTTTTCGATCCTAGTCAAACCTAATTCATAGGTCTCCAAGTTGCCAACTAGCTTTGTCAAAAAAATTTTGTCAATGTCCTTTGATTCTTCAATGCGGTGATCTTGGCATGGAATCTCTCTAGTAGAGACCTTAGCACCTTTCTTACAACCTTGGGTTCGGGAATAACTTCCCCAAAATTAAAGGCAGAGTTGACTATGTCCTTCAGCTTGGCATAGAACTCATCAAACGACTCATCCTCCTCCATCTTAATCTCTTCAAAACTTGTAGTAAGCCTTTGAATTTTTGAATTCTTAACAACCTTAGTCCTTTCATCGGTTGTTTAGAGGATAGTCCATGCTTCCTTAGCGGTTTCAGTTGAGAATATCTTCTTGAACTCCTCATTGGTGACTGCACTGAATAAAGCATTCAATGCTCTAATGTTGAAGTTTATCGCTTTGATCTTGGCATCATCCTAATCAGCGGGTGCTTCCTTTGGCTTAGTCCAGCCAATTTCTACAACTTGTCACACCTTCTCATCTAAGGACTGTAAGAAAACTCTCATGCGTACTTTCTAGTATGAATAGTTAGTGCCATCAAATAAATGAGGTATAACTAGAGATTGTCCTCTATCCATGACAAACAGGGGTCAATGGATCACACAGTAAAGATTAACTCTAATCAAAGTGTACCCACTTCTGATACCACTTGATAAGCCAAGAATGTATTGACTCCTTTGGTAACTTAATCAATTAATTAGCTAGGTAAAGTTAATTTGATTCAATTACATGCAATAAGTATGGTAGCACAAAAAAATCACCAACTAAGTTAAATGCAGTGAAAAATAAATTTGACATAAGTGATTCGTTTACGAATGGGAAAAACCACCGAGGCAAAACCTCACCGGGTGAATTTAAGGTCACCACTCCCGAGAATCTACTATTATCAAAACAAGTAGCTACAAGTAAAAGGAATCCTAGTATCTAATATCAACCTACAGTTGAACCCTTACCCCAATACCCAATTGGACTTACGGTGTAGTGACAATCTTTTCTTTTAATGCATGGCTCCTAGTACGTGACTAACCAATTAATGCACGAATCCAAGTACGAGACTAACACACCAACATAAGGAAAATGTTGGCTACAAAATTCTTCAGTTCATCCAACAATGAAGATCAAGAAGCTTATTGGTTACAAAACCTTTGGCTCAAAGACGTAGCAACTTCTATAAGAAATATGATGAATTAGGGAAAATTTTGTCTCCGGTCACAATTTGCATGCATAATCAATTTGCATTAAGTTGCATCACTTAAGACGGCTCTTAAAATAATCCTTATATATGTCTAGGATTATGAGAAAAGAAATCTTACACAAATACACATGGCTATGTGTGAAATTAGATTTGAAAATCTGAATTTTGTAATTCTTGACAGATACCACTTCTGTCGAGATGCTGTCGAGAACCATCATTAAACCTCGATGGATATGAATCTGTTGAACTATCTGTTGAGCTTTAACAATCAACACTTCTTCACTTGTTTCTTAGACAGATTTGCATGGCTTCAATACTAAACTTGAACTCTTGTTCCTTGAAGTACTAAACCCATCCTAGATCTACCCAATTACAAGTAAAGTGCGTTTTATCAAAGGATCAGCCAATTTACATAACATATGTCTCTAACAATATCCACATATAACTCACGAAAAAAAAATTATAATTAAGAAAAATAAAAAAAGACTTGAAATTTACAACTCGTGTTTCACCGCTAAATTCGGTGCACGGGCATTGGGTTTTTATGGAGGAGTGTATGGAAAGGATAGTCGAGGCAATATCCATGAGGGTGACCATCAACTGGAGAGTGTTTCCTCACTTGACCTTTCGATTAGACGTATTCACAATTTGATCAGTAAGCGGTTCAGGCAGTACTTCCTTCACGTGATTCTTCTTTGTTTATATGCTTTATTTTATCAACAAATATTAAGTAGATAACATGAAATCGCGCTAACAATTCAATCAAAAGTTCTGGACTTTTATGGAGATTCTAATATGGGCTTGGATCTCTGGTTTGATCATGGATTTTGATACGGGTTTTCAATGGGGTCTCTAATGTAAGTTTCTTATATTGTGATGGTTAAGTTATTTGGATCTATAGTTAGATCATATGGCTGATATTGATAATGGTTTAATCATAGTTGACATTGGTATATGCGGTGGGGGTTGGCCAATTTTCTTTAATCTTTGGTGGCTGATTTTCTTCCATCCTTGGTATATTGTTTATGCGGTGATTTTCCTTAATCTTTGATAGTTTTTTTTTTTTTTTTTTTTTGAGAGAATTCCTTGGTAGTTTTTTTTTTAGAAGCAATTCTTTGGTAGTTGATGTTATATTAGAAGAGATGGGAGTGCGTTAGAAAGAGAGTTTTTGATCGGGTTTTGTTTTTAGGGAGAAGGAGAGTGTTTTTTTTTTTTTTTTTTAAATTTCTAATCAAAACACATTAGCCGCATATTCAACAAGACATAAATTCAGGTAATACATTTTTTTTCCTCTTTTTATTTATATTTAATTCCCACAAACTAGGCTACAATAAAGTTCCTCATGTTATAAATATAAATATGATGAGTTAGGTAGTCAGACCAGGGTTTGATCAAGTAAAGAACTTTATTATTTTTATTTTTTTATTATAACTATTTTTTAATGCGAAAGTTAAAAAAGTTTGTTTGGTTGTATAAGAATAAGAAATAGTGAAAAAAAGAGTTTTGAAGAACTTTTGTATCAATCTAAACATTAAAGTTAAAAAAAAAAAAATTCTTTCATTCGTAATCCTTATAGTTATTAATTGTGATTTTTTATTTAACTTTTTTTAACTACATAACGCACGTTTGTTTTTCAAGTTGTTCATACTAGCCACACTTCTCCTTCTCGAGCTATGGTTTCAGCCGTTCATACTTTCTCCTTCTTTAACACTCCTCTGGTTGCTACATTTAGAAATCAAATCAAGGTTATGCCTTTTCTATTTGCTAAAATTTTCTATTTGGATATAATATATTCAATCAAAACTTTGTCTCCCAATTGTATCCTTTTATGAGGATATAACCAAGTGTGTTGTTTATAAATTACTGTTGTTTTTTCTTTCTTGCTTTTTTATTTATTTTTAATGTTAAAATAGTCTTAAATTTGTGGTTGAAATTAGTTTTTCTTTTTTCTTCTTCTAATTTGTGTGGGAGTATCTTCAGAGGGTGGATTTCCTTAAAAGCTAGCCCGGTTCTTAAAAACCAATTGATTATACTAAATTTCAAAAAAATAACGTTCTGATTCCATGGGTAGTTATAATTTTTTCCTATTTGCAAAAAAACTAAAAACCCCTAAAATTAATTTGGGGTTTAGGCTCTTATTGAAAATTTGAAATTTGATTTCCTTTAAGCTCATATTCCATGTTAATTATAATTTAGAGGTGCATGATGTTTAAGAAGTAGTCACTCAATTGTCTTATTTCTGATACTAGAAATATATGTGAAAAAGTTAACTGTCCCGTGCATTGCATGGGTTAGCGACTAGCTAAAAAAAAAGTGAAACATTTTATGTGATCAATGAAAATATGAGGATTAAGGTAATATATTATGCTCAATAGTTGATGGCCTGAGTTGAATGAAGTATTGCTCTACGTAACCAAATATGGATTGTATTTTTCTTTGATATAATTATGCTCACAAGAAACTGTAAAGGCTATATTTTTAGGTTGGCAACCATGAACAAATTGTTACTTTTAAAACTTAAGGGTCTGTTTGGGATCCACTTGTTTTATTAAAACTAAAAACTTATTGCTAAAAGTACTGTAAATAAATGTAAAAGTTAACTAAAATAGTATGGTGGGACCCATGAATAGTATTAAAAAGTGCAGTGAGATCCATGAATAATAACAAAAATAAGCTGAATAGTAAAATAAGTTGGCAAAAATAATTTTTGCCAAACACACACTTAGGCTTGGTTTGGATAGCTGAACACGTCTAGCGTTCAGCGTTTTCAGCCCTTTTTTTTTTCTTTTGTACACAGGTTTCAACCAGGCGACAAGCAGCACTATTCATCACTGTAAAGGTACTGTTCATGAACAGTACACGCACTTTTTAGTTTTTTTTTTTTAAATGGGATCCGCGATACTATTCACATATTTAAAAATTATTTTGCTATAGTGTTTTCAGTTTTCAGCTGTATCCAAACGGACCCTTAGTGTGCATTTGGCTCTAAATTAAAAAGCCAGCTTATTTTACTATTTAACTTATTTTTGGTACTATTCATGGGTCCCATTATACTATTTCAGCTAACTTTTATCTTTATCTACAGTATTTTTAGCAAAAAATTTTCAGTTCAGCAAAATAAGTGGGCCCCAAAATAGTTTGTCTAGTTGTTTAGTCTAGAAATAATCAGTTAAAGAAGAAAAATGAAGTCCAGCACAGTTGAAAACTCAAGAATAAGAAAAAGCAAAATGCAGATAAGACTCACTTATCTTGATTGGTCAAGATTCGTGCAGTTTTCAGATCTTGCTTTTTCTCACAGTTGTTTGATCTAGGAATTTGATGGAACTTAAGGATATTTAAATAAAAACACTAGAGCACTTTTTTACCTATAACAAGAGGGTAGTGTTCTGTACATAGAATTGGAGATTTTCCATACTCTTTTGGAGCTACAACTGGAGACCTTGAGCAAACAATAGCTAGTTATAAAGTAAAGTTACTACATGAAGTCAACCACAGTTATCTAAATCCTTGAGTGGAGATCTCAAAGTCATAAACTAAAGAGTTTGTGTGCAATATATAGTTTCATAGCAGAAAAGTTCATAGATTTGGAGCTGCGTGTGGTCACGTGAGTAAGTCTTACCTGAGGTAGCAGTAGATTTAGAATTAAGTGTATTGTACAAACTTCTATTCTAATAGTGAAATATTGCCTTGAGGATTGTTTAGACTAAGTCCTTCCCAAGTTTTTTTTTTCTTTTTCTTTTTTACTTTGAAACCACAATTTCAAAAGTTTTCTTGGGTCATCATTCTTGGTGTTCATGTGATCTATGATTGTTTGATGTTTGTTCAGATCTATTGTTGAATTAATCTAATTAATTATTTGGCTAAAGATTTGATAAATTTTGACTCAATTGGGGTCTAAAACCCTAACAGAAACAAATCAGTACACTAGTAGCAAATTGTTGCAATACACGGAAAAGTATCAATCTATATGTTTATATAAAAAATTTCTTTATAATGTAGAACTAAAAACAATTTAAGTTTATAAGTCATATATATATATATATGTATATATAATAGGTAAAGCAGAGAGAAAATTCAATTAAATTTCAAATTGGAATTCAATTAGAGTCTAATTTTGTGCCATGAGTCTCATTTAATCTAAATTTTAGAATTTTGTGCCAAGTGAGTTAATTAAATGTAAAAATTGAATTTCAATTAGAGTTTAATTTTGCGCCACATGTCCCATCTAATTTAAATTTTTAAATTTTTGTACCAAATTAGTTAATTTAGTGTAGAAAACGAGGAGTCCAATATAATAAACTATAAAAAACATAATCATATAACTAAAAAAAAATTCAAATTTATAAGTCATTTATATATATATATATATATATATATATATATATATATATAAATAGGTAAAGTTTAGGAAAAATTGAATTAGAATTTGAAATTATAATCCAATTTTGCATCATGTGTCTAAATTTATGTGGGAATTAGACCATAATTATCCACTTAAGCTTGTGCCATGTGTCTACTTCAATTTTTTAATATTTGTGTCAAGTGAGTTAGTGAGTGTAACTTACTAAGAATCTAATATTAATGAACTATAAAGTTAAAAAAAAAAAAAACAATTGCATATACTCAAATAAATATCACCACATGTTTCTCAAAAAATAAATAAAATAAAAATCACCACATAACAAAAATCACCACACGTTTTATCTTATTAAAAATTTTTTAAAAAATGATCATAAGTAGTATTGAATTTAGGTAAGAATTTTAATATGTAACTAATTACGTTTACTTTAAAAAAATAATTTGACTAATTATCTATATTTTATGATAAAAATTGTGTTTAATTTTAAATGTATCTATATGTATGCATGAATGCATGTGTTACAAGCTTAAAAAAAATTGACTAATTATTTATATTTTTATAATAAAAATTATGTTTAATTTTAAATACATCAATGCATTTGCATGAAGCTACATGCTAGTTTTATATAGTGTTAGATATATGATTATGTTTTTTTTTTTTTTTGATTTATTTATATTTGACTTGTCATTTTCTACTCTAAATTAACTCATTTGGCACAAAAATTGAAAAACTTTGATTAGATGGAAGACGTGTTGTAAAATTAAACACTTATTGAAATCAAATTTTTACACTAAACTAACTAACTTGGTTCAAAAATTTAAATTTTTTTATTAGATGGGACATGTGACGCGAAATTAGACTCTAATAGAATTTCAATTTAAAATCTAATTGGATTTTCTTTTGGCTTTACTTATTAATATATACTAGCATGTAACTCCATTCAAACGCATAGATGTATTTAAAATTAAACAAAACTTTTATTATAAAAATATAAATAATTAATCAAATTAAAATTTTTAAAGCATGTAACACATGCATTCATGCATACATATAGATATATTTAAAATTAAACACAATTTTTATCATAAAATATAGATAATTAGTCAAATTTTTTTTTTTTTAAAGTAAATGTAATTAGCCACATATTAAAATTCTTCCCTAAATTTAATAATACTTATGATCATTTTTTTAAATTTTTTTAATAAGATAGAACGTGTGGTGATTTTTTTTTTTTTTTTTTGAGAAATTTGTGGTGATTTTTAATGAGTATATGTGATTGTTTTTTTATTTTTTATTTTATAGTTCATTAATGTTAGATTCTTAGTATTTTGCACTCATTAATTCACTTGACACAAAAATTTAAAAACTTAAATAGACATATGACACAAGTTTTAGTGGATAATTATGGTGTAATTCCCACATAGATTTAAACACATGACGTCAAATTGGATTATAATTTCAAATTCTAATTCAATTTTTTCTAGGGGTGGCAAAATTTGACACGACCCGCGAACCCGACACGACACGACACGAAATTAGCAGGTTATAGGTTGAGGCTTAACGGGTTCGTGTCATATTCGGGTTGACACGGCTAACCCGTTTAATAAATGGGTTGGGTTAGTGTTGAATACATAGAACCCGTCTGACCCGTTTAATTAAATGATATTTTACCAATATACCCTTCAAACTCTAGGTATGTGATTTATATTCTTTGACATATTGTGATTGATTATTTGTGATATTGGGATATGCTTTAATTTTGAATGATTATTTGTGATGCAGTTACTCGTTAGTTTTGAATTTTGTATTAAAAATATTTATTTGTTTGTTTTTTCATTAATTTTTATTTTTTATTTTGATAAAATCTGATAAACAGGTCGACACGACTGACCCGTTTAATAAATGGGTCGTGTTAGGGTTGAGGAATCTTGACCCGTTTAATAAACATGTCGGGTTAGTATTGACCTATGTAGTCGAATACTCATGACTTGACACGACACGAACCCGACACGCGAACACGAATTGCCACCCCTAATTTTTTCTAAGGTTTACCTATTAATATATATATATATATATATATATATATATATATAATTGACTTATAAATTTGAATTTTTTTTAGTTATATGATTATTTTTTTATAGTTTATTATATTGGACTCCTCGTTTTCTATACTAAAAATTTAAATTAGATGGGACATATGACGCAAAATTAAACTCTAATTGAAATTCAATTTTTACATTTAATTAACTTACTTGGCACAAAATTCTAAAATTTAGATTAGATGAGACTCATGGCGGAAAATTAGATTCTAATTGAATTCCAATTTGAAATTTAATTGGATTTTCTCTCTGCTTTATCTATTATTATCATTATTATTATTATTATTATAAACTTAAATTGTTTTTAGTTCTACAAAAAAATGTCATAAATATAAATTCATTCAAAAATTATGTTTTTTTATGGTTTACTTATATTAGACTCCTCGTTATTTATACTACATTAATTTATTTGTTACAAAAATTAAAAAACTTAGATTAAATGGGACATGTGTCACAAAATTAAACTCTAATTTTTACATCAAATTAACTCACTTCGCAAAAAAAAATTTAAAATTTAGATTAGATGGGACACATAGCGTAAAATTAGATTATAATAGAATTCCAATTTATTGAAAAAAAGATTTGGACACTATGGAGGTATCAGTATGCTAAAGACTAACATCAATAACTATATGCATAGGCGAAGCTTTGGGGGGGGGGGGTGGTGACAGGGGACACTAGGCCAGGGACGGAATAATTTTTTTTAATATTAGTATATTAACATGTACTAATTTTAGCAATTTTGTTCAATAAAATTACAATTTGCCCTCTCTTAACAATGCTACCAATTCTTTTAAGAATAATGTTATAGTCATACACTTTTTTACAATATTTTTACAATATCTTTACAAACTATTGAAGTAGCAAATTCTTATTGGTTCGCACATTTGTGTTACTTTTTACTTATCAATAACCACTTACCAAATTAGCAATTTGTAAAATTTTTGTAGTTTTAGCATTTTTAGCCTTTTAAAGGCCATAAAAATTAATAGATTAAATCTAAAACAAAATATACGAGTCCAAAAAAATTAGCCCAACAACTAAAATTGTCAATAACAAAGCTAAAAAACTTAAACCCAATCAATCTATTTTATCCAAAATAAACAACTTGGTTGTTTAAAAAGTTTTAAACAAAAATCCTTAGTGATAAAGTAGCAGAGTCAAAGGCCGGAGTTGCCACATACAGTTAGCAGTAGAGCCGCCCCCCTAACTCCAAGTTTTGGCTTCGTCCCTGGCTATGACTCCCTAGCTTTTTGCAATTTGTATGTTTTAAGACCCCTTAACACAAGTTATTTAGCCTAGTTATTTAGCCAAGTGATTACTTAGATAAATTATTCAGTTCTAGGTTAACACAATAAAATCATATCATGTAAATAATGCAGAAATATAAAGAACATAACGATATGATAACCCCGGAAAACCTAACCGACAAAAAATTTGGGGAGAATTTAACCTAGCTATCCTCAAAGTAAAAACAAATCCACTATGAAATAATTGAAGTTTGTACAATAAAACTTAGACCACTAACATCCTATTGCTATCCCTAGTAGAAAACTTACTGCCACGATCACGTAATAGCTCCGAGTCTACAAACTACTTCTTTCCTTGATCTGCAGCAACCACAAGTTCTCATACTTGTGACTTTGAGACTCCACTCAAAGGTTTCAGATTTTCTTTAAAGTTCTTTATGCAGCAACTAAAGAGATTATAAAGTTCTTGACGTAAATCTTCATCTTGACAATTCTATGTGTATGTATGAAGGTAAACACCTTTAGATCTCATAGAAGATTCAACACACAACTCTCAAAAGACTTATAAAACATAGCTAGGGTTTAATTTTTCCTTTTATACTTGAAGTAAAACACTTAACCCTACACATCATATGGGCTTAGGCTAAATTGGAAATTATGCAGAAAATTAAATCTGCATGAGTTTCGATCAATCGAATCTAATTTTCGATCAATCGAGCCTTGCAGATTTTGTTCAACAACTTCTGCAATCACTCAATTCCAAATTTACAATTAAACACACTTTGAGCAAGCCTAAGTTTTAATCATGGTTTGCCAACATATTACAAATTGAATTTCTAATACATTAGTTCTTAAAGTCTTAGAACCTAACACAATTTTCAACTATATATATAGTATTCAAATAATAAAAAACACAAATTATAGAAAAATTGTAGTTATTACCCCCAAAAAATGTTAGAATTTAGGCCTTTAACTCCCCAATCTTTTTGAATTAATTTTGAACACAAGTTTTATATATTGTGTAATTGTTTGAGTTTTGAATAGCTCCTAAATAATTTTCTTATGTTTAGCTTGACTCAGCTGATCATGAAAAACTTTTTTGGGTCTGCCACTGACTATATGGTCAATGAAGTAATATATAATACAGGAATAGCTGGCCACCATTTTCATGTGAGTTGCGCATCAACATCTCTAACTTCTATATGTAATTTGTCCAAGGGCAACGGGATATGGATTTACATTGTGACAGAATCAATACTAAATATTCAATCAAGACGGCTGACATATAATATAGAATAGCATTCCACCATCTACCTGTGCACTTCTGCGTCAACATCAATGTAACTTTTTGTTTAATGGCCCATGCACAAATATATATGAAGAGATAACATTGCTCACACAGTCACACACAAAACATTATAGCTTTTTTGTTTAATGGCCACCATTATGCAATTTGCACAACTTAATTAAGTTAGTCGGTTTGTCTCTTTCATGTAGATGGATATCCTTTTAGAATATGGGCATTGCACCAGGTATACGTTTCACATTTTTTATAGACTCATGTTCTCATGAACAAAATAATATACTATATATATATATAGCTGGCACCATTCAACAATGCTTATCTTCTTATTTTATGTGAATTGTCCAGGGCTGATTCAAATAAACATTCATTAATTTGTATTTAATTTGACAGCAGAATCAATAGTTGGTGAACAGCCAAGAGTACTACAGACGCCGAGTGTTTTCACATAAATATTCTCAGACTAGCTCACTTCACTAAGACTCAGGGACGGAGGCATATATGGACTTGTGGCAAGCCACCCCCAATTTTTTTTTTTTTTTTTTTTTTTAATATTAGTATATAAATAAGAACTAATTTCAACAATTTTATTCTATAAAAGTATACTTTACTCCCCTTAAAAATATCATTGATTCTTTTAATAGTAATACTATAGTTACAAACTTTTCTACAACATTTTTACAAATTTTTGAGGTAGTAAATTCTTATTTATTCACATCTGGGCTTATCACTTATTTTACTTTTTTACTCACTAATAACTACTAATCAGATCCGCAACTTGTAAAAAAAAAATTTAACCCTAGCATTTTCCTCATTTTAAAGGCCATAAAAAAATTATAAATCTAAAATCTAAAAAAAAAAATACAAGTCCAAAAAAATTAGCCCAATAAAAAAAGTTACTCATAGTAAAGTTAAAAAGAATTACGCTTAATCAACCTATTTTACCCAAAACAAACAAACTGGCCTTTTAAAAAAATTTAAAACAAAACAATTTTGTCCTTTTCTAGCCGTAGATGCATGCAAGAAAGAGACAAAAAAAAAAAAAAAAATACTTTCAAAGGTTAAGTAGCAAAGTCGGAGGCTAGAGCCGTTGCAGTTACTAGTAGCAGAACTACCCCTAATTCCAACTCCTGACTCTGTCCCTATTGAGACTTGCTACGACACAAAATTATAGAATGAATGTGAAGATTTCAATAACAAAACCAGTTTCTTTAGACTTTTCCTGTGAATGAGTAATGGAAATAAGCCATCCCAATGTGGTTTTAAAAGCAATCTTGTTTATGTTTTTTGTCATTATCACATGATTACTCTCTATGAATTTATTTGGATAGGGCGTTTTTAAAACTGCGTTTTATAAAAATAACGTTTTTAAAATTACATTTTGAAAACATGGTTTTGAAAGCCACAATTAAATGTTTGGTAATACTTGGAAAAATTGTAGTTTGAAAACTCTAAAATTTTTTAAAGTCACAATTAACTGTATTTTTCTATTAAAAAATAAAAAAAAGAGGCCAAACACGTGTTTTTTTTTTTTTTGAGAAACAAACACACACACACACAAGAGAGAGGCCAAACGGCTCAAACCTTAGAAGGTTATATTAGTATGCAAACTATTTATTTGTAATTATTCCAATTTAATCATTTAGTTGTGATTTGTTGAACTGTTAATATATTTAATTTTTAAATTTTTTTTATTGCAATACAATGAATATTGTTAGTGTTTATTTTTTAAATAAGCTAAAAAGATTATTATAAAAATATACTGAAAATGCATAAGTATAGTAAAATTTTCGTTGAAATTTATATTTGATTTAACAATGAATTTTAGAAAACATATTTTAAATTAGTTTGAAAGAGTCAAAGTACTTTTAAATATACTTATGACAATTGAAGAGCAACTCGGTAGAAAATTAGGGTAGAATTGAAGCCTAACTTATGACAATTGACACAAACGAAATTAGAATAAATTAGCTTAATCCTTAGGTGAAATTTCATGGAGTATTAATTATACTTTAAAATTTAAACTAGCTAGTCGCATGGAATGCGCGAGAATCACCTATTATTGTACATAAACCCAATTTTATCAAGACCAACCGATCAAAAGCTAAAATAAAATGGACAAGACCCAAGCATCACCTAAAATCTGAAGGCATGGGATGTTGAATCAAGAAAACATTTAAACAAATCAAGAAAAGGCAGAACACTCCTCATTTGTGAATTCTTGCTGTCCTTCACGGAGAGGGCCACCAACACAATTTTGAGAACTTTTTGAAGTGTAGCTGGTCATCTGATGGAAGCAAAGTCACTGCCGGGAGTTCAGATTGGATGGTTTACATTTGGGATACAACTTGTTGGATCTTGTAGTAGTGATAAACAGATTTATTTGGGTTAGATCTGAGAATTGAAAGAACTTGCACCTTAGTGACTGCTTGTTCAACCAACAGTTGGCTCTTTCTAAGTGTCCTTCAAAGACTTCGAAAATTTTGTATCTCTACTGTAGTTCCCCAAGTTGAATTTTGGTATCTTTATTGGCAATGTAGAAGATTATTTCCCATTTTGGAGTATTGGTTCTCCATGTATTTTGGCATCAGTATGTACATCTAGGGTTCTATCATCACCCCCTCATACTTTTTTCCAATCAAAACCTGAAATTGAGAGGAATTTTGTAGAAAATCCTTGGTATTTACGAGGGGTTTTGTGTCACTCACTAATTAAATGACAGGATAAAAGGATGGCCATGCTTTTGAACTGAATCTTGAGGGTCTAAGTAACTATAATATCGTCTAAAAATTGGTAAAAAATCGTGCATGGTACATAATGTTTTCCTCCAGTGTGATTGGTGAAAAGATAAGATCAATATTTGATGGCCTCATTTTATTTATTTTTATTTTTTGTGGTAGTTGATGCCTGATGGCCTCAGTTGGAGGACTGGAAATATTTCCCTATGTATGATAACTGCATATGGATTGTATTTGCTTTGATAACTATGCTCACTAGTCACACCAAGGCATATGGATACAATATCGTTACTGCCTTCAATTATTCCTTACATTCAAAAATATATTTAACAAGAAACTTTACCAGTTAAGTTAACTGGAACCTACTTCAAATTCTAATTTAGTTGTGCTAGTTACCAAGGATGAAGAATGTGGTCTCAACTTTCATGTTTCAGCTCCTGCTGCTCTCTCTTTCCCCCTTCTTTTTCCCTCTCACGGAACAAATATAATATCTTCAATCTTAAATAGTGATTTCATAAAGTCGATTGATATTTGTGTCCTTCGATAGGATGTAATAAGGCACCGTATAAGATATTAAGATTGCCTAATTAAAAGAAACCTAAAAAAGCCAAAATTCATATTTGCTTTGCTTAGTCTGCTAGAGCATCATGTTCATCTACAAGTTTAAGTTCATCCATCCAGTTGCAAAAATTTCAGGACTAACATATTCATGAACTGTAGAAGCCAATCTATCCCCGTGGGCAGACTCTGAAAAATTAAGCTTACCAAGAAGCAACTATACAAAATGTTTGATTTTTTGTACACAATTTTTCAGGAAGCAACTATACAAACTATACAAATTTTAAATAGAGAGGAGAACTAGGGTTTTACAAATGGTGGCCACTAGCCAACCTCTGTACATCCTCTAAACCTAAGAAACGAAAAATGCAAAGCCTAAATTAGTTGTTTCGTAAGAGAAGAACTAGGAAAAGTCAACTCCAGAACTCAAGTTTTCTACATAGCTAAGTCACCATTACAGCTCCTCAAGAACTTCTTCCTTTCACAACATTTGTAAACAAAGTTGATTGAGTATATCTAGAGTCTGCTTGACAAAGTTTAGTCCTACTTGACCCCCAATGTCACTAAAATCTAGCTTAATTTGCTCAGACAATTCTCGCAAAGATCTAGAACATCGAAAAGCAAATAAGACTGTTTCAGATTGGAGAGACAAAGTGGATCAATCCATCTTTAATAAAAAGATGCCAATACATTTCAGATTTGGCCAGTTCCCAAAGGTTCACAACTTGCAAGTATAAATTCTTATCTAGATCAGCTGCGATTGACTCCCATTGGTAATTAGGTCCAGCCAAAATGGACCTCGCCGGATGGTGATATAATAACACTAACTCCAGCACATATGATTTTATCAAGAACATAAGGATGTATCCCTCTATGTGATCCTATGTAGTTTAAACCTTGACCAATTGATGGAGCACATCATCCAGAATTGAAGGATGGGATCTAGATGGTTATTAGTTTGTAACTAGAATACAAAACACATTGACCATAGTGGCAACAAATTGTCTTCCCTTTTGCAGAATTGGTTTGCAGTTAGAACAAAGCAACCACCTTCGAGGTTAACATGGCTCATTGACGCCTGCCATATCTCCCCTGCTTTGGCTGTAGGTCCAAAATCTACTTCAATGCCTACATATGGTGGCATAAGGATTAAACAAAATATTGAAGAACTATAAATTATAAGAAAGCTCTTGAATATAAAGTAAGGGAATATTGAACACTAACCCACATTAGACTGTAAGAGAAATACTCGATTGTGAGAATGGTGATGGTTGCTGATTAATTATTCTACAGATATAGCAAATTATTTCACAAATAACTGTTGGGGGAAAAGACCTCTAGATAGCACTCCCTCATAGTATGAGTTAAGGTATACCTTTAGTATCTAAGTCATGCCTTTAGTATGAGTTAAGGTATACCTCTACAAGTAAAATATGACAATGAAAAAACTGTAACAATGACATAAGGTATACCTTTGGTATCTAAGTCAGGTCTTAGAGAACTCATTCTATTGTCGCAGCAGATGAGGTCACCTATTTTCCAGATTGAAGTCTTAAATATATGCACCAATGATTTCTCAACTGACCACTGCAGTTCACATCCAGATTGAAGTTTTAAGTCATATTTCTGAGTAATACAATCAATTTTTAAACCAAATGGTACTTATTGAATAATTGCAAATAAAATCCAGCTTACAGAGACAAATGTTCATTGCCTTACCCAGGCAAATAAAACTCAGTTGCCCTTATTGTATGGGTGTGAAAATTTTGGGGGCAAAATCAGTGTCCCCAAAATTTTTCCGTTTAAAAGCATCATCTCTTTCTTCATTTTTTTTTCTTGGCCGCGAAAAATAAATAAATAAATAAAAACCGATGGCTTCAGATTTCTTCAGACTTCTCACCTCCAATCTCGAAAATTATTGCTTCAGTAAAATCGACAATCCGTCGGGTTGTTTTCGTAATTATGAAACGTTTTGATTTCACTTTTCAATCGGAAGGAAAGAGATTTAGAAGCCAAATTTCTTCTTGACAGCGAGATGAGATGTGGCGAGAGATATGAAACTATTGGGCCTGCGAGCCAGGGCAAAAGATAGAATAAGAAAGAGTGTGAGATTTTTTAACGCCGTTATATTATTATTATTTGTCACTACACATGATATATTTTAATATAAAAAATTATACTTTGTTGAACTATTTATTTATTTATTAATGATTTTTTTTTTAATTGTAAGAGCATTCTCATCAGCTCGTTTAAATTTTTTGTCTATTTTACACGAAAAAACCTACTTTTTCTATTTTACACCTTCACTTTTACAAAACTCCCACATCAGTTTATCTATTCTACACATTTATTCAATAAAATATTCCATCTTTTTACATTTATTATTTCTTTCCTCCCTCACTGCATCTTCTCCGGCGAGCCAATCTTCAACAAACCCATTCATCGAACAAAATCGGCGGCAAGATCCTTCAACAAACCCATTCATTGAGCCAAACCCGATCCGTCGAGCCTCACCCATTCAACAAACCCGATCCGTCGAGCCTCACCCACGCCCAAACCCATTCATCGCCCACCGATCAGCCACCCTTCAACAAACCCACCGATCCGTCAAGCCAAACCCACTGATCCATCAAGCCTCACCCACACCAGAAAAGAAAAGAAAAAAAAAAAGAAAAAAAAACGAATCAGAGCAAGATCAACGCCTCGCAGCACTGCCACCTCCTCGCGATGGCCGTCCGGCGACTCTGCTTGCTTGACCTTGTTCTTATCGGCAGCGATGGCGATCGACAGCTAGAGGAAAAAAATGGATGAGATGAGAGAAAGAGAGAGTTGTGCTGTGTCTGAGAGAGAGAGAGAGAGAGAGAGAGAGAGAGAGAGAGGGGGGAGGTGAGAGTCAGTTGGAAGGAGAGAGAGAAAAAACAATTAAAAAAATCAAATACACCTGCTACAGTACCTGTGTAAATTTACACGGTACTGTAGCAAAGTGTATCATATAGATGAGTTTAGAAGTACTGATGTAAAGGCTTTTTTGCTCAAAATGTGTAAAATTAATGATTTTTTCTCATTTTGCACATTTATACACACTTATCCATCCACTGAGGTGGATGCTCTAATACAATGTTGTTGGTTTTTATTATATTTCGCAAATAAACGATAAAAAAAAGTAATTTATTATGAAAATCTACTGAAAATGCATAATCAATTTTTTAAAGTAGTAAATAATTTCTAATTAAAATTTATATTTGTGTTAACTATAAGTTTTGGAAAAAGAATTTAAATTAGTTTCAAATGAATTGGAAATAATCTTAAATGGTTTTGATGCACTTTTAAATAAACTTAAGATAGTTTTAGATTGAAGAGAAACTAAGCACAAATTTAGAGTAGAATTGAAATCTACCTTCGACACTTAATACAAAATTATAATAAAATTAGTTTAATCCTTTGTTGAACTCTCAGCTTAAAATATATATATATATATATATATATATATATATATATATATATAAATTTTATGCTTTGAAATTTTGGAATTTGAATTTTATTTCATAAAGTTGTATTCCGCCTATATTAGTAATCTTTTGTCACATCAGCTTGACATGCTCATTTTGTTTGTTCAATAAAATGTTGCCACATCATTTTTGCAATATATAAAATTAAAAATAATTAAAAATGATATGACATAATAAAAATAACGTGGCATTATTTTATTAGATGAATTAAACACGTGTAACAAGCTTGTGTGACACTTAACGAAAAATATGAATGGAGGAGTTGCTAATGCAGATGAAATAAATTGTTTTTTTAAGGGTAAATTCTAAATTCTGAAATTTTAGGATGTTAAAATCTAAACACTTCAAAATTTTAGAGATATAATTTACAATTTAGCCCAAAAAAAAAAATTACATATAGGTATAGTATAATTCGAAACCTATATCTGAGTAAGTTGGATTGAACCCATGTAGATGATACCATATTTTATTATTATTGGAGGTGTCATCATTTGGTGCAATTGGATAATGGACCCAATCCAAGTGCTTAGACTATATAGTATATAATGATTGATTTTTTAATATTATATCAAAACATGAATTAAACCTGGACGATGACTTGTATTCTTTATTCTAAGCATACCATTAAGAATCTCATAAAGTTTTATAGAGATGATACATCACATAGAATCTGAGGGCACGAAATGTTGAAAGAGGAAAACAAATCAAGAAAATGGCAGAACACTCCTCATTTGTGAATTCATGCTGTCCTTCTAGAAGAGGGCCACCACTTGTTTGTCAGTGGATTTGATGATGGAACTGCCAAACTGTTGGATATGTGTCAGAGGGGCGCCATTTAGACATTTCCAGATAAAATACCAAATCACAGCAGTTAGTTTCTAGGATGCATCTGATAAGATCTTCACAGGCGGTATTGACAATGAAGTAAAGGTATGGGACTAGCACAAAGGTGAAGTTACAATGACACTTAAAGGCCATCAAGATATGATAACATGCATGCAGTTGAGTCCTAATGGCTCATATCTCCTTACAAATGGTATGGATTGTAAACTCTGCATATGGGATATGCGTCCATATGCACCACAAAATCGGTGTGTAAAGGTAACGGAAGGGCACCAACACAACTTTGAAAAGAACTTGTTGAGGTGTAGCTGGTCACCTGATGGAAGCAAAGTCACTGCCGGGAGTTCAGATCGGATGGTTTACATTTGGGATACTACATCTAGACGCATCTTGTATAAGCTCCCTGGCCACACTGGTTCTGTCAATGAGTGTGTCTTCCATCCCAGTGAACCTATTGTTGGATCTTGTAGTAGTGATAAACAGATTTATTTGGGGGAGATCTGAGAAACGCAACTTGAAGAACTTACACCTTAGTGACCGTTATTTCAGCTAATTGTTGGCTCTGTAAGGGCCCTTCAAAGACTTTCGAAAGGTCGTATTCGTATCTCTACTGTAGTTCCCCAAGTTGACTTTTGTTATCTTTATTGGCATTGTTGGAAGATTATGTTCCATTTTGGAAAATTGATTCTACATGTATTTTGGCATCTGTGAATACATCTAGGTTCTATGATCACCTCCCACATTCCTTTAGTCCAATCAAAACCTTATTGAGAGGAATTTTTGTAGAAAATCCTTGGCAATTTTAAGGGGAGTTGTCACTCACAAATTGAAGGCCATGAAAAAAAAAAAAAAAAAGCACCAGATAGTGAGGGTCTAACTATAATCTCATCCAAAAAAAGGAAAAAGATCTTGCATGGTACTCTCAATATTATCTTCTAGTGTGATCGGTGAAAAGATTATATATATATATATATATATATATATATATAATTATAATTATTTATTGACAAAGTTTCTCCAAACTTGTTTGGAGCCCTATGCTTCAACCCCTAATAGGAAGATGATGTGTGTTATTGTCAACTTATTTAACAACACTCAATTCAACCAACCAAGTGAGTGTTCTTAAATTCTTTAATAGGGATGATACCACAGCTTGAAAGAATATTATATTGTGTTCTTGGCATCGTACACAATTTGGCCGGTTCATATTTATTAGTACAAGGCTATATGTAATGTATACAATGTTTTGTCTACATATTTAAGTTCATCACTCCAACTTCAAAAATTACACAATATTTAATTTTTATTGTTTTTATTATTTTTTTGGGTTTGATTTCTTGCAATGTTTTTGACAAATTGTGGCCACTATCCGACCTCTGTACATCCTCTAAACTTTAGAAAATAAAATACAAAGCCTAAATTAGTTGTTTAGTAAGAAGACAACTTGGACAAGTAAATTCTAGAATTCAATTTATTTACACAGCTAATTCATCATTACAGCTCATCAAGAACTTCTACTTTCACTACAATTGTAAACAAAATTGGATTGAGTATAATTAGAGTCTGCTTGACAAAGTTTAGTCCCACTTGATGCCCAATACTACTAAAATCTAGCTTTGCTCGTACAATTCTCTTAAAGATCTGGAATATCAAAGAGTGAATAAGATTGTTTCAGCTTTGAGAGACAACATGGATCAATCCATCTTTCATGAAAAGATGCCTATACTTTTCAGATTTGGCCAATTCCCAACTGTTAACAATCATGCAAAGTATAAATTCTTACCTGGATAAGCTAAGATGGCCTCTCCTTAGTATAAGGTCTGGCTAGAATGGACTTTGGTCAGATGGTGATATATTAACACTACCTCCAGTGTATATGATGTTATCAAGAGCATAAAGGATGTACCACATCATGGACCACATCATTTAGAACTAAATGATGGATCTAAATGGTGATTAGTTTATAATTGAAATATAAAGTACATTATAGTGACAGTAGATAGTCTTCCCTTCCTATGCAGAATTGGTTTGCAATTAGAACAAAGCAGCCACCTTCGTGGTTAACATAGGTTATTAAAGCTTGCCGTATCTCTCTTGCTTTGCCTGTAGGTCCGAAATATATTTCAATGCCAACATATGGTGGCATACTAAAGAACTATAATTATAACTTATAAGGAAGCTCTAGGATATTAAGGTAGGGAATACTATACAATAACCCACATTAGATCGTAGAGAAACTTGGATTGTGAAAATGGTGATAATTGATGATAAATTATTCTATAGATATAGCAAATTATTTCGCAAATAACTATTGTGGGAAACATCCTCTAAATAGCACTTCCGTACAAGATCAATTGTGAAAACTAGTTTGGATTTTAGAAAGATCTCCAAACAAATAATAGAAATTAAAAATTTAAAAAAAAAAAGACCTAAAAGAAAAATAAACATACACAGAAACAAGGATTTACGTAGTTCAGCAATAGCCTACATGGGTGATGGTGTGGAGAAAATTTCACTAATCAAATATGGAGATCACAAAATAGGCAAAAAGTCACTTTCACAAAATTCAAACCCCAAATACACACAAAAAACTCTCCAATATACAGAGTTTAAGGATTCAGCTAAAGAGAAGTTTTTCTACTCTGTAATCATTGCACAGCACTGCAGCCTCTCTTTAGTTGAAGCAACATATATATAAAAGTTGTCAAAGTCAAATAGAACTCCTAGCTATGTTGAATTTTCAAGATCATGCTCCAGATGATTCCCAAAGACTTCAATCAAACCGTGTGGCCAAATAACCTCCTAGATAGCTTCAATCATAGCCATGTATTCCACTTCACTGGTTAATAATACAATAGTTGACTTCAGTATCAACCTCCAACTCACTGGAGGTCAACCTCTAGCTTCAGAGTAGAACAAAGATTATCCAGATCTTCTCCAGCATAGTCTGAATCAACATATCCAGCTAAATGTCTTCCAACAGATTCATCTCTCAAACTTCAAACCCAAATCAGCATTCCCAAAATACATCTCAAGATCCATTAACTTGTGAATGACCACTATCCTAATCTTGCACATAGCAACTAGGTTCCACGTTGACAGCTTGAGAAATGTTGGGCCGAGACGATGAGTGCATACTACTGCATATGCAAGGCTGCCAACCAAGCCAACCAAATCTGTATTAGAGCTTCTGCTATCACAACAATAACATCACAAGGTACGCAAACACACACAAAAGACATTTGTTTATGTTCTACAATTCAATGGTTAAACCGAATGACAAAGGATAAGGCATTAAATAACACTAGTTATTCTTTTACAAGTAAAATATGACGTAAAAACAGTAACAATGACAGAAGGTATACCTTTAGTATCTAAGTCAGGTCTTAGAGAACTCATTCTGTTGTTGCGGCAGATGAGGTTACCTATTTTCCAGATTGGAGGCTTATATACATGCAGCAATGATTCCTCTACTGACCAATACACTTTAAATTCAGATGCAATTGCCATTAGCTTTTGATGTTTTCCAAGATATCAGCCCAACGAATTGAAAAGCAGAACAGCACTAATGAATGAGTATCAGCAATTGACATCAGCTTTCGACAAGTGAAGTTTAAATTTAGTTGAGATTGTAGCAAATCAGACAACTTTGGGACCTGTATAAACAAATATTCAACATAAATTTAACCAGGAGAAGAATCTAATAAAATGTGCTAGTGGACGCTTTGGGTTACAAGATACAGTAACACAGTTATTAATAGCAAAGCTTAAAGCTCAAAATGTTGACTAGGCATAAAGTTGTTCGGTCTTGTTTAGAAATTAGCAGCTATCACAGCTTCATTTTGGGGTAGACTGTAAAATTAGTAATGTAAGACATTTTAGATTTAGCATTCATGCTAGTATGTTCTATCTTTTTCCAAGAAAACTGCATATTGACTTGTAAAAAAAAAAAACAAAATGAAAACTGTATACTGTATCATGTTTCAACTTATCACTGACAGTGAGGCTTTTAGTGTAGGAGCTACAACTGAAATTGGATTAAAAGACAGTAAGATATTTTAGTCATGACTGACGTCATTGATGGAAATTTTAAGTCATATTTCTGAGTAATACAATCAATTCTAAACCTAATGGTACTAATTGAATAATTGCAAATAAGAGTCAGATTACAGAGATATATGTTCATTCCCTTACCCGCGCAGTGTAGGCTAGTTATTTTAGAACTTTTGAATGAACTAGAACGCCCAAGCAGCATATCCTCTTAGTTAAGACAGCAAGACCAAAGAGAAGAGAAGACTGTAACAGACAAGTGAAACTCAATTAAGAGAAGCTAGTATTATAAAATGTAGTATGGCTTACCAAAAATTGTGTGAACTTGATATCAGACATAAAATTAAATTTGCTAGTGGGTTGTTTAGGCTACAAGATATAGTAACAGAGTTATTAATAGTAAAGCTAAAGTCTCAATATATTGACCAGGCATAAAGTTGTTCAGCCTTGATTAGCAATTAGCAACTATCACTGCAAAATTAGTTTATGTAAGCAATTTAGATTTAGCTTTCATACATGTATGTTCTATCTTTTTCCAGGTAAACTACATATTGTATCTTGCTTCAACTATTCATTGACAATAAGGTTTTTAGGGTAGCAACTACAACTTTTTTTTTTTTAATAAGTAATAAACTTTATTGAGACCAAAATAGAATCACCTGAAGTATACAGTTCGTTATTAAAATTATATAATAGCACAGTAAGATATTTTTGTCATGACTGACTTAATTAATAGAGGTTTTTAGCTCATATTTCTGAGTAATAAAATTAATTAATTTTTTTTAAATGGTACTAATTGATTGCAAATAAGAGTCAACTTACAGAAACATATGTTCATTACCATATCCAGTCACTGCAGGCTAGTATCCTTCAAACTCTTGTATGAATTGGAGCACCCAAACGGGTTGGCCACTCAGTTAAGATAACAAGATTGACAAGAACAGAAGGCTGTAACAGACATGTAAAAATTCATATATGAAGCTAGTATGTTAAATTTCTCGGGCAAAGATATGTAGAAGTGATTTTCTGTGGAACAATTTTGACAATCAATCAAGCTTGCAAGATGGCTAACCATCAAATTCATACCTTAGCAACCATTGAAGTGTTGTAGTCACTAGAACAAAGGGCTCTAAGTGAGGCCATAATAACAGAATAAGATTTGATAGGTGGATGAACTGTTAGGAATCTGTGTAGCTAATTTTGGTTAGCATTGTCCACGATCAATTTCAAGGAATCTAACCAACTTATTCACAAGGAACATAGCTTACCAAAATGCAGAAATTTAAAAAGCTTTTAAGAAGCCACCATAGTCATGAATATGTGTAGCTTCTCAAGTGGCAAGTTCATTGTAATAGTACCAGCCCAATTGAAACAAGAATATGCCATCCTGCCACACTGTTGGAGTATGTCATGGATCTTGCCCTCTTCTAATTGGTTAGGGGAGTCATCAAAATCTTATGGGAGAGTGGCCATTCACTGTTTTTATATCCATAATCATACATGACTTAATGTGTAAAACTTTCAGATCATTTCTGAGCAACAAAATGAAATTTTAAAGCAAATGGTAATTTTTGAATAATAGCCAATAAAAGTTATATATGTCCATTACCTTATCTGCTTACTATTAAGAACTGTTCTTCCAACACGTTCATGAATTGAAGCATCCAAACCAATTGGCCCTTTTGTTAAGGAAAAGCTTACAAGAAGAGAAGAACAAAACTGACATTAATTAAAGCTAGAAAGATATGAAGAAGAAAAAATTTGGGCAGATATATACCTTAGAGTGCAGTAAAGTTCAGATTTTGATGAAAAAAGAGGTCCCTAGGTTAACCAACCATAAACCAGAAAAAAAATAAGATTCAATGGGTGGATGACATACTGGAATTCAGTTTATTAGAAAAGATCCACTGCTAAGTACGTAGGAGGTAGAAGAAACCATGGTGTAAAAGCTGGAAAACTTGGACTCACTTGATATTCTGTTGGTTGACAAAGGTAGTAGTGCTATCATGTACAGTAAACTTGTAAACATTTGCAGATATAGATGCAATGTTAGTCCAATTGGCCAGCAACCAGAAATTTCACACAGGTTAAAAAGAAGATGGCTTACCAAAAATTTGGAACTTGATATCAGACATAAAATGAAAAGATGCTCTCTTTTGACTTGAATCTCAAGTTGTTCCTCTTTCTTGGGGACATTAAACATGTCATTTACAGACAAGTCAAATGATAGAATTTCACAGCGCTTTGATCAAATCCTTTGTCAGCTGTTTGAAGTTTGAAGGGAATGAAATAGATTGAGAGCCTGTTGATCAAATGTGACCTTTTATTGGAACATTGAAAAATAACTGGCAAGTTTAAATTAACGAGGCATTTGACCACATCCAGTGCTGGTAGAAATTCTGGCTTCTTGCAACTGTAAACAAACAGATGATGTATAAATGAAAGGTTCCCCAAATACAAAAGAAAAAAAAATTCCATTCTTTCTAATTTGTGGTTTTAGCTATTAATTATTATGCTGCTGTGTGTTAAAGTAGATAAGGCAGAGACTTGAGGTAAGCATAAAATCCCTAAGCATTTAGCCTTGTCCAACAGAAATCCTATGTTCATTCCAATGCATAGATGATGCATAAGAAGAAATAAAAATGAGCAGCGTAGAAAAAGATAGATTAATAAAACCTTCAAGAATCCAACTTCAATGACAATCATAACATGTGCAGGGTCCTCAAGCTCTAACTGCCATCAATTTGCCACAAAAATTGAACCTAACAAAGAAGAATGAATTTAAGGTGGGCTATTAGAAGATAAAGTATGGTGCCCGACTTATTAAGTTCAATTATCTTCACAAACAAAGCCATCTTGTTCTATTTCATTTGAATCACAGTTTTTATAAATTCAAGAAATCTAGTAAGCACACAAAATAGAGAAATCTGAAGGTTACCTTTAGTTAATACGGACGCCTCAGAAGAGAAGAATATGAGATTGGAGAAAACTCACAAATTTTAATTAACTTCAACAAGATAGGAATCAAATTAACATCCTGGCATTTCCAGCTATTTAACCACTCTGGCAGCAAACAGTACGAAATATTCAGCTTTTCTTGTAATGTGAGCATTAGATGGTAGTAAATTCTAATAAATTTCCACCCACTTTGGCAGACCTTCCACTTAGCTAACAACAGAGAGCATCTCTATTGGCATGGATTGCACTTCTTCCATAATTTGCTCCAGAAATCAGCCATCTTGTTCCCTAAAATTCAGCTCTTCATGAAAGGAAGAGTTGCCCCACAAGTCCAGCAAAGCGTTAAGATTATCTGAATATGATACCTTCACCTAGGAATATTATTAGGTGTCAAAGTTTTAATCAATTTGAATATTATTAGGTCTCTGCAAGAAGAATAGAGAATGCAGAGTACCACCAATGGATATATATATATACACACACACACACTACGCTTGCTGCTTTCACAAGGTTTAGCTAGAAAGATATTGTCTTTAGCTTTACTCACAAATTTTTTTAACCGTCGCAGATGTTATAAATCTTGATTTTAAAGATTAGATATCATGTATAGAATGCAATAGAAACAAAGACACAGGAACAGGTTACCTATCAATAACGGTCAAAGCAGATGAATCAAATCTCCCCAAGTAGGATTCCAACCTACAACCAATCTGTTAACGGCGACCACTTTACCTGAACTTGTTTTTCACATTAACGCATTTCAGTTCTCTCCCCAGTTTATTAAAACCACGAAATAACCTACAAGCACATAAATTTTACATCTGGTTCGTTAAAAAAAAATGTTTACTAGAAAAGAAGAGGAGATAAGGTTTAGATGGAATTACCCCATTAGTTCTGTATCATTGGAATACGGGCAATGTTGGGCCATTTTTTCTGTGATTGGGGATGCTGAAAACTTTAATCTCTTGATCATTCTCTATTTGGGAAAGTGAAAAGAGGAATAAAGAAATTAGGGTTGACTATGAATAATAATATATATAATTTGTTCGTTCAAAGGAGAGTATATGAGAAGAGGATTTGAGGTATCAGAAAACTTACATGTTTATCTTTGGAATGTGGGCAATCTTCAACCACTCTTCCCCGCTTCCCTCTGCACATCTTTCCTCTAACTTGGAGCAACGATAAATATTTAGTTCTTTTAATTTGATGAGGCGTGTTGTGGTTGTGGGCAGATACATCAGGTTATTGCACTGTAAAATACTGAGTTCTTTAAGGGAAGAAAGGTTGCCCAACCACTCAGGTAAAGTTTCTATTCCATCAAAACCTTCGATAACCAGAGTTTCAAGGGCAGTGAACTGTTGAATTTCGCCCGGGAGAGAGTTGAGTTTAGCCCACCCTTCCAAGCGTAAATATTGGAGCGTCGTATGAGAGTGTTGGATGAAATTGAGACTGGGAAAAACATCCAGCTCCTCACAATACCCACCAATCTCCAAACTCTCCAAGCATTTTAATGACCCCTCTGGCAGACGCGTGATGTTGCTGCAACCTCGAATTGCTAATTCCGTAAGAAAGCACAACTCTCCTAGATCTGGAATTGATCTGAGAATGGAATTCTTGTAGATCTGGAAGTGATTTCAGATCAGGACAAAAACCTATATACAATTCTGAGAGAGACGTACATAATTGTAGCTGAGTTAGAACTTCAAAACCACACTCGTATATATTCAAGCGGCGTAGACCTTGTATACGTGGAAAACACCTCAGCTTAGGACAAAACGCTATTTTCAGCTCCTCGAGGGAAATGAGGGGTTGCGAGGTGTCCCATATATAACTCAGTTCCCCACATTTAGATATCCGGAGTGATTGGATAGAGGTACAGAAAAGTTGCCCTGGCGCAAAAGTATGTCCTGACACTCCCCTAATATCGGCGGACTTGAGCGTGGTAAGATTGCTGCTAATCCTTTCCAAAGTCGTGTTGTTGACGTCTTCAATATTTAATTTCTGTAGAAACGGAAAATGACATGGGGCACCCTTCAGTTGTTCACAATATTGAATGGTCAACTCCTCAAGGCAAGGAAACACAACACGTGCTGATGTCACCTCCAGTGCATCCTTCCACTCCACTAGTTTCTTCATACCCCGAAAAGTGAGCGTTCTTAATGCCGGAAACAATACATTACTGCGCATGCCGTAAAACTCAACTCCAATACATGTCACGTCATCCATTCCCTTTATTTCAAGAGCCTTAAGGCAAGGTAGATGGCCGAGGGTGGGAACTTGTTCACAATTTTTGCAGTGTTCTAAATTTATCTGGATCAAATAGTCAAAATGCGACGACATCCATGAGGGGAATTTCTTTCCACTAAAACCATCAATTTTTAAGGATTTCAAATTTTGATGAGGACAGAGGCCTTCCAACACTTCTTCGTCATTACAATGGTTGACCTTTCTATCTGTATAAAGACTCCAGTAAAATCTTACCTGGTTCATTTTCGCCTTTATTGCTAAATTTGCACTTCTAGCTTCTTCTTGATCTCTCACATTCTCTAGACGCCTAATGTCTAATTCTCCACTAAGTTGATTCAAGCATCCCAATTCCTTGATCTGCTCACCTGCATCTTGACCCACAATGAAAAATGACAATGTTCGTAGACATTTCAAATTCCCCATATCTTTCGGTGACTTGATCCAATAATCATCAGCATAAATATGCCTCAAGTTCTCCAATTTTTTAAAATCTTCTGGAAGCTCTCTGAGATAATAGCAGCCTTCAAGTCTTAAAGTTTGCAAATTGTAGAGCTTGGTGATGGAGTTTGGTAATGCTTTGATTTTAGTCTCTGAGATGTGGAGAAGCCTCAAGTGTACCAAGCAACCAATTGAGTCTGATAACTTTGTTATGCTATCCCCATGTAATTTTAGAACACGCAAACATTTAAAATCTGATAATATATTTCCACACATAGCATTTTTTGAAACAAGTGTGCGCAATCTCCGAACACAATCATTTGAAAGTGGAATTTTTGATACTGTTTCATTATCATATTGGATTGATAAACGTCGTACATGATTGATTTCATCTCGTGAATCCTCCTTCAAAATCAAAGTTTCGAATTTTGAAATTGAAAGAGCAAGATCATGTACCAAATCATGCATCTTACAACTTATAATACTATCATACACATCTTTTTCCGCATCCTGGAATAAGGAGTTTGCTAACAAAATATCAAAATGCATGTTACCAATATCCTCCATCACCAAACTACTTCCTTGAGATGGTTGAAGGAACCCTTCGGCCATCCAAAGCTGAATTAATTCTTCCTTTTTAATCTCATGATCTTTAGGAAAAATTGAACAATATGCAAAACATTGTTTAAGAGATGGTGATGGAAGATGATTGAAGCTCAATTTTAATATTTGTAGCATTTCATTGCTACCATATTCGGAATTCCAAATTTCATTATCTCGAATGGCTAACCATTCACTTTTCTCTTTTTTACGACACATTATCCCTCCTAAGACTTTTGCAGCTAATGGAACCCCTCCACATTTTTTGGCAATATCCCTTCCAATAGCCTCCAAATCTAGAGTTAGTGGAACTCTTTCATTAGGAGATACTTTTTTCTTGATTATGGACCAACATTCATTATCTGAAAGTGTTTCCAAGTGACATTGGGGAAGCGTCCCCGTGATATTTGCCACATTATCTTTACGAGTCGTTACAATAATGTTGTTTCCAATATTTGAAGTAATTCCCAACAAACAACTTATTAAAGTATCCCATTTAAGTGACTCTTCATTCCATACATCATCAAGGACTAGAAGATATCTTCCTTCCTCCAACTCTTTTTTAAGTTTTTCAAGTATTGCATTGTTTGTTTCTAATAGACTTGAGTTACCTGTAAGTGAGTCTAGAATGCCTCTTAAAATATTTTTTTCATCAAAATCATCAGAGACACATACCCATATTTTCTTATTGAAATGACTCTTTACTAGCTCATGATTGTAGACCAGTTTTGCTAAAGTTGTTTTCCCCAAACCTGCCATTCCAAATATGGGAATGACTGAGAGTTTTTCACTAGTTGTATTTGTCACTAAGTCCACTATTTCTGAAACACGGTCTTCCCTTCCTACAACTTCTGAATTATCAATAAAGCTGTTTGTCTCTCGGTTTAGCATAGTATCAAGATTAGCATTTATTGATTCGGCTCTAATAAGTCGAATTTCATTTATTGCTCGATCATAAATCTCTTTTAGTGAATCAGCAATAGTCTTAACTTTGTTGGCCATGGTTTGTGAAGAGAGGCATACCTTTCTCTTCCTTGGGTTTTGGATCTCTACCTTTCGCCGAAGAAGCTCGTAAGCATGCTCATCTAGCACGTCATCAGCATCATAAGCAACATCTTTAAGCCTCTGCAGCCAAAGCCTCACGCTCTCTTCTTCCACTTGCCTTTTCTCTGCATCAGCCAGCAAAGCTTGAACCATCTCTACTGAGTCACGAAGCCGTGTCAGCTCATCCTCGAAGCCCCAAGCAAGGCCAATCTGGTCAGTAACCAGTGTTATCAGATTTCCTAGCATTCCCTTAGCAAATTCAGTAACGATAGCCACTGCCATGTTTTCTTTGGTACTCAGGTAAGACACAAATATGCTGGAAGTATTTGGGAAGTAGAGAAGAATTGTGACGATAAAGAATAGCAGTAACTATTTACAGAGTATTTATATTTTTTCAAAAAGATAAAAAGCAAACTACTATTATTTTTAGTGGGCAACTTTTTTCTTTTTTATTTTTTAGTGGGGAACATTTTTTTTTTCACACGTCTATCAGGTCCGTATCTTTTTTCTAAAAGAATCTTTATGGGATGGGACATGACCATGTGCTGGACCTTGTACATCGTCCTTAAAGATAGGGTTAAATCTTGACATATACTCGTACATTTTTAAAATTATGTATTAAAATTTTCTCAAACTCAAAAGAAATATATACGTATTGAAAACACAAATTTGGGTTAAAATGTGAAATCAAGAAATTTGGGTTCTTGTTCATTAAAAATAATAATAATAAATTTTAGATAAAATTGTGAAATTGTCTTAAATCAAATCTTAAGGACACTTTCAAAAAAGTGAGTATGCAACATGTGCAACAGTAAATATGTGATAATTATTACTGTTAAGATTTGAGATAAATATAGATATTTGATTATATTTAAGTAGACTCAAAAAGAATTTCTAAGCTGGTTTTTGATATATATATATATATATATATATATATATATATATAATGGATGTTCTTAGGACATTTATTAATGGACTTTTTTTTTTAATCCAAATTTGAGATTTATATCTTAGTTCATTGAGATTTGTGTGTTTATTAATCACCAAAATAGCCAAGCATTAGATAAGACATAATTAAAAGAATGAACAACAAAATAGCATTGAAGTTATTAACCAGTGTGTGGGTGTTGGTTTATTCATTTTTTGGGCTAGGTCTTAGTTTAGCTTTTTTTTAACCCTTATATTCCTTCATTCTCTCTTTCCAATCAAGAACAATTTGCAAAAAAAAATTCTGCATTTGAGGCAATATACATTATTTTTGTGAAAATGCTCCAAAACTTTTTTTATTTTTTTCCCTTTATCGTCATTTACAACACGAATGTAGAACAGAAATGGAAAAACCAGAAGAACAAAGATGCAAATTAACAGTAAATGGATATGTAATTTTGTAAAACCAAAATCCCAGCTGAGCCTAAATAGAAAAAAAAAAAAAAATCCCACAATTGAAGCATTGATAGTGATTAGGGCCTCAAATTTTATATTTTAAGGATAAAAAGGATGATAGCATAAAGAGAACCAATATTGTGTTTGTAGAAAGTGTGATTTTTCTAGATAATGATGATTAACGTTTTGGATAGTTTTAACTTTTAAGAGTGACAAACTACTATAGAAGAGTAATGAAAAGAAAAAAAAAAATTACACATCTTAAAAAAAATAGTAAAAAACGAATGATGAGGAAGATTTGAAGTGGGAATGTTTTGATTTGGAGGCTTACATAAATAATGTTGTGACATTTGCTTTATAAAAAACACCTGCAAAATAATTATTTTTGGCTATTTAATTTCACTTATTTATGTATTTCTCTTGGATTTATTTATTAACAATTTAATGTGATTTTGTCTAAACATAAATTAATTGCCTTGTTTTTTTTTTTTTCCTTGTAGCAGTAAAAATAGAGACTAGGCTAATTGTGTGCACTATATGTGTTTAGAAGCTTTTTTTTAGTCAAAAAATTCCGTTCATCACAATTTTAAATTATGCCTTAATCCAAATAGTCTAGACTCCATAATGGGAACAGATAGTCCAAAAAATGAATAAATCTACACCCACGCATTGGATAATAACTTCTATGCTATTTTGTTGTCTATTTTTAAAATTATGTCTCATCTTAGGCTTGGCTACTTTGGTTATTAACAAACACTTAACTCTCATTGAACTAAGGCATAAACCTCAAATTGGGGGTAAATAAAAATTTTGACATTAAAATAATAATTCTCTAAGATGGTTTTTGATAAGATCAGTATATATATATATATATGTGTGTGTGTGTGTGTGTGTGTGTGTGTGTGTGTGTGTGTGTAGGGATGACAATTTAGATCCGGTCCACGGATACCCGGCCCGGCCCGACCCTAATGGGCCGAATTTTACCCGGCCCGATAAAGAATAGGGTCGGGTATGGGTTTTTTTTTTTTTTTTTTTTTAAAAAAAACCCCCCGAAGCGGGTTCGGGTCGGGTCCGGGTTTTATAAAAAAAAAATCGGAAACCCGACCCAAAACTCGCCCCGGATAAAAACCCGGTTATGGAGGATAAGACATTTTGTAAGAATTTCTTAGTCTTTTTCATTTGTTAGTTGGAGGATAAGACATTTTGTAATTTCTTAGACTTATGGGATTTATTTTGTAACTTTTTAAGTGATTTGTTGATTTAAAATCTTAGTTGTGATTTATTGATTTATGATTAACTTATAATTTGATTTGATTTGGTTGCCCTATAATGTGGCCTAAATGCCAAATTTTGGCATTTGGGCCATGTTAAATGGCTTGAATATGCTTAAATTTAGGGAAAAAATTTAATGGGCTTAAAAAAAAAATTGTTGGGCTAGATTTTGGCCCAAGAAGATAAACGGGGCCCATGGGGCCCGGCGGGGCGGGTATGGGCCCCGGGAAAAAAACTTGATTAATAATCGAGCCGAGTCCGGGTTCCGGGTCTTGGCCCGCGAGTTAGGTCCGGGTATGCAAAAACCCGGCCCGAACCCGACCCGTTGCCATTCCTATGTGTGTGTGTGTGTGTATTTATACGTGAATTTTCAAATTATGATTTTAAAGGAATGAGTAAAGCGAGTGAGTCCAAGTCTTTATCAAAGAGCGAAGCCATAAATTTTTGTTTAAGGGGGCCGATTTGTGTTGCTAATTTATTAGTCTATACAAACTTTAATATGCATACACAGACACATGCATCTATACACATACACAAAAATTAGTATCTTTCATAATAAATCTTTAAATTAAATGTTTTATAAAATTAATCTTTTACCGTCTTCCATAGTGAAATCCTTACAATTTTCATTTTCAATATAAGTTATCAAATACAATTGTGAGTAAAAAAAATTTCAATTGAATTAATGAAGAGTTCAAAAAGACATAAATGATCTAAAACTTTAAAAAATACAAGAACACATTTTACCATAAAAAATAAATTTGAAAAACAATGCGTTCTTCGTAACTACTAGATAAATTGGGCAATATATTTAAGAACATTATTGGACCAACTCAAATAATTGGAGGCTAAGTTCCATTTTTGAGGGTTAATTATTAAAATATTAAATATTTAGGGATAGGCCCCCACCCTAACATGTAGCTCCGCACTTTATCAAGATCTACCCAAATCTTAATGACGATCTCCAAGACTACAAGCTCCAGCAGATAAGGCTCCTTTTAGAAAAAAGACACGTACGTGATAAACGTGTGAAAAAAGATGTTCCCCATTGAAAAAAAGAAAGAAAGAAAATATTTGTTGTTTTTTATCTTTTTTTTATCTTTTTTTTTTGATAAATAATAGAAGGATTTTGTTAATGTGTGTCTTAAATGTACATAATAATTAATTATTTTTTAAAATATTTTATCGAGAATTGAAAAAGCATTGACAACTTTTTTAATTTTCGAAAAAATATCTTTAAAAATCGATAGTTTAATATGTGCTTTAACGACATACATTAACCAAACCCATAATAATATAATTAATACCAGTAGTTGCCGTTTGGTAGTAATTCAAGGTAAACATAAATTTTTTTTAATAAATTTTTTACAATGTAATATCTATAAATCTCACTTAATTTATCGGTAAGCTTTGAGATTTTTTTTTTAATATTTATTTATCTCCTTTCTTTTTTTCTTTTTCTTTTTTACATTTATGCATTTGTACATTCAAATTCTAAACTTATCTCATCCCCTATATATATATATATATGTGTGTGTGTGGGTGTGTGTGTATTTCTCAAAAAAAAAAAATCTAAAGCTAATCACAATTATTAAAAATTGAAAAGAAAAATTACATCTCACTTGGTCTAAACCATTTTTCTCCATTCTTCATCAATGAATCTTCCATGAAATTTCTTGCTTGGCAAGCTCCTCCTCCTGGATGTCATTACTCTAAAGAAATCTAATATTCAAATTCCCTTCCATTATTGTAACAATTAAATTATTAAAATTATCTTCTCATATTTTGATGGTAATTGATTGAATCAATTGATCTAAACAATTATAAACTGTATTATCTTGTGATTGTTAGACTAATGGTTAAGAGCCTCTTTGAATGAGTGGGTTTTTGGATCATATCACTCGGTTTTCATAACTGAGTTCTCAAAACATGTAGGTCCTACAAAAAAAAATTTGTTTGGCTTAGTTTTCAACACTTGTTTCCATTACTCAAAACTCAAAAATTTGAGTTAGAGTGATGAAAACAAGAAACAGCAAATGGATGTTTTCAAAAACTAAAAACTGAGTTATGAGTTTTGAAAATTAAGTTATGAAAACTAAGATATGAAAACTGAGCTATCTCTAAACCAAACGGACCCTAAGTGATTAAATTTACTATTTCCTAAAAGTTTCAGAGCAAGAGATCATGTGTTCGATTCCTGACTTTACTCTACCTCCCATTTAAAATGTTAAATTTCCACTTGTTGGACCCCTAGTTATTAAGGGGAAGTTTAGGCCCAGAAGTGAGGGGGAGTGTTAGACTAATGGTTAAATGATTAAATTCATCATTTTCTAAAAGTTTAAGTTTTTGGGACAATTGAAAATTTAACAGTGATATCATATCTTAATTGATATATGGTTTTGTACATGGTTGATAGTTTTGTATTGATGTTCAATACTTGTGTGTATATAGTACTAGTAGGAATCGTATTGAATTACTGTGTTAATATGTGAATTGTCTCGTATTTCTGGTTTTATGGTAATTTGTAGAATTAATTGATTAAATAATTTATAATATTTAGGATCCATTTGGATAAAACTAAAAATACTGTAATATAATAATTTTTAAATGTATAAATAATATCGTGGGGCCTATTTTTAATAAAAAGGTAGCAGAGAAGTGAGATTTATAGGTTCTATAAACAATGCACAGATCCACTGGTGTGCACTATCCACACAGGAAAAATCAAACTAAAAAAACGCAAACAATCGACGTGGGAAGCGCGTCCAAACGCTTCCTTAGGTTTTTTTTTATTTATTTAAAGACTCCTATAGGTTAACCCGAACTTCCTTTGATTTTTCATAGATCTAAAACAAACAGTAAACTCTGATACTTTTGATCCGAAACCGATCAGTTTATCATGTTCACATTCACGCTTCAATAATTTTCACCACAATTATTACAAATTCTAATCACTTTGTCTTTTTAAGTCAAATATTACAAATTCTGACCACTTCTGAACATTTCAGGTTAGGCACTTTACAGTTCACATGCAATTGTCTTCAACCAATTTCAAAATCTCTTTTGATAGTACAAAGTGCATAGTCACTTTCTGCCTTATCTCTTCACATCTTCCGAGAAATCATGTTATGCTTGTTTGGCGGGACTCCTCTGAGTGCCACTCCCTTGGCAACAATATTTGACCTTTCGACCATTATTATATAATATTAATTAAACGATTAGTTTACCTTCAATGTTTAAGAAAAAATAAAACTTATAGGATGATTATTATGGGTGATAAAATCTCACACAATTCACCAATTTGATATGACTAATTTATTTATAAATAGGTTATAAGTTGATATTGAATGAGTTCGGGTTATATTTAGGTTGACATGGCTAATTCATTTGACTCATTTAACTTATAAAGTTATTGGTTATTTTGATATTATTGCTTAATTTATTATTATTTGGAAATATTTATTACTATATTTATAGTTATAATTGTATTTTAATTTTTTTTTAGAGTCAATTGTATTTTAATTTTACATATATGAGAATTGATAAAAATTATATAGAATAAGTATGACTTGTTAATCAAATAGATTATTAAACGGATCATATGTATTGACTTTTACATGACTTGTTAATTAAACGAGTTAAATGTGTCGGATTAGGTCAACCTGTTTAATAAACAGGTTGTATTCGAGTTGAGGATTTCTAACACGTTTACTAAACAGGTTGGGTTCCATTTAACTCAGATAATTTAATACTCATGACTCGACATAATACAAACTCAACTCGTGAACTAGAATTGCCGTCCTAATTTTGATCTTAACTAAACTCCTGTTTTCATTGTCTAAAAAGTAGTTTGATTAGGGTAGATTCAATCCAATTTTGACCCTAATCAATTTTGGGTGAAACCCAAACTCAATTGGGTAGGGAGGAAAAAAAAATCAAATCCTACCGGAGGTCTAAATTTTGGTCCTCTTTTTCGAGAATCGTGTCAAATCCAAACTCAGTATTAAAAAAATAAATAAAATCTTACCCCAAGTCAAATTTTTTTTTTTTGGTTGAGTAACACCCCAAGTCAAATTTTAGTAGCTGCTCTTTGTGTAGGGTCTGGTTGTAGTTTTTTTTTCCAGCACTTGGAGTAGTTGTTTTCCTTGGCTAATTGCCTGTAATTAAGCCTGGGATTTATACCTTTTTTTTTTTTTTTTTGGGTTTCTTTGTTTTTACTCTTTTGGTTCGTTTTTAATGAAAGTTTCTAATCAGTTCTCAAAAAAAAAAAAAAAATGGTCATCGTTGCCAACACACCATCCACTTGAATAATTTTCAGCCCTAGGGGTGAAAATTTGGCGACGATGACCAATATTTAGGTTTTTTTTTTTTTTAAAAAAAAGACTCCAATATGTTCACCCGAACTTACCTTAATTTTTCGTAGTTTTAAAACAAACAGCAAATTCAGATACTTTTGATCCGAAACCGATCAGTTTCTCATGTTCACATTCACGCTTCAATAATTTTCACCTCAATTATTACAAATTTTGATCACTTTTGTCTTTTTGAGTCAATTATTACAAATTCTGATCATTTCTGAACACTTTTGGTTAGGTACCTCGCACTTCACATGCAATTGTCTTCCACCAATTTCAAAAGCTCTTTTGATAGTACAAAGTGCATGAGTCACTTTCTGCCTTATCTCTTCACATCTTCCAAGAAATTATATTGTGCTTGTTTGACCATTCTTGTTATTATTCAATCAACCTTTATACTTTACCTTTTTCTTTTTTTGAATCAACTATATACTTTACCTTCTTCTTTTGAGGCACTTCACATATACTTGTCTACATTGGTTCTTTCTTTCTTCTTTTTTCTTGGGTGTACGTATTTAATTGCTTTTTTTTTTTTTTTTTAAGTAACGCTAACTTCCGCCAACAATTTTATAATAAACCAAAATATTATTTTGTTTTCTACATCTTGAGTTATAATTAATTTAGTCTTTGTATTTTTGTAACAATTAATTTGATTTTTATTATTTTTAACTTAACTTATAATTAATTTAATATCTAATAGAAAATATTTACGTGACAAATGGTGTGAGCAATTGACATACTTGAGACTGACGTGGCATTAAAATAGTAATAAAAAATGTCTTATCAGCATTTGAATAAATAAAAATTAAATTATTTATTTTAATGTAATAAAAAAATTAAAAACCAAAAACCAAAAACCAAAAACATGAGCCCAGATGATTTTGAACGCGAACCTAGGTCTGGAAATACACATCTCCATAAACTAAACCCAGATCTTATCCACACAAAAAAAAAAAAAAAAAAAAAACCAAACTCAAATATCTATATTCGTTCCCTCACAACTTTTTGTTCCATTCCACGGAGCCCAAAACCATAGCCACAAAGCCAAAACCCCAAACTCACAATATCTCTGCTCACTTTCTCAATGCTACAGCAAAACTCTTCATCAACTTCAATTCATTACCGAAAAGATAAAATTTCATAAACGGAAAAACGCAAAAAAAAAAAAAAAAAAATCCCTTGATATTTTCTATCACTTTTTTTTTCATGTTCCTAACTTTGTCCCTGGAATCATTTACACATTGAGAAAAAATCGTACTGGAAAATTTTTGTTAGATTTTGTTTTTCCGTCAGTTTCGTGAGGAAATCTCAAAGGTTCTATGTATTTGAATGGTTTTCGCTAAATTTCCGAGTGATTTTGTGGATGGTTGAGATTTGAATAGGTTCTATATCTAGGTTCATGTTCAAAATCATCTAGGTTCATGTTTTTAGTTTTTGGTTTTTTTTTTTAATTTCATTAAAATTGATAAATTAATTTTTTTTATTCAAATGCTAGAGTATTTATTTTATTTTATTTTAATGACATGTCAGCGTCAAGTATATCAGCTGTTCACATAATTTGTTATGTAGATATTTTTCGTTAGTAAGTTAACATCTGAGACCAAATTAATTACTACAAAAATGTATGGACCAAATTGATTGTAGCTCCAAAATTTAGGGACTAAAATGATGTTTTTGCCTTTATAGATATTTTTATAAACTATTGTAATGGTAAATTATTATTAGTTCTCGTTTAGGTTAGTATTAACATTTTTTTTTTACTTATCAATAATTACTCACTATGTTTGTAGTTTGTAAAATAATTTTTAACTCTAGTACCTTTTTTTAAAAAAAAAATTTAGTAGCTTATTTGCAGAATACGAAAGAAAAAATTAGATAAATTAATACCGAGAAAATATATCATACTAACTATTAAACCAATATCAATATTCCACCAAAATATATAAGGAAAAATATCGAAGTGTACCAACCTGTAATGTATTTTGAGTGTTTCGGCTGATACAATAAAATTTTTTAAAGAAAAATGTTACAAATTTGATTTTTTTAAAAAATTAAAAAACATGTTATTTTAAATTAATAAATTGGTTAATGTATTTAGGCTTATAAATATGTGGATTTTAAACTTTTTGTTGATAAACATAAAAAGTAAAAAATTCATACTTATATAGATAAATACAAACACACACTCCTCCACCCGCGTGCACACAAACATATTAATCGGTATCAAAATATTTTGTTCTCCTAGTGAAACTGAAATGACCTCTTTTACGAAATTGACTCTCTTGACAAAAATACTTTTGGTTCATTTTTCACTTTGATCCCCGTATCTTTTGAGCTCATATTTTGGTCTATAAAATTTGAAGATTGTTTTCAATTTAGTCTTTATGAGATGAAATTTAGTCTTTATTGCCATCTCGACGGAAATAGAATATGTAACACACTGAGTGCACAGCTAGTGAGTTCAAATCTTCTGTCCCACTTTTTCTGCTCCACTTTATATTTCACCAATAAAAACTTGCCACGTGTTCACCTAATTAATTAAATACTATCATTATTGGCTTATTAATGCTACCATTATTAATTAATAGTAGTATTTAATTAATTAAGTGAACATATAATAAGTTTTTATAAGTGGAGTATAGAGTGGAGCAAAAAAAAATGGGACAAAAAATTTAGACTCACAGCTAGTATGTTAGATGCTAATAATAATAATAAATGTCACGTCCACATAATTATATAATTAAAAATAATTTATCAATTTTTACAAATAAATGAAAAATATCATCTTCTTTTTCTTCTCTCACTTTCTGAGCAACCAACCACTAATAAACACAAAGAAAATACGAATACACTACAACAAACATCAACAAAATCCACATCCTGCTCCCATTTTCTATAACGTTTTTGACAACCCACCCCCTCCCTCTTCTATTCTTTATGTTTGTCCCCACTGAAATATCTCTTTCTCTCATTTCACCTCTCTATCTCTCATTTCACCTTCTCTCTCTTCGTACCCTCCACAAACGAGCTGAAAGAGCTTCCTCCCACAAACTTGAGAGAAAGAAGACGAAGAAATCGAGTCCACTACTAGAAATAGGATCAAGGCTGCGACTTGCGACGTCTATCTTTTAACCCCATTGCTAGAGATCGGTTAGGTTGCTTGGATTCCTAGTTTATTTTCTCTCCTTTATTTTTGCGTTGTTTTATGTTTATGGCCTAACCTCCTTGCTTATTTTGTTTAAATTGATAAATTTATTTTGTTTTTATTTTGTTTAAATTGAATTTAAAAAAAAAAAATTGGATGTTGATGTGATGCTGACATAACTTTTATTTATTTATTTATTAGCCAACTGTCAACTGTACACTTTGTGCGCCACGTATATTACTTTTGTTAGTAAAATGACGATAAAGACTAAATTGAGAACGATTTTTGAATTATAGGGACTATGATAGGAGCTGAAATAATATGGGGGATCAAAGTGAAAAATGGTCCAAAATGTAGGATCAATAAAGGTATTTTTGCCTAATATGAAACAACTGGCGAGTTGTGCATAGGGTGGCAGCAGAACCACTGGTGCAATAACCTAGCAATTGCACAATCCAAAAATCTCACCTTCATTATTTCAAATTTTGACCACTGATGGTTTACAGGTTTACACTCCTTTTTAGGTACTCCAGAGTTCACATGCAATTGTATTTCACCAGTTTCCAAGTCTCATTAATGGTACATTGTGCATAAGTCACTTTCTGTTTCTCTTCTCATCTTCCAAGAAATTGCTTGTTTGGTGGAGTTCTCTGAATACCACTTGGAACAATATTGATCTTTCAACAATTTTTATATTAAATTAATTAAATTATTAAATCTTTAATGTTTTAGAGAGAAAAAAAAAAGCCTTCTGAATTGATGATGATCTAAAGCAAACTCCTGTCATACGTATTTTAGAGGAGTCTAAATCTTCTGTTTTATTTTTTATGCTTTATTTTATATTTTATCAATAAAAATTTATCACGTGTTCATCTAATTAATTAAATATTACTATTAATTAATAATAGTAATATTAATAGGTCAATAATAATAGTATTTAATTATTTAGGTGAACACGTAACAAGTTTTTATTGGTGAAGTATAGAGTGGAGCAGAAAAAGTAAGACAGAAGATTTGGACTCATCTAAGAGTAGTGACTCTTTTGATTAAGGTAATTCAATTCAATCTTGACCTAATCAATTTTAGGAGGAAACCCAAATTCAATCGTGTAGGGAGAAAAAAAAATCAAATCTTGTCCGAGGTCAAACTTTGGTCCTCTTCTCCATGTCGAATGACTCAAACCCAAACTCAATCATGTAGAAAAACAAAAATAAAAAACAAAAACAAAAACAAAAATAAAAGCAAAACAGAACAATAATACTTTACCTCTATGTCGGTGTTTTTTTTAAGGGCCCGTTTCAAAATTACTTATTTAATCAACTTTATTCTTTACCCTTTCTTAGGTACTTCACATACTTTGTCTTTTTTTTTTTTTTGAGAGACACGTACTTTATGTCTTTACCTCTATGTTGGTTTTTTTTTAAGTGTCCGTTTTTAAATTACTTATTTTTAATAATTTATTTGCCGAGACAAAAAGTTAAAAGCTAAATATAAAAAACCTAAAAAATAGTCAAAAGCTAACTTATTTTTGAAATGCTACAACTTAAATTATTTGGAATAAAATTTGAGACAAAAGTAGTGTCAAACTTATAAGAGCATTCTCATCAAGAATGCTAAATATTTTAGCATTTACCACTTCAAAATTCTACTTTATCAATTTTAACATACTATTTTACAATCCATTAAATATTAAACATTAAACATTTTTTTTTTTTTACAATTTCATTTAAATAATATTATTTTTATTTTACCACTTTCTCTCTTTCCGCCGCTTTCTTCTCAACGACTAGTTACTGTCAGCCACCACCACCATAAACCATCAACATTAAACTCAGACCCATGGCCAACCCATTGCCACCACAATTGGCATCCATCCAAAAAATCAACCCCATAGCCAAAAAAAAAAAAAAAAAAAAACAATAAAAACTAAACTAAACTTGAGAGAGAGAAGCCTCACCGTGAGAGGAAGAGAGGGAGGCAGAGGATAGAAAAACCCATCAAACCCAAGACCCACGCCTCAGCCACAGCAACCCACCTCCACCACCACCACCCACCCACCTACCTCGTTCTCAACCCCAACCAAAACCCACCACCCCGATCTCAACCCCAGACAAAACCGTCTCCGAGCACCACCGATACCCACCAAACATTACAGCCACAGCTCCAGTCACAGCAAGAAACCACCACCACAAAAACCACAAAAAATCACCACAAGAACCACAAGACACCAGCCACAACAACCACAAGAAAACACACAACACGCCGATCTCCACACAGGTTTCCATGTCGATCTCCTGCAAGCCGATCTCATGCCATCACGCCATTCTCCTCGCCACCAAGTCGATCTTAAACGTATGAACTTGTTGTGAGGGAGTGAGGAAATGAGAGAGATGTGGGAGACGGAGAGAGAACCAGAGAAAGAGAGAGATGTGGGAGACAGAGTTGGGGAGAGAGAATAAGTAAATTAATAAAATATTATACAATATTGCTACAGTGCGCTCTCAAAAATGAGAGTGCACTGTAGCAGTATTGCAAATTTTATAACATTTTTCGGGTTTGATGGAGTGGATTTTTGGATTTAAAATACTAAAAAATAGTATTTATAGCATATACAAGGCTTGATAAGAATGCTCTAAACAATAAATAATTTAAACAAAAACTAACTTTTAATCGGTAACCAAATTTACAATCTACATGGTTCTCATGCAGCTTTATTAATCATATTTTATCATTAATTACCACCTTTAATTAAAAGCCAACCAAATAATAGGATGTTGTTCCCTTTCAAAAAAAAAGGATGTTGTCTATTACATACTCTTATACGCAACCATATATACACCATTTTTGCACAAAAAATTATGGTTTTTTAAGTTAAAAATAATGACTTCAAGTCATTCAAAAAGTGAATGTGCGTACGGTTGTGTGTTAATGTGAGACTATCCTTTAAGTGTATTGATTTGAGGAGTTGTTTTAGTGTATGTTTTTGAGAGTTTGTGAGCATGGGTGTACTGTAATCCTTATTATTGATAATAGACTTTTTTGTGGACTTTGCCTAATGATGCAAGTATAGAGTTTGTTGAACTATACAATTTCCCATTTGGTGTAGCCTAGATTTTATTATTATGCGTGTTTGTCACCAAACTTGAAGTAAGGAGTTAACTTGTCACGTTAAAAAAAAAAAAAAAAATCGAAATGAAATAAATAATTGTAACAACCAAAACACATGCTGCCAATATCTTTAATAACTAATGTTGGGTCTACAGTTTACGTTGGCAAACTGTGAACAAATTGTTCAAGATTGAAGCAATATCAAGAATCAAGATCAGGGTGTTGAAGTTGCTTTCCAAAATATCAGTGTTGCGTACTTAAAAGTTGTGGACAGGAAGTTTGCGTGTATCAGATTCCATAGCTGAAGAGTCTATGGATTAAAAGTTACATGGAATGGTTTGCATATGGGATACAACTTCTAGACACATCTTGTATAATCTCCTTGGCCACACTGGATCAATCAGGGATCGTTTGGTTTGGCTATAATTCAGCTTTCATAACTCAATATTCATAACTCAAATTTAAAATTCGTAATTTATAACCCAAACCTCACTTATCTCAAAAACTCCAAAATTCTTGTTTGGTCACATTACTCACATTTTGCTACCATAACTTATATTTCAGAAACTGAAAACACCAAAATTCGGTTTTCATTTTGGCAAAAATGCAAAACTGACCCTCTAACTTTCACATTTTTTCATTTCAGTCCTCTAACTTTCAGTTTTGTCAATTTAGTCCTCTAACTTTCAATTTTTGTCAATTCAAGGCTCTGTTACAAATCTATTACTGTTGCCAAAATGACGCCGTTTTGCATGTGGGTTTTTTTTTTTAATTTTAAATTCGGAACTAAAAGAAAAAAAAGAAAAGAAAAGAGAACATGAAGGGGAATAATGACGTCGCTGAATCAAAAAAAAAAAAGGATTCAAGAATCAAATCCCTTACTTTGAGAGAGAGAGAGAGAGAGAGCCGATTTGAGAGAGAGAGAGAGAGAGACTGAGTTCACTAGCGGTGAGGAACCTCACCGCCCCTACTCGCCGTGTAAACCACCTCGTTGCTTTGCCTTGACTGAACGTAGCTCCTCCATGCCGCCCCTGCTCGCCGTGTGAACCTCACTGCCCCTGTTTGTCGTGTACCACTAACACCCTCACTGCTTTGCCTTGACTAAATCGGTGATGGAGTTCTGAATCAGTGATGGGTGTGCCATGAAGACTGTGAGGACAAAGGGGGTTATGACTTTGTATAAGGGTTTCATTCCAACTATCTCAAGGCAAGGTCCATTCGCTGTGGTGCTATTTGTCACACTTGAACAGGTCCGGAAGCTATTCATGGATTTGTGATCATGGCAGAGTTGAAACATTCTTATTAGATTATGTGTTTAAGCAATTTGAAGAAGAAAAGCATAAATTTGGCGAATTTAAGGAAAATTAGTGGAAATTTGGTTATTGCTTGGTAATGTTAGGGATTTGATTCTTGAATCCTTTTTTTTTTTTTTTGATTCAGTGCCCTTCATGTTTTTTTTTTTCTTTTCTTTTCTTCCAGATTTTTCTTTTAATTCCGAATTAAAAAAAAAACCCCCACATGCAAAACGGCGTCGTTTTGGCAACAGTAACAAATTTGTAACGGAGCCTTGAATTGACAAAAATTGAAAGTTAGAAGACTGAATTGACAAAACTGAAAGTTAGAGGACTGAAATGAAAAAAAAGTGAAAGTTAGAGGGTCAGTTTTGCATTTTTGCCTTTCATTTTCTATCATCCATCACTCAAATTTTTGAGTTTTGAGTGATGGAAACATCACCCAAAAATCAAGCCCAAATTTTTTTTTTTGGTAAGACTCATGCGTTTTGGAAACTCAGAGATGAAAACTGAGTGATATCACTCTAAATCATGGTGATCCAAATAAGCCCTCAATGACATAGGTTTTCATCCTAGTGAACCTAATGTTGGATCTTGCAATTAATAATGATAAATATATTTATTTTGGGGATATTTGAGAATCAAATTTGAAGAAATTACACTTCAGTCACCTTTTTTTTTTTTTTTTTTAATAGCAAATTGTTGGCCCTTCAAGTGCTCTTAAAAGACTTTAAAAAGCTGTATCTCTATTGAAGTTTTTCAAGTGGAATGTTGGCATCTTTACTGGCAGTATAGAAGATTATGTTGCATTTTGGAATATTGCCGTTACATGTATTTTAGCATTTGCAAATGCATCTAGGGTTATATGCGCCCTCGATCAAACATGTTCTTAGTATCACTCACTAATTAAATGACATGATGGCCATGCTTTCAAACCTGAATACTTAAAAAAAGGTGAATGATCTTATGTGATCGATGGAAATATGAGGATTATGGTAATGTATTATGCTCAATAGTTGATGGCATGAGTTGAGTACTTGAAGTATTGCCCTACTTAACCAAATATGGATTTTATTTCCTTTAATTCTTATGCTCGCTAGAAACAAATCGGTACACCAGTAGCAAATTGGTGCAATGCATGGAAACGTATCAATCTATATGTATATATAAAGAATTTCTTTTGAATGTAGACATTGTGATATTCAATTGTAGAAATTTTATTGATTTCTTAAATGATGAGCAACATAGTTATATGTTAGCTTTTAATTTGTTCTCAATAACCTATTTGGTCCTACCAAAAACCTTGTAGTTCAAATCTCTTTCATCTGTCATAATTATCAAATTATAAAAAAATAACCTATTGATCTATATACTCTGTACGTATTTATTTCATGGATGCTGTAAAAATTTGAAATGTTATTCAAATATGTATTCTCAAGCCATACGGTGATACAACTGCCTTCAATTATTCCTTATTTTTTACTAGTTTTCAATTTTCATTTACAAAATAAATTTATAAATAATAAAAAAAAGAAGAAGGAAAGAAAGTGCCTACGAACACCTAGCATCGATTGATATTAAAGTACTTTCAATAGCCATTAAAATCCGAAAGCTATCTAGTTCTAAACTTCTAATATATTGTATTGCTATGAAAAATGGAATCACCGATTTGTTAGCTTCCAAAATTCCTAAAGGAATCTTAGCCAAATAAAAATAAATGATTACAAAATGATGCTTCAATTTTAATTTGGATTGATCGATATTAGTATTTTCGGACAACAAATTCAAACCTTAAGCCCATCACTCCAGCCCACTAGCCTTGAGAGTAATTAGAGGAAACTGTTTTGTCCGGGCTGACAAATTAACCCCTAAGGCCCATAAATTTTACTAGTTAAAAGAACCCAGGTTTGAGCACATACATATTATACTGACGTTGTCACGTGTGAGTCGAAGTGCACAAGAATGTGACAGCTAAAATTAAATCCCAGGGAACCAGCTAGCAAGGCCGATGAACTTGGGCTTATTCAGTATACGGGAAAAGCCTAAGAAAAGCCCTACGAATGCTAAGTGCCAAAGAAACTGCTAAGAGCATCTCCTATAGATTAACCGAAATTATTTTTGGGAGAGCAAACTCAGAAAATCAGCTCCAATATATTCTTTAAAAGCAAAACTTTTCCAAATTTTTTTTGAAGTTGCTACAGTAGTTCTCTTGATATAGAGAACACTGTGGCAACTCCAAATCATTTTTCTCACTTAAAATAATCATATAGTTGAATAAAAAAAAGATTTTTCTTTCCTCACTTTCTCTTTCTTCCTCACTCTCTTCCTCTCTTCTTTATCTCAACGGCTACAAAATGCAGAACACAATCCAAACAAAAAAACAATTTTTTCTCATAAACCAAATGAAATCAGAACAATAAAAAAAAAAAAAAAGGAAAAAAGAGGGAGACCCATTTGGTTTTTGTTCTCCATTGGCTCTCTCTCTCTCTCAAATGAGATTTTTCATATTATGAACTTTGGTACTATTCATGGGTCTTACTACACTATTTCAACTAAAATTTATCTTTATCTACAATACTTTCAATTTCAGAAAAAAAAGAAGAAGATAGAGAATGTGTTGGAAAATGTATTTGAAAAAGTAAGTAAAAGGTAAAAATCACTGTTCATTCTCTAAACAGTACAAAAATTTGGAGAAATTGCTAAAGATGCTCTAAGACCCACAAACTGCTATTTTTGTAAGATTTCATGGTTGCTGCCCTTTCACACTCGCTAGTGCAAATCTTTCAGACTTGACCTTTTTGCATGTGCCTTACGTTTATTTCCGCAAAGAGAGAAATACATGTTACTTGCAACCAAGATAAATTTTTATATATCTTACTCTCTTTATATATTATTACATATATTATATAATATTGCTTAATATATATATATATATATATATATATATATATATATATATATATATATATATATATATATATATAAAAGTACTCAAAAATTAATGGTCTAAGCCTACTAAGAACAGTGATGCATTGTTCTTCAAACCAAGCTCAAATAATAGAATTTTTATAGGGAGTGGAAAAATAGTTCAAGTGCAATTCAAAATTAAGCTTAAGTCTATGGCCGAAGAACTCATAGTATTATAGAGGTGCAATTCAAGTAGTTGCTAAGAATAGTGCTCTCCTCGGGTTTTTCCGAGGATTGGTTTCTTATACATGAATATTCTAGGTTTTACACAATATCTCACACTATTCCCTTTACTCTATCTTCAAGGAGAAAATGTTTAGCCCCTTATTTGGGAAATTCCCCTCCTTTATATATCCTTCCTCTTTGCATCCTAGCCCTCTATCTGTATACTTCAAGGCTTTTTTCAGGATACTTGTCTCATCAAAGTTTTATTGAAGGTGGCAGAAGGGGCTACTAGCTGTGAAGTCATTGTTTAGGTGTTATTTTCTCATTAATGCAGCTAATAAGGTTGTTGCAGGTCATTCAATGCGGAGGAGAAATGTATACCTTTCCAGGAAGCTTCCTCCTGCCATCTTTGCCCCCCACATGGTCTTTCCTCTTCTCCACATGCTTTCATGAGACACTATCTTGTATCCACCCCTATCCTTTGGTTGGCAAATTCCTCGGAATTGATATACTTCTTCGGGCGGGATTATATGAGATACTCCGTGTTCTAATCCTCTTCAGTACTCAGACCTCCTACAATATATATATATATATTAACATGGGTTAATGTTGAATATAATAATTTGGGCATTTGACAAACATATATTTAAGAAATCTTGCTAAATATATTTGTTTAGCCTTGCTATACATATTTAGTTACCTCAACTTTATATGTTGCGTAGCCTAATACATTTCCTTCAATTTATTTATGTGTCATGGCATGTATTATTTACATATGAGAAAACTATTGGCTCATTAATTTATTATCTTGATCACTCATTATGTTATTTTACGCATAGGAAAAAACGTAACGGTAGCGGCCAAAGAACAACCCATTGGCACGAGTATCAAACTTGACTATGCCAAAGAACTTGAGTCTAGCCGCTGACACACGACATATGTCATGGCCACTAACAATGGATTCCAAATGATCCTTATTTTAAATAAATAATAAAATTATTATAATTACAAGAAAAATTAACTAAAATAACAAAAATAAACAAACAATGAAATAAGAAAATCCGGGGGGAAAAAACCTCTCATAGTGACAATAACTATTTTGACATAATACCAAAAGATTAAGAACTAAACTAACACATTTGAAACATTAGTAACTAAATTGATATATCTAGAACTTGAAGCAATAGTTACTAAATAAAATGATGGTTTAATTTTAATTTGGATTGATGGATATTGCAATTGACCCTTATTTTTAATAAGCTTTATTCATGTTAAAAAATTATGATCATAGTTACAAAAAAAATGAACTAAAATAGCCAAAATCACAAACAATGAATTAAGGAAATTATGGAAAAATGAAAAAGAATCCATCAGGATTATTTTGATACAATACTAAAAGGATAAGAATTAAATTAACACATTTAAAACGTCAAAGACCAAATTGACACATAGTATAAATGTTAGAAGCCAAAATGATAATTTACATGATTAAAAAAGAAAATAAAAATGAATTTAGAAAAAATAATAATAAAGCTTTGTTCACATTCTGATTGAAATCATCACACGGACAGAATTTAGAGAATGGACCAAAATGAGCCCAAATTTAGACCAATGTAGAATATACGGGTGATTTATATTGCCAATTTATTTAAGTTTGACATTCTATTCTTCCAAATCAGTAAGGTGTGATATTGAGAAGGGGTTTATCATTTGCTCCGTGACACTAACTGCCGTATGCAGTTTTGGTGTTCGCGTGTGAGTGTATTCCCTTATCTCATCCCTCTTCTCTTATATATAGGTGTGTGTGTGTTTCTCAAATAAAAAAAGAACTCAGTGTTGTCGAGTCATCCCACATCGATAAGGTGTGATATTGAGAAGGGGTTTATCACTTGCTCCACGACATTAACTGCCGCATGCAGTTTTGGTGTTGGCATGTGAGTATATTCTCTTATCTCATTTCCCTTCCCTTATATATAGGTGTGTGTGTGTTTTTCAAATAAAAAAGAACTCAGTATTGTGGAGTCATCCCACATCGGTAAGATGTGACACTAATTGTCGCATGCAGTTTTGATATTGACGTGTGAGTATATTCCCTTATATCATCCCCTTCCCTTATATATAGGTGCATGTGTTTCTTAGAAAAAAAAAAAAAAAAAAAAGGAACCTCTACCTGTTACAAACCCATTTTTTAAAAATTTCAAGACTAAAATCGTGTTTTCAACTCACTATTTTAGTAAAAAAAAAAATGTATGTATAATAGTGTGTGTAAAAAAAATTAAAAAAAAAAAAAAAAAAAAAAAAAAAAAAAAACCATAAACTAAAAGAAGAGAGTAAAGCCTAGTTTGTTATCTGTTCTACTTTTTTGCAGTTTGGTTCTTTTCTTTTATCTTGTTTATCCGTGACTTTATCATGTGTCAGGGAAAAAAAAAAAAAAAATTCTAGCTAAAATAGGTTGTAGTCATGATAATCAGTTAAATCTATCTCATTCTGTTTTGTTTAACTTAGGTGGCTAATTTCTTTAGTTTTTATCTCAAGATTTACACCTTAAAGATCAGATTTATCACTGATTAGAGAAAGCAGAATGCCTTGTCTACTGTCGGTCCATGGCCAATGGAATGGTGTACTGTCCGTCTGTCCCATTTAGTGCTCTTCAAGCATCTGGGTCTCATGACAATTTTTTTTTTTGTGTGGAATGTGCATGGGGGTTGCAAGAATTTCATGGTTTTAAAAGGGCACAAGAATGCATTTTTGGATCTTCATTGGACCACTGATGGATCACAGTTATTATCAGCCAGCCCTGACAAAACACGTACTGAGGGCATGGGAGATGTTGAAAGTAACAGGAAAACAAAGCAAGAAAAAGGCAGAATCGTTTGTGAATTCATGCTGTCCTTCTCCAGGAGGGCCACCAACACAATTTTGAGAAGAACTTGTTGAAGTGTAGCTGGTCATCTGATGGAAGCAAAGTCACAGCGGGGAGTTCAGATTGGACGGTTTACATTTGGCATAATACTTCTACGCGCATCTTTCATAAGCACCCTGGACGTACTAGTTCAGTCAATGAGTGTGTTTTCCATCCTGGTGAATCTATTATTGGATCTTGCAGTAGTGATAGATAGATTTATCTGGGGGAGACGTAAGAATCAAAACCTGAAGTACTTGCAACTTAATGAAAATTTTTGGGCCAACAGTTTGCTCTTTAAGTGCCCTTCAAAGACTTTGAAAAGGTTGTATCTCTACAGTACAGTTCCCCAAGTTGAATTTGGTATCTTTATTGGCAATGTAGAAGATTGTGTTCCATTTGGGAATGTTGTTGCTACATGTATTTGGCATCTGTAAATACATCTAGGGTTCAATGATCACCCCCTACATTCCTTCCTTTTTCAAATCAAAACTTGAAATTGGGAGGAATTTTTGTAGATTATCCTTGGTAACCACAAGTGGTGTTGTCTTACTCACTGATTAAATGATAGGATGTCCATACTTTAAAACCTGAATACTAGGGGCTCAACAATAATTTCATGTGAGTTTGTTTGCCAAGAGCATTTTTATTTAGCTTTTAGCTTATTAGTTTTTATACATCATTTTAAAAGCTCATTTTTCAAACACAAGTATACTTAGTATCCGTTTGGATACTGACTTTCATGTCTGTGTTTCGCGTTTCGCGTTTCGCCTTTTTTTTTTTAGAAGCGCGTTTCTGTCTTTTTCAGTGGGTCCCATGCACTATTCACGAGACCCATAAACATCTTTTTTCACCAAAACTTTCATTAAAGATGGGTCTGGTAGCACTATTTACACATTTAAAAATTATTTTGCTGCAGTGCTTTTAGTTTTCAATTTTCAACAAAATAAGCGGTATCCAAACACATCCTTAGTGTGCGTTTGGATACTGCATATTTTGCTGGAAGCTAAAAACTTATTGCTGAAAATATTGTAGCAAAATATTTTTTATTGCTCAAATTTTTGCACTTGGCTGGTTCATGAATAGTGCTGTGGATCAACCAAAAAATGCAACTTAGGAAAACGCAAACGCAATAAGCCTTAAACAAACGCACCCTTAGTCTATGGTACAATCAGTAAAAAGCCAAATAAGTTGAAGCCAATAGACAATAGCATGGTACTTCATAATTTCTCCTCTGTAATCGGTTAAAAGATAAAATCAATAGTTGGTGGCTTTTGTTTTTTAGGTAGTTGATGACCTCAATCGGAGGACGGGAAGCATTTCCCTGCTATGATAGCATTATAGATTGAATTTACTTTGATAATTATTATTTCTAGTGCATCAGCCTTTACATTAAATTTGGATTAAGATTGCTTACTATGATCCCTCCTATAGACTTTGCAAGAATGAGAGTTTTGTGTATTGGGTACCATCTATTTCAATTATTCTTACTAGTGCATATCATTACAATGTACGGAAAAGTATCAATCTATGTATATGTAGAAAGATGTATGGAAAAGTATCAATCTATATGTATGTATAAAGAATTTAATTGAGATACCTCTCAATTGTAAAAATTATAAGGTACTATATTAGCTATTAATTTGTTCTCAATCCTAGATACTTTGGACATATATTGCATAGATGCTGTAAAAATATTGTAACGTTATTCAAAACATATATATGCTGTTATAAATAACAGAATTCTGTTAAATTTGTTGACCAAAAACTAACCTTGTCCCACGTCACAAAATATCTCCACCTTGGCTTGAATTTGGTTAAGCCTCACAAACGAAACTTCTATGTTGTCTCCACCAAAGCCTCTAAGGGTTATTTCAAATTGCAAACGCCAATCAACTCAAAGCAGAACTTGCACTTGACCAAAGGAACTGACTTAGTCATCCTGTTAATTGGATTTTTTGCAATCCCAATCTTCTGAAGAATTATTCTCCCTCATCAATAATTTCATGAGTAAAGTAGAAGTGAACATCAATGTGCTTAGTTAAAGAGTAATAGACTTGGTTCTTTGCTAAATAAATGGAGCACCCTGACTATCACAAGATACACAAATGTGTTGCTGACGATCCCAAAGTCTTCAATCAAATAGTCTCCTTGATTGCTTCAGTCATAGCCATGTGTTCAACCCCAACAGTTGACAATGCAATAGTTGACTTGACTGCGGGGTGGAACTCCAACTCACTAGTGTTTGAGCAAATGTAAATAACTATCTTGTAGTAGAGCAATACTTATCTAGATCACTGGCATAGTCTGAATCAACGTATCTTGCTAAGTGTCTTCCAGCATATTTATCTGTTAAACTTCAAACCCAAGTCACCGGTTCCCAAAATATATCTCAACATTGACTTTACAACTTGACAACCACTGTGTTCGTGCCGGTGGTCCAACAAAGAGGCGGTCCCCTAATTTCCCTGGATATTGCATATAAGGACTAACCATGTTGACAGCTTCAGAAATGTCGAGCTAGCCAAGTAGATACCATTGCATATATGAGGCCGCCAACCAAACTGGAATTAGAGCTACCGCTGTCACAACAATAACAACACAAGGTACACGAAAACACACAAAAGAAATTCCTTTGAATTTCAATGTCAATGGTTTATCTGAATGACAAAAAAAAAAAAACAATGACAATAAATAATACTAGTAGTTCTTTAACGAGTAAACCATGACAATGAAAAAACTGTAACAATGACAAGAGGTATACCTTTAGTATCTAAGTGAGGTTTTAGAGAACGCAATTTATTCTCCAGATTGGAGTCTTATATACATGCAGCAATGATTTCTGCTCTAACCACCTCACTTCAAATTCAGATGCAATTTTTATAAGCTTTTGATGTTGTCCAAGACACCAGCCCAAATAATAGAAGAACAGAATGGCACTAAGGAGTGAGTATCCAACTCTTTCAACTACTCTCATCAGCAACAGAAGTTTATATTTACCTGGGATTCTAGCAAATCTGTCAACTTCAATACCTGTATAAGTATAACCAAATATTCAACATAAATTTAACCACAGGAAGAATATAATTAAATATGCTAGTGGGTATTTTGGGTTACAAGATAAAGTAACACAGTTAGTAATATTAAAGCTTAAAGCTCAAAATATGGACTAGGCATAAAGTTGCTCAGCCTTGATTAGAAATTAGCAATTATTTCTGCTTCTTTTTTAGTATTCATACTTGTATATTCTATTTTTTTCAAGAATACTGCATACTGTATCTTGTTTCAACTCAGCACTTTTAACGAGGCTTTAGAGTAGTAACCACATCTGAAATTGGATAAAAGCATAGTAAGATATTTTAGTCATGGCTGACTTCATTGATAATTTGATAGAAAGTTTAAGTCATATTTCTGAGTAATAAAATTAATTTCTATATTGAATGGTACTAATTGAATAATTGAAAGTAAAATTCAGTGTACAACAACATAATGCATCCTATATATATATATACACATACAAAAGTCAGCTTACAAAAAAATATGTTCATTGCCTTACCCACGCAACGTAGGCTAGTATCATTTGAAGTTTTGTATGAACTGGAGCACCCAAAAAATATGGCCTCTTAGTTAAGACAACAAGATTGACAAGAATAGAAGTCTGGAACAGACAACCAGATAATCTGTACGTTTTTAGACCCCTTAACACAAGTTGTTTAACCTAGTTATTTAGCCAAATGATTACTTAGATAAATTATTCAGATCTAGATTAAAACAATAACAATCATATCATGTAAATAATGTGGAAATATAAAGAACACATGATATGATAGCTTAGGAAAATCAAACTGGTAAAAAACTTGAAGATGATTTAACCTAGCTATACTCAAGGTAAAACAAATTCATTATAAAAGAATTGAAATTTGTACAATAAGACTAAAACCACTAACAGCCTATTGCTACCACATGTAGAACTTACCGACACGACCATGTGCAAACTCCGAATCCACGGACTTTTTCTCTATTAGGCCTTTGCAACACAAGCACCCACACTTGTGATAAAAAACACAAACTCTCCTGTTTGTGACTTTAAGACCACCCTTGAAGGTTTAAATTATTAGCATCTTTGATGACTAGAGAAAGCAGCAACTTCTACAATATCGGATCTTGAGATTCTTCAAGGAATAACACCGGTAGAAGACATGAGAGAACTTTTGGGTACAAAACCCTAGATATAAAAGAGGCACACTCTTCTCTCTTTGAAAAGCCTTATAAAAACGTGCTTATGGTTTCCTTTATATATTAGTAGTATTTTACTTGAAACTTAATACGTTTAAGTAGAGTTTGGGCTGAAATAGAATTCTGCAGATTCGTGTTTCGATAAGTCAAGCTTGTCTTTTGATTGATCAAACTAGACGGATTTTGAATTCTTCTTTCTGCAGCTTATATATTCTTGAGTCTTGACTTGTATCACCTTGAACATTTTCTAATAATACCTATAGACACTAAGATCTATATCTAGACAAATTTATGTTCACGATTTGTCAATTGTATTAAACTTTTAGAATCTAACATAATCTATTAAATGAAGCTAGTATTATTGACTACTCTAACATGAGTTCGGTTTTTACTTTGCCATTTAGGAAGCCGAGTCAGTATTATTTTAAAGAGGTGTCCTTTTATTATTGGTTGGGACTAAATGGGAGGACTAGCTTAGCTGTTTTCCTAGAGGCGCTAATAATTTATCCTTCTAAAGGTCTTAGGTCCCCGTTCCCTTCTTCTTCACATCTACACTCAATTTTATATTTCTAACTTCTTGTAGTGTGTTTGGTTGGGTGGGGAGGAAGAAAAATAAATAGTGGGAGCTAAGTGTTTTATCTCCAGATCCACTAAAAGTTTTCTCCCCAAAATGGAGAGAAAATTGAAGGGAGAAAATGGGCTGCTTAATGGACAAAAATATCCTTGTGCACTTGCACATGAGTTTTGTCTGTACATTGCTCTTCACTTTTTTTTTTCTTATGGCGTTGCCTCCTCCTCCTCCTCCTCCTCCTCTTCTTCTTCTTCTATATTCTAGATGTTGCCTCCTTTTTCTTTTTTTTTTTCCCTGGACTGCCTCTTCTTTCCTTTTTATTTTATTTACTGGGTAGGCTTCGTCCAATGTACGTTGCTCATATTTTTTCTTCTTTTACTTTCTTTTGTGTTTTTTTTTTGGTTGTTTGTCACTTTTTTTTTTAATTGGGCATCATTTTTAACAAGAGTACATGAGTAAATTTATACAAACTTACTTTTTCTATCCCTCCACTTTTTTACTTCCAACCAAACAAAAATGAGAGAAATTAAAATCTTTTCTATCCTCTTATCATTTTCTATCCTCCAATTTTTCCATTATTCCAACCTAATGGACCCTTAATTCTTTGTTTCATCTATAATACGGCCTACTTTGCACGACCATGCCCAATAACATAAGCACATTAACATTTGGAAGAGCATATTACTTCTCTTTAGTTAGTAAAGTCTTATGTTGTAGTACATAATGTTTAGGATTGAATCTATATATTACTAAAAGCTGAAGTGTAGCGTTTAATGCTATTGCGCTCACGTTGAGCCACATCAGCATCCACGTCATTATCTTTTTTCTTTCCATTTTCTTGTAATTATTTTTAATATTTTTTTATTTCATATTTACACTTCTCCAACCTTTCTTCTTCTCTTACCTTTTCATCTCCCTACTACTTCTCCAACCTTTCTCCTTCCCTCACCTTCTCATCTCCCCACTACCCTCTACATTAATATCATTCTTCATCTTTCCCTTCATCTTTCTCTATTTTTGTCTCTTCTTATTCACACTCTCTTATTATAAATTTGTCACTATTTCTTTCATTCTATGCATAGTTTTCCCTTACAAAAAAAAAGTTTTTTCTCTCTCTCTCTCTCTCTCTCTCACACACACACATACACACACAATTTATGGGTGGATTTTTATTTTTTTTATTTTTCTTGCATCTTCGCTTTAGGTTAATAATTTTTTATATTCTTTAATCTACTTTAGGTTAATGCGATTCAGTTTTTTTATTTTATTTTAATTGTTGTGTTTATTTTTTCTCTCTTTGATTGTTAAATTTTATACTATATCGCGTTATAAAAGATTAAATATAAAAATATAATATTCTACTACATAGCATGGTTTGGATAATTTAATTTGATAGTTATTGTGATTTGATAGCATGATTTTTATAATGCTCAATTTAGATGTTAAACTATCAGACTTTAATAATTTTTGTTTATTTTTTAATCATTTGTGGTGGACAAAGTACTTTTAGTAATTGTATTAGAAGTACTCTATAATATCATTTATTTAGAGAAAATCAAAGATTGGCTAAACAAGTACAAAAAAGTATCAAATTACTTCTTTTCTAATTCAAAACCAAGGCCAATTCCTACTTCTTCAAATCAAAGTAGGGATTTTCCTTCAACTTCCTTTTGATTTAGTTTGGGATTAAGCCAACAACCCTCAACATCAAATCAAATACATCCAATCACACATCCAACTTGGAGACATCAAGATCAAGCTTCATAGCCCTTCGAATCGTAAACCTACTTGGATATCGAATCAGAGGAGTTTATTGTATTCTTTCATTGTAAAGAGTCATACAAAAATTGTATCCATATATGTAAATCAATACAAATTGATCATTCATTACACTATTTCATGACCATGTGATTTATATTTACGAAATTTGTGTACAAAGGGTCAAAGTGAAACCCTTTCAAATCAAATCTCCCCGAGTAGAATCCGAAACTAGGACCAGTCAATTAACAGCTAACCACTGTACCACTGAGCTACTGAGGAAAAACAGGAAATTAGAAGCATCATGAATGGGTTCGAGATGGATAAGGGTACAAAGTAATGCTCTTGTTGGACCTGAGAATTCCATAATTGAATGCTAACTCTGTGAATGTTAACAAGAGCTCTAAAGCTAGACTTTTAAAAACTTGAATGTTGGTTGAAGCTCTTCAATAATAGAATGCTAATATTAATCTTGTTCTAGTGAATTATTACTTTATTGTGATGCATTAGCATACATAGTTTTATTACCTATTGAGAAAGAATTTCCCTTGCCTTCTGTTATGTTGCAAAAGAAAAAAGAAACATCTTGGGGAGAGAAATTGACGTACCTGAACTTGTTTGCACATTAATGCATTTCAGTTCTTTCATAGGACATGGTTGAATTTAGTATATTCTTTGATGTGCCAAAATTTGAGACTAAGTGGAACCTGTGTTGCTAATTTTGGTGAGCATCCTCAATAATAAATGTCATGGAATCTAACCAATTCATTCACAAGAAACAGAGCAACCAAAATTTACAAATTCAAAAAGCTTCAAGGAAGCCACCATACTCATGAATATTGTGTAGCTTCTCAAGTGGCAAGTTCCTTGTAATTGTAACGGCCCAATTGAAACAAGAATATGCCATCCTGCCACACTGTTGGAGTATGTCATGCATCTTTCCCTCTTCTAATTGGTTAGGGGAGTAATCAAAATCTCTTGGCAGAGTTGCCATTCATACAGTATAAAACTTTCAAATCATATCTATGAATAATAAAACCAAATTTTAAACCAAATGGTAATTTGAATAATAGCCAATAAATATTATATATGTCCACTACCTTATAATAAGGTAGTGCAGAAATTGCAGCATCCAAACCAATTGGCCTTTTTGTTAAAGCAAACCCTAAAAAAAAGAGAAGAATAAAGCTGACATTAAATGAAGCAAGGAAAATATGGAGAAGAACTTATTTCAGAAATTATTTTAACAATCAATCAACATTTAAGATGGCTTTTCACCTGATACACACCTTAGAGTTCAGTAAAGTTCAGATGTTGCTGAAACAAAGAGCTCTAGGTTAGCCAACCATAACAACAACAACAAAAAAGTTAAAGAGATTTAACAGGGGGATGACTGATTAGAATTTGGTTTAGTAGAAAAGATCCATTGCTAAGAACATAGGAGATGGAAGAAACCATGATGTAAAAGCTGGAAAACTTAAACTCACCTGCTATTTTGTTGGTCAACAAAGGCAGTGCTACCATGTAGAGTAAACTTGTAAACATTTGTAGATATAGACGCAATATTATTCCAATTGGCCAGCAACCAAAAATTTCACACAGGTTAAAATGAAGAAGAAGAAGAAAAAGTAATATGGCTTACCAAAAACTGCGCAAACTTGATATCAGACTTAAAATGAAAAGACCTATCTTTTGATTTGAATCTCGAGTTGCTCTTCTTTCTTGGGGACATTATAGACAAGTCAAATGAAGAAATATCAGTTTTTTTTGCTCAAACCCTTTGTCAGCGCTTGATGTTTGAAGGGAATGCAACAGGTTGAGAGCCTGTTGATCAAATGTGACCTTTTATTGGAACATTCAAAAATAACTAGCACCCGTAATTTAATGAGGCACTGCACCATATCCAGTATTGGTAGATATTCCAGCATCTTGCAACTGTTAACAGACATATGATGTATAAATGAAAGAGTCCCCAACTACAGAAGAAAAAAAATTCCATTCTTTCTAATTTTGTGGTTTTAGCAATTAAATATTATGGTGCTGTGTGTTGAAGTAGATGAGGCAGAGGCTTGATGTGTGCATAAAATCCCTATGCATTTAGCCTTGTCCAACAAAAAATGATCTTTGGTCCTAACACACTAGGCATTATGCTATAATAGCGATGCTTGGGATTCACTGTCTAATGAAAACAACAATACAACTGCAAATAAACCAAAAGTAGAAATAAAGCATTCATTACAATTTACCAAATATCTATCATTGAGCTCATCTGTAGTCTTAAAGTGTGAAAGAGAAAATCTCAAAGGTGCATAATTTCATTCCAATACATTGAAAATACATAAGAACAAATAAAAAAAATGGGCAGCATAGAAAAAGATAGATTAATACTAACCTTCAAGAATCCAACTTCAATGACAATTATAACATTGCACAGGGTCCTCAACCTCTGACTGCCATCAATTTGCCACTAAATTTGAACCTAACAAAGAAGAATGAATTTAAGGTAGAATATTAGAAGATAAAGGATGGTGCCTGACATGTGAAACCAAGACCTACGACCTCACCTTTTATATTTTAGAAATCATGGAATTCGGTAAAAGAATAAAGAACCACCCTATTGCAGTTTGAGTTTGGTCAGCAGAGCTCTGACAAGTATAATTGTATATTTTTCAACATGATATATTATTCACTAAGATCACCCCTTTTATTTTATATTTATTTTTCTTTCACAAAATGTTTGGCAGATGTTATAAATCTTGATTTTTTAGAATCATATATAATGTGTGTTTTTGGTAAGATATCAATCATGATGAAGGGGTTCAAGATGGAGCAGACTTTAAAGTACTAGATAATTGCATAATACAATGCTAAGACTGTGAATGTGAACCACGACTCTAAAAGCTAGACTATTAAAAACTTGAATGTTAACTGAAGCGCTTCAACTACAGAATGCTAACTAATAGTAATCTTATAAGTGTGAATTATATTTTTTCACAATGCATAGGCATACATAGTTTTATTTAACTATTGAGAGTGAATTTCCCTTGCATTCCGTTATGTTGGAAACAAAATATAAGAAATGCCTTGGGAGAGGAATTGAAGTACCTAAACTTTTTTGTTCATTAATGCATTTCAGTTGTTTTCCTTCTTGCATGGCACCCACGAGATAACCTACACGCATAACATTTGTTATATGGTTCCTTAGAAAAAAGAAGAAGAAGGAAATGGAGTTTACGGTAAAAGAAGAGGAGGAGATCAGGTTTAGATGGACTTACCGCACAATTTCTGTATAATTGGAATATGGAAAAATTGGCGTTGAATATTGTTTGCAATTATCGAAAGAGATAACTCCATTTTTTTTCTTCTTCTAAAACAAAATAAAGAATAAATTAAAAAAATTAAAAAGATTAGGGAAAAGTGAATAGAGGAACACTGAAATTAGGGGTAACATACCGCCCATCTGTCTTGGAATAATTTGCACAGCTACCCTTTGATATATTCATCATCGATACAGAGACAAGAGATGTCGGAAATTTTGGACCACTCTGCACCGCTCCCCTTTGCGCATCTTTCTTTTAATTTGGGGCAATCATTAATGTCTAACCTGCCGCGTTGTATAAATTGCTTTGTTGGCAGATACACCAAGTTTTTGCAACGGTAAAGTTGCAACCATTGAAGAGAAGAAATGTTGCCCAACCATTCAGGCAAAGTTTCCATTCCATCAAATTCCTTTATGGACAGCTTATAAATAGCAGTGAAGTGTTGAATTTCGTCCGGGATAGAGTCGAGTTGAGTCCATCCATATAAATATAGATGTTCAAGGGACGCATGGAGGGAAGTCATGGAACTGAGAATGGAGAAAACATCCAGTTCTTCGCAAAACCCACCTATCGACAAACTATTCAAGCGGCAATCCCATAACCACTGTGGTAGACGCGTCAACTTTTGGCATTTGAAAATATCTACTTGGGTAAGAGAACGCACTTCTCCTATATCTGGAATAATCTTCAGGTTGGGGCATCCGGAAATTTCTAATTGAGTAAGAGATCGAAACTCTCGTAGATCTGGAATCAATATCAGATTAGGACAATCATTTATGCTCAAATCTTGAACAGACGTACAGAATTGCAACCCAGTTGGGAGAACTTCATCGCCACATGATATCGCCAAGTGTCGAAGAAGGGATGCGGCAGCTTGTATACTTGGAAAAGACATCAACTTAGGACAACCCTTTACCTCCAACGTTTCAAGGGAACTGAGGTTGTGCAAGGCCTCCGGAATTTGACTCAGTTCCCCACATTTTTCTATCTTAAGTGAACGTAGAGAGGTACAAATAATCTGCTTTGGCAGAAAAGCAAGTTCTGACACTGAAGAAATATCAAGGGATGTGCGTGTTGTGAGCTTACTGCAAATCTTTTCAAATATTGTGCTGCAAACTCCACCAATCTCTAATTTATTAAGAGATTGAAAAAGACATGGAGCACTCATCAGTTGAGGACAGTCTTTAATGGTCAACTCTTCAAGGCAAGGAAACACGACACGCGCTGCTGTCACTTCCATAACATCCTGCCACTCCACTAGGCAGTTCATGTTCTTCAATTTGAGTTTTCTCAATGCCGGGAACAATGCATTTCTGTAACTGTCATCACTGTACATGGTGTAAAACTTAACTCCTATGCAGGTCACTTTATCCATTCCCTCTATAACAAGAAACTTAAGGCAGGGTAGATGTCCGAGGGTGGGAACTTCCTCACATTCTGTGCAACCGGAAAAATTTATTTCAATCAAATTGTCAAAAAGCGACAAAGCATCCTTTGCATCACAACTTCTCAACATCCATGATGGGAATTTCTTTCCACCGAAGTTTCGAATACATAAGGATTTCAAATTTTGATGAGGCTGGAGGCCTTCCAACACGTCTTCTTCATTATGGTAATTGACTTCTTTTCTAGTTCTACTATAATCCCAGTAAAAACCTAACTCGTCTATTTTGGCCTTTTCAGCTAAATTTGCACCTCTAGCTTCTTCTTTATCTCTCACATTCTCTAGATCCATGATGCCCAATACTCCACGAAGTTGATTCAACTGCCCCAATTCTCCGATTCGATGACCTGCTTCTTGTTGCACAAAGAAAGATGGAAACGTTTGTAGACATTTCAACTGCCCAATATCTTTCAGTAAACTCCACATGTCAACACAATAATTAACACAAATAGATCTCAAGTTAACCAAATTTTTTAGATCTTTTGGAAGCTCATTGATACTATAGCAATCTCTAATATTTAAAGTTTGCAAATTGTAGAGCTTGGTGATGGACTTTGGCAATGCTTTGATGTTAGGACATGAGATGTGGAGAAACCTCAAGTGTATTAACCGACCGATTGATTCTGATAACTCAATTATGCTAAACCCTGACAATTTCAGAACACGCAAGCATTTAAAATTTGATAACATGTTGCCAAACACATCAGCATTTGAAACAAGTGTGCGCAATCTCCTAACATTGACTTTTGAAAAAGAAATTCTTGGTACTATTTCTCCTTCAGATTGGATAGATAAACGTCGTACATGACTAATATCATCCATCGAATCTTCCTTTACAATCAAGGTTTCCAATTTTGAAATTGAGAGGGTAAAATCATGTACCAAATCATGCATTTTACAACTCACAATATTACCATATTTATCTTTTTCCGCATCTTGCAATAAGGAATTTGCTACCAAGATATCAAAATACATAATACCAATATCCTCCATCACCAAATCACTTCCTTGAGATGGTTGAAGGAACCCTTCAGCCATCCAATATTGAATTAATTCTTCCTTGTCCATAACATAATCTTTAGGAAAAATTGAACAATATGCAAAACATTGTTTTAAAGATGGTGATGAAAGATAATCAAAACTTAATTTTAATATTGGTAACATGTCATTGCTATCATGTAGGCTACTCCAAAATTCACTATTTTGAATTGTCAACCATTGACTTTTAACCTTTTTTAGTGACATTGTCCCTCCCAAAACTTTTGCTGCTAATGGAACCCCTCTACATTTTTTAGCAATGTCTCTTCCAATAGCCTCTAAATCTGGAGTTAATGGAATTGTAGACAACCTTTTCTGGATTATGGACCAACATTCATCATCATCTAGTTTTTCTAATTGATGTCGAGGAAGTGTTTCCATAATTTCTGCCACCTTGTGACTACGGGTTGTTACAATAATATTGTTTCCAAAATTTGAATTAATTCCTAACAAACAACCCCTTAATGCATCCCATTTCAGAAAATCTTCATTCCAAACATCATCAAGAATGAGAAGATATCTTTTTCCTTGCAACTCTTTTTGAAGGTTTTGAAGTATTGCATCCTTAATTTCTAATTGACTTGGGATACCAGTAAGGGATTCAAGAATCCCTCTTAAAATCCTTTTATCATCAAAATCATCAGAGACACATACCCATATTTTCTTATCAAAATAATTCTTTACTAGCTCATGATTGTACACTAGTTTTGCTAAAGTTGTTTTTCCCAAACCTGCCATTCCTACTATGGGAATGACTGAGAGTTGTTGACCAGTTGTACTAGTCACTAACTTCACTATTTCTGAAACACTATCTTTCCTTCCTACAACTTCTGAATGGTCAAGAAATGAATCTGTCTCTCGGTTTGGTATAGTCTCAGGATTACCATTTACTGATCCTGCTCTAATAAGTCCAAATCCATTTGCTTCATCATTAATCCTTTTTAGCGATTCACGAATAGTCTTAAATTTGTTGGCCATCTTGATACGGAATGCAATGGGGTTTGAAAGTGAAAAGAAGAAGCATACCTTTCTCTTCATTTGGTTTCGGATCTCTACCTTTCGGCGGAGAATCTCATAAGCAAGCTCATCCAGCACATCATCAGCATCATAAGCAACACCTTTGAGCCTCTGTAGCCAACGCATCACGAACCGGTTACTCACTTGCTTTCTCTCTGCATCAGCTAACACATCTTGAATCATCTCTACTGACTCACGAAGTTGTATCAGCTCCTCCTCGAAACCCCAAGCAAGGCCGATTTGCTCAGTAGCAAGTGAAATCAGTTTGCCTAGTATTTCCTCGGCAACAACATTAAGGACAGTCTCAGCCATCTTTGGTTCGGTAAGTCAGATATGAGGTGAAAGTATTTGGACGCAACAGAATTGTGATGTTAACAGAAACTTGCATACATGTGTTTTTTACGTTTATAGGGAGCCTAATGGGATGCGAACAGAACCATATTCGTTTTCATTATTTTTTGGTCTAAACTACCCTTGCTTTTAGAAGAGGAGGTTTACCTTTTCAAAATAAATATTTAAATAAATAATAATAATAATAAAAAGATGAGGTTTACCCAAATTTAAAATATAAAAAAAAACGAAGGGGAGAACTTTTTTTTATTTCTTTTTTCTTAAGTGGGGAACATCTTCCATCACACGTCTATTTTTTAATATAAATGGATCATTATGGGATGGGACATGTCATAAACATGTGCCGCAGCTTGTACATCATCATTAAGATTTGGTTAGATCTTGTGGATTAGATTAAGATCCGTGCAATATTTTGAGTATTATAGCATATGCAATTTCCCAGCTTCCACTCACATTTTTTTTTACTATTTTTATTTTTTAAATTTTTTCTCACATTATTTTTTTAATGATTTAAATTGAAATTTACTTTTTTTAACTTTCAATCTTAGACTTCTTTTATCACATACGGAATCTCAATCCAAATTTTGTTATATAGATTCCACACACATTCTTTTTGAAATTGTATTTTGAATCCCCAATTTGAATTAAATTTGTGAAAATACAATTTCATAATTTTAACTAAAATTGTATTTTTGAAAAATGGATTTACTGAAATTGTGTTTTGAATCCATAATTTGAATTAAATTTGTGAAAATGCAATTTCATAATTTTAACTAAAATTGTATTTTTTTAAAAATGGATTTACTAACGTGTGCCTTTAGGGCACACATTAGTAAACCATTTTAGAAAACTTTTTATGGAAAAACAAAAAAATAATTAACTGTTTTGATAGCTTTTTCAATTTCTCATAAAAATTTTCTCAAAAAGGATGATTAATGTGTGCTCTAAGGGCACACATTAACTGGACCCTTTCAAAAAAAAAAACATTTTAAAGGAGTGTGTATAAGGAATTGAGGATACCAATTTTGCCCCACCCCACAAAGGTAGTTGGGGTGAGAATGGGGTGAGATTTTTGTCCATACCCTGGGGCGAGACGGGGTAACGATAGGTTTAAGCTATTTATCCCCCGCACCACACTATGGTGGGAAAAAAAGTAGAAATTATTTTTGAAGATCTAAGCAATGTGTATTTTGTTATGTATTAAGACTTTCCCCAAAATTGGGAGGATTTAGACTGATATGAATTAAATTTTTTGAATTTTTTAATAAAATTCTCAAAATATCCCTATATATTTAGTCATTTATTATAAAATATGGGTCTAATAGTAATATTTTCATACAATGATTTCATTCATTTCATTTTATGTTACCCCCAAACAAGGTTACTTACCTTCTATTCATTTACATTCATTTATTTTAAAATATCCAAATAAAATAACTTAATTTTATTCTGTAATTTCTTTTCCATTCATTTTTCTTACTTAAATACATTTAGTTCCATTCTATTCTTTTATAAACTTCCAAATGAAGGCTTTAAGATTTGTGACTATGCATATATTTGTTCAAATTTTGTGTCAATCGGATATTATTTACTATGTGATCTACAAGTTTATATTTTATGCATAATTTTAAACTACAAAAAGTTGCAATTTAAAAAATTTATTGATGAGATATCTATTGATTTTTAATTTTCTAGAAATTTTGCAAGCATGGAGGATATAAGAAGAAGATATAATCCAATGATGGATTTGTCAAAATTCACCTCTAATAAAAAGATATTAAGTATTGTAGCCTAAAGTTACAACCAATTTTGTAGCTAAACTTTGTCCCTCAATTATCAATAAAATACAGAGTTTTCGACAATGTTTCTCTAATAGATTCTAGCTTATCACCTCGTGGATTCGAGGTTTACTACCCAGAAATTAACAGTTTAATTTCTATTCATCAAAGAGAGTATCGTTCGTGCTTTCTTTAGGCTTCTGAGACATCAATATGCCAGGATACAATTAAAATTAGTTACAATTATATATGTATGGTGTTTCAAAATTTCCTACCTAAATTTAGTATTATTCTATTCATTCTTTAAAAACTTTGCTAACTTTTGTAAAAGGGTATATTAATACGCAAATTATTCCTCTTTAATCATTTAATTGCGATTTGTTGAACAACTAATATATTTAGTTTTTAACTTTCTTCTTTATTGCTATACAATGAATTTTGTTAATTATTATTATATTTTTTTGAATAAGCTAAAAAAAATTTATTATAAAAATCTACGGAAAACATAGTTGTCAAAATCGCGATCTGGATCGTAGGATCGCACAATTTTACGATCCCACCTCACCAAAACGTTTAGGATCACACTAGGATTGTACGTAGGATCGTGTAGGATCATATAAGATTGTAAGATCGTATGGGATCCTACCGATCCTACCAAAAACATAAATTTTTGCTTTTTTTTTTTTTTGGGATAACTTTTTTACTTTGATGAAGTTTTAAGGGTTTTTTTTTTTTTTTTTCATGTTGTGATGGTATGACTTTTTATTTTATTTTATTAAAATTATGTTAACCTAAGAAAATCTTGTTTTCAAAATGAAGAACTGCTTCATCATTTCCAATTGAAGAATTTGATGTTGGCTTTGCTATTTTTTAAGTTATAATATTGTTAGATTTGTTTGATCAATATACTAATTTGTGTTCTAATATTATTAAAATATTTGTTATATATAATTTTATCAGTTATGCTTAAATTTGTATATTGATTGATTGATTTTTTTTTAGCATGCTCTTTAATTGTTGTTAAGTGGTATAACCTGAATAGTTGAGTGTGAAATTGTATCTTGATGTCTTTTGCAACTCTAGTGTACAAATAAATAATGTCTACATAGATGATGAAATGGATGATGATGATTAGAAATTTAGGATGGTGGTTATAAGAACCTTAGAATGGGAATAATTAAATGTCCATTTTACCTTAATATTCATCTTACTTTGGAATTTCATATTGTAGTTAGCTAGTTTTCATTTGCTAACTTATTTTGGATTTCAAACTTGGAACCTAAAATTTGAAAAATATTTTCCATATGTTTGATAAATATTTTGGTATTTGGTTGCTAATTAAACATTTATTGAACTTTTTAAATACATTGGATCAAAACTTAAATATATTTATTTTGTTAGTATAAACAGCGATGTATGACATGCAAATTACATCATATGATGCAAATCTTAGTTTTTTTATGGATGAATTTATAATTTACGTGATTATTCAACATATAGAGTCATTATCAATGTGTTTTTTGCTTTAAATCTAAAAAAATGTAGGATCTTTTGATTCACGATCCGATCCTACGGTCTATGATGTCACCTACCTTTAATGATCCTACGTAAGATCCCGATTTTGACAACCTTGACTAAAAATGCATAATCCATTTAGTATAATAAAACTTTCATTGAAATTTATATTTGAGTTACAACTATAAATTTTAGAAAAAATATTTTAAATTAGTTTAAAAGAGTCAAAGTACTTTTAAATATACTTACAATTTAAAATTGAAGAGAAACTTGGTAGAAAATTAGGGTAGAATTGAAGTCAAACTTAGGAGACTTGACACATATATTCAAAATTAGAATAAATTAGCTTAATCCTTAGGTGAACTTTCATAATCTATATATATATATATTTAAAAGTTTAAGCATAGCATTTATTGTTCCTATGCCCTTGTTAAGTTACATCAGCAGCCACATCACTATTTTATTTTACTCTTTTGGTTTTTCATCTTTATTGATTGTCTATTGCAAAATTAATTCTTTGTGGTTAAATGTGATGCATACACGCCATCATAAATTGTAACTGTCTATTGTATATATTGAAAGCTCCTTTCAACATTAAGTGTCATTTTATTTTCATCCTTACACACACGCGCACACGCGCACACACACACACACACACACACAACACAACACAATAAATTTTGCTACTCAATCATTGAGCTACATTATCTACTTATTTTTTTACCTTTTCTTTTCTTTTTAAAACTTTTCTTCTCACTACTCCAACAAAAAAAAAATAAAAAAAATCATCTCCCTATTAGTCCTCACCTACAGTTACACTTAACTCTTCCCTTTCCTTTTTGCCTTTTTACGTCCCCCACTGCTCTCTACTTTACCATTACACTTCTTTCATCATTTTCTTTTTCTTTTAACTTGACTCTTCTTCTTCCTATTTTATTTGTACAAATTTGATATCATTCCTCTTATTCAATCCATATTTTTCTCACAAAAAAAATGTGAGTGCTCTCTCTCTCCTCTCTCTATACTTTTTTTTTGTTGAATTTTTGTTCTTTTAATAACTCTGATTAAGGTTGATATCATTCCTCTCATTCAGTCCATATTTTTCTCACAAAAAAAACTATGAGTACTCTCTCTCTCTCTCTTCCAACTATGATTAAGGTTGATGTTTTTTGAAAAAAAAAAATGTTTTGGTATTGTGTTTTTTTAATTTCCCATCTGAAAGTCTGTTCTCTCACTTTTATAACTTTGGTTGAATTTTGGTTTAGGTTAATACTTAGCTTTTTATTTTTGGAAATAGGAATTTGATTTTATATCAAAACACATTTTACATGGTTATGAATTTGAATATGCCAACCAATTATTTGAATAATAAATCTATATATATTTAATAGCTAAAGCGTAGCATTTATTATTGTTATGCTTCTGTTAAGCCATATCACTATTTTATTTTACTTTTTTGGTTTTCTATCTTTATTGATTGTTTATTACAAAATTAATTCTTTGTGGTCAAATGTGCTGCACTGCACGCAATCATAAATTGTAATTGTCTATTGTATATATTGAAAGCTCCTTTCAACATTAAGTGTCATTTTATTTTCATCCTTATTGATAGACCAAGAATATACTGACCCCTTTGATAACTTAATCAATTAATTAGCCAAATGAAATTAATTTGATTCAATTACATGCAATAAGCATGGTAGCACAAACAAATCACAAACTAAGTTAAATGCAGCAGAAAATAAATTTAACACAAGTGATTTGTTTACGAAAGTGGAAAACTACCAAGGCAAAACTCCACCAGATGAATTTAAGGTCACCACTCCTGAGAATCCACTACTATCAAAACAAGCGGTTGCAAGTAAAAGGAGTCCCAGTATCTAATACCAACCTATAGTTGAACATTTATCCCAATATCCAATTGGACTTGTGATGTAGTGACAATCTCTCATTTCAATGCACAACTCCCATACGTGACTAACCAATTGATGCACGAATCTAAGTACGTGACTAACACACCAACTTGAGGAAGATGTTGGCTGCAAAGTTCTTCAGTTCATCCAATGATAAAGATCAAGAAGCTCCTTGGTTACAAAACCCTTGGCGCAAAGACGCAACAGTTTCTACAAGGAATATAATGAACTAGGGCAAATTCTGTCTCCAATCATAATTTGCATGCACAATCAATTTGCATTGAGTTGCATCACTTTGCATCACTTAAGATGGTCCTTAAAATAATCCTTATATATATCTAGGGTTGTGAGAATAGAAACCCTATACAAATACACATGGATATGCGTGAAATCATATCTGAAAATCTAAATTTTATAATTCTCGACAGATACAACTTCTGTCAAGATGCTATCGATAACCATCATTAAACCTTGATGGATATGACTTAGTCAAGCTATTTGTTGAGCTTTAATTATTGGCACTTCCTCACTTATTTCTTGGATAGATTTACATGACTTCAATACTAAACTTGAACTCTTATTTCTTGAAGTACTAAACTCATCCTAAATCTACCCAATTACAAGTAAAGTGCATTTTATCAAAGGATTAGCCAATTTACATAACATATGTCTCTAACAATATCCACATATGTCCTTACAATCTGCCATTTTGACAATCTGTGACAAAACCACAATAAATAAATGAAGTATGAGAGAAGTCTTAAATCACTAAACTCATAATTACTTGTTAAATACAATAAAATATAATCCTAACATAAGCTCTTGAAAAACTTTGCAAGAAGAGAGTTCATGGCATGATAGATTTTCACAGCTTGTCTTTCTAAAACACTTTAAGTAAAACTCATCAAGGCATCTTAGTGTGAAACAGAAATAAAGGACTGCATACATAAAGAAACATGTGTATAAAGATAGATAATAAACAACACATGGAGAGATAGGTGAATAAACATACATGATCATATATATAAATGAGAAATAAATATAATGTATGTCATAAATAAATGGTCACAAGACCGGTGTACAAGAGGATAATGTAATTACAGAGAAAGAAAAGAAAAGAACCTAAAATACTCATTACATTCCTCAAAAAATATAGACACTCCCCCTAACAAAAATGTCTTATGCTAACTCTCCCCCTAGATACAAGACTACTCTCATCATCCCAAAACTACTTCCCCTTTTTGTCATGACAAAGGGTAAGTCATTGAGAGGTCGTCATCTCCTCGTCACTGGAAGAGCTAGCATCCTCATCCTCATCCTCATCATCGTCACCATTAGCAGTATCTTCATCCTCAGAAGACTCTAGAGAAGGAGATGGAGAAGCAATGAAGCCACCAAGGCGAGCCTATCATCGTGCAATATGACTGACATAGGTGTTCACCTGACACAACTCATCATTGAGAGTGTCAAGGCGAGCATCCATATGCTGAAACTGTGCCATGATTGCCTCGAGAGTTACACCACCCGTCGAAGAAGAAAGACTAGAGGTGGAAGGAATAGTGGGGGCTGGAGGATCCGTCATCTCGATCCACGGCCGCTTCGGTCAACGCTGGGCCTCACTCTACTGAACAAAAGCCGCGTTGATGGCACCCATGACAGTATAGAGAGGAGAATCAATGATAGGGATAGAAAGATGGCGAAAGATCCGTATGATAGCTGAAGGAAAGATGAGCTTATCACAGGTCGTCGTATCCCTGTAGACATCTATGGTGGAAGCGATAAAGTGAGAAGGAAAGTCTATAGAGAGGTCCTCTAAGAAGGATAACAAAAATCGAGTACGAGGCTCTATGATGGAGTTATAGTGAGACAGTGGATGGAGAATGAATGCCATCACCATATTTAGGAATCTCGGACCTTTACCAAAGCCCAAGTATAGGGTGTTTTGGCACTCACCCCATATGGAGGGTGTCTCACAAAAGTGAGACAAAAGCTTGTCCTTGGAAACAGTCCTCAAACGTTGACAAGTGAGGTAGTCAGGATGCGCTACCCACAGGACGTGTTGTATCTTGGATACAAGATTTGGAGTGACTATGATGCGTGTACCTCTAATATGCGTAGCAAACTGAGGTACAGAGGTATTGATACCATGCATGTTGGAGTAAACTCATGTATGATCACGATGGGACACCTTAAGGGTATCTCACGAAGAGGTTCCCATCCTTGAGTGTGAATGACAACGGGTAGAGGAGTGTCGACAAAGTCTGATGAAATCACATGGCGCTCTGGATGAAAGCCATGTTTAGAAAAGTTCTTAGAGAAGTCTTGATGGGCCTTCTCATCACCGAATCGAACTTGAAGAGGGGGAAGATAAGTAGAAGATGATGACCCAGAATAAAAAGGAATCTGAGTCGGAGTAGATTTGTGCTTGGGTACCATGTGTAGTCTATCCGAGAGAGAAAGGACAGAACACACAATCACAAAAGAGTACAAAAAAGGAAAAGAAATGGTACGTATGTATGAAATATACATGAGCATGTGACGTGCTAAAAATAATTGCATCATGCGTTGAAACCTAATCCAAACCTATCAGCACACAATTTCCAATATACAAGCACACATCTAAATGCATGAAATATTGTGAAAATGTTAATGGAATGCAATGCATGATCATATAGCATTAAATAAACAACACCCAACCCAAAACTTTCACAAAAATCTCAAAAACCCCAAAAGTTTCAAAGAAAAACCCAAAAACCTAGGTCTAATGCGTGAAATGCATGAGAAAAGAGGGATTTGGAGTTCATATCACAAGATTGAAGCTTCATTAGGCCAGAAACTTGAAAGGAGTGGAGAGGAGAGTGAGAGGAGAGTGTTTGGAGGGAGAGAAATGATTTTCTATTGAGAGAGGTGAGAAAAAATGAAATCTGATTTTGCGTTGAACATATATATAGAAATCGCAACTGGATGGATCAAGGAGTTGTCGAGATCTATTAAGCACTAAATCTCGACAGATATGAATCTGTCGAGGAGCTGTTGAGAATCGGTCGAGTGCAAAATCACCTCGATGGAACGAGATTCTATCGAGAATCTATTGACCAAACAGAAAGTTTCTCGATAGATCGAGAAGCTATCGAGACAAATTACAGAAAGCTCGATGGATCGAATATACGATAAGATCTGTTGAGAAAAAAAAGTCCAAGGGGCTCGATAGATAGGAAGTTGTCGAGGATCTGTCGAGAAGCTATTGAGTTTGATAAAAAAGAGTTCTTTAAAGAGAGGAAAAACACAAAGAGATGAATGCAACAAACAAGATACTCAAACATAGATCCAATCAACGTGTTAAGTTCTCAAAAACATCTCTCAACAAAAAAAATGCAAAGCATTCAAGATCCAAAACACACACATAAACTAAACAAGTCTAACCAATTTTATATTTCAAAAACAAGTTAAGATAGTTTAGTAAGTACAAATTAACACATGTATTCCTTGTGATAACCAAATCACATTATACCTGCACATGTATCAAAAGTAGCAAAGAATATGCGTGTTGTATGTGAAAACATAGCAAGAGTACATGTGTCTCATATTATGACGATTTGAGATATGAGAGAATCAATATTATTCACACACAATCATAACAGCTTGATGGGGACTATCACCTTCGAGGTACATCCTATAAAATTCACATCTCCTAGAAATATGCTTGCAATCATATTTAAAAACTTTTTTATTCTTTTTGATTTTGATATTCTTTGCATATGTTTTTTTTTCTTTTGAGCGTATCATACATGGGCATATAAGAAAAAGAATAAATACCCAATTATGTTAATCCAAAAACATCACAAATTTGCTATGCTGAAGCACATAGATGTTAAACATGATTAGCGGGTTTTAGTGGTGAGATGGTTATTTATGCCTTTCTCTTAAGATTTTTTTAGTCATTCCCATAAAAAAGAGTGATATGAGTGTTAAGTATAAGAGATTACTTAATCGTACTTATCACAAACATGAGCCACAAAGCTATAAAGGATGCAAAGTTTAAAAAACTTGTTTCAATGGCCATTCAAGGTATGTAAGTACCAATGTACACAAAAAACACATTATTTTTGTATTTTTTTTTATTTTTTAAATTCTTTTTTATGAAAAACAAAATAAAGCAAAACTGAAAATAAACAATCAAAAACATGTTAAACAAGGTAAAACATAAAACTAGACTGACTCAAAAACAAGAAAGAAAAACACACAAGTAATGCAAAAACAATTAGGGAAGAGAGAGAAAAAGTGACTTAATCACTTTGAACCTTTTTCCTTCCACACCTTTAAAAAACCTTTCCTTTGAGTGAACTTTGATCCATTAGTGAGGGGGAAGAACTGAAACTATTCAAATTCGAAAGGAACATGAGGGCCTTAAGAAGATCTCCATGAGAAGCAAAAGAGGATGAAAACTGATTCTGGTTTCCGGATGAGATCATACTATTGCTTTGTTGAGTGGCTAATCATTTGTAGCAATTTGAACGAGTATGCCCTGAAGCTCCTTAGTGATGACAGAGATGCGGCTTCTTTGGTTGAGACTTTTTGTTATTAACCTTCTTAGTCCAAGGGTTTCTAGTCTCTTTATTTTCAAGCTTAAGGGGTGCTCATAGAATCGATTTGTCTTTGTCTACATTCTCACTAGCTATATTAGTTTTACATTCATTGTTTTCAAAATTAACTTTATTAGCAGGTGAGATAAACACAGTAGTACTAGAAGAGGCAATATTAGGAGAAGAGAAATCATACCCCAATCCGATTCTATTAGAAGCAGACTTTTGAAAGCTAAGCATCTCATCGAGTTTTGCACTAGAAGTCCTCTCCAATTGAGCTTTGACCTAGAACAGCTCCGCTTTAAGCTTCTTTGTCCTTTTAGCCAGGAAGTTATTCTTGAACTGCAAAGCTCCAATGGTCTGATTTGCTTCATTTACCTTTGTGGAGAGTTCTTCTCAATCAAGTTCCACTTCGCTCAGCTTCTTGGTGGCCAGCCTATACAGCTTCTTATACTTTTCAGAAACCTTGTACAACTTTGCATAGGCTTTATGGATGTCATCTTGTTCATCCATTTTCTCAAAATTAAACTCCACCAAGTCATTTTCTTCATCTACCTCTTCGATAGTCCCCTTAGTAGGATTCACTATGATAGTGAAGGCATACAAGATTCCCTTGTCATCATTGTCATCTGACTCATCCTCAGGCTCAGTGTCACTTAAGGTAGCAGCAAGGGCCTTGTTTTTCCCAATAGTTTTGAGATATGTTGGACATTCTTGTTTCATATGTCCAAAACCTTGACATTCATAACACTCTAGTCCAAAAGGAACAGTGTACTGACTGCTAACTTTAGCATCCTTCTTTCCTTTGTCTTGGCTCTTGAATTGAGAAGAACTGGATTGCTTTCGGTCTTTATCAAATTCTTTCGCATTGACATTCTTCATAAACTTCTTGAATTTCTTAGTGATGTAGGATTTCATCTTCGAATCTTCATCATTAGAATACTTATCGGTCTCATTGCTTTTGACTTCATCATCAGAATACTTATCGGTCTTATTGCTTTTGACCTTCAGTGCCATGCTCTTACTTTTGCTCGATTTTTTGATCCTAGTCAAACCCAGTTCATAAGTCTCCAAGTTGCCAACTAGCTCTGTAAAAGGAATTTTGTCAATGTCCTTTGATTCTTCAATGGCGGTGATCTTGGCATGGAATCTCTCCGATAGAGACCTTAGCACCTTTCTTACAACCTTGGGTTCGGGAATAACTTCCCCAAAATTAACGGCAGAGTTGACTATGTCCTTCAACTTGGCATAGAACTCGTCAAACGACTTATCCTCCTCCATCTTAATCTCTTCAAAGCTTGTAGTAAGCCTTTGAAGTTTTGAATTCTTAACAGCCTTAGTCCCTTTATAGGTTGTTTAGAGGATAGTCCATGCTTCCTTAGCAGTTTCAGTTGAGGATATCTTCTTGAACTCCTCATTGGTGACTGCACTGAATAAAGCATTCAATGCTCTACTGTTGAAGTTTACCGCTTTGATCTTGGCATCATCCCAATCAGCCGGTGCTTCCTTTGGCTTAGTTCAGCCAATCTCTACGTCTTGTCACACCTTCTTATCTAAGGACTACAAGAAAGTTCTCATGCGTAATTTTCAGTATGCATAGTTAGTGCCATTAAATAAATGAGGTATAATTAGAGACTATCCTCTATCCATGACAAACAGGGGTCAATGGATCACACAGCAAAGATTAACTCTAATTAGAGTGTGCCCGCTCTGATACCACTTGATAGGCTAAGAATGTATTGACCCTTTTGGTAACTTAATCAATTAATTAGCCAAGTAAAATTAATTTGATTCAATTACATGCAATAAGCATGGTAGTACAAACAAATCACCAACTAAGTTAAATCTAGTGAAAAATAAATTTGACACAGGTGATTTGTTTACGAATGGGGAAAACCACCGAAGCAAAACCCCACCGGGTGAATTTAAGGTCACCACTCTCGAGAATCCACTATTATCAAAACAAGTAGTTACAAGTAAAAGAAATCTCAGTATCTAATATCAACCTACAGTTGAACCCTTACCCCAATACCCAATTGGACTTGTGGTGTAGTGACAATCTCTCCTTTCAATGCATGGCTCCCAGAACGTGACTAACTAATTGATGCACGGATCCAAATACGTGACTAACACATCAACTTAAGGAAGATGTTGGCTACAAAATTCTTCAATTCATCCAACAATGAAGATCAAGAAGCTCATTGGTTACAAAACCTTTAGCTCAAAGACGTAGCAACTTCTACAAGAAATATGATGAACTAGGGCAAATTTTGTCTCCGGTCACAATTTGCATGCATAATCAATTTGCATTAAGTTGCATCACTTAAGACGACCTTTAAAATAATCTTTATATATGTTTAGGGTTGTGAGAAAAGAAACCTTACACAAATACACATGGCTATGTGTGAAATTAGATTTGAAAATCTAAATTTTGTAATTCTTGACAGATACCGCTTCTGTCGAGATGCTGTTGAGAACCATCATTAAACCTCGATGGATATGAATCTGTTGAACTATCTACCGAGCTTTAACGATCAACACTTCTTTACTTGTTTCTTAGACAAATTTGCATGGCTTCAATACTAAACTTGAACTTTTGTTCCTTGAAGTACTAAACACATCCTAGATCTACCCAATTACAAGTAAAATACGTTTTATTAAAGGATCAGCCAATTTACATAACATATGTCTCTAACAATATCCACATATGACTCACAAAAAAAAAAATTATGATTAAGAAAAATAAAAAAAGACTTGAAATTTACAACTCGTGTGTCACCGCTAAATTTGGTGCATGGGCATTGGGTTTTTATGGAGGAGTGTATGGAAAGGATAATCGAGGCAATATCCATGAGGGTGACCATCAATTGGAGAGTGTTTCCTCTCTTGACCTTTCGAATAGACGTATTCACAATTTGATCAGTAAGCAGTTTAGGCAGTACTTCCTTCACGTGATTCTTCTTTCTTTATATGCTTTATTTTATCAACAAATATTAAGTAGATAACATGAAATCGTGCTAACAATTCAATCAAAAGTTCTGGACTTTTATGGAGATTCTAATATGGGCTTGGATCTCTGGTTTGATCATGGATTTTGATATAGGTTTTCAATGGGGTTTCTAATGTAAGTTTCTTATATTGTGATGGTTAAGTTATTTGGATCTATAGTTAGATCATATGGATGATATTGATAATGGTTTATTCATAGTTGACATTGGTATATGCGGTGGGGGTTGGCCAATTTTCTTTAATCTTTGGTGGCTGATTTTCTTCCATCCTTGGTATATTGTTTATGCGGTGATTTTCTTTAATCTTTGATAGTTTTTTTTTTTTTTTTGAGAGAATTCCTTGGTAGTTTTTTTTTAGAAGCAATTCTTTGGTAGTTGATGTTGTATTAGAAGAGATGGGAGTGCGCTAGAAAGAGAGTTTTTGATCGGGTTTTGTTTTTAGGGAGAAGGAGTGTGTTTTTTTTTAATATTTAATTTCTAATCAAAATCTTTGTTTTTTTATTTACTTATTTAAATAATACTGATGTATAAAAATGTGGGAGCTCTAAAAAAAGTCAAAGGCACCTTAGCCGCATATTCAACAAGACATAAATTCAGGTAATACATTTTTTTTCTCTTTTTATTTATATTTAATTCCAACAAACTAGGCTACAATAAAGTTCCTCATGTTATAAATATAAATATGATGAGTTAGGTAGTCAGATCAGGGTTTGATCAAGTAAAGAACTTTATTATTTTTATTTTTTTATTATAACTATTTTTTAATACGAAAGTTAAAAAAGTTTGTTTGGTTGTATAAGAATAAGAATTAGTGAAAAAAAGAGTTTTGAAGAACTTTTGTATCATTCTAAACATTAAACTTATAAAAAATTTCTTTCATTCGTAATCCTTTTAGTTATTAATTGTGATTTTTTATTTAACTTTTTTTTAACTACATAACGCACATTTGTTTTTCAAGTTGTTCATACTAGCCACACTTCTCCTTCTCGAGCTATGGTTTCAGCCGTTCATACTTTCTCCTTCTTTAACACTCCTCTGGTTGCTACATTTGAGAAATCAAATCAAGGTTAGGCCTTTTCTATTTGCTAAAATTTTCTATTTGGATATAATATATTCAATCAAAAGTCTGTCTCCCAATTGATCCTTTTATGAGGATATAACCAAGTGTGTTGTTTATAAATTACTGTTGTTTTTTCTTTCTTTCTTTTTTATTTATTTTTAATGTTAAAATAGTCTTAAATTTGTGGTTGAAATTAGTTTTTCTTTTTTCTTCTTCTAATATGTGTGGGAGTATCTTCAGAGGGTGGATTTCCTTAAAAGCTAGCCCGGTTCTTAAAAACCAATTGATTATACTAAATTTCAAAAAAATAACGTTCTGATTCCATGGGTAGTTATAATTTTCTCCTATTTGCAAAAATACTGAAAACCCCTAAAATTAATTTGGGGTTTAGGCTCTTATTGAAAATTTGAAATTTGATTTCCTTTAAGCTCATATTCCATGTTAATTATAATTTAGAGGTGCATGATGTTTAAGAAGTAGTCACACAATTGTCTTATTTCTGTTACTAGAAATATATGTGAAAAATTTAACTGTCCCGTATATTGCATGGGTTAGCAACTAGTTAAAAAAAAATGAAAGATTTTATGTGATCGATGAAAATATGAGGATTAAGGTAATATATTATGCTCAATAGTTGATGGCCTGAGTTGAATGAAGTATTGCTCTACCTAACCAAATATGGATTGTATTTTCTTTGATATAATTATGCTCACAAGAAACTGTAAAAGCTATATTTTTAGGTTAGCAACCATGAACAAATTTTTACTTTTAAAACTTAAGGGTTTGTTTGGGATCCACTTATTTTATTGAAACTAAAAATTTATTGCTAAAAGTACTGTAAATAAATGTAAAAGTTAACTAAAATAGTATGGTGAGACCCATGAATAGTACTAAAAAGTGCAGTGAGATCCATGAATAGTAACAAAAATAAGTTGAATAGTAAAATAAGTTGGCAAAAATAATTTTTGCCAAACACACACTTAGAGTCTGTTTGGATAGAACTTATTGTTGAAAACTGAAAACACTGTAGCAAAATAATTTTTAAATATATAAAAAGTACTGTTCATGCCAAAAGTTACTGTTCATTGGCCTAAAATCACTGTTCATGGCCAATGAACAGTGACAGACGCACTTGAAAAAAAAAAAAAAAAAAAAAAGGCCAGACGTGGACGTGGATGCGCAATCCAAACGTCCTCTTAGTGTGCATTTGGCTCTAAATTAAAAAGCCAGCTTATTTTACTATTTAACTTATTTTTGGTACTATTCATGGGTCCCATTGTACTATTTCAACTAACTTTTACCTTTATCTACATTATTTTTAGCAAAAAGTTTGCAATTCAGCAAAATAAATGGGCTCCAAAATAGTTTGTCTAGTTGTTTAGTCTAGAAATAATCAGTTAAAGAAGAAAAATGAAGTCCAGCACAGTTAAAAACTCAAGAAATAAGAAAAAGCAAAGTGCAGGTAAGACTCACTTATCTTGATTGGTCAACATTCGTGCAGTTTTCAGATCTTGCTTTTTCTCACAGCTGTTTGATCTAGGATTTTGATGGAACTTAAGGATATTTAAATAAAAACACTAGAGCACTTTTTAACCTATAACAAAAGGGTAGTGTTCTGTACATAGAATTGAAGATTTTCCATACTCTTTTGGAGCTACAACTGGAGACCTTGAGCAAACAATAGCTAGTTATAAAGTAAAGTTACTACATCAAGTCAACCACAGTTATCTAAATCTTTGAGTGGAGATCTCAAAGTCATAAACTAAAGAGTTTGTGTGCAATAGTTTCATAGCAGTAAAGTTCATGAATTCGGAGCTGCGTGTGGTCACGTGAGTAAGTCTTACATGAAGTAGCAGTAGATTTAGAGTTAAGTATATTGTACAAACTTCTATTCTAATAGTGAAATATTGCCTTGAGGATTGTTTAGACTAAGTCCTTACCAAGTTTTTATTTATTTATTTTTTTTTTACTTTGAAACCACAATTTCAAAAGTTTTCTTGGGTCATCATTCTTGGTGTTCATGTGATCTATGATTGTTTGATGTTTGTAGATTCAGATCTATTGCAAAATTAATCTAATTAATTATTTGGCTAAAGATTTGATAAAATTTGACTCAACTGGGATCTAAAACCCTAATAGAAACAAATCAGTACACTAGTAGCAAATTGTTGCAATACACGAAAAAGTATCAATCTATATGTTTATATAAAAAATTTCTTTATAATGTCGAACTAAAAACAATTTAAGTTTATAAGTCATATATATATATATATATATATATATATATATATATATATATATATATATATATTTATAATAGGTAAAGTAGAGAGAAAATTCAATTAAATTTCAAATTGGAATTCAATTAGAATCTAATTTTGTGCTATGAGTCTCATTTAATCTAAATTTTAGAATTTTGTGCCAAGTGAGTTAATTAAATGTAAAAATTGAATTTCAATTAGAGTTTAATTTTGCGCCACGTGTCCCATCTATTTTAAATTTTTGTACTAAATTAGTTAATTTAGTGTAGAAAACGAGGAGTCCAATATAATAAACTACAAAAAAACATAATCATATAACTAAAAAAAATTCAAATTTATAAGTCATTTATATATATCAATAGGTAAAGTTTAGGAAAAATTGAATTAGAATTTGAAATTATAATCCAATTTTGCACCATGTGTCTAAATTTATGTGGAAACTAGACCATAATTATCCACTTAAGCTTGTGCCATGTGTCTACTTCAATTTTTTAATCTTTGTGTCAAGTGAGTTAGTGAGTGTAACATACTAAGAATCTAAAATTAATGAACTATAAAGTAAAAAAAAAAAAAAAAAAAAACCCAATTGCATATACTCAAATAAATATCACCACATGTTTCTCAAAAAATAAATAAAATAAAAATCACCACATAACAAAAATCACCACACGTTTTATCTTATTAAAAATTAGAAAAAAAATGATCATAAGTAGTATTAAATTTAGGTAAGAATTTTAATATGTAACTAATTACGTTTACTTTAAAAAAATAATTTGACTAATTATCTATATTTTATGATAAAAATTGTGTTTAATTTTAAATGTATCTATATGTATGCATGAATGCATGTGTTACAAGCTTAAAAAAAATTGACTAATTATTTATATTTTTATAATAAAAATTACGTTTAATTTTAAATACATCCATGCATTTGCATGGAACTACATGCTAGTTTTATATAGTGTTAGATATATGATTATGTTTTTTTATAATTTATTTATATTTGACTCGTCGTTTTCTACTCTGAATTAACTCATTTGACACAAAAATTGAAAAATTTCGATTAGATGGAAGATGTAAGTGCACAATTGCACCTGATCCCAAGAACAGTTATGGGCTCAGGCCCAATGAGCCTTAAACAATATGAATTTGTAGAGTGTGGGCTTGAAACCCAGGTTAGAAGAGTTTAAGGGTTGTATGAAAAATCAAAGATTGACAACACTTAAAGATAACGAGAAATATTGTAATTCAACCTCCTCGGACGTAAGCCGAGGACTGTTCTTATATATAAATTTCCTTTTTTTTTTTTTTTTTTTTTCTTAGATTACAAAAAAGGGGAGCCCTTATTTCTGTTCCAGACCCCTCCTTAAATACTACTCAATTTGATAATTGTTACACGTGTTGCCTTCACCTCCCTTTGACCTAGATATTTTTTCTTCCTAGTGCCTTTGAATAGTAACCAGAAGCTTCACTTCCACTGTTCAGGCGTCACTTCCCCATTAATGCGGCTAAGGTAGTAGGTGAAGGGTCTTTAATGTGGAGGTGGCAGCCTTTAGTGCTTTTCAAACGCCAATGCTTCCAGGGCATCCAGGGGTTCACCCCTCTTAACCATTGGTCTCCGTTGTGTTGTTTATGAATTTCCACGAGGACGTTCCTGACTCTTCTATGCCCATCCGAGGGTAAAACCGTCCTCGGATAGGTCCTCGGACCCTCGGCGCATGGGCTAACCCGAGGTACTAAGAAGTTTCGAACTCAAGGACAGGTCGGCCTTCACTAGTATGGTCCAGAGGCCCAGATACCCACCAGGACCTTTTTACTCCCCACAGAAGACGTGTTGTAAAATTAAATACTTATTGAAATCAGATTTTTAAACTGAACTAACTAACTTGGTTCAAAAATTTAAATTTTTTTATTAGATGGGACATGTGGCGCAAAATTAGACTCTAATAGAATTTCAATTTAAAATCTAATTGGATTTTCTTTTGGCTTTACTTATTAATATATACTAGCATGTAACTCCATTCAAACACATAGATGTATTTAAAATTAAACAAAACTTTTATTATAAAAATATAAGTAATTAATCAAATTAAAATTTTTAAAGCATGTAACACATGCATTCATGCATACATATAGATATATTTAAAATTAAACACAATTTTTATCATAAAATATAGATAAGTAGTCAAATTATTTTTTTAAAGTAAATGTAATTAGTCACATATGAAAATTCTTCCCTAAATTTAATACTACTTATGATCATTTTTTAAAAATATTTTAATAAGATAGAAAGTGTGGTGATTTTTGTTTTATTTATTTTTTGAGAAATTTGTGGTGATTTTTAATGAGTATATGTGATTGTTTTTTTTTATTTTTTATTTTATAGTTCATTAATGTTAGATTCTTAGTATTTTGCACTCATTAACTCACTTGACACAAAGGTTTAAAAACTTAAGTAGACATATGGCATAAGTTTTAGTGGATAATTATGGTGTAATTCCCACATAGATTTAGACATATGACGTAAAATTGGATTATAATTTCAAATTCTAATTCAATTTTTTCTAAGGTTTACCTATTAATATATATATATATATATATATATATATATATATATATATATATATATAATTGACTTATAAATTTGAATTTTTTTAGTCATATGATTATGTTTTTTTTTTTATAGTTTATTATATTGGACTCCTCGTTTTCTATACTAAAAATTTAAATTAGATGGGACACGTGGCGCAAAAAATTTAACTTACTTGGCACAAAATTCTAAAATTTAGATTAGATGAGACTCATGGCGGAAAATTAGATTCTAATTGAATTCCAATTTGAAATTTAATGGGATTTTCTCGCTGCTTTATCTATTATCTATTATCTATTATTATTATTATTATTGTGGGGAGTAAAAAGGTCCTGGTGGGTATCTGGGCCTCTGGACCATACTAGTGAAGGCCGACCTGTCCTTGAGTTCGAAACTTCTTAGTACCTCGGGTTAGCCCATGCGCCGAGGGTCCGAGGACCTATCCGAGGACGGTTTTACCCTTGGATGGGCATAGAAGAGTCAGGAACGTCCTCGTGGAAATTCATAAACAACACAACGGAGACCAATGGTTAAGAGGGGTGAACCCCTGGATGCCCTGGAAGCATTGGCGTTTGAAAAGCACTAAAGGCTGCCACCTCCACATTAAAGACCCTTCACCTACTACCTTAGCCGCATTAATGGGGAAGTGACGCCTGAATAGTGGAAGTGAAGCTTCTGGTTACTATTCAAAGGCACTAGGAAGAAAAAATATCTAGGTCAAAGGGAGGTGAAGGCAACACGTGTAACAATTATCAAATTGAGTAGTATTTAAGGAGGGGTCTGGAACAGAAATAGGGGCTCCCCTTTTTTGTAATCTAAGAAAAAAAAAAGGAAATTTATATATAAGAACAGTCCTCGGCTTACGTCCGAGGAGGTTGAGTTACAATATTTCTCGTTATCTTTAAGTGTTGTCAATCTTTGATTTGTCATACAACCCTTAAACTCTTCTAACATGGGTTTCAAGCCCACACTCTACAAATTCATATTGTTTAAGGCTCATTGGGCCTGAGCCCATAACTGTTCTTGGGATCAGGTGCAATTGTGCACTTACAATTGGCGCCGTCTGTGGGAAATCTAGTCTAGAAGAGGTAGGGATATTATGGCAGGATTAGGCGCTCACCATGCAGAGTCACAAGGATCACAACCTGAAGATCATTTCGAGCGCCTCGAACGTAGAAGGGATCGTGAAGGAAGTGTTCATTCAGAGTACCCAAGGGCTAGCCATACTCCTGGTGGGGCTAGCACCACCCACGACGATGGTTCTAGAGCCATGCAGGAGGAGATCAATCGCTTGAAGAGGAAGTTGCGCCGCGCCAGACGCAGGCCTTCACCGTCCTTGTCCAGTTCTTCCTCTAAGGACAATGGCGGAGGTGGCTATGACTCAGGGGTGCGCTCACCTGCCAGCTCAGCGTCTTCCGGTGGGGAGGACGATCAGCCAGCCCGCAAGCGCAAAAGGGTTCCTTCTAGGGGCCTAGGCAACGATGCTATGAGCAGGGCGTTGCACCAGCTCTCTAAATCTCCGTTTTCGCGGAGGATTGAGAAGGGGAGGCTTCCCAGGAGATTTACTCAGCCCACCTTTACCATCTACAATGGCCGGACTGATCCGGTGGAGCACGTGAGTCACTTCAACCAAAGGATGGCCGTACACTCTCACAATGAGACGTTGATGTGTAAAGTTTTCCCTTCTAGCTTGGGACCTGTGGCCATGAGGTGGTTCAACGGCCTTAAGTCAGGATCCATAGGTTCATTTGGGGAGTTGACTCGGTCATTCGCTTCGCGGTTTATTACTTGTAGCAGAGTCCCTCGGCCATTGGACTCGCTGTTGTCCATGACCATGAAAGAGGGGGAGACATTGAAAACATACTCCGATCGTTACTGGGAGATGTTTAACGAGATAGATGGCGACTTCGATGAAGTGGCGTTGAATACCTTTAAGGTAGGTCTTCCTACAGACCACGACTTGAGAAAGTCTTTGACGAAAAAACCTGTCCGTAGCGTACGTCGCCTTATGGATCGCATTGACGAGTATAAGAGGGTAGAGGAGGACCAACAGCAAGGAAAGGGAAAGGAGAAAGTTATCCCGCAGGAGAGAAGGGATTTCAGGTCGGACCGATACAATAATAGCAGGCCGAGGAGAGATTATTTCGGACAGTCCAACTCGGCAGCACCTCAAGCTGTAAATACAGTATTCCGAGAGCCAGTACATCAATTACTGGAGAAAGTTCGTAAGGAGCCCTTCTTTAAATGGCCTAGTAAGATGGCAGGGGACCCTGCAAAGAGGAATCAAAACCTCTTTTGTCAATACCACCAGGATGTGGGCCATACCACTGAGAACTGTCGGACCCTCTGGAACTACTTGGAGCAGCTCGTCAGTGAGGGAAAGTTAAAGCAGCATTTGTGTCAGCCTGCCGGGCAGGGTAGTCAAACTGCCTCAAACAATCAGATGAACAACTCCTCTCGGCCAACATTGGGAACCATCAATGTCATCTTCGCTGCACCTGGCAGGACCGGGTCAGGCCCGACTAGGGTGATGGCCGTCTCTCATTCTCAAGCCAAGGATGCAGGTTGTAGGCCGAACAGGTTGAAGGCCATTTTGCCAGTTTTGGGGTTTTCCGAGGAGGACAAGGCTGGTACCATTCAGCCCCATGACGATGCCCTTGTGGTTACCCTCAGGATAGGAAATTATGATGTCAGAAGGGTCATGATAGACCAGGGCAGCGGTGCAGATATCATGTACCCTGATCTATTTAAGGGGCTAAGATTGAGGATGGAAGACCTGACTCCTTATGATTCACCCCTCATAAGCTTTGAAGAGAGATCTGTTATGCCGAGAGGACAAATTCGTTTGCCCGTTCAATCCGGCTCAGAAACGGTAGAGGTGGATTTCATTATCGTTGATGCATATTCTCCATATACGGCCATCCTCGCCAGGCCTTGGTTGCATGCGTTGGGGGCTGTTTCCTCTACCTTGCATGTCAAGGTCAAGTTCCCCTCGGGGGAATGTGTTGAGGAAATCCTCGGCAGCCAGTCGGTGGCCAGGTAGTGCATATCAGCTGCAGTATTGCACCAGACGGAAATTGAGCCTTCGATTTTGGTCACCAAAGGCTTATAGCAGTTAACGTCTCCTGACGCATCAGGGGTGCTGCCAGGAGAGGAGACACGTTGTGAGGAATTAGAGAAATTCCCAGTTGCCGACGACCCGGAGAGGTTCTTCCAAGTCGGTACACTTTTGCCATACCAGGAGAAGATGGAATTGTTAGAATTTTTGAGGAAAAATGTCGACGTCTTTGCATGGGATCCTTACGAGGCTCCAGGTGTTGATCCGAGCTTTATTTGTCATCACTTAAATGTCAACTCGGCCGTTGTCCCAAGAAGGCAGCCACCTCGGCGCTCTTCCAAGGAACATTCTGAGGCTGTAAAGGAAGAGGTGGCCAAGCTTAAGAAGGCTGGAGCTATTAAAGAAGTCTTCTACCCTGAGTGGTTAGCTCATACTGTCGTGGTCAAGAAGAAGAATGGAACGTGGAGGGTATGTGTGGACTTCACGGACCTGAACAAGGCCTGTCCCAAAGATTCGTTCCCTATGCCGCGCATTGATCAATTGGTGGATGCCACCGTTGGACATCCTCGGATGAGCTTTTTGGACGCTTTCCAGGGTTACCATCAGATTCCCCTGGCATTGGAGGATCAAGAGAAGACTGCTTTCATCACTCCAATAGGAAATTATCACTATAAGGTCATGCCATTCGGGTTGAAGAATGCTGGGGCTACCTATCAAAGGATGATGACCAGAATGTTTGAACAGCAGATGGGGAAAACCATCGAGGTGTACGTAGACGACATGGTGGTGAAAAGCAAAACAATACCCTCACATGTAAAGGATTTGTCAGACACTTTTCAAATTCTAAGAAAGTACAAGTTGCGCCTCAACGCCTCAAAATGCTCCTTCGGTGTGGGGTCAGGAAAGTTCTTGGGGTATATGATTACTCATAGAGGTATAGAGGTAAATCCATCGCAGGTCAAGGCTATCCAGGACTTGCAGCCTCCTCGGAACCCGAAGGAAATACAAAAGTTAACGGGAATGATAGTCGCGTTAAATCGATTCATATCTCAGTCTGCCGATCGCTGTCGTCCTTTCTTTTAGTTGTTGAACAAGTGGAAAGGGTTTAAGTGGTCCGAGGACTGCGAGTTAGCTTTTCAACAACTCAAGCATTATCTTTCTCGGCCGCCTATTCTCTCTCGTCCAGAGGCGTATGAGATTTTATTTGCCTATCTGGCAGTGGCTGTCCACGCGGTCAGCCTGGTCCTGATAAGGGATGATAACGGAGTGCAAAGACCGGTGTATTACGTTAGCAAATCGTTGGGTGATGCCGAGGTGCGTTATCTACCTTTGGAAAAAGCACTTTTGGCCGTTGTTCATGCCACGCGAAAGCTTCCCCATTATTTTCAGTCCCATACAGTGGTCGTTCTGACCCAATTGCCTCTTAAGGCAGTGTTGCGCAGCGCCGACTACTCGGGAAGAATAGCCAAGTGGGGGACCATCTTGGGGGCTTTTGATGTTAAATACAGACATCACACCTCGGTGAAGGGTCAGGTTCTCGCTGACTTGGTGGCGGAGTTTTCTGAGCCATTGCTGGAGGAAACTCTAGGAGACTTCCCCATGGGTGAAAAATCAGTTGGTGTGATCACAGCGGCAATGTCTCCGATCTGGAAAGTGTATGTGGATGGGGCGACCAATCAGAGAGGGTCTGGTGTTGGACTTGTTCTGATCTCCCCCGAGGAAATTGTCTTTGAAAAATCTATGAGATTGGCGTTCTCGGCCACTAATAATGAGGCTGAGTACGAATCAGTCTTGGTGGGAATGAGAATGGTGCACAGAATGGGTGGGAAGGATGTCTGCGTCTTCTCGGACTCTCAGCTGGTGGTCGGCCAGGTCATGGGAACCATGGAAGCCAGAGATCCAAGAATGCAGGAGTATTTGGCCCAGGTCAAACGTCAGCAAGCTGAGTTTGACTCCTTTGTCTTGGTTCACATCTCTCGGACTGGAAACACCCATGCAGACTCCTTAGCTACGCTGGCAACGACCTCGGCTCAGGTTTTACCTAGGATTATCCTTATCGAGGATTTACTAGAACCCACTCTTGTCACCGCCAATACGCCTCGCATTCATCTCATAAGACCTGGGCACAGTTGGATGGACCCGGTCATATCCTTTCTTAGGAATGATGTTCTCCCTGAGGACAAATCAGAAGCAGACAAGGTACGCCGGAAAGCACCACGTTTCTGGTTGTTCGAGGATCAGAAACTATATAAACGATCCTTTTCAGGACCGTACTTGTTGTGTGTACACCCAGACTCAACCGAAGGGCTTCTGGAAGAGCTGCATGAAGGGATTTGTGGCAGCCACACTGGGAGGAGATCCTTAGCCCACAGAGCTTTGACTCAGGGTTACTGGTGGCCCAATATGCAAAGGGAGGCTCAAGATTATGCCAGGAAATGTGATCAATGTCAGAGGTTCGCCCCCAATATCCATCAACCTGGAGGAGTTCTGAACCCTCTTTCCAGCCCTTGGCCCTTCGCACAGTGGGGACTAGATATAGTTGGGCCATTTCCGAGGGCCATAGGCAACAAAAGATGGCTTTTAGTGGGAACAGACTATTTCACTAAATGGGTTGAGGCCGAGCCCTTGGCAAATATTAGGGATGTTGATTCCAAGAAGTTCATCTGGAAAAATATTATTACTAGATTCGGCATGCCACACACCCTCGTCTCTGACAATGGTGTTCAATTTGACAGCAACGCATTTAGGCAATATTGTGGTGACATGGGTATCATAAACAGGTACTCTACCCCATCTTATCCTCAAGGAAATGGCCAGGCCGAGGCTGTTAACAAGGTCATTGTCAACGGGTTGAAGAAAAGGTTGGATGATGCGAAAGGTAGATGGGTAGAAGAACTCCCTCACGTCTTGTGGACATATCGAACCACACCGCGCAGGTCCACCGGAGAAACGCCATTTTCTATGACTTATGGGGCCGAGGCGGTGATACCTCTGGAATCCGGTTTTCCCACCCTGAAGACGACTTCTTTTAATACTGAGAGCAACGATGGGCTCCTGGAGAAAATTCTTGACTTACTTGAAGAGCGGCACGAGGCAGCTATGGTCCAGATGGCTTATTACTAACAAAAACTTAAACGGGGATATGATGCACACGTGAAGCTGAGGCCACTAGCACCTGGTGATCTTGTGCTGAGAAAGGTTGTTGGCACCGCTAAGAACCCAGCCTGGGGCAAACTAGGACCCAATTGGGAAGGCCCCTATCGTATCATTTCAGTAGCAGGGATAGGATCTTATCGGCTAGCTGATTTAGATGAAAATATTGTACTACGGCCGTGGAATGTAAATAACCTACGAAGGTATTACTATTAATAAAGTTTACTGCTGTTTGTACTTAATCAAAAATTATTAATATTTCACGAATTTCCAAGCAACAATTCTTTAAGAATCAAACAGAAACTAGGTTAAGTGTAGTCTTCGGACCACCAACCTTGTGGAAATTGATGTCTCATCATTTGTTAAACAGAACCTTAGTTATGCCGGGTCCTCGGACCTCCTACTATGGGAAAATAAACATTTGAAGCAACAATTCTTTAAGAATCAAACAGAAATTTGGTTAAGTGTAGTCCTCGGACCACCAACCTTGTGGAAATTGATGTCTCATCATTTGTTAAACAGAACCTTAGTTATGCCGGGTCCTCGGACCTCCTACTATGGGAAAATTAACATTTGAAGCAACAATTCTTTAAGAATCAAACAGAAACTTGGTTAAGTGTAGTCTTCGGACCACCAACCTTGTGGAAATTGATGTCTCATCATTTGTTAAACAGAACCTTAGTTATGCCGGGTCCTCGGACCTCCTACTATGGGAAAATAAACATTTGAAGCAACAATTCTTTAAGAATCAAACAGAAATTTGGTTAAGTGTAGTCCTCGGACCACCAACCTTGTGGAAATTGATGTCTCATCATTTGTTAAACAGAACCTTAGTTATGCCGGGTCCTCGGACCTCCTACTATGGGAAAATTAACATTTGAAGCAACAATTCTTTAAGAATCAAACAGAAACTTGGTTAAGTGTAGTCTTCGGACCACCAACCTTGTGAAAATTGATGTCTCATCATTTGTTAAACAGAACCTTAGTTATGCCGGGTCCTCGGACCTCCTACTATGGGAAAATTAACATTTGAAGCAACAATTCTTTAAGAATCAAACAGAAACTTGGTTAAGTGTAGTCTTCGGACCTCCAACCTTGTGGAAATTGATGTCTCATCATTTGTTAAACAGAACCTTAGTTATGCCGGGTCCTCGGACCTCCTACTATGGGAAAATTAACATTTGAAGCAACAATTCTTTAAGAATCAAACAGAAACTTGGTTAAGTGTAGTCTTCGGACCACCAACCTTGTGGAAATTGATGTCTCATCATTTGTTAAACAGAACCTTAGTTATGCCGGGTCCTCGGACCTCCTACTATGGGAAAATTAACATTTGAAGCAACAATTCTTTAAGAATCAAACAGAAACTTGGTTAAGTGTAGTCTTCGGACCACCAACCTTGTGGAAATTGATGTCTCATCATTTGTTAAACAGAACCTTAGTTATGCCAGGTCCTCGGACCTTCTACTATGGGAAAATTAACATTTGAAGCAACAATTCTTTAAGAATCAAACAGAAACTTGGTTAAGTGTAGTCCTCGGACCACCAACCTTGTGGAAATTGATGTCTCATCATTTGTTAAACAGAACCTTAGTTATGTTGGGTCCCCGGACCTCCTACTTTGGGAAAATTAACATTTTTAAATTACCACTGAATAAATGATCTAAAGGATCAAAGGTAAGGTTGGTTTAATCTTGTCCTCGGACCGAAAATTTGGTTGAAGTTAATTCCTTATCGCGGTGGGAAATTGGTACCTCATTGTTTGCATCTTTAAGTGTTAATCAAAGTGAGGTAAGGAATGATATTCGGACTTTACATTCAATTAAGAACAGAATCATGCAAGTTGATGAAGTCTACTACTTGGACCATAGACTTGGTCAAAATTAACTTCTTATTGTTCTTAGGACGCAGTGCTTTACTGTCCATTAATTCAGATCTAAAGTTTGTCCCTCTAATTGTAAAGTAAATTTATGTAAAGAACGGTCTTCGGACCTTACATCATACCAACAACAATGCTATATGTTGCAGAGGTTTAATTGTTGTTTGAAGCCTTTTGTAATTAGAGATGTTTCAAACCACGAGACCTTTTTGTTAAGTCTTTATAATATGTGCATGGCTATGCGGAGGTCATAATTGGATAATCCTTGTAGTTGGATTTGTTTACTCTAACAAACTTTGATAAAACAGTACAAAATGAACGAAGTAAAAACAAACGCGATGCGATCAAAATGTATATAAAATTGTTCTTTACTAAATTACATAACAAAGTATTACATATAAGGGATAGGTATAAAGGTGGAGACTGAGAAGCCTTAATCTCGACCCTAAGCTTCAGAAGGAGGGTCTACATGAGAAGTGCTGGGTCCTTCGGTCTTTTTCAGCTCCACTTCAAAAGGAGAAAGAATCTGTTTCCCTTTATCCGCTTCCTTTGCTGGTATGACACTGTGTTCCAAGGCTTGGCTGAGATCCTTCTCGGCGTCCCCATCACCTTCCTTTTCTTTGTTGGAACCCAAGGGTTCTGTAGGATCTGGGATTAGCTGTAGGACCATCTGGGGCAGTTCTGGTAGAGTTGAGTCAGGGGTGGGGGTGGCAGCAGGAGCCTCCTCAATCTCCTGGATTTCCAGGGGAATCCAGACGTTCTCGGACTTCCTCAACTCCGAGGAGGGGGGAATTCCAGCTGCGTTTAGGGCCTCCCCCCAAACCTTCTGGCAGTATTCACGGCACAAGGCCGCGAAGGCCTCGGTCAGCTGCTCCTCGGTGTTGGCCACCCCTTCCTCATAGCTCGCCTGTTTGGCAGCTTGTAAAGAGCGTTGAAATGTGCTGGCTTCTCTCTTCAGCAGCGCAATTTCCTTCTCCAAATCCGAGCGTTCCCTTTGAGCTCGGGAAATCTCATCATCTTTTTCATGGAGGAGCTTGCGCTGTCCTTCTATTTGGGTCTCCATGGTTTTGAGACTTGACCTAGCACCATCTCTCTCCCTCTTTACATTAGCCACCTCCAAGACCAGCTTCTCGTTTTCAGCAAGGGCTGTCCCCAAAGACTTCTCAGTCTCCAACTTGACCTCCAGCTCGGCCCTGGCCTTCTTCCGAGTATCTTCGATAAACTTTTTAGCTACGAAGACCTCCTGAACAGCCTGCAATGAAATATGATGGGGTCAAACACAACAAAAACTTATAAGTATTGTTAAAAGTAAACTCTTCATAAAAAGGGGAAAACTTACCAGCGCCAAGTCTCTCTTCAGAGCGAGGAAAAGCTGTGGCTGGCTCATTTTTTCCAAGGACTCCATGTCCTTGGGTAGCAAAAGAGGGCGCTCCAACACCTCGGCCAAGTGGTGGGCATGACCATGTTGAACCGCCCTTATACTGGACTGGCAGGAGATAGGAGCGCCATCCAGCTTTAGGTCAGGGGACCAGGTGGCCGGTGCCCTGCGCACATCGGCTACTACCCCAATCTCCCCGCTCTCTACTGAACGGGCTCTACCCTTGCCTTTGTCCTGCTTTTGCTGCTGAGCCGGGGGAGGTTGGTTGCGTGGTTTCTCTTTTTCTTAGGGTCCTCGGCTGGAAGTTTGGGCTCAGCTGGAGGAGGGGGAAGTGGCAGAGTTTGGGGGACTTGGGTGGCCCCTGCATTCTTCATTGTGACCCTTGCGGCTTTGTCAGTGAGAAGGTCCTTCATTCTGTCCATATCGTCCTCGGATCCGTCCTCAGGGAGTGCAACAACGAGCCCAGCAATTCCAGAGGCCTCAGCAGTATCTTCTTCCTCCTCGTCAGAAAGTACGACAAACTGGTTCCCTCGAGGTTCGTTGTATTCTTCGAGTTGGAACTGGTCTATCTCGTCGTCTAACGTATGTGAGGAAGAGACCTGTTCTTCTGGGGTGGCTGCTACCTCGGAATGGCCTGCGAGAGGAATTGCTGCTACAGGTCGTAGGTACAGGACGGTTTGAGGAGCGTCGGGGAGGTCACGGTCATCCAGAAAGTTCGGCCGGGCTACGTTGATCCTCCTTCGTCTTCGGTCTCCGGCGATGATAGCGTTGTCTATCTCCTGGAAGTCCGAGGAGATTGGGTCGTATCCAAGGATCAGGTGAGCGGCTCGAAGCTGCCGATCTGCGCTAACGAACACCTCGGATCGAAGTACCCTGTTTAGGTCGGCAACGTTGCAATGACTCAAACGAGGGCGCACGTTTCGCTTATCTGCAAGAAAAGATGAGAGATTAAACAACGTGGTCAAATTCACGTAACGAGAGATAAAAATAAATAAATAAAACTATATCTAAATGTGCAAGTTTGTTAGTGTTGAGGGAGGTTTTGGGTGGGGAGGTTAGTCTTCAGGTGTCGCACCTGGATCCCCCCACTGTACTGGGCAGTGGAGACCGTCATGCCAGTTTCCAGAGACGATCAGGTAGTCGTCCTTCATGCCTTTGTTGGATTTGGGCAAACAGGATATTAGTCTAACGACACTGGATCGGGACTTAATGTAATAACCTACGTTGGACAGTTTATGGGTTTCGTACAGGAAAACAACGTCGTGCCATGTGAGGTTTAAACCCATTTGTTCATTTAAGGCATCGACGCTACCTAAAACTCTAAAGACATTGGGAAGGCATTGGTCGGGACACAACCGATGGTTGCGAAGATACTCCCTCATTACAGGTTTCATCGGGAGGGTCATCCCGCCTTCTATAAAGGCTATCATTGGGATTATGACCTCTCCCTCCTTCCTAGAACCGGCCACGGCCCCCGCCCCCGCCGGACAATATTTCAAGCCTACGTCATCGGGAATGTGGTATTTGGCTCTGAAGCCTTCCATTCTGGCGGCAGTATCAACAAGACACTTAAATCTACCCATTAGAAAGGAACGAAAGGCTGGATTCTAGAGAGGGAGGTGTCTACTAAGATAGCCGAGGACAAAATCCGAGGATAAAAGGTTAAGAGTGAAATGAGCGATGAGTAAGAACTTATGGAGTTTGAGGATATGCAACTGTCCACGGTTTTCTGAAGGCGAAATATGATTGTTGATGTTTTGATGGGATCAGTCCCTGGCAAATTAAATGAAGGCGCAGGTTCCCGAAGCGTCACGACGTGTGGAATGGCGGCCTCGAAATTAGTTTTGTCCCGCCCAAATTTTTATGGAGAAATAAGAGCCGTTGGATGCCCATCTCGCCGTTGAACGTGGGGAACAAAGTGTAACTTACAATAATAAATGCGCGCGTTTTGAAAATGGAACCGCCATGTGGCATCTTTTGAAACGTGAAGCGGTTTCCACACGTGCAGTCACTCATGAAGTGTGCAGAATAAGTTCTCTTCGGATCAAAACTCTATTTTTCTCCTCGGGCATCAAAAATTAGAGTTTTGAGGGGCTATTGTGGGGAGTAAAAAGGTCCTGGTGGGTATCTGGGCCTCTGGACCATACTAGTGAAGGCCGACCTGTCCTTGAGTTCGAAACTTCTTAGTATCTCGGGTTAGCCCATGCGCCGAGGGTCCGAGGACCTATCCGAGGACGGTTTTACCCTCGGATGGGCATAGAAGAGTCAGGAACGTCCTCGTGGAAATTCATAAACAACACAACGGAGACCAATGGTTAAGAGGGGTGAACCCCTGGATGCCCTGGAAGCATTGGCGTTTGAAAAGCACTAAAGGCTGCCACCTCCACATTAAAGACCCTTCACCTACTACCTTAGCCGCATTAATGGGGAAGTGACGCCTGAACAGTGGAAGTGAAGCTTCTGGTTACTATTCAAAGGCACTAGGAAGAAAAAATATCTAGGTCAAAGGGAGGTGAAGGCAACACGTGTAACAATTATCAAATTGAGTAGTATTTAAGGAGGGGTCTGGAACAGAAATAGGGGCTCCCCTTTTTTGTAATCTAAGAAAAAAAAAAAAAAAAAAAAAAGGAAATTTATATATAAGAACAGTCCTCGGCTTACGTCCGAGGAGGTTGAGTTACAATATTTCTCGTTATCTTTAAGTGTTGTCAATCTTTGATTTGTCATACAACCCTTAAACTCTTCTAACCTGGGTTTCAAGCTCACACTCTACAAATTCATATTGTTTAAGGCTCATTGGGCCTAAGCCCATAACTGTTCTTGGGATCAGGTGCAATTGTGCACTTACAATTATTATTATTATTATTATAAACTTAAATTGTTTTTAGTTCTACAAAAAAAAAGGTCATAAATATAAATTCATTCAAAAATTATGTTTTTTATGGTTTACTTATATTAGACTCCTCGTTATTTACACTAAATTAATTTATTTGTTACAAAAATTAAAAAACTTAGATTAGTTGGGACACGTGTCGTAAAATTAAATTCTAATTTTTACATCGAATTAACTCACTTCGCAAAAAAATTTAAAAATTTAGATTAAATGGGACACATGGCGTAAAATTAGATTATAATTGAATTCCAATGTATTGAAAAAAAGATTTGGAAACTATGGAGGTATCAGTATGCTAAAGACTAACATCAATAACTATATGCATAGGCGAAGCTTTGGGGGGGGGGGGTGGTGACGGGGGACGCATGGCCAGGGACGGAATAATTTTTTTTTTAATATTAGTTGTAAGTGCACAATTGCACCTGATCCCAAGAACAGTTATGGGCTCAGGCCCAATGAGCCTTAAACAATATGAATTTGTAGAGTGTGGGCTTGAAACCCAGGTTAGAAGAGTTTAAGGGTTGTATGACAAATCAAAGATTGACAACACTTAAAGATAACGAGAAATATTGTAATTCAACCTCCTCGGACGTAAGCCGAGGACTGTTCTTATATATAAATTTCCTTTTCTTCTTTTCTTTTTTTTTCTTTCTTAGATTACAAAAAAGGGGAGCCCCTATTTCTGTTCCAGACCCCTCCTTAAATACTACTCAATTTGATAATTGTTACACGTGTTGCCTTCACCTCCCTTTGACCTAGATATTTTTTCTTCCTAGTGCCTTTGAATAGTAACCAGAAGCTTCACTTCCACTGTTCAGGCGTCACTTCCCCATTAATGCGGCTAAGGTAGTAGGTGAAGGGTCTTTAATGTGGAGGTGGCAGCCTTTAGTGCTTTTCAAACGTCAATGCTTCCAGGGCATCCAGGGGTTCACCCCTCTTAACCATTGGTCTCCGTTGTGTTGTTTATGAATTTCCACGAGGACGTTCCTGACTCTTCTATGCCCATCCGAGGGTAAAACCGTCCTCGGATAGGTCCTCGGACCCTCGGCGCATGGGCTAACTCGAGGTACTAAGAAGTTTCGAACTCAAGGACAGGTCGGCCTTCACTAGTATGGTCCAGAGGCCCAGATACCCACCAGGACCTTTTTACTCCCCACAATATTAGTATATTAACATGTATTAATTTTAGCAATTTTGTTCAATAAAATTACAATTTTCCCTCTCTTAACAAAGCTACCAATTCTTTTAAGAGTAATGTTATAGTCATACACTTTTTACCATATTTTTACAAACTATTGAAGTAGCAAATTCTTATTGATTCGTACACTTGCGTCATTTTTTACTTATTAATAACCACTTACCATATTAGTAATTTGTAAAAATTTTGTAGTTTTAGCATTTTTAACATTTTAAAGGCCATAAAAATTAATAGATTAAATCTAAAACAAAATATACAAGTCCAAAAAAATTAGCCGAACAACAAAAATTGTCAATAACAAAGCTAAAAAATTTAAACCCAATCAATCTATTTTACCCAAAATAAACAACTTGGCTATTTAAAAAGTTTTAAACAAAAATCCTTAATGATAAAGTAGCAGAGTCAAAGGCCGGAGTTGCCGCACATAGTTAGCAATATAGCCGCCCCCCCTAACTCCAAGTTTTGGCTTCGTCCCTGGCTATGGCTCCCTAGCTTTTTGCAATTTGTACGTTTTAAGACCCCTTAACACAAGTTATTTAACCTAGTTATTTAGCTAAGTGATTACTTAGATAAATTATTCAGTTCTAGGTTAACACAATAAAATCATATCATGTAAATAATGCAGAAATATAAAGAATATAACGATATGATAACCCAAGAAAACCTAACCGACAAAAAATTTGGGGAGAATTTAACCTTGCTATCCTCAAAGTAAAAACAAATCCACTATGAAAGAATTGAAATTTGTACAATAAAACTTAGACCACTAACATCTTATTGCTATCCCTAGTAGAAAAATTACTACCACGATCACGTGATAGCTCCGAGTCCACAAACTACTTCTTTCCTTGATCTGTAGCAACCACAAGTTCTCCTACTTGTGATTTTGAGACTCCACTCAAAGGTTTAAGATTTTTTCTTTAAAATTCTTTATGCAGCAACTGAAGAGATTATCAAGTTCTTGACGTAAATCTTGATCTTGACAACTCTATGTGTATGTATGAAGGTAAACACCTCTAGATCTCATAGAAGATTCAACACACAACTCTCAAAAGACTTATAAAACATAGCTAGGGTTTAATTTTTCATTTTATACTTGAAGTAAAACACTTAACCTTACACGTCATATGAGCTTGGGCTAAATTGGAAATTTTGCAGAAAATTAAATCTGCACGAGTTTCGATCGATCAAATCTAATTTTCGATCGATCGAGCCTTGCAGATTTTGTCTAACAACTTCTGCAATCACTCAATTTCAAATTTACAATTAAACACACTTTGAGCAAGCCTAAACCTAGAGTTTATGTTTTGATCATGGTTTGCCAACATATTACAAATTGAATTTCTAATATATTAGTTTTTAAAGTCTTAGAACCTAACACAATTTTCAACTATATATATAGTATTCAAATAATAAAAAACACAAATTATAGAAAAGTTGTAATTATTAGCCCCCAAAAAATGTTAGAATTTAGGCCTTTAACTCCCCAATCTTTTTGAATTAATTTTGAACACAAGTTTTATATATTGTGTAATTGTTTGAGTTTTGAATAGCTCCTAAATAAATTTTTTATATTTAGCTTGACTCAGCTGATCATGAAAAACTTTTTTGGGTCTGCCACTGACTATATGGTCAATGAAGTAATATATAATACAGGAATAGCTGGCCACCACTTTCATGTGAGTTGCGCATCAACATCTCTAACTTCTATATGTAATTTGTCCCAGGGTAACGGGATATATGGATTTACATTGTGACAGAATCAATACTAAATATTCAATCAAGACGGCTGACATATAATATAGAATAGCATTCCACCATCTACCTGTGCACTTCTGCGTCAACATCAATGTAACTTTTTGTTTAATGGCCCATGCACAAATATATATGAAGTGATAACATTGCTCACACAGTCACACAAAACATTATAGCTTTTTTGTTTAATGGCCACCATTATGCAATTTGCACAACTTAATTAAGTTAGTCGGTTTGTCTCTTTTATGTAGATGGATATCCTTTTAGAATATGGGCATTGCAGCAGGTATGCGTTTCACATTTTTTATAGACTCATGTTCTCATGAACAAAATAATATACTATATATATATAGTTGGCACCATTCAACAATGCTTATCTTCTTATTTTATGTGAATTGTCCAAGGCTGATTCAAATAAACATTCATTAATTTGTATTTAATGTGACAGCAGAATCAATAGTTGGTGAACAGCCAAAAGTACTACAGACGCCGAGTGTTTTCACATAAATATTCTCAGACTAGCTCACTTCACTAAGACTCAGAGACGGAGGCATATATGGACTTGTGGTGGCAAGCCACCCCCAATTTTTTTTTTAATATTAGTATATAAATAAGAACTAATTTCAACAATTTTAGTCTATAAAAGTATACTTTACTCTCCTTAAAAATATCATTGATTTTTTTAAGAGTAATACTATAGTTACAAACTTTTCTACAACATTTTTACAAATTTTTGAGATAGTAAATTCTTATTTGTTCACATCTGGGCTCATCACTTATATAACTTTTTTACTCTCTAATAACTACTAATCAGATCCGCAACTTGTAAAAAAAAAAATTTAACCCTAGCATTTTCCTCATTTTAAAGGCCATAAAAAAATTATAAATCTAAAATCTAAAAAAAATAAAATACAAGTCCAAAAAAATTAGCCCAATAAAAAAAGTTACTCATAGTAAAGTTAAAAAGAATTACGCTTAATCAACCTATTTTACCAAAAACAAACAAATTGGCCTTTTAAAAAAATTTAAAACAAAATAATTTTGTCCTTTTCTAGCCATAGATGCATGCAACAAAGTGACGAAAAAAAAACTTTCAAAGGTTAAGTAGCAAAGTCGGAGGCTAGAGCCGTTGTATTTACTAGTAGCAGAACTGCCCCTAATTCCAACTCCTGACTCTGTCCCTATTGAGACTTGCTACGACACAAAATTATAGAATGAATGTGAAGATTTCAATAACAAAATCAGTTTCTTTAGACTTTTCCTGTGAATGAGTAATGGAAATAAGCCATCCCAATGTGGTTTTAAAAGCAATCTTGTTTATGTTTTCTGTCATTTCACATTATTACTCTATGAATTTATTTGGATAGGGTGTTTTTAAAACTGCGTTTTATAAAAATAACGTTTTTAAAATTACATTTTGAAAACATGGTTTTGAAAGCCACAATTAAATGTTTGGTAATACTTGGAAAAATTGTAGTTTGAAAACTCTAAAATTTTTGAAAGTCACAATTAACTGTATTTTTCTATTAAAAAAAAAAGAAAAAAAAAAAGAGGCCAAACCCGTTTTTTTTTTAGAAACAAACACACACACACAAGAAAGAGGCCAAATGGCTCAAACCTTAGAAGAGTATATTAGTATGCAAATTATTTATTTGTAATTATTCCAATTTAATCATTTAGTTGTGATTTGTTGAACTATTAATATATTTAATTTTTAAAATTTTTTTATTGCAATACAATGAATATTGTTAGTGTTTATTTTTTAAATAAGCTAAAAATATTATTATAAAAATCTACTGAAAATACATAAGTATAGTAAAATTTTCGTTGAAATTTATATTTGATTTAACAATGAATTTTAGAAAAAATATTTTAAATTAGTTTGAAAGAGTCAAAGTACTTTTAAATATACTTATGACAATTGAAGAGAAACTCGGTAGAACATTAGGGTAGAATTGAAGCCTAACTTATGACAATTGACACAAACGAAATTAGAATAAATTAGCTTAATCCTTAGGTGAAATTTCATGGAGTATTAATTATACTTCAAAATTTAAACTAGCTAGTCGCATGGAATGCGCGAGAATCACCTATTATTGTACATAAACCCAATTTTATCAAGACTAACCGATCAAAAGCTAAAATAAAATGGACAAGACCCAAGCATCACCTAAAATCTGAAGGCATGGGATGTTGAATCAAGAAAACATTTAAACAAATCAAGAAAAGGCAGAACACTCCTCATTTGTGAATTCTTGCTGTCCTTCACGGAGAGGGCCACCAACACAATTTTGAGAACTTTTTGAAGTGTAGCTGGTCATCTGATGGAAGCAAAGTCACTGCCGGGAGTTCAGATTGGATGGGTTACATTTGGGATACAACTTGTTGGATCTTGTAGTAGTGATAAACAGATTTATTTGGGGGAGATCTGAGAATTGAAAGAACTTGCACCTTAGTGACTGCTTGTTCAACCAACAGTTGGCTCTTTCTAAGTGTCCTTCAAAGACTTCGAAAATTTTGTATCTCTACTGTAGTTCCCCAAGTTGAATTTTAGTATCTTTATTGGCAATGTAGAAGATTATTTCCCATTTTGGAGTATTGGTTCTCCATGTATTTTGGCATCAGTATGTACATCTAGGGTTCTATCATCACCCCCTCATACTTTTTTCCAATCAAAACCTGAAATTGAGAGGAATTTTGTAGAAAATCCTTGGTATTTACAAGGGGTTTTGTGTCACTCACTAATTCAATGACAGGACATTAGGATGACCATGCTTTTGAACTGAAATTTGAGGGTCTAAGTAACAATAATATCGTTTAAAAATTGGTAAAAAATCTTGCATGGTACATAATGTTTTCCTCCTGTGTGATCGGTGAAAACATAAGATCAATATTTGATGGCCTCATTTTATTTATTTTTATTCTTTGTGGTAGTTGATGCCTGATGGCCTCAGTTGGAGGACTGGAAATATTTCCCTATGTATGATAACTGCATATGGATTGCATTTGCTTTGATAACTATGCTCACTAGTCACACCAAGGCATATGGATACAATATCGTTACTGCCTTCAATTATTCCTTACATTCAAAAATATATTTAACAAGAAATTTTACCAGTTAAGTTAACTGGAACCTACGTCAAATTCTAATTTAGTTGTGCTAGTTACCAAGGATGAAGAATGTGGTCTCAACTTTCATGTTTCAGCTCCTGCTGCTCTCTCTTTCCCCCTTCTTTTTCCCTCTCACTGAATAAATATAATATCTTCAATCTTAAATAGTGATTTCATAAAGTCGATTGATATTTGTGTCCTTCAATAGGATGTAATAAGGCACCGTATAAGATATTAAGATTGCCTAATTAAAAGAAACCTAAAAAAAGCCAAAATTCATATTTGCTTTGCTTAGTCTGCTGGAGCATCATGTTCATCTACAAGTTTAAGTTCATCCATCCAGTTGCAAAAATTTCAGGACTAACATATTCATGAACTGTACAAGCCAATCTATCCCCGTGGGCAGACTCTGAAAAATTAAGCTTACCAAGAAGCAACTATACAAAAAGTTTGATTTTTTGTAGACAATTTTTCAGGAAGCAACTATACAAACTATACAAATCTTAAATAGTGAGGAGAACTAGGGTTTTACAAATGGTGGCCACTAGCCAACCTCTGTACATCCTCTAAACTTAGGAAATGAAAAATGCAAAGCCTAAATTAGTTGTTTTGTAAGAGGAGAACTAGGAAAAGTCAACTCCAGAACTCAATTTTTCTACATAGCTAAGTCACCATTACAGCTCCTCAAGAACTTCTTCCTTTCACAACATTTGTAAACAAAATTGATTGAGTATATCTTGAGTCTGCGTGACAAAGTTTAGTCCCACTTGACCCCCAATGTCACTAAAATCTAGCTTAATTTGCTAAAACAATTCTCTCAAAGATCTAGAAAATTAAAAAGCAAATAAGATTGTTTCTGATTGGAGAGACAAAGTACATCAATCCATCTTTAATGAAAAGATGCCAATATATTTCAGATTTGACCAGTTCCCAAAGGTTAACAACTTGCAAGTATAAAATCTTATCTAGATCAGCTGAGATTGACTCCCATTGGTAATTAGGTCCAGCCATAATGGACCTGGCCGGATGGTGATATAATAACACTTAACTCCAGCACATATGATTTTATCAAGAACATAAGGATGTATCCCTCTATGTGATCCTATGTAGTTTAAACCTTGACCAATTGATGGAGCACATCATCCAGAATTGAATGATGGGATCTAGATGGTTATTAGGTTGTAACTAGAACACAAAATACATTGACTATAGTGACAACAAATTGTCTTCCCTTTTGCAGAATTGGTTTGCAGTTAGAACAAAGCAACCACCTTCGAGGTTAACATGGCTCATTGAAGCCTGCCATATCTCCCCTGCTTTGGCTGTAGGTCCAAAATCTACTTCAATGCCTACAAATGGTGGCATAAGGATTAAACAAAATATTGAAGAACTATAAATTATAAGAAAGCTCTTGAATATAAAGTAAGGGAATATTGAACACTAACCCACATTAGACTGTAAGAGAAATACTCGATTGTGAGAATGGTGATGGTTGCTGATTAATTATTCTACAGATATAGCAAATTATTTCACAAATAACTGTTGGGGGAAAAGACCTCTAGATAGCACTCCCTCATAGGATTGATTGTGGATACTAGTATGAGTTAAGGTATACCTTTAGTCTCTAAGTCATGCCTTTAGTATGAGTTAAGGTATACCTCTACAAGTAAAATATGACAATGAAAAAACTGTAACAATAACATAAGGTATACCTTTGGTATCTAAGCCAGGTCTTAGAGAACTCATTCTATTGTCGCAGCAGATGAGGTCACCTATTTTCCAGATTGAAGTCTTAAATATATGCACCAATGATTTCTCAACTGACCACTGCAGTTCACATCCAGATTGAAGTTTTAAGTCATATTTCTGAGTAATACAATCAATTTTTAAACCAAATGGTACTAATTGAATAATTGCAAATAAAATCCAACTTACATAGACAAATGTTCATTGCCTTACCCAGGCAAATAAAACTCAGTTGCCCTTATTGTATGGGTGTGAAAATTTTGGGGGCAAAATCAGTGTCCCCAAAATTTTTCCGTTTAAAAGCATCATCTCTTTCTTCATTTCTTTTTTCTCGGCCGCGAAAAAAAAATAAAAAAAAAAATAAAAAAAACACCGATGGCTTCAGATTTCTTCAGACTTCTCACCTCCAATCTCGAAAATTATTGCTTCAGTAAAATCGACAATCCGTCGGGTTGTTTTCGTAATTATGAAATGTTTTGATTTCACTCTTCAATCGGAAGGAAAGAGATTTAGAAGCCAAATTTCTTTTCAACAGCGAGATGAGATGTAGCGAGAGATATGAAACTATTGGGGTTTCCTGCGAGCCAGGGCAAAAGATAGAATAAGAAAGAGTGTGAGATTTTTTAACGCCGTTATATTATTATTATTTGTCACTACACATGATATATTTTAATATAAAAAATTATACTTTGTTGAACTTTTTTTTTTATATAATTGTAATACAATGTTGTTGGTGTTTATTATATTTCGCAAATAAACGATAAAAAAAAGTCATTTATTATGAAAATCTACTGAAAATGCATAATCAATTTTCTAAAGTATTAAAATAATTTCTAATTAAAATTTATATTTGTGTTAACTATAAGTTTTGGAAAAAGAATTTAAATTAGTTTCAAATGAATTGGAAATAATCTTAAATGGTTTTGATGTACTTTTAAATAAACTTAAAATAGTTTTAGGTTGAAGAGAAACTCAGCACAAATTTAGAGTAGAATTGAAATCTACCTTCGACACTTAATACAAAGTTATAATAAAATTAGTTTAATCCTTTGTTGAACTCTCATCTTAAAAAATATATATATATATATATATATATATATATATATATTTAAATTTTATGCTTTGAAACTTTGGAATTTGAATTTTATTTCATAAAGTTGTATCACGCCTATATTAGTAATATTTTGTCACATCAGTTTGACATGCTCGTTTTGTTTGTTCAATAAAATGTTTAGGGTTGGTTCTGTAAGGGCCCTTCAAAGACTTTCACCTTAGTGACCGTTATTTCAGCTAATTGTTGGCTCTGTAAGGGCCCTTCAAAGACTTTCGAGAGGTTGTATTCGTATCTCTACTGTAGTTCCCCAAGTTGACTTTTGTTATCTTTATTGGCATTGTTGGAAGATTATGTTCCATTTTGGAAAATTGATTCTACATGTATTTTGGCATCTGTGAATACATCTAGGTTCTATGATCACCTCCCACATTCCGTTAGTCCAATCAAAACCTTATTGAGAGGAATTTTTGTAGAAAATCCTTGGCAATTTTAAGGGGAGTTGTCACTCACAAATTGAAGGCCATGAAAAAAAAAAAAAAACACCTGATAATGAGGGTCTAACTATAATCTCATCCAAAAAAAGGTAAAAGATCTTGCATGGTACTCTCAATATTATCTTCTAGTGTGATCGATGAAAAGATTATATATATATAATTATTTATTGACAAAGTTTCTCCAAACTTGTTTGGAGCCCTATGCTTAATAGGAAGATGATGTGTGTTATTGTCGACTTATTTAACAACACTCAATTCAACCAACCAAGTGAGTGTTCTTAAATTCTTTAATAGGGATGATACCACAGCTTGAAAGAATATATTGTGTTCTTGGCATCGTACACAATTTGACCGGTTCATATTTATTAGTACAAGGCTATATGTAATGTATACAATGTTTTGTCTAAATATTTAAGTTCATCACTCCAACTTCAAAAATTACACAATATTTAATTTTTATTGTTTTTATTATTTTTTTGGGTTTGATTTCTTGCAATGTTTTTGACAAATTGTGGCCACTATACGACCTCTGTACATCCTCTAAATTTTAGAAAATAAAATACGAAGCCTAAATTAGCTGTTTAGTAAGAAGACAACTAGGACGAGTAAATTCTAGAACTCAATTTATTTACACAGCTAATTCATCATTACGGCTCATCAAGAACTTCTGCTTTCACTACAATTGTAAACAAAATTGGATTAAGTTTATTTAGAGTCTGCTTGACAAAGTTTAGTCCCACTTGATGCCCAATACCACTAAAATCTAGCTTTGCTCGTACAATTCTCTTAAAGATCTGGAATATCAAAGTGTGAATAAGATTGTTTTAGTTTTGATAGACAACGTAGATCAATCCATTTTTTATGAAAAGATGCCTACACTTTTCAGATTTGGCCAATTCCCAACTGTTAACAAACATGCAAAGTATAAACTCTTACCTGGATAAGCTAAGATGGTCTCTCCTTAGTATTAGGTCTGGCTAGAATGGACTTGGTCAGATGGTGATATATTAACACTACCTCCAGTGTATATGATGTTATCAAGAGCATAAAGGATGTACCACATCATGGACCACATCATTTAGAACTGAATGATGGATCTAGATGGTGATTAGTTTATAATTGAAATATAAAATACATTATAGTGACAGTAGATAGTCTTCCCTTCGTATGCAGAATTGGTTTGCAATTAGAACAAAGCAGCCACCTTCGAGGTTAACATAGGTTATTAAAGCTTGCCATAGCTCCCTTGCTTTGCCTGTAGGTCCAAAATATATTTTAATGCCAACATATGGTGGCATACTAAAGAACTATAATTATAACTTATAAGGAAGCTCTAGGATATTAAGGTAGGGGATACTATACAATAACCCACATTAGATCGTAGAGAAATTTGGATTGTGAAAATGGTGATAATTGATGATAAATTGTTCTATAGATATAGCAAATTATGTCGCAAATAACTATTGTGGGAAACATCCTCTAAATAGCACTTCCGTACAAGATCAATTGTGAAAACTAGTTTGGATTTTAGAAAGATCCCCAAACAAATAATAGAAATTAAAAATTTTAAAAAAAAAAGACCTAAAAGAAAAATAAACATTCACAGAAACAAGGATTTCCGTAGTTCAGCAATGGCCTACATGGGTGATGGTGTGGAGAAAATTTCACTAATCAAATATGGAGATCACAAAATAGGCAAAAAGTCACTTTCACAAAACTCAAACCCCAAATACACACAAAAAACTCTCCAATATACAGAGTTTAAGGATTCAGCTAAAGAGAAGTTTTTCTACTCTGTAATCATTGCACAGCACTGCAGCCCTCTCTTTAGTTAAAGCAACATATATATAAAAGTTGTCAAAGTCAAATAGAACTCCTAGCTATGTTGAATTTTCGAGATCATGCTGCAGATGATTCCTAAAGACTTCAATCAAACCGTGTGGCCAAATAACCTCCTAGATAGCTTCAATCATAGCCATGTATTCCACTTCACTGGTTAATAATACAATAGTTGACTGCAGTATCAACCTCCAACTCACTGGAGGTCAACCTCTAGCTTCAGAGTAGAACAAAGATTATCCAGATCTTCTCCAGCATAGTCTGAATCAACATATCCAGCTAAATGTCTTCCAACAGATTCATCTCTCAAACTTCAAACCCAAATCAGCATTCCCAAAATACATCTCAAGATCCATTAACTTGTGAATGACCATTATCCTAATCTCGCACATAGCAACTAGGTTCCACATTGACAGCTTGAGAAATGTTGGGCCGAGGCGATGAGTGCATACTACTGCATATGCAAGGCTGCCAACCAAGCCAACCAAATCTGTATTAGAGCTTCTGCTATCACAACAATAACATCACAAGGTACACAAAAACACACAAAAGACATTTCTTTATGTTCTACAATTCAATGGTTAAACCGAATGGGATAAGGCATTAAATAACACTAGTTATTCTTTTACAAGTAAAATATGACGTAAAAACAGTAACAATGACAGAAGGTATACCTTTGGTATCTACGTCAGGTCTTAGAGAACTCATTCTGTTGTTACGGCAGATGAGGTTACCTATTTTCCAGATTGGAGGCTTATATACATGCAGCAATGATTCCTCTACTGACCAATACACTTCAAATTCAGATGCAACTGCCATTAGCTTTTGATGTTTTCCAAGATATCAGCCCAACGAATTGAAAAGCAGAACAGCACTAATGAATGAGTATCAGCAATTGACATCAGCTTTCAAAAAGCGAAGTTTAAATTTAGTTGAGATTGTAGTAAATCAGACAACTTCGGGACCTGTATAAACAAATATTCAACATAAATTTAACCAGGAGAAGAATATAATAAAATGTGCTAGTGGATGCTTTGGGTTACAAGATACAGTAACACAATTATTAATAGCAAAGCTTAAAGCTCAAAATGTTGACTAGGCATAAAGTTGTTCAGTCTTGTTTAGAAATTAGCAGCTATCGCAGCTTCATTTTGGGGTAGACTGTAAAATTAGTAATGTAAGACGTTTTAGATTTAGCATTCATGCTAGTGTGCTCTATCTTTTTCCAAGAAAACTGCATATTGACTTGTTTTTTTCTTTTTTTTTTTTTGATAAGACATATTGACTTGTAAAAAAAAAAAATGAAAACTGTAAACTGTATCATGTTTCAACTTATCATTGACAGTGAGGCTTTTAATGTAGGGGCTACAACTGAAATTGGATTAAAACACAGTAAGATATTTTAGTCATGACTGACTTCATTGATGGAAATTTTAAGTCATATTTCTGAGTAATACAATCAATTCTAAACCTAATGGTACTAATTGAATAATTGCAAATAAGAGTCAGATTACAGAGATATATGTTCATTGCCTTACCCACGCAGTGTAGGCTAGTTATTTTAGAACTTTTGAATGAACTAGATTGCCCAAGCAGCATATCCTCTTAGTTAAGACAGCAAGACCGATGAGAAGAGAAGTCTGTAACAGACAAGTGAAACTCAATTAAGAGAAGCTAGTATTATAAAATGTAATATGGCTTACCAAAAATTGTGTGAACTTGATATCAGACATAAAATTAAATTTGCTAGTGGGTTGTTTAGGCTACAAGATAAAGTAACAGAGTTATTAATAGTAAAGCTTAAGTCTCAATATATTGTCCAGGCATAAAGTTGTTCAGCCTTGATTAGCAATTAGCAACTATCACTGCAAAATTAGTTTATGTAAGCAATTTAGATTTAGCTTTCATACATGTATGTTCTATCTTTTTCCAGGAAAACTACATACTGTATCTTGCTTCAACTATTCATTGACAATAAGGTTTTTAGGGTAGGAACTACAGCTTTTTTTTTTTTTTAATAAGTAATAAACTTTATTGAGACCAAAATAGAATCACCTGAAGTATACAGTTCGTTATTAAAATTATATAATAGCACAGTAAGATATTTTTGCCATGACTGACTTAATTAATAGAGGTTTTTAGCTCATATTTCTGAGTAATACAATTAATTAATTTTTTTTAAATGGTACTAATTGATTGCAAATAAGAGTCAACTTACAGAAACATATGTTCATTACCATATCCAGTCACTGTAGGCTAGTATCCTTTAAACTCTTGTATGAATTGGAGCACCCAAACGGGTTGGCCACTCAGTTAAGATAACAAGATTGACAAGAACAGAAGGCTGTAACAGACATGTAAAAATTCATAAATGAAGCTAGTATGTTAAATTTCTCTGGCAAAGATATGTAGAAGTGATTTTATGTGGAACAATTTTGACAATCAATCAAGCTTGCAAGATGGCTAACCATCAAATTCATACCTTAGCAACCATTGAAGTGTTGTAGTCACTAGAACAAAGGGCTCTAAGTGAGGCCATAATAACAGAATAAGATTTGATAGGTGGATGAACTGTTAGGAATCTGTGTAGCTAATTTTGGTTAGCATTGTCCACAATCAATTTCAAGGAATCTAACCAACTTATTCACAAGGAACATAGCTTACCAAAATGCAGAAATTTAAAAAGCTTTTAAGAAGCCACCATAGTCATGAATATGTGTAGCTTCTCAAGTGGCAAGTTCATTGTAATTGTACCAGCCCAATTGAAACAAGAATATGCCATCCTGCCACACTGTTGGAGTATGTCATGGATCTTGCTCTCTTCTAATTGGTTAGGGGAGTCATCAAAATCTTTTGGGAGAGTGGCCATTCACTGTTTTTATATCCATAATCATACATGACTTAATGTGTAAAACTTTCAGATCATTTCTGAGTAACAAAATGAAATTTTAAAGCAAATGGTAATTTTTGAATAATAGCCAATAAAAGTTATATATGTCCATTACCTTATCTGCTTACTATTAAGAATTGTTCTTCCAACACGTTCATGAATTGAAGCATCCAAACCAATTGGCCCTTTTGTTAAGGAAAAGCTTACAAGAAGAGAAGAACAAAACTGACATTAATTAAAGCTAGAAAGATATGAAGAAGAAATTATTTGGGCAGATATATACCTTAGAGTGCAGTAAAGTTCAGATTTTGATGAAAAAAGAGGTCCCTAGGTTAACCAACCATAACCCAGAAAAAAATAAGATTCAATGGATGGTTGACATACTGGAATTCAGTTTATTAGAAAAGATCCACTGCTAAGTACATAGGAGATAGAAGAAACCATGGTGTAAAAGCTGGAAAACGTGGACTCACTTGATATTTTGTTGGTTGACAAAGGTAGTAGTGCTATCATGTGCAGTAAACTTGTAAACATTTGCAGATTTAGATGCAATATTAGTCCAATTGGCCAGCAACCAGAAATTTCACACAGGTTAAAACAAAGATGGCTTACCAAAAATTTGGAACTTGATATCAGACATAAAATGAAAAGATGCTCTCTTTTGAATTGAATCTCAAGTTGTTCCTCTTTCTTGGGGACATTAAACATGTCATTTACAGACAAGTCAAATGATAGAATTTCACAGCGCTTTGCTCAAATCCTTTGTCAGCTGTTTGAAGTTTGAAGGGAATGAAATAGATTGAGAGCCTGTTGATCAAATGTGACCTTTTATTGGAACATTGAAAAATAACTGGCAACTTTAAATTAACGAGGCATTCCACCACATCCAGTGCTGCTAGAAATTCTGGCTTCTTGCAACTGTAAACAAACAGATGATGTATAAATGAAAGGTTCCCCAAATACAGAAGAAAAAAATTCCATTCTTTCTAATTTGTGGTTTTAGCTATTAATTATTATGCTGCTGTGTGTTAAAGTAGATGAGGCAGAGACTTGAGGTAAGCATAAAATCCCTAAGCATTTAGCCTTGTCCAACAGAAATCCTATGTTCATTCCAATGCATAGATGATGCATAAGAAGAAAAAAAAATGAGCAGTGTAGAAAAAGATAGATTAACAAAACCTTCAAGAATCCAACTTCAATGACAATCATAACATGTGCAGGGTCCTCAAGCTCTAATTGCCATCAATTTGCCACAAAAATTGAACCTAACAAAGAAGAATGAATTTAAGGTGGGCTATTAGAAGATGAAGTATGGTGCCCGACTTATTAAGTTCAATTATCTTCACAAACAAAGCCATCTTGTTCTATTTCATTTGAATCACAGTTTTTACAAATTCAAGGAATCTAGTAAGCACACAAAATAGAGAAATCTGAAGGTTACCTTTAGTTAATACGGACACCTTAGAAGAGAAGAATATGAGACTGGAGGAAACTCACAAATTTTAATTAACTTCAACAAGATAGGAATCAAATTAACACCCTGGCAGCAAACAGTACGAAATATTCAGCTTTTCTTGTAAAGTGAGCATTAGATGGTAGTAAATTCTAATAAATTTCCACCCACTTTGGCAGACCTTCCACTTAGCTAACAACAGAGAGCATCTCTATTGGCATGGATTGCACTTCTTCCATAATTTGCTCCAGAAATCAGCCATCTTGTTCCCTAAAATTCAGCTCTTCATGAAAGGAAGAGTTGCCCCACAAGTCCAGCAACGCGTTAAGATCGTCCGAATATGATACCTTCACCTAGGAATATTATTAGGTGTCAAAGTTTTAATCAATTTGAATATTATTAGGTCTCTGCAAGAAGAATAGAGAATGCAGAGTACCACCAATGGATATATACACACACACACACACACTACGCTTGCTGCTTTCACAAGGTTTAGCTAGAAAGATGTTGTCTTTAGCTTTACTCACAAATTTTTTTAACCGTCACAGATGTTACAAATCTTGATTTTAAAGATTAGATATAATGTATAGAATGCAATAGAAACAAAGACACAGGAACAGGTTACCTAGCAATAACGGTCAAAGCAGATGAATCAAATCTCCCCAAGTAGGATTCGAACCTACAACCAATCTGTTAACGGAGACTACTTTACGAAATAACCTACAAGCACATAAATTTATATCTGGTTCGTTAAAAAAAAATGTTTACTAGAAAAGAAGAGGAGATAAGGTTTAGATGGAATTACCCCATTAGTTCTGTATAATTGGAATACAGGCAATGTCGGGCCATTTTTTCTGTGATTGGGGATGCTGAAAACTTTAATCTCTTGATCATGGTCTATTTGGGAAAGTGAAAAGAGGAATAAAGAAATTAGGGTTGACTATGAATAATAATATATATATAATTTGTTCATTCAAAGGAGAGTATATGAGAAGAGGATTTGAGGTATCAGAAAACTTACATGTCTATCTTTGGAATGTGGGCAATCTTCAACCACTCAGCCCCGCTCCCCTCTACACATCTTTCCTTTAACTTGGAGCAATCCCAAATACGTAGTTCTTCTAATTTGATGAGGCGTGTTGTGGTTGTGGGCAGATACATCAGGTTCTTGCAGTCATAAATATAGAGTGCTTTAAGGGAAGAAAGGTTGCCCAACCACTCAGGTAAAGTTTCTATTCCATCAAAACCTGCGATAACCAGAGTTTCAAGGGCAGTGAACTGTTGAATTTCGCCCGGGAGAGAGTTGAGTTTAGCCCACCCTCTCAATTCTAGATATTGGAGCGTCGTATGAGAGTGTTGGATGAAATTATTGAGACTGGGAAAAACATCTAGCTCCTCACAATACCCACCAATCTCCAAACTCTTCAAGCATTTAAATGACCCCTCTGGCAGACGCGTGATGTTGCGGCAATTTTGAATTACTAAACGGGTAAGAAAGCACAACTCTCCTAGATCTGGAATTGATTCGAGATTATGACACCCGTCGATCACTAATTGTGCAAGAGAATGGAATTCTTGTAGATCTGGAAGTGATTTCAGATCAGGACAAGCACGTATTTTCAATTCTGAGAGAGACGTACATAATTGTAGCTGAGTTAGAACTTCAAAACCACACCCACCTATATCCAAGCAGCCGCCTATATCCAAGCAGCGTAGACCTTGTATACGTGGAAAACACCTCAGCTTAGGACAATTATGTATTGTCAGCTCCTCGAGGGAAATGAGGGGTTGCGAGGTGTCCCATATATAACTCAGTTCCCCACAATTAGATATCCAGAGTGATGGGATAGAGGTACAGAAAACTTGCCCTGGCGCAAAAGTAAGTCCTGACACTCTAGAAATATAGGCGGACTTGAGCGTGGTAAGATTGCTGCTAATCCTTTCCAAAGCCGTGTTGTAGACGAAAGAAATCCTTAATTTCTGTAGAAACGGAAAATGACATGGGGCACTCCTCAGTTTAGTACACTCTTCAATGGTCAACTCCTCAAGGCAAGGAAACACTACACGTGCTGATGTCACCTCCAGTGCATCCTTCCACTCCACTAGTTTATGCATTCTTCCAATTGTGAGTGTTCTTAATGCCGGGAACAATACATTACTGCGCATGCCGTAAAACTCAACTCCAATACATGTCACGCCACGCATTCCCTTTATTTCTAGAGACTTAAGGCAGGGTAGATGCCCGAGGGTGGGAACTTGTTCACAATTTTCGCAGTGTTCTAAATTTATCTGGATCAAATAGTCAAAATGCGACGACATCCATGAGGGGAATTTCTTTCCACTAAAACCATCAATTTTTAAGGATTTCAAATTTTCATGAGGTTGGAGGCCTTCCAACACTTGTTCTTCATTATGGTGGTTGACTTCACTATCTGATCTGTCACTCCAGTGAAATCCTAACCCGTTTATTTTCGCCCTTATTGCTAATTTTGCACTTCTAGCTTCTTCTTGATCTCTCACATTCTCTAGATTCCTAATGTCTAATTCTCCACTAAGTTGATTCAAGCATCCCAATTCCTTGATCTGCTCACCTGCATCTTGACCCACAATGAAAAATGACAATGTTTGTAGACATTTCAAATTCCCCATATCTTTTAGTGGTCGGTATTTATAATGACGATCAACATGCATATGCCTCAAGTTAACCAAATTTTTTAAATCTTTTGGAAGCTCGCTGAGATGATAGCAATCTTTAAGTCTTAAAGTTTGCAAATTGTAGAGCTTGGTGATGGAGTTTGGTAATGCTTCGATGTAAGCCCCAGAGATGTAGAGAAGCCTCAAGTGTACCAAGCAACCAATTGAGTTTGATAACTCTGTTATGCTATCCCCATGTAATTTTAGAACACGCAAACATTTAAAATCTGATAATATATTTCCACACATAGCATTTTTTGAAACAAGTGTGCGCAATCTCCGAACACAATCATTTGAAAGTGGAATTTTTGATACTGTTTCATTATCATATTGGATTAATAAACGTAGTACATGATTGATTTCATCTCGTGAATCCTCCTTCAAAATCAAAGTTTCGAATTTTGAAATTGAGAGGGCAAGATCATGTACCAAATCATGCATCTTACAACTTATAATATTATCATACACATCTTTTTCCGCATCCTGGAATAAGGAGTTTGCTAACAAAATATCAAAATACATGTTACCAATATCCTCCATCACCAAACTACTTCCTTGAGATGGTTGAAGGAACCCTTCGGCCATCCAAAGCTGAATTAATTCTTCCTTTTTAATCTCATGATCTTTAGGAAAAATTGAACAATATGCAAAACATTGTTTAAGAGATGGTGATGGAAGATAATTGAAGCTCAATTTTAATATTTGTAGCATTTCATTGCTACCATGTTCGGAATTCCAAATTTCATTATCTCGAACGGCTAACCATTCACTTTTCTCTTTTTTACAACACATTATCTCTCCTAAGATTTTTGCAGCTAATGGAACCCCTCCACATTTTTTGGCAATATCCCTTCCAATAGCCTCCAAATCTAGAGTTAGTGGAACTCTTTCATTAGGAGATACTTTTTTCTTGATTATGGACCAACATTCATTATCTGAAAGTTTTTTCAAGTGACATTGGGGAAGTGTCCCCGTGATAATTGCCACTTTGTCGTTACGAGTCGTTACAATAATGTTGTTTCCAATTTTTGAAGTAATTCCCAACAAACAACTTCTTAAAGATTCCCATTTAAGTGAATCTTCATTCCATACATCATCAAGGACTAGAAGATATCCTTCCTCCAACTCTTTTTTAAGTTTTTCAAGTATTCCATCCTTTGTTTCTAATAGACTTGAGTTACCTGTAAGTGATTCTAGAATGCCTCTTAAAATCTTTATTTCATCAAAATCATCAGAGACACATACCCATATTTTCTTATCGAAATGACTCTCTACTAGCTCATGATTGTAGACCAGTTTTGCTAAAGCTGTTTTACCCAAACCCGCCATTCCTACTATGGGAATCACTGAGAGTTTTTCACTAGTTGTATTTGTCACTAACTCCACTATTTCTGAAACATGGTCTTCCCTTCCTACAAGTTCTGAATTATCAATAAAGCTGTTTGTCTCTCGGTTTAGCATAGTATCAAGATTAGCATTTATTGATTCGGCTCTAATAAGTCCAAATCTAATTGCTTCATCATAAACCCTTTTCAGTGAATCAGCAATAGTCTTAACTTTCTTGGCCATCTTGAAACTGAATGCAATGGGATTTGAAAATGAAAAGAAGAAGCATACCTTTCTCTTCATTTGGTTTTGGGTCCTTACGTTTTGCCGAAGAAACTCGTAAGCAGCAAGCTCATCTAGCACGTCATCAGCATCATAAGCAACTTTTTCAAGCCTCTGCAGCCAAAGCCTCACGCTCTCTTCTCTCACTTGCCTTTTCTCTGCATCAGCTAGCACAGCTTGAACCATCTCTACTGAGTCACGAAGCCGTGTCAGCTCATCCTTAAAGCCCCAAGCAAGGCCAATCTGGTCATTAACCAGTGTTATCAGATTTCCTAGTATTCCCTTAGCAAATTCAGTAACGATAGCCTCAGCCATGTTTTCTTTGGTACTCAGGTAACTCACAAATATGCTGGAAGTATTTGGGAAGTAGAGAAGAATTGTGACGATAAAGAATA